>CM034620.1:30695628-31895628 GCA_020080225.1 Gynochthodes officinalis | reverse complement strand
CTGGGGAAATGTTTAGACTGCATGCTGAGTATGACTCGATCAACATCTATATTATTGATCAGAATAGCAACACGGTGGGGAATGATGTTGTAATAGGAAGTAGCAAGGCTAGTTCTAGTAACCCTAGAAGGAAAAAATTACCAATTATTATGAAAAAATGACTTCTCACACATAGTAGTAGGCGTAGAAGAACCATGAGGTTGGCAGGACATATTAGACATTATAGTGCAGGCACACAACGTAATGTGGAAGAAATAGTAAGTAATTATGATGGTAGTGAAGACCAATTGCATACTATTGGTGATGATGATGAGATGCATGCTAATTTAGATGAAAAGTTATTGAACAAATATTGTACTGAGAGTCTCGAACCTGAAATTGACAATGACAATGCCTTGGCAAATTATGAATCCAATGATAAAGTGTCAACTGAACATGAATCAAATAGTGAATTCCAAGATGATCTCATGAGTTCCTATCTAAATAGGTTTGAGTTTCACATTCTTAAGGGAGAAAATTTTAAATTGATGCAAGAAATGATGTTTGAATCCAATCATACTTTTAGGGAGGTACTGTATGAGTTTTCCATTCTTTAGGTTTTCCCTCTTATTATGGTGAAAAATGAAAAACGAAGAGTGACAGCTGTTTGTGGGGATGAAGTTTGTGATTGGAAAGTCATGCTTTCTTAATGCCTAACGGGGTAACTTTTATGGTAAAAACATGCAATCCTAATCACTCATATGCTGTTAAGTAGAACATTAAAACTTATGCAAAATGAATGGCCCCAAAAATAGAAAAAAATGTTAGGGCAAACTGTAATGCCAAACCTAAAATGATTAGAATCGAGCTACTTTAGTATGGTTTGCACCCAACAGACATGCAAATTTTATAGCAAAGAGAAAGACATTGGAAATGGTGGATGGCAATCATTCAGAGTCCTATAGGCTATTGCCAAAGTACTGCATGATGGTAATGCAAACTAATCTAGGTAGCATTGCCAAGATTCATTTTCATATGTTTGTAGGAACTACACTGCCATCAGCTAAGAGGTTCTTCTTGGGGTTAGATGCATTGAAAAAGGGATTTTTATAATTGTGCAAACCATACATAGGGTTCGACAGTTGCCATTTAAAAGGTCCATATGAAGGGGTTTTGTTAAGTGCTATTGGGATGGATGGCAATAATGAGTTGTTCCCTATTACATTTGTTGTGGTAAAAAAGTGATAATAAAAATAGCTGGTACTTCCTCTTTGAGTGGTTGTCTGAACTAGTCAATGGATTTCCAGTTCATAAGGAATGGACATTCATGACTGATCGACATAAGGTAATTGTACCTATTACTTTATTGAATTACATAATAATCTTTACATGATGGTTCTTTATTAGTTTTCCCACTTTCTAATGGTTTCAGGGGTTGACAAAAGTAATTGTGGCCAAAGTTCTCCAGGTAGTGCATATAAAATGCTGCAGACACATTATTGCAAATTCCAGAGCCAAATTTCCAGCTGTTATCCTTCGAAAGCTATTTTGAAGGGCTGCAAGGGCACTTATACAAAACAATATTATAAGGCAACAATGGCCAAAATTCGAGAGTTGAACCCTAAAGCATGCACATGGTTGGAGAGAATTGGTATTGAAATGTGAGCGTGCCACACATTTTCACAGACCTTAAAAAATGACCGCATCACCAACAATTCTAGTGAGTCCTTCAATAGCTGGATTGGTGATTTGAAGGAGAAACTTGTTTTGACCTTGATGGATACACTTAGATCAAGAATGATGGGTAAAGTTTATAAAAAATATCAGTAAGATTGTTAGTGGAAACATTCTATCACACCAATGGTTGTAGCTAAGTTGCAACAAGTGGCTACTACTTGTAAAAGTTTGACCTTGGTGTACTCTAATGGAACTACATACGAAATCAAAGAAGGGAAGTTCTATATAGTAACTAGCAGGATAGGAAATGTGACTATAGAGTTTGGAATTATTAATGCCTATCATTTATGCATCATTTTACACTAATTAATTATATTAGTAAGTAATTTCACATAAGGTCTCAGATTCGAAAGTTCACCATGTTCCCAATCATCGTTCGAGAATTCTCGCTTGAAATTACCATTAACATAATCATTTATGTAAAATCGAGTTCACTGAAGTTACTAAAACTTTCTAGAACTCCCCACTCAAACAAAGATCATAAAACATGTAATGATATTTATATCTTGTAATTGTAACATAGCATAATATGCTTTGAACTAATGTACAAATAACATATGCATCAAATCATACTTTAATTTCATGATACAAGATAGATGGCAAGCATTTTAAAATTCATATATGCTATCATAAATCATCACATGCATTTATGATATCCTATATATCAAAACAATACAAGTGAAAAATATTTTTAAAATGCCTCAAAATATGCATAACATAAGTATTTATAAGTATATTCATAACTTTATACGCATCAAACATGCCCCATTAATATATCAAAATGAAGACAATTTTGATACAAACATAAACGTACCTCATATACCCCCAACGGACCTCAAACGAACTCGTACAAGCCTGTCAAAGTTTTTGTATTGACTAGTCAACGATCGGTTAAAAAGGACAAAAACTAATTTCCCAAAGTTGGAGGATCGATTCACAATTTCTGGACAACTTAGAGACAAAATTGTAATTTTCTGAAACTTTAGGGACCATAATGTTGTTCTCAAACAATCAAAGAACCCAATGGAAATTTCAGGAAAACTTGTCTGACCGGTCAATGGTCAACAGTTGACCAGTGGTATGGCCACAAAAAAAAAATTCATAATTGTTTTGTGTTCAACTTTGAAGATCTAAATCTCCTTCATATGAAGTTCAAATTGGTCATTTAATATACCATATTAAATCCCAAGGTATCTAGTTTTCAAATATACAGGAGGTGTAATTTATAGCCTAAAATTCAGAGATATAAATACACTCAAATATGGCTAGTTAATCATGCTGAATTCTGAAAAACAAATTTCCAAATTCAATCATGATAATTCTGAAACTTTGGAGACTCATATCTCCTTCATCTTAAATCCAAATCGGTCATATAATATTTCATTTTAAACTTTGTAATATCTAGTTTACAAATATATAAGTTTTGTGAATCGGAACTTAAAATTAAGAGAGATACGGTCTATCAAACATGGTCTCTTGATCACGCTGATTTCTGGAAAACAAATTTCTAGTTTCAGAATTTTCAAACTTGCAACTTTCATATTTCATATCTCTCTTTGTTTTTAATCCAAAACACATATATTATATACCTATTTAAAGCCTAAAATGTATAGTTTCAGAATATATGACCATTACTGCCTATATTATTCCGAATTTTGTGATACAAATTGTACAATAAGGGCTGACCAACATACTTGAACAAAACAAATTCATTCAAGAAAAAATCTGATCATTCAATTCTTAAATTTTGTGTTTATTAATCAAACAAGCTTAATGATAAGGAAACAAACATCTTTTGGTTTTGATACCAATGATGGAATTTCCTCATAAATTCCTAGTCTTAACTTTCATGCGGAATATATATATTTATCTTCATAAATAAACATGCCAAGATCATCAAATTGTATCACTGATCAGAAGATATATCACAGTTATCGAACATACCTTACTTGTCCACAAATTAAATGCTTACAATGTTTTGAGAGAGTGTAAGATTGATTTAGAAAGCCCCAGCCCCGAAGCTCTCTTAGGCATATGCAAAAACAAGAACTCTTTCTTGTTTCAAGAAGATACAAAATCTTCTTAAGTTCAGTTTTTAACTAAACTTATTGTTCTTCAGTGCATACAAAGCTGAAGTTGTAAATCCTATATCCCAACTTTCGTGCTTGCTAAAGTTGTAGACCAAGAGTTCCAACCTTTGTGCATTCTCCTTAGAGTATCAACCTCAAGCAACTTCCTTATAATTAAGTAGCCAGGAGGAGGAAGCTTAATGGATTCTTACTTAACTCTTCACTCTACTAATGGAGCTTATTATTAATGAATAAGTGGGTTAGCAACATAAGTGCAATCTTCACTCTACTCTCCACTCCACTAATGGAGATTGTGATTAATGACTAAGTGGGTTGAAAACATATGCAGGCGCAATTACTTTCATCTCCCACTCGCCCATGATGGACAAACCATAACTCTCTTTTCTCTGCAAAATTCATACCAGCAAATATTTCATACCAACAAGAAAGATTTTATATGCCCAAGAGAGCTTTGGGGCTGGGGCTTCCTAAATCAATCTCTCTCTCTCTCAAAGTATTGTAAGCATTTAATCTGTGGACAAGTAAAGTATGTTCGATAACCGTGGTATACCTTCTTATCAGTGATACAATCTGATTATTTTAGCATGTTTATTTATGAAGATAAATATATATTTCGCATGAAAGTTAAGACTAGGAATTTGTGAGGAAATTTCATCTAAGGGCTTTGATCAGGAGAGCGGCTTCGATGTGGCTTGGTGTCAGATCACTATCAATGATGCCGTGGCCTCGTCAGGCCTTGCGGAGAATTTGTTCTCAGAGGCTACTCTAATGAAATCACTAGAGCATGAAAACATAACCAAGTGCTACTCTTGGTGGATTGATCATGTGCGCTTGAACATAAACATGATTACCAAGTTGTTTACTTCTGGGACGTTGAGGCAGTACAAGAACAAACACAAATCCATCAACATGAAAGCAATCAAGAATCGAGGTGAGCAAGCTGAAATATTGTGGGGTTCTGTCTTGGGATTTTCGCCTATCGGCTCTCTCCCTCAGGTATCTACCAATCCTGCCTAACTAAGGGGCCTCTAGTACAAGTGTGGGAGTTTCGCCTTCGCAATGGGGCATTTCTCCTAAACAAAGAATTGGGGTGAGCAAATCTTGAAGGGCCTGTATTATCGGTAGGCCCATGATCCTCCAATTGTTCACCAGGATTTGAAGTGCGACAATATATTTGTCAATGGTAAGAATGGGCAAGTGAAGATTGGGGATTTAGGATTAGCCAAATTGATACGGCGGCATCATCGTCTCGTGAGCATTTGGGACCCCTGAGTTCATGGCTCCTAACCCCTTTTTGTTGCAATTTTGTCCCTTTTTGCTTTTGTCCCAATGGCTTTTGGCTTTCCTTCTGGCTTTGCTAGAAGGATGTTTTTTTGTTAGAAGTATGTCTGTGGAGTTAGAACTAATGAAGTTAAGATGGGAGATTAAAAAAAAATCTTAAGTGTTTCTATATTATTGAATGCCTAACAAGAGGATAATTCTGATAAATCATATTCTCATATATAAATGAACTAGTCATCCTTTCAAATTTGACAGCATGTACAAATTGATATTCATCACATCAAACCTAACTAAACTAAAAAAAAAAAAAGAAATTAAAGCCTCAAGAAGACAAATTTCCCCACAGAAATAATTTTGTTTAAAAAATATATAAATTTAATAATTTGGACAAATTCATTTCATCTATTTGATGCATCCATCATCCACACAGAATGATCATAACCCAGTCTTAGCATTTTTCATATTCTTCTTTCTCCTCTTTTTATTAAATTTTTGAGTCTAGATCGATTTGTAATATATAAAGGCAAAGAAAAATAATTCATCTGCATACTCTAGTAGAAGTTGGTGCTTCCCTTTGTTCACTCCTCCCCAAAAACATACCTTATTAATTTCCCAAGGACAAACTGCTCTTTCGAAAAAAAAAAAGAAAAAAGAAAAAAAAAGCCCCCAAAAAATCCCTTACTAAGAATCAAATGTATGAGGTACACATAAAACTAAAATCACTCTAGGCAATGAGTTCTCGAAATAATATAAGAGCATCAAAGTAACAAAGTCATTTAAGATGATGTTTGATTTAAGATTAAATTTATGTTATTGTCACGCCAACACCAAAAATATTGAGTGAACGACAAAGTGTGGCGATGGTTTTGTTCTTTATTCTTTTTCTTTTACTGTGTATCCAGTAGGGAATTTGATAAGGATTTAATAAGAGCAATAAAGTTATTCACAAATTTGCTAAATCAATAAAGGCAGCTTTGCGCCCTAAATAGGAATTTGAAATTTTTGTACCCTTATTAAGAATTTAGAATCTTAATGCACCCTTAATAAAAAAAATTCCACACTTTTAATGGCTTGATATTTCTACTTCTAGAGATTAATCATTCACTTTATTTATACATAGAATTTCAAAGGATATAGTGAACTATATGGTATAGAATTATGATAAAAGTGAAATTTACATTTAGTTTTATGATTTATATGTAAAGGGTTTATGATTTAGAGTTTTGCATTTTATATTATTTTTTAAAAATTATAATCATTATTTGATAGTTTTATTTCAAAGTACTTTTCTTACCACATTATGTAATTCATTATTTGTTACTTTTATTCAACAAATATTATTTCATACTTTTATTAATTTTAAATTTTTTTGAAAATTTCTTTTTAACAATTTTTATTTTTCCTACAAACTTTTACTAATATGTATTTAATAAATCATCAACTGAATTATCGGACATCCTTGTGTCTTATATGAGAATTCTACAATAACTATTAGTAAGGTTAATACAAGAATTTCATACTAATAATAGATTTTTTTTCTCGGACAAACAAAATTTTTGAAAATAGATTTGATTTTTTTTTTTTTGGATGGAGGAAGTAATATATTTTGAACCTATATTTTACCCTCTTAATTTGAATTAACGGGATAATTTGCAATTATGCTAAGTGACACCTATTTTCCCTCCTCACTTGCAACATTGTTAGGTCATTTTTTTTTCTAGGTACACATATAATCGAACTAATTCATGATAAATTAGTTAATAAATCCATTACATCACATAAGATAAGTGCAACTAGCGACAAGTGACACCTATTTTTCCTCTTTATTTTCAATATTCTTAAGTCACTTTTATGTTATATATGCATATAATTTAACTCTAGTTCATGAGAAACTATTTTAAAAATTTACTGTATGAGTAGAATGTTACAGCTAAAAACAATAAGAAAGAACATATTATAACTTATGAGGAAATTTATTTTACATACATATGCCAAAAAAAGACAAAAAATATTTTTACTAATTAGATTGAATTGCTACATTTAAAATAAAGATACAATATTTTTTGTTTAATCATACCGAAAAATTTATAGATTTATTTGCCACCCCAAATCTGAAACACCATATTATAGAAGTTCACAAAATATGAAAAGGCCAAACAATTAAAACATGAAAATCCTGTACCTATTGCAGGGGCCACCAAACCTGATGTGAAGTTTCATTCTGAGATAATGAAATCTTAAAGTAAACTCAGGAACTAACCTACTTTAATTACTCTATTTCCTATTTGAAATTTTATTGAAGAATCTTTTCCTAATTGACTATAATATCAATTTAATTTTGTGGTTTTATGGTATCTTCATGCCAATGTGTGCCCTTTTGTATAGGATAACACAAGTTTCCCAATAGTCAAGAAATATCTAACTTTACGCCTTGGGGGTAGCCAAGTTGGTGTGTGGTGGGTAAGCGCGTGACCGTAAAGTTATGAGTTCGAATCCCCCTGCTAACACCTTCTTGGTTGAGCTTGTCGCATAGGACTTGCCCAGTGCTGTTTACTTCTCCTGTGGGGTTTGTGGGCTATTCCACAGGAGCGGGTTTTACCCAGTGTACACCTTTAGATAATGGCTATGGGTTCTCTTGTCAAAAAAAGAAATATCTAAATTTTGATAAAATATTTGATATATTTATACAACTAAAAATATATAATAGGAGGAAAGCTTGGGACAGACTATTTAGATAATAGGGGGTAAAATTATGTGATTGAGTTACTACATTAAAAACAAAAGGACTAATGTATAAAACACTTTTTCCTAAATTTCACTTACATCAAGGATTGAAAACTATTGAATCAAACCTAATTTATTAGCCTTACGAAAATTAGTACTTTCCATGAAACAATAGTTCAAATTTTCTAAAATTATGAAGTTTATGTATAATTACCAAATAAATACAAATGAGATTTCCACTAATTTCCTAAATTTTAGTTTTAAACAATTGATTGACATTAGTTAGTTGGGAACTTAGATTTTAACCAGAGATCGATTCGTTTATCTTAAGAGTGTTTGAGATCAGCTCGTGTTCGTTTAACTTTTTTATATTTATATTTGAGATCGACTCGTGTTTATTTATTAGTATTCAATTAGTATTCGTGAACGGCTCATGAACACTTTAAACGAACAACTAATCGAACGTGTTCGCAAACAACTAAACAAACACATTCACAAATAATAAACAAATAAAATTATTATATTATATTTAGGCTTAATATACAGAAATAGTTTGAACTTTGCCTCTTGTAACAATTATAGCCCGACCTTTCAATTTTAACAATACAGTACCTGACCTTTTCAATTTGTAATAATTATAGCCTCAGTTAGTCCGCCGTTAAAAATTTTGTTAAATTGATGACGTGGGTACCACGTGAGTGACACGTGGTAGCCCAGTCAGCAAAAAAAATTTAATTTTTTTTGGTCTCTGCTTCTACTATTTTGGCCGCCAAAACCGACACAAAATTCTTCTTCTTCCTCTCCTCCTCACCATTGGTCGGGCATATCCCACAATCCTGTGAGCAAAACCCCCTACCAGCTCTCCTATCTCCACTTTCTACTTGCTGTCAAGGTCAATGGCGACCAACTGGATCTTGTCTTCCAAACCCTGCATAGACTCAAAAGGTGGAAAAATTAGAAATCCATAATTTCAAATAAAAAAACCATTCTAGTTTCCTGATTTGATTTGATGTACTACATAATACTAAATAATGGATAGAGATGGACAAACCTTACAGTTCCAGGCAATCCATGCACGCTAGGCAAATGGACAAGTATAACTTATGTACAACCTTCCAAACAAAAACAGATGAGTCTTCCGCAAAATGAAAAATTGTGTCTTTATAGTTTGAAAACAAACAATCAAGAGCAAAGATTGAAACTAAGAGCATATATATTGGGAGAAGAAGAAGAGTAAAACCTACTGGTTCCATCGAAGAGTGGCGGTGGTTCGGATGTAGAAGTCAAAACTGGAGGATGAATTGATGGCACGCTTCTGAAGAAAAATGTCCCGCGAATTTCGTTAACTGGGTGTACAAAATGATTAAAAGCTTTCATAATTGTGGGGTAGGTGAAGAGGAGACTACTACTTACAGAGTGGCCATTAAAATGGTTGATGACTTGATGCCTCTTGCAGGATTCCGAAATATTCTAACTTTGGAGCACTTGACAAAATGAAATGGTGAGGAGGAGAGGAAGAAGAAGAAGCAGAGTCCAAAAAAAATTAATTTTTTTTTTGTTGACTGAGCTGCCACATGTCGTCCACGTGGCAGCCACGTCATTAATTTAACAGAATTTCTAACGGCGGACTAACTAAAGTTATAATTGTTACAAATTGAAAAAGTCAGGTACTGTATTGTTAAAATTGAAAGGTCGGGCTATAATTGTTACAAGAGGCAAAGTTCAGCTATTTCTATATATTATGCCTTATATTTATATTATTATTTTAATATGAATAAATAATAAAAAAAAATTGAACTAGCACATAGCAAGCTTGTGCGCAATGTTGAGAAGCTCAACAACAAGCAATCATCCTTTCCCTCTCCCATTTTTTATAGTTGAGTTTTGCTTTCCTCTTCTATCAATTTTCGATATGGGACAATTGCAAATTTTAATATGAATAAATAATAAAAAAATTTTGAACTAGCACATAGCAAGCTCGTGCGCAATGTTGAGACGCTCAACAACAACAAGCAATCATCCTTTCCCTCTCCCCTTTTTTATAGTTGAGTTTTACTTTCCTCTTCTATCAATTTTCGATGTGGGACAATTGCAAGGCAATACTAGAAAAGCAAAATAGAATTGCATTGCTGAGAATCAAACCTAGGTCTCTAGGATGAGAAGCCAAGACACTTACCACTATACAACAATGAATATATATATAAATAATAAGCAAATAATAATAATAATAATAATATTATTATTATTATTATATTATTTTTTTAATATAAACGAACAATAAACGAGCTTGTTCATGAACACTAAACGAGTTTGTTTGTGAACATAAACCAACCGAACAAATGTCTGTTCGTGTTCGTGTTCGTTTATTAAACGAACACTAAAATTTGTTTGTTTATTGTTCGTTTAGTTTAATAAATGAACGTAACCAAACTTGTTCACAAACTATTCACCGAAAGATCTGTTTGCTTATACCCCCTAACTTTTATGGCATCTTCATGTTAATGTGGGGCCTCTCTGTCTAGGATAGCACAAATTTTGTACACTAGGCTATATTTCTCAATTCCTAATCAATGTCGTAAAAATCGGACCAAAGAGCGATGAGGTCAAGTGAAGGGATCAATAGTCAATTAGTCGAATCGATTGAATTGATACTAAAAAATTGGATGATATTATTATGATGCAATAAATATAAAATAATTATAAAAATATTAATATTAGTACACAAATATATTAAAATTAAGTTATTTAATTTTTTTAATATAGTTAAATTTAAAATAAGTATAAATTACATGAAATTCCTAATGTATAATTGAATAATTTCATGAAAAATAGCATAAAACATGTTTTAAGTAAAGAATGTGTTAAAAATTGTAAGAAATCTCTTTTATAATTTTTTAATTTTTTGAGATATTAAATTTGAAATTTTTTTTTAAAATATGGGTGAAAATTCAAAATATTCATATAAAAAGCATTCAAAATAAGTTTTATAAAAATATGGGGTGAAATTATAATTTTTAAAAGTTACAATTTTATTTTTAAAAAAGTCAAAAACCCAATATTCAAATTTAGGTCAACCTCGATTTTGATCAATTTAAACTCGGATCGGTTTAAAAGAAATGATTTTTATACATACCCGGACCAAGTCCAAGCCCAGTTTGTGGTCGGACCGATCCGACTGGCTGGCTGATCCCAGTTTGACAACATGGTTCCTAATAGTCAAGAATATCCAAATTTTCAAAAAAATATTTCATATATTTATTACACGTAAAGTTTTACAGCTAAAAATAATAAGAGAAAAGTCTAATACAAATTATTTACATAATAGGGATAAAAATATATAATTGATTTGCTGTACTAAAAACAAGAATAAAAGATTATGAAATACTTTTTCCTAAATTTCATCTACATCAAGAACTGAAAACTATTGAACCAAACCTAATTTATTAGCCTTAGTCAAATTACTTCCCATTCTAAAATTTAAGGCTTACGTATAATGAGCAAATAAATACAAATGAGATTACCACTTGAATTTTACAACCTTTTGGGTTTAAAATGATTGAGTGAGGTTAGTTAGTTGGGAACAATTATAGATTTTAACAATCTGCCACAAACTATCAAAGAACATTTTTTTTCCCCTTACTTTGTTCAGAAAAGTGGACTAGGAGAACAAACTAAACCAGGAGGATTACTCAACCAAAGCCAGCAGTCATTAAGTTACAAACCAGAATAGATGCAGAAATTAAACAGGGAAACGAATGTTAAAGTTGTCCCTCAAAAGGCAACAGTAGTTCACAGAAATGCATAACAGATGCAGAACCAATAAATTCCACCACAAAGAAGAAAACAAAAAGAAGCACACACACCAAAACCAAATTTCAAGATGTAGTTCAAATCTTCACCGCCCAAAATTTATTTGTTTCAAAGGAAAGAAAGTTGAGAATAGACCGCATCCTAATGCTTCTCAATCTTTATTTTATGGCCAAAAGATCGCTGGGATTAATTCTCCACAGTGCTGAATGGTCTGAAAAGGGAAAAACCAAGAAAAAAGAAGTGAATTTGCACCTGGAATTTTCATGAGTTTTAGTACATACCGAAGGACAGAAAGCTTATTCATCACAAATGATTAAGAAAACATGAAGAAAGTATATATAATGAAAGAAGTGTTTGCTAACTTGACAAAGAAGCGTTATGTTTCCAGTTCATTTGACACATTAATGCTCAGGAGGATATATACAGAGCTTAAAGCTGCTGTTTTTCAGGCCCTTTTTCTCATGTTTTAGCTTCAATTCTTGAAGTTTCCTGGCGGAAGAAGCCACAGAGGTATTGGTGCAGTGAAGGACTATTGATTGGAAACTGGGAATGTCTGCCAAGCCGTGCGGGACAGCCTTAAGCATGTTGCAGCTATTGAGTTCAAGACTCCTTAGTACTGGAAAATGATCTGCGGAAGCCTCCTCCCAGACCACCAAATCCATGCGTCCAATGTAAAGGTGTTTGAGACGGAGAAAACCCCCCTTTTTGGTCTGCCACAAATTTCCTTCAAAGGCATGTTCTTTTAACTTGAGAACCTCAAGATTCTCTAACTTCCCTAATTTAGACATCTCTTTCCAATCCAGTAGGGTATTTAATAGTGTGAGCCTTTTTAACTGTCTCGGAAAGCTTTCCTCTGAAGGAAGCCTGTAGAGTTTTGACGTTACATCATCATTCAGCAACTTCAAAGTTTCCAGGTATTCTAGTCTGCAAAGATAGTCAAATAAACTCGATTCACCTTTGGCATTGATAAGCTCTTTTAAAGTCCCGCTTATACCCAATTTCTTGAGATTGGGAGTCCGACCAAAGACTTCTTCTTTGCAACTTTTAGGAGCGATGGTGGATAGGGTCTGGACATTCTCACCTGCAAAATCCTCTTCCTTTCTTTGTTGGTTTTGGGGTCTCGGAAATGGTAAAGTTGTGGACGCATTCGTGTGCAAATGCCTAAACTGTGGCATCTTCCATATGTCTGCTTTGATTTCAAGTGTACTAGAAGTTGTATTTACTATAAGAGTTTGCATGCATGACAAGTCAGACAATGCGGAAGGAAGACTTGAAAAGTGGGAAGATATGGCTATATATTTCAAAAGAACAAGATTGCGTAGATCAGCTGGAAAACGGGAGAAAATGAGTGACTGCATCTCCAAAACCCTGAGAAGCTTGAAGGTTCTTGGGAGGCAAGTAACAAGTCTTGGTTCCACAGTTGTTTCTTCTTTGAGAAAAGTTAAGAAAGAGCGAACACACTTACCAGAAGGTGGTCCAGACTTCATATATTCAAGAATATCGGCATTGTTGAGGCAAAGGCGACGACATAGATCGAAAGATAAGTTTCCAGATAAAGAGAAAGAAGAATTGTCTTTCTTGATTTCCTGGAAAAGATTTTCGTCTGCAGCTTCCTTCTTGGAAAACTCTCGTAGCGTGTCATGCATACGACAAGTTTTAATTTTGCCAGTTGACCTTCTCTGTCCCACCATCACCAAGTTCCTACAAACAAGCTCATCCAAATATACCTCTGCCAAGTCCTCCAAGTTTGAATTCCCTTCTGGTTGTATGAGGCCTTCAGCAATCCAAAGTCGGACTAGTTTCCAAACAGGGATCTCAACGTCTTCACGAAAGACCCCGAGGAAAAGAAAACAGGGCTTCAAGTAGTTTGGCAAGTGCTTATACATGAGGTCTATTACCTTGGTAGTTTGTTCTTGATCCCTAGCAATGTAATCCTTTACACTTTCAGCCACATCCCTCCACCAGTTAACATTGTACCTATTATTCCAAATGATACCTGCAATAACTACTATGGCTAATGGTAATCCATCACATTTTTTCGCAATTTCTATCTCACAGCCTCGAACCTCCTCGGGGCAACCATTCTCCCCAAAAACCCTCCATCGGAGTAACTCAATACTCTCAGGAAATGGTAAGAAATCCAATTCATAAGGCTCGACTTTGTCATTTGCATACTCTGCCACTTTTTTATATCGAGTAGTTATTAGGACTCGACAACGCTTCTTATTGCTGGGAAAGACATGTTTGAGATTATCCCAATCTTCTTTCTCCCAGATATCATCCAATACAACAAGATATTGTTTCCCTTCTAATTGTTGGTGAAGATATTTTTCTAAATCTTCTGCTGTCATCTCTTTCAAAACATCACTGATTTGCATGAAAGAACTCAAAATTTTGAGGAACACATCCTTTCTCTCGTATTCTTTTGAAACGTAGACAAAGGCCCGAATCATAAACTGATAATCAACATCTGGATCTTTGAAAACCTTTTTGGCTAGTGTTGTTTTCCCAAGCCCCAACATTCCAACTATTGAGTATATTTCTAATTGTTCTGGACCTCCTGTGAGAAGCTCTTCCACTTTGTCAGCTGCATCATCAAAGCCAATCACATGCTCCTCCTCAACCTTGGGAGCCTTAAAAAAACCACATATGTATCAACATTGGACATTCTAAGTTGTAGTGCTGTAACATATAGTAAATTAACTATGTATTACTACGGAATAAATCATGCAGATTTAATTAAATCCATAGCATAAGCTAGAAATCCTATGTGACCATATAAAATTTAATAAAAAGTTTGTCAAACTTAAGAATTTGAATCCCGAAACTCTTTATACTTGCATATATTGCAAATTTCAATCACTTTAATTACTACTACTTGTATGTTGCTTCAAGGCATCGCATTTTTTCTGAATTTAATTAGTTAATGACATATTTTATGTGATTTTGTTGTTGTGTAGTTGCATTCAATTTTTTTATTTCTATTCATTATTGTTAATTATGCAATTAAATGATTGTTATGTTTTGAGGAAAATTTTTGGGTATTGGATAATTTTAGTCCCAATATTTGAGGGTCCCACTGTTTTGGTCATTAAAGTTTTTAGGTCAACAAATTTAGTTTTTATAGTTTTAATTTGTAACAATTTAAGGAAAACTAATGGTTTGTAACAATTTAAGGACAACTAATCGAAAAAGTTAATGACTTAATAGTTGGAGCATATGGAACCCACATTTATGTAATATTTTTGACAATTTTAGTCCTTAACATTTAAAAGTTTGACAGTTTTAATCCTCAATGTTTAACAGTGTGACGGTTTTAGTTTCCAAATAATTTAGGCGGACAAATCTATTTTTATAATTTAAATTTGTAAAAATAAAAAAATATGGTCTCATTAGCTTAAAAAATAAGAAGAGTAAAGTGACATATATATTTTTTTATTTTTGAAATCAGCATTAGTAAAAAAAAAAAACAGAACATTTTTTGTTCCATACTTTTTATTTTTCCCCCATTGATACTAATTTAAAAAAATAAAAACAAATGTCTGTTAATTTACTCTTCCTGCTCTTTTAAGGTAATAATGTCAATATTTTTTAATTGTTATAAATTAAAAATCTAAAAATTATATTTGCCTGCCTAAATTATTTAAGAACTAAAACTACCAAACTTTTAAACATTAGGACTAAAACTGTCAAAAATATTATATAAATGTGAGCCCCATATTTTCTAACCATTAAGTCATTAACGTTTTTAGTTCATTGTTCTTAAATTGTTACAAACTGAAATTATAAGAAATAAATTTATCGATCTAAAAATTTTGGAAACTAAAATTGTCAAATCCCCAAATGTTAGGGACTAAAACTGTGGAAAACTCAAAAAAAAAAAAAAATTTACCATTTTCTTAGATTGCAGATCTACTACACCCATATACGGCTTAATTATGAAAGTAAATAAACATGGTAAACTATAGATCGCATCTAGTTTTGATTAAATTACCGCAGTCAACTAATGTTGATGGTTGAGATTATTACCTCTTTGGACTCTGCAGGTGGATTAATGTTGCTGATTGCTTGATATTGCAGGACCTCAAAACATTTGGCGGCATTTTCCTGCGTAATCTTCTTAATCTCCGCATTGAGTGCGTTAATCTGTTGTCCAACATCCCGAAGCACGCCGGGATAATCTTTGATTTGTTGAAAAGCCTTGAAAATCCAAGGTTTTGAATTATTCACCTTGGCCTGAATAAAGTAAGTCTCAACTGCATCCTCAGCTTGATCAATTATTGTTCTAATTCTCTTCCCAGTGTCTTTGACATAATCGCTGTCGCGATTATACTTTTCAAAATCCTGCATCAGGGCTCTCAGGGACACGAGTTCCTTACGCAATGCTTCAATGTTGTCCTTCACATCCGCAATCAAATGATAGTTATACCGGACTATTTGGCTAAGGTTTTCCAGGAGAAAATTCACAGCTGCCACTGGAACTGACATTTTTCTCTCTTGGTCTTTCTTGCTCAGTGAAACGAAGGAAGACACTATAAGTTGAGAGTTGAAGGACAATACTCCTAGTAATGGATGGAATTATAAATTATAAAGCAAGTGGCTCCGTTGGATTAACTAAAGCCAAAGTTTGGAATGTGTGGTAATCGTATGCTTAATTAAAGCCAAAGTTTGGGTTGTTGAGCTGCCTTAGGATGTTGAATTAAAATTAAAAGACTTGCACACATTTTTTTGTTTTGGTCAACGATGTGAATTATTATATAGGGATAATTACCAAAATCTCCCTGAAGTTTAGGTTTATTACCAATCGAACCTTATAATTTGTTAAAATTACCAATACTCCCTAACGTTTAAAACCGTTTAATATTTACCCCCTAACCACTATTTTTGTCAATGAGTAGTAACTTTTTTATTACTTTTTATAAATAGTACCATAAACAGTATGCAACAGTAAAAAATTAAAATTTGGACAAAATCACTCTTAATAATTTAGTTATTAATTTATATAAAAAATACTTATAACTTATATTTATCTTATAAATAAAAACAAAAATTATACATATTTATTTATATCAAATATAGAGTACTTAGGAAGAAAATAGAAGTAAAAGATTGATTTATATAAAAAAAAATTGAATTAATTGAAGAGTAAAAAGTAAATTTATCAACCAAAAAAAAAGTATGGTATAAAAAATTTTAAGATTCATTTTATAGACAAATCCACCAAACTAACAAAATAAAAATACGTATATTTAAAAGGCAAATCTTTTTACTCTTTAATTAATTTGAATTTTTTTATATAATTCAAGTTTCTATTTTTATTTCTTTTTTCATATTCTGCATTTGATATAAATGAATATGTATAATTTTTATTTTTATTTATAGGGTAAATATCAGTTATAAGTATTTTTTATACAAATTAATAACTAGAGTATTAGGGGTAATTTTGTCCAAATATTAAATTTTTTACTACTTTTTGCGTACTCTGCATTTGATATAAATGAATATGTATAATTTTTTTTTTATATATAAGGTAAATGTTAGTTATAAGTATTGTTTATACAAATTAATAACTGGATTATTAAGGGTAATTTTATCCAAATATTAATTTTTTTACTATTGCATACTGTTCATTTTACTGTTCACGATACTATTCATGAACAATAACGGAAAAGTTACTGTTCATTGATGGAAATAGTGGTTAGAGGGTAAATGTTAAACAGTTTTAAACCTCAGGAGAGTATTGATAGTTTTGATAAATGATGAAAATCAAATATACCTAAATTTAACAAGTAATATTACTATATTTTTGGAAATTTTTGTTATCATTCTAGTAGATTTTGTAGAGTTGGTAAGTTTATTATACTTAAAGTGCTAAATTTTTTTTTTCCCAACAATAAAAATAATATTTTGTAGGATAAGAATTGTTTTTTTTAGCCTTACTCATTGATTCATATAAATTAATAAAAGCAGGTCGGTTTTTAGAGAAGAAGGTTCAAGAAAGAGTTGGAATTTCTGGAACGGGAGGCAGTAACAGAATCAGTTACTCAAACTGCATCTGAGGCTAACGGTCTACCCAAATCTGATTCCAGACAAAAGTGCACAAATTTTAGGATTAAATTTCGGTTGATTTAGTTTCCTTTCTAT
Organism: Gynochthodes officinalis; assembly: GCA_020080225.1. Taxonomy (NCBI): domain Eukaryota; kingdom Viridiplantae; phylum Streptophyta; class Magnoliopsida; order Gentianales; family Rubiaceae; genus Gynochthodes; species Gynochthodes officinalis. The sequence goes on along the minus strand of CM034620.1, from coordinate 31,877,863 downwards.
TATATACACTATTTCCTTTATTTTTATGAGAGAACGGCAAGGAGGAAAGAAAAGAGATCTTGGAAGAAAACAGCCGCCTTTGTCTTCTCATCTGTACAATTCTTCTTTCCTCTTTGATCATTCTCAATAAAATCACAAAATTGATCCGAGGATGTTTAGCACCACCATGAGAGGCTAAAGCATTGGTTTTTGATCCAGGGAGAGATTGATGTCAATGTTTTCTCATGAGGTTTTAGTTTAATTTAAATTTCTTATTGTGTCCGAGTATTCATTAATTCTTGATTGAATTGTTATGAAAAATTAGGATCATTTGAATTGATGACTCAACTAGTTTTAATTTTTCAACTGCTATCCACCCTGTTCTAAATCTGGAATAGTTTAGAATTATTGGAACCAAGAGCACCTACAATAATTTGCACGTAAAGAGTGTGAGCAATCGTGTGATTTTGGTTTAGGAAAGAATTAATGGAACGAGTCTAGCGAATTGTAGCTATCTCAATTGTTTGGAATTGGTTTAACCATTTCACCTACTCAATGCTGTTGTCAATTCGATATGGAACGCTATCGTGCTCAGTCGGTTGAGAATTAGGTTTGTTTTGGATGCTAGGTTCAAGCAAACGAATTTGGAAAACATATAATCTACTTAGGCTAATCCGGTAGATTTATGGTTAAATATTTGAACTGATAAGAATGCTACTTAGTAACCTGTGATCGAGAAGCATTGACAGAAATCGTATTCCCTGGGTTGGATTCTTGGTAAGATTGTTATTCACATTTGTTTATTTTGTTGTAAAAAAAAGAAATTTTTAGTTGACTTTATAATTTAATTTTATAAATAGTTTATTGAATCCAGAACCCCTTTTTTGTTTATTGCTAAGAACTTCGAACAAAGTTCCCTGAAGGATTCGACCTGGTCCACCTTTTACTGCAGTTAATTGTGAATCGGTAATTAATTTTGGAAGCTCCAACAATCCCACCAATAAACTATGAAGTTAATTATTTATAAATCTAAACCTCAGAAGGGTTTTGCTAATTATCCCTATTATATATATAGTCACCAGAAAAAATAAAGACATGTACGTCCATAAATAAAGCCAAAGGTTGGGTTGTTGAGTTGCCTTGGGATGCGGACTTGAAATGAAACCAGTAAATGATACTCTCTTAGACCATGCCTCAGGTTACTTTCGTGAAAAGTTAAAATTACATTTACCACCATGAGATTCGTAAAAATTATTAATCAAATTTTAAAATTTAGTAAAACTATCATGACCCTCTAGACCAATCAGATAGGATAGTCAACTGTCAGAAAGTGAAAAAAGACAAAAAAAAAAAAAAAAGCCCATTTTCCAGCAAGAATATTTAAAAAATATAGAAAAAAAAATTTTAAAGAAAAAGGCCAAAAAGGACATGATCTTTTTAAAAGTGGAAATGTTAGATTTTTTATTATTATTATTTTTTTGTCCTTGTCTTGCTTCCATTCTCCAAACAATAGGGTCATTTTGTTCCATTCTCCACTACATAGTTCATCAATTCTACAGTAAATTTTATAGCAATTTATGCACTAATTTTTACATTATCAAAGTGCGAACGAATTGTACGAGAGCAGATTAGCACACATCTAAAACGCATTGACTCATTGACATCATCTACCAAGGGCATTCTGGGCTAGCAAAAAGCATAGTAAGAAACCGCATTGATTGTACCTTGCATGACCTTATTTTTGCTTAGAAATGGTTGAAATTTAATGTTCAAAGTCGATTGATTCTATCATTGTGTGTTCGGAAATGTACGAAACCCTGATTTGAAGCATTACTATTGAATATTTTTGGGGATCTTATGAATCCATGGCTTTTATTGCTATGATTGCACTAGAGTCTACTAGTTTTTGGAATATTATGGCTTTTTGTTGCTGGTTTTGTTGAATATTTTGTTGCTGGTCTTTTTGAATTCGTGCTTTTATGCATTTAATCAAATGGGCTCATTTAATGAATGGCAAAACTCATATGTTTTAGGATAGATAATATGTATAACCATGTGTTTTCCTGCAATAGAATACAAATGCATACAACTGTAGTTTGATGATATGATTTTGTGTCTTATGTAGTTGGAGAAATTTATTTTTCATATTTTGTTAGAGTTAAATTTGTTCATGCTAGGATTGAAGTCAAGCTAATCTAAGTGTATGGAATCTGAATTTTAATTATCCATGTATTTTGCATGTAGGTGAACACAGATAGTCGATATATTATTAAGTTACATTATGGAAATAAGACACATGCCATAAAAAGTGTAGCCCTTGATAAATACTCCCACATTGTCTTACTTTCTGATGTGACAGAGCATCTTTTCAATGATCCAAATGGATGGAAAACAATGCAGTTGTCCCTCACTTGTGATGGGCCTGGTAGTTCAGGAAGAATGGGGATTGATTCCGAAAATATGGATGGGGAAATGTTTAGACTGCATGTTGGTTATGACTCGATCAACATCTATATTACTGATCCGAATAGCAGCACAATAGGGAATGATGTTGTAGTAGGAAATAGCAAGGCCAGTTCTAGTAACCCTAGAAAGAAAAAATTACTAGTTTTTAGGAAAGAACGACTTCCCACACATAGTAGTAGACTTAGAAGAAACATGAGATTGGCAGGACATATTAGACATTATAGTGCAGGCGCACAACGTAATGTGGAAGAAATAATAAGTGATGATGATGATAGTGAAGACCAGTTGTATGCTATTAGTGATGATGAGAAGATGCATTCTAATTTAGATGAAGAGTTACTGAATAAATATTGTATTGAGAGTCTAGAACTTGATGCTGACAGTGACAAATGCCTTGTCAAATTATGAATCTGATGATGAGGTGTCAACTAAACATGAATCAGATAGTGAATTCTAAAATGATCTCATGGGTTCCTGTCTAAATAGGTCTAAGATTCACATTTTTAAGGGAGAAAAATTTAAATTGATGCAAGAAATGATGTTTGAGTCTATTCATAGTTTTAGAGAGGTGTTGTATGAGTATTTCATCTCTTGGGGTCCCCTCTTATTAGGGTGAAAAATGAAAAACGAGGAGTGATAGCTGTTTGTGGGGATGAAGTTTGTGATTGGAGGTGCATGCTTCCTTAATGCCTGATGGATATCTTTTATGGTAAAAATATGCAATCCTAATCACTCTTGTACCATTAAGGAGAACATTAAAGTTTCTGCAAAATGGATGGCCCAAAAATGGAAGGAATTGTTAGGGCAGACCATAATGCCAAACCTAAAATGATTAGAAACGAGCTACTTAAGTATGGTTTGCACCCAATAGATGCGCAAATTTTCAGAACAAAGAGAAAGGCATTGGAAATGGTAGATGAAAATCATTCAGAGTCCTACAAGCTATTGCCAAAGTGCTTCATGATGGTGACGCGAACTAATCCAGACAGCATTGCCAAGATTCGTTTCCATATATCTATAGGAGCTACACTACCATCAATTAAGAGATTCTTTTTTTGGTTAGATGCATTGAAAAAGTTTTAGAAAGGTGCAAACCATACATAGAGTTCAAAGGTTGCCATTTAAAGAGTTCATATGGAGAGGTTTTGTTAAGTGCTATTGGGATGGATAGCAATAATGGGTTATTCCCTATTGCATTTGCTGTAGTAAAAAGTGAGAACAAAGACAGCTGGTGCTTCTTCTTTGAGTGGTTGTTTGAACTATTTGATGAATTTTCAGTTCATAAGGAATGGACATTCATGACTGATCGACAGAAGGTAACTATACGTATTACTTTATTGAATTACATTATAGTCTTCACATGATGGTTCTCTAGTAGTTTTTTTTCTTTTTAATGGTTTCAGGGATTGACAGAAGCAATTGCGGCTTAGGTTACCCATACAGTGCACAGAAAATACTGCAAACATATTGTTGCAAATTTCATAACCAAGTTTCCAATTGTTATCCTTCGGAAGCTATTTTGAAGGGTTGCAAGGGCTTATACAGAATAGGATTATAAGAAAACAATTGCCGAAATTAAAGAGTTGAACCCGAAAGCATGCACATGGTTGGAGAGAACTAGTATTGAAATGTGGGCACGTCACACATTTTCATAGACCTTGAAAAATGACCACAACAATTCCAGTAAGTCCTTAAATCGCTGGATTGGTGATCTGAGGAAGAAACCTGTTTTGACCTTGATAGACACACTTAGGCCAAGAAAGATCAGTAAACTTTAGAAAAAAATATCAACAAGGCTGTTAGTAGAAATATTTTGTCATACCAATGGTTGTACCTAAGTTGCAACATGTGGTTGCTGCTTTTAGAAGTTTGACATTTTTGTACTCTAATGCAACTACATATGAAGTCAAAGAAGGGATGTTCTCCTATGTAATAATTATGCAGGATAGGACATGTGAAGGACATGTGACTGCAGAGTTTGGAATCACACTAGAATTCCTTACAAACATGTAGCTGTGGTCTTACTTGATACGAGATAGTCTCTGTAGGACTACTGCGACCCCATGCTATCCAAGGATCAGTATTTCAAGACTTATGGCCATCTCATAAACCTTATTGGCATGTTGTTAAACTACCAAAAATAAATTTCAACTCTCAAAGCTTCCGTAGTATAGCGGGAGTCAAATCGTATCCTTAGGGAATGGTGGATTTATCTCTCAATAAAATAATTTGGGGTTATTTTTAGACAATAATCAAAATAAAAAATACAAATTAACAAATTAAAACTAAATGTAATAATTAATGCAGAATTCAAAGTGGTAAAATTAAATAATTTACAAACTCTAGTCAAAAGAATAATTTTAGGGTTGGTTCATTCAATTGGTCATTGACACAAGATTAATCTCATAAATTCATAAATAAATTAGTTATAATCACTTAGTACCACCAAGCAACCAATTCCTCCTTATTTTGTTGGCAATTAAGAGACCTTCATTAATCACTTCCCTTGTCGGTAAATAATCTAGATACCACCATAGAATTCAATTTACGTATAGTATTAAAAATTAGAGAAACCCAATTCTAACCAACATACTCACACTGTGGTTGTTTCAATTAGATTGTTTATCCCTTGATACAATTAAATTACTTACCAAGTAATAATTGTGCCAATTGCTACTTCACTAAAATAATCAAACCTTGACGTCCTAATTAACAGTAGATTATATTGTCAATCAACTAATAGCGCAAATTATCCAATTCAACAATACAATCATAAATAATAAATTATAGGAAATAAACAAATACCCATAAATTTATAAAAACATTAAAAACAATAAGCCTCACAATTGTTGTAGAACCAGCCTTCAATTATCCTTCAACTAGAATAGAGATTTAGTTTCTAGATGTGATAGATGATAGAACAAGAGAAAAAGAATAAAAGATGATGGAGAAAAAATGATAGTGGCGGCTGCCTTCTCAAAATTCTACACACCCTTTTTAGCCTTCTTGGCTTGTTCTATTTATAACAAAAACAAGTTCCTCAAATATAGTAATAATAACTCTTACTAAAAACTAATTCTACTCAAAAAAGGAAACATAAGGAAATATAATCTTAACTAAAATAAAATACTTGCTACAATATCTTCTTTCCTTCTTCAACTTGACAACTCATAATTTCCTTTAATTTCTTCAATTTCACTGTTTTATCTTCTTTTCCTCCAAATCTCTAATTTCCACGCCTAAAACATAAAGCATATCAAAACCAACAATTTCGCCTTATAATCAAGTTAACATTGATAAAATATTAACAAGAAATATACATATTTAAAGCTCTATCACCTATTCCAGATGTAACCTTCTAACCTGAGTTCGCAACTGATGAGGTTACAGATTGTCTTCCCCCAGCATTAAGAAGAAGAATTGGAAGGTCAAAAAAGGCTCGAAAATGGGAGGAAGAAGGAGAGCATCTAGCTGTAGGTGGTTCTCAACATTAAGATGTGCCAAATGCCAACAATTTGGCCATAATAAAAGGACATGTGGGAGCGGCTCAGTTAAAAGAAATATGGAGTGAAATAAGGCAAAACATAAGGTTAAGTGTTATATATTTCCAATAGTGTTTGCTTTCTGACTTTCAACATCTAATATAGTCTCATTCATTCTTAGAATATGGCTAGAGGCACTGGAACTAATGATCAGCTAAGGAGTAGAAATGAGCAAGGAAGCCAACCACCAAGAGCCAGACCAAGTGTTTCTCAAATTTTTGTCAGCCCTAATCCCCAGGTATGGTTAATATGAGTCATATTTAGACTATCAACCCTAATCACCTATTTATTTATTAACTAGTGCACTAATGTTACCTATGCTATTAGGGAGTTAGGACTGAAATGTCTAATTTGAGGTCAAATAGAGTAAGGATGACTGAAAGTACAGGTCTCAAATCTCAACCTAAGAATGAAGCTCAAGCAATTAGGAGAGGTGGGCCAACAACTGCAACTAATCTACAAAAAAAAATCCAGTAGTCTTAAGTGTATCACCTGACTCTACAACCTCTAGGCTGCTAGAATTCCTCCAGTGAAAAAGAGAGTTTCATCTTCGCAACAGCATGCAAGTTCTTTGGCTAATGATTATAACCCAAACTATTCTTGCCAAATGCAGTAAATTTGGGTTTAATATAGTATGGTACTGCCTACTTTTGTTTCCCAGTCCACTTGACAATATATTACCTTTTGATGTTAATGCATATTTTCTGGCAAAGCAGGATGTCAATGTATTACTTTTGATCAAGTGTGACTTAGTATGGAGTTTGAATTGTTTTCCAATCCACTGTTATATGGATGTATATTTTTGCTGAAGTGAAATGTGGTTTTTTGGAAATGAATATATTTTTACAGTTGTATGGATGTTAAGCTAATTTTTAATGTGGGTTTTCTGTGAAACTAGTGATGTATGGATTGAATCTTACATTGAACACTGAATTTTACAATTATATTTTCCACACATTGAACACTGAATCTTGCCAATATATATAGGATACTAGTGTTTCGGGTTGTATGGACAGTAATTCTGGTACCTCAAAACTGAACCAATATACAAATTGACATTGAACATGAACAAGTTGACATTGAATCTTCTTGTTTAGGGTTATATGTTCTGGTTCCTGGATTAGTGGTCATTATGCACACTACGTCTTCACATTAAACATGAACAAAACAATACCAGTTGGAACACATTGGAAAATGACATTGACATCAAGAAAAAAGTACAAGTTGGAACACACTGCAAACAAAATCTAAGTCATTCAACACCAATGAAACAATATACATGGGAACAAACTGGAAAATACTAAAAATTCATTGTTGTCCCATAACCTAAACATTGAAAAGAACTAAACATTGTCTCTAAATTTCATTACTAGTTCTAGCCTATCAACTCCTTAGTAACTGAATTAAAATTCCAACAAAATTTGCAACCAAGAGAATTAAATTAGCAATCATCAGTGCCCAGATAGTCCCTTTACAGCTACAACTTGGCCTAGTTATAATTTCTACACCAACACTAGCTCCAACTTCATGTCTTTCAGTGGCGCACCTCCTCTTCAGAGGGCAGAAGTCAAACTCAGATTCCATTGTTACTGGTACTACCCATTTTAATCATCCATGAATTCTGCAATTGTAGTACAATCTACTAGGATTTTTCCCTGAATTAGATATCAGTACTGGGGCTTTTCTACCACATTCACACAAGTGACTCACTCATATCTCATACTATCAATAATGCTACTGCTACTAAAGTGCGCCATAATAAACCAAAATGAGGAGTAAAAGCCTACAACTTAGCTCATTCCCACCATCCCACCTCGACAAAATTAGGCAAATTAATTTAGCAACTCAAAAAAGTTTCAATTTTGTAGACCATAGAACAACCATTCATACCTGTGAGTCAAATTTTGGGTTTCACATCTTCAAGTGGAATTTCTGTCCACAATTGGAATTTTCAAGACAAAACAAGCTTTGAAAGTGTTTGTGTTTGTTGTTCTGCTTCTTTTTGTGTCTTACATTCTCTAGAATTTATACTTTCCTATTTATTTATTCAGTACCTTAATGGAAAGGCATGTTGTCCTGAAAAAACAAGACAGAAACCCTCAAGGGTAATTTCATTTGCACTAGAATTATTTCAACTAACATCACCAATTTACATCATCTTTCTGACTATTAGGGGGTCATATGTTCAAGGTTTTGCCGGTCTAACCAGTATTGGTAGTTTTACCAACTATCGGGATTTGATTGATAGTTTCCACGAGCCTTGGGGGTGGTAAACATAATTTACCCTTCATGAAAATATGGAGTAATATTTAGAGTAAATAAAGTCATTCGTCTCTTAATTTGGTATGTTTGTTCGATTTAGTCTCTCATATTCAAAAAGTTTCAATTTGATCTCTTAACTCACAAAATCAATTCTAATTGGTCATTTTAATAAAATCAAGCTAAAAGAGACTTAAGGCATTTGGTCATGGACTTGTACAATTTATAAATATTTTAATTAAATTATATTTCTAATTGTGTAAATCACTTCTAATTTTGACATTTTTAAATTTAAATAGTTTTAAAGAGTAATTTTATCTATTTATAACATATTTTTAAAAACTAATAAAAATTGATGTATACTGTGAAAATTACAAAATTGGAAGTGATAAAATACAAAATAATTTTTTTGGAAATATTTTGCGAAACAATAAAAGTTTAAAGTGGTTATTTGCAATTTACTAAGTTCACTTTAGTTTAGGTACAACTTTTTATTAGTTATTAAGTACAACACATTTAATGCACCAACTAAATGTATAATTTTACATTTTTATCCTTACTTTTTAATTGTGAGTACACACAATTATTATTAGTAAGGATATTTTAAGAATTTAGTTTGAAAGTGGACTTTTTTTTTGGGACAAGAAAAAATTTTGAAAGTGGACTCTTTTTTTGGGACGGATAGAGTATTTTTAATTTGGTTTCTTTCATCGCCCTTCACTCTAAATATATGTAAGTCATGTGATTGGATGCGTTAGATTCCGTTTGACTTGATTTGATTAGAAGGACCAATTAAAATTGAAATTGCAAGTTACTAGACTAAATCGAACTAAAGTTTCAAGCTGAGGAACTAATCGTACTATTTACCCTAATCTTTATATTCTTTATCCCCATAAAATCTCTCTAATTCTTGGAGGACTAATGATACTTTTAGTGACTTTTTACAGTGACTTTTCATAGTAACTGATGTGACAAGTATAAAATGACAAAATTCACTAATCACCCTCTCTTTAAAAAATTCAAAATAATAAGGGATGATTTTATCTTTTTATACTTGCCATATCAATTACTATGAAAAGTCATTATAAAAAGTCACTATAAATATCATTACTCTATACACACACACACACACACACACACACATATATATATATAGATAAGGGGAATAAATATTCTACATATCCATTATTTCAAGTAAAACCATGTAGCCAAAGAAAATTATAAAGGATAGCTTATAATTTTAAGAAAATTTTATCTACATGTATGGTTCAAAAAAATAAAAAATTATTTTTACTTTATATAATTAAATTATTATATTAAAAATAAAGGTGCAGCACATGTTTTTAATATTTTCTCCTTATTACCTTTGATTCTGCAATCCTATTAGTATATTGGTCATAATAAGATAAAAATTTAGCCATTTGAAATTTTCGGCAGAAGACCCCATTGACATTCAAGTTAAAATTCAGTTATTTTAGAGCTTGCAAACAATCAGCAACTAAAAAGCTTTTTTTTTTCTTCTTCTTAGGGTTTTCCATTCAACAAAGAAAAAGCTAAGCCATTATAAGACTAGACCAAGCCATAAAAAATAAAAAATAAAAAATTGTGGCATCTCTTTTTCAATTCAAGTCCTCTAAACCGAATTATGATAAATGTGAATGGTAAATCATAGAAGGAAAATGTGAATGCATATTCTCTATGAGAGAAAATTAGTATGAGAGAAGTGAAAAGTTAAAAAGCGACAAGGTAAAAGAAGAGAATTAAAAAAAGAATAAGAAATGGTAAGAATCAGATCTTAACTCAGTTCAAAAATAAGAAACAAATTAATTAATGATTACATTGATTAGACTCAATGGGATTCTCAAATGCGAAAGCATACAATCTAATTTTGAAAAATTTTTTAATCACGTTTTCCCCTAGTAAATATTTATCTTCCACAATTACTTAAATTGTATTAATCAACTTGGTTATACCAGTGCATTCAATATTTTCCTTAATGTAGGGCAATTGCATGATTAAAAGATGGCAATTAGATCAGATCATTTAAGAAGCCTACAATAAGATTTACATTTAAATCTTGTTTTTATGACTGTAGAAAATATTTCATACATTTGTTACATTACATAAGTTGGTACAATCAGAATAACTAGGGAGGACAACCTATAATTTAAAATGAATAACTTATGCATATGAAGGGGCAAAAAAATAGAAATTTATATGATTAGTTTTGTGTACTAAAAATAAAAATATATAAAATATTTGTTTCCACAAAAGGGTCTAATGAATAAAAGCCAATTAGCAATGAGTGAGGTAACTTAGAGATCTTATTAGTTGGTATAAAATTATTCAGGGAATCAATATGGGATGTTTAATTTTAATACTCTTTACATATTTGACTTGCGATTGAACTTTTTTTTTTGAACAATTAGCACCACAAATTAAAAAGGATAAATTCGTTAACAAAGTCCAAAGCTTAAAACGGATAATCCCTCCATAAAAAATAATAATACTAATAATAATAAAAAATTATTTTAGATGAGGTATAATTTTTTTTTAATTATAAAATACAAAACGCTAAAAAAATTGCTAACACTTCGTAAGTTTTTCTTTTCTTCCCAATAGTTAAACTCTCCGGTTTGGTATACTGATATATTGTAGGATATAAAAATCCTATGTTCAAATTTCACACAGCGGAAAGACAACAAAAACAATTTATGAAAAAACCTTACACCACAAAATACAAATGGTAGGAAGAAACTCCTACTTCTCACAATTCTATTTTTCTTAGAGCCTCTCTTCTTATTTTTCTGAGACTCTCACAAAAACTAATAATCATGGGTCATTTATATAGATCCCAAACTTAATCTAAAACAGTTAGGATTTGATAATTAAATCCTATTCAAAATCTACTTTCCCATGACAATTCAAATCTAATTCAACATAGAATTACTAAATCCTAATCTAACTCTGATTTAGCAAATGAGCTTGGTTTAATACACCTACATATATGTAGTTGTCAATGCATTTTTCAATGAACAGAGTAAAAGAATACATGTTCAGTGGTGTATAATTTAGTGCTGAAATGAATCATCCAATTAAAATAAAAAAATGCATTGGTTGAGGTAAGATTGGTTTCTAGTATGGCTCTTTACACTATGATGCTCTTAAGAACCACCCCGCCTGAATATTTTTATCACCATGCCGCTTTCAAGAATCCATCATGCCGTTTTCAAGAATCCATATACTCATGTTTTGATAATGTAAACAAATTTAAATCATTCCCAAAGTCAAATTAAGGATGCTCAAATGATAGAGGAAAAAAATAAAAAATAATAAAAATAAAAATAAAAACAGGAACAAAGAACAAATCAGAATGCAAAGTGCAAGTCCATAACTTCAGTGGATCTGCTAAACTTTGATCAACTTATAGATAGACATCTACAGCATCGAAAGAACTATTGCACTTTCTCTAAAGAGTGGGATGTCTGATTCTTGTTTCATGTGTATTGATAACATCTATGGGTTGCTGGCTGGAATAGACATAGACAGTCCAATCCATCAAAATTGGTCAAAGAAGCAATCTGGGCTCGGTGCCACGCTCACGTGATGCTGAAATTCTTGAAAGCATTGTTATGTTACACTTGCAAGTGGACCGATGATGATAAAACTGAAGATTTCGCATATTTGTTAGCTGAGATTGAAGCCGCACTCAAAGATGCAGAGGCAAGACTTTCAGCGGATTGTGCATAAGCACCAGGAGGGTGACAAAATAGATGCAATTGGGATCTTTCACAACAAGATCGTCCATCATATCCAGCAGAGAGTCGTGGATGCCTGTGACACTTTGTCGGAAGTGTCCCACCCTCCCATGATTGATCATATTGTTTTTGATGAGTTTGTTGCCTCTATTCAAGCATATTTTGAGTTTCTTCCACTTGAACTGAATACTTATTTTGACCCTTCTCGTTGGTTTCACTTTCTACCAATAAAATTTGGAGAGGAATGGTTTTATCGCGAGGGATATCTAGATAATGGCTGGTACTCTTCTAGAGTCGACGTCTGTGTTGCAGCCATCATAAAAAAGTTAGAAATCTTAAAATGTTTTCTATGGAACTTTGCAAACCGCTGCATTACAAGGAGAAGTTGCAACCTTTCTTGGCTCGTGCTGGAGCTTTGGTTTTCAGCATAGCACATTTATCTTGTATATCTCTACACGATAGATCATCGTTTTTTTCCACAACGTGTATATCGTACCTTTTCTGGTCTTTTAGATAAGATTTCACCTCACAATCAAGAGGTTAAAGAGATTTATCTTGGAGTCCTGAAAGGGTATGCTGAAATCCTCAAGGCTGCCAGACCATCATCAGGATCAGTCGATCTCTGACAGTTGAAGAAGACCTGGTCAATTCTTTTCTCACTTTTGTGCTCTTCACAAAGAATAGAGCTGATATCCTGTGTGATGCCTTGGCTTTTCCATTAATGGATCTCGTAGACGCACCAGAAGACTGCACAAAGGACCTGATGGAACCATTCTTGGAGAGTGGAATTGTGGCTGTGGTGAGGGAAGCTGGATTTCTCAATTTCCCCATGTGTGTGGATGAAATGCCAAATGATCAGGTTGTGGGAACAAATTTTGTGCTTTCAAAGTTGTGCCAGAAAATTAAGCTCATCAAGGCTGAGATTTTCCTCCTGGAGCTACATAATCACAAGGAAGAAGAGTGAAAATGGTACACTTATCATTCACGGAGGGTATCAGTTCTTGTGTGATGCTTTTTTATACTAAACACTCATTCTACATTTTTTTGGCATTGAAAAAATTAACTATAAACCTTCAACCCCTTAGTAAAGCATCCAGGAGATGTTGAACTCGGTGCTATATTTGTTGTTTTTATTGGTAAAAAATTGGATATTGCTGGAGTTCCCTTCTAAATAAGCTATGCTTGACGTGATAGGTTACTTTGTTGAGGTTAATGAGGATATTGAGAGAATGGATAATGATGGCATAGCCAAAATCTTCTATCAAAGTTTAAAAAGGTAAAGGGTACCTCATTGTAATGGATCATTATGGAACATAGAGCCTTGGAATGGGCTGAAGAGCATATTACCAGATAACATTTATGGGAGTAGGATTTTGTTGATAAGCCGTTTTTGTGAAATCTCATTAATTTCTCAAAAATTCAAACTTCTTAAGAGTGTTAGATTTGGAAGAAATCACTATAGTTAACTCTTTTCCCACTTGGATTGATTTGATGTTTTCCTTAAATACTTAGTGATTAGGGGAATTATATCGTCTGTTCCTTCAACAATAGCCAAACTCTGGAACCTCAAGGCTCTTATTGTGAAGGGAACAAGAGGTGAAACTTGTGAGATTTTTAAGTTTGTTGCTCAAGATTGAATTTTTCTTTTTCTGATAGTGGTTAAAATGGTCTTTTTTCTTGTTAATATTTTCTCATTATTATTTTTGATTTTAAGGAAAAATTATTTGATTTTGGTATGTTTTTTGTATTAGGAATGAAAAATGTTAATTTGGAGAAAAAGTTGAGATAAAGAAGAAAAACTTTGGGCTAGGACAATTTGTGTCTAAAAGGAAGACCTGTATGTATTAAAAAGTAAAAGAAGGAGCTTACTGGACCAACAAAACAAAGATGACAAAGAAAAGGAAACAAGGAAGTGGAGTCCACACGTTTTTGTTTCTAGCAGAATTGTGAAGACAAGCAATTACCTCTTTTCTTGCGGGGACGTTATTATTTGATTTGGCTTCTTTTCGGATTTAGAAAACCAGAAATCCGCAGCGACAAAACAAAAAAAGAAGGACAAAAGAAAGAGAAAAGAAAAAGAAACAAAAGAAGTCAAACAAGAGTAGAAGTCTAGAAAAAGACAAAGAAGGAAAGAACTAAGGAATTGATACGGGACTTTTTGGCTGGAGGAGACTTGACCGGAGAGAAGAAAAATAAAAAGGCAGCCGCCTGGAAGAAAAGAAAAAAAAAAAGAGGATCCGCGGAAGCAAAGGGCAAAAGCTGAAGAGCAACACGAGCAGCATCTACGGATTTTAGCTTAGCTTTTTTTTTTTATTTCTCTTTCAATTATGTTTAATATTTTGGTGATATTCTTTTGTATTAGCATGAACTAATTCATTTTTCTAGAGCTACGATGTAACCTAACTATGAAACCGTTTTTAATGCTTCTAATTACTTGATAACTAATTAGATGATTTGTTAATCATAACGAACTGGAAAGGGGAGTTATGTGTCAAGTTCATTGAGATAAATGTCATAAATTGCTGCATAGTTTGTATAGTCGTTACATGAGAATCTATAGAAATTAATGACTTCATAATTGTTGAAATTCACATAGGAATATAATGAATTAGCAATTAGGGAGATTTTTATTAGATCTTGGGAGGAACTAGTAAATAAGTTAGAGAATCTCGACTATCAAACAGAAAAATAAATTAGACTATATTAATATTAAAATGGATTAGTTATGGTGAATTCGAAAACTCTAGAGTTTCATTTAGTTTAGTTTAAGATTTGGTTTTAATTCAGTTCAATTAGAAAGTATCTTTATAATTGTTCAGATAAAGTTAGAATTATTCTAATTTCGATATTTAGTAAATCATTAGTCTTTGTAGGAACGATAATTTGTATTCACTCTTTATTACTTGTTAACGATCACGTGCACTTGCGTGTAAAATGTGCAACATTTTCTTTTGCCCATTATTAATCCAACAATTGAGTCTTCAATAAGCAAGAAATACTCCCAAATTTGGTTAAAGAGAACAAGCTTCATTTCTTTTACTGTTTTTATTTTTGGGTTAGTTCCCATGTACATTTCCAAAGTAAAACGTTTTGGATTCAAATCTAAAACATACACATATTATAATTTGTAAAAGTTTTAGGGTGTGTATGAATTATCATCTCAAAATATATTTTTATGTTTTTTAATAATTTTTGTGCTTATTAATATATTTTCTATTTCACAATTATTATTTTAAAAAGCGTAAAAACGCATTTTAAAATATAATTCGTGTACACCCCCAATATAAATTAAATTGAGAAAACAGATTGATATTGTGTCATATTAATACGCTCCCCCTAGCCTTTAACTATCGAGCAAATAGTGCATACATCTGTATGTCAATGGCCAAGATTGTAGTATAGCCTTTCCTTTTCACAACAATAGCTGTTCTTCAAAACTATCAAGAAATCTTTCAATAATTCTCTATGCAATAATACTAATGGGCTTGATTTCGTTATGATGCAAATAAGTTGCCGGAATTTTTTTCCTTTTAAGATTAGAAATACTTTGTAATTTTGTCATCTCTTTCTAAAATAAAAATAGAATCATGTTTTCTTGGCGATGCTAAGTGGACTTTTAAACCCCCCATCACCAAAGTTAATCTGGAATTTGAGTTCAAACTCCACCAATTAGAAACAAGATTAACCCGGAAAAAAAAAAAAGACTTTTTATCCAACTAATGTGTATGAAGTATGAGCCATATTCTAATAATGAAACTACATAATTTCATTAATGAAACACCTTGTTTTATGAAACAACAAAGTTTCATTAATAAATACTAAATCTTAACATGAAATACATAAACTCTAATTTTAATGAAAGTACTGCATGTTATTAGTGAAACACTGTTAGTACACATCAGTTGAAACTACGGATGTCAACTGCAAAATACATATATACTAGTTTTGGTTGACCCACACAAGGTTTGAGTGCCCTAGTATATATAAAATATAATGTATTATTTTCTTATTTAAAATGTTAGATATAAATAAAGAAAAAACATTTAATCACTAAAATAATAAGTTTTATCCATTTAAAAATTTTAATTTTAATTTAATACAACTTAAAATACACTATTAAATATACAACAACAACTCTAAAAATATTAATTAAAGTTGTTATTGAAATCATAAAATTATTTTTATTTTATCTTTGCAATATGTTTTGAAAATTACCTTAATTTTCATTAACAAGTTAAAATTTAAAAAATAAATAAATAAAAACTTACATGACTGAAGTGGGACTAAGAAAACAAAAATGGAAAAGAGAGAACTACATTGAAATTGTGGAAATCAAAATAAAAGGAATCAAGGACTATATAAAAAATTATTAATTTTTTAGTCTAAATTTTAATTAATTGTCTTCAATTTATTTTTCAAACTAAAAGAGATAAAAAAAAAATTCGAGTCCATTCAAAATATTCATAAGGCCAAATGAAAACAATCTCAAAAATTTAATCTAAAAAAGTTATAAGTAAAACACAATTATCTTCTATTTTAAATATTAAAAAAAAAAAGAAAATTCATCAAAAATTATAGTATGGTATTAGGATTTTTTTCTCAAACCAA
Organism: Gynochthodes officinalis; assembly: GCA_020080225.1. NCBI lineage: Eukaryota > Viridiplantae > Streptophyta > Magnoliopsida > Gentianales > Rubiaceae > Gynochthodes > Gynochthodes officinalis. Next base: position 31,861,251 of record CM034620.1, on the reverse strand, counting down.
AAGTTTATTTTATTACCTATACCTATTAAAGATTTTTGCACAGTAAATATTCCTAACAATGAAACTTACAAATTAATGCTGGAACTTGTTGCCTATAGTATCTAATGTCCAGACTATTATTATTTCTAGATATTTCTATAAAAAAAAAAGATTAGTTTGTAACTTAGAGTAAAATTTGATAAAATAATTAATATTTTATAATCATGAAATATTAGAGAGGATAATATGTTAAGAAATAACTATTAGTTTTAGATAGAGATAAATAATTATAAATACATTTATATATAAATTAAAATTGGATAGATGTTTAATAGAACTATTATATTACTATCCAATGTTTAATAAAATATTTACATTATTAATTTTCATAGCAATTATTTTTCATACCACTTTTGTATTACTAATATTTTTAATTAATTAAAATAGTAAAATAGTACATATAAAAATGATAAGTATATTTACATATGAATTAAAATTAGATAGAAGTTTAATAGAACTCTTATATTACTATCAAGGTTTAATAGGATTCTTACTTTATTAATTTTTATAGCAATTAATTCTGTTACCACTCTTGTATTATTATTATTTTTAATTAATTAAAAAGAGTAAAAAGACAATAATATTCTTTAAAAAAATGATAATTATATTGAAATCGACTGATAAACTTTTCCATTTGATATAATAGTGATAAAGACACACACAAACTCTAAGGCTTGATATAGTGAAAATGTTGGAACAGAACTGAAAAATTAAATTAATATTTATTCCAATTCTATTTGGTAAAAACTCATTTGGCTTTTTGAATAGTAATGAAGTCCAGCTTGAACACAATTTTTTTTTTTTCAACAGGAGTATTCCCACATTCACTATTCCCCACATGGTACATAATCTCTCACCAAACTCTTTCGTTGCACGAGCCATTTTAGACCCTCCAAACTCTGGCTAAAGATCATCGAGTACACATCACGTGTTGACTAGGCATGGAACTAATCCTCCAGAGCCATCAAGACTTTGCCCCAAATGCTGACACCCAGGGTATCAAGAAATTGGTGACATGTATTTCATAAGATTCGATCCCCCCTTGGGAGGAACCATGTCCTCTGCACTTGCCATTACTCCAAGGCCCCGGGGGCAGCTTGAACACAAATTGAAAACTACAATGTTGCCCTTGTTTACGTCAGGCGAGATTTCGATTCGATTACAGAACTAATCCTTATCCTAACTAAGTCAGAAGACCGTTTGTTCTAAGAAGGCTGCCAGATTAGCAATCTGCAAGGAATGCCAGCCCCATTTTGGGGCTGGTGTGCATGCTGTTAAGACAAATTATCGTTGCAGTTACCAAGGTGACTAAAACCAATTTTTTTTCCTGTTTCTTGAATTTCAAAAAAGAGATAAAAATAACTGGTGATATTATGTGATCATTTAGTATTCAAAATATTAGTTAGTATTCAAAAAATATCTGATTCAAGTAGGCAAAGAGATGGTTGAATGTTGAATCAAAATGATTTTGTTTATGTTTAAAGTTTGATTTTTTCCGAGGTCAATATGGATGTTGTAGCAAACACACTAAAAGTTTCCTGGGAAACTAAGGAAGATGCTGTGATCATTCGGCAGAGGTGATCATTCTCATGGTGATGCCCTTTTAGTCTGATTTTCCATCTATCAACTGCCAGCTGAGTCCAAGAAACGGCTTGATTTGGTGTGCAAAATCCAAATGCTTAGTGTCAACTTAGGTTGAACATGGAAATGTAGACGCATCCATGATCCCTTTGCAGATTATGAATCTGAATCTTCAAGGTCCTACAACATTTTGCTTTGAAATGTTCAACTAATTTCTGATGCATAACACTTATGTGACAAGAGGGTCTCTATAAATTTTCCTAATGAACTAACAATTGAAACAGAACTGTCGAGTCTTATGAGCTACACTAGTTGTAAGAGAACATTGCAACAGACATTAACTAGATACTATTGCATAAAACAATGGTCGTTAATTACTAAGTGAAGTTGCATGAAATCTATGTAGAGTACATAAATTCCATTTATCAAGTGGAACAAAAAACATCGACATAGAAGTGAACAAGAAAGTCATAAAAGACAAATCATCATTTGATGATCATTGGAGATATCACGTAACACCTTGGAGATTTTGTCTGCTCAATAACGTTGATTACAAGGAAAAAACTCACCAATTTATACCTACTTTTCCATCTCTAGCCACATGCTTCCTCAGTTTCACAACAATTGATGGAGCTTAGCCTGTTAATGGTTATAATCACCATAGTTTTGATAGTTTTGATTACAGTTATACTGCAAACATGGGCTTCTTCAAGGGCAATGGCCAAAATTCCAGGTAGCCTGGGTTGGCCTATTGTTGGAGAGACTTTCTCATTCATAACTGAGTTTTCAAGCCCGGCAGGTATACACAGCTTCATCAAGAAGAGACAGCTGAGGTAATCAGCCAAAGAAAACTACTGATGACTTGAAACTATTGAGATGGAAGTAATATCTGATTAACAAGAATGATTTATGTAACAGGTATGGAAAAGTGTTTAAGACCTCTGTCTTGGGAAGGTTTACTGTCTTCTTGACTGGAATCGAAGCAAGCAAGATTTTGTTAACTGGCAAAGATGGGATGGTAAGCTTAAATCTTTCCTACGCAGGAAGACAGGTTCTTGGTCCTACTAGTTTGCTCCATCAAAATGGAGAAGCACACAAACGTCTTCGAAGGCTGATTGCTGAACCCCTCTCAATCAATGGCCTAAAGCAGTATTTCAACTTTATCAATAATTTGGCTATTGAAACACTTGATCAATGGCAAGGACGAGAAGTCTTGGTTCTAGAAGAGGCTTCCACGGTAAGTTTGTTTTGTTGAGTAGGTCTGTCTTTGCAGATGAAACTTGTTCTTCTCAAATGCTTCAAGCCTATCAAATTTTGCAGTTCTCGCTCAAGGTGATTAGTAACATGATAATGAGTTTGGCGCCAACTGGTGAAGAGCAGGAAAAATTCCGAGCCAATTTCAAAGTGATGTCTACCTCATTTTCTGCTCTCCCTTTAAAGATCCCAGGAACTGCTTTCTACCGTGGGACGAAGGTATATAACTTCGGTGGATTCGAAGAATTTTTCTAAATTGTATACCCTTCAGGATTTGGAAACAGAAAACTTTAGATAGACAGGAATTTACTACAAACAACTGCTAAAGATTATTACATTGACAGGCTCGGAACAGGATGATTGCAATGTTAGATTCAATCATTGCTCAAAGAAGAACTGGAAACAACTTCCAACAAGATTTCCTCGAATCACTAGTAAAAAAGCATACTAAAGATGGCTATGGAGAAGAAGATGACGATAAACTCACAGACACACAGTTGAAGGATAACATACTGACCCTGCTAGTTGCAGGTCATGATACCACCACTGCTGCTCTGACATGGGCCATCAAATTCCTCGAAGAAAATCCTGCTGCACTTGAGCGCTTACGAGTAATCACCCCAGATATCACGCCATTAATTTATGATTTGTATTAAATGCTTCACACTACATCTAAAAAGAAATTTGCAGGAAGAGCATAGAGAAATTCAACCGGGAGGATCAAGTCTTACCTGGTCAGATGTTAACAACATGCCCTACACCAACAAGGTCAGTTCAATTATCTTATTTTTGTGACAGGCAAGAAACTGGCCAGCTAAAGAATCTTGTTTATCTACTCTCAGGTAATTAGTGAGACTCTTCGAATAGCTACAATACTACCTTGGTTTTCAAGAAAAGCTGCAGGGGACTTCAAGATTGATGGTAAATTCCACCAACATCACATCTTGCAATTACAAGGGAAGAGAAAATATAATACTTTAATCTATTTTCTATGGCTCTAGGATGTTCAATCGAGAAAGGTTGGTCTCTTAACCTGGATGTAGTGTCCATCCACCATGACCCAACAATTTTTCCTGACCCTCAGAAGTTTGATCCTTCAAGATTTGATGTAAGCTTCTTCGGACACCCAAGACTCAGCTCCTTGACATTCTATCCATTTTGTTAACAAATTTACATCTTTGATCAATTTCAGGAGCCATTAAAGCCTTACAGCTTCCTTGGATTTGGTAATGGACCACGCATGTGTCCTGGAATCCACCTCGCCAAGATAGAAATTTGTATTTTCATTCACCATCTTGTCAGAAGATTCAAGTAAGATATACCCAAAATAATTTTTTTAGAAAAATATTATGTGCATTCAAGTAAAAAGAAAGAAAGCAAAAGAGAGAAACATTTGTAATTTGGTTGGAAATTCATGGCTATACATGCAACACCCAAGGAAAGAACAATGAAATGTAATGCTGCCATCAAAAGGTCCAGATCACTTTTTGATTTTTTTTTTTTTGGCCAATACGATAGTCCTAATCTACTTCTACTCTATTGGGGAGAGGAAAACCCAATGGGTTGTATGAGGGGCTGGGGACTGATTGAACCACGAGACCAAAGTGGTGCATGGCACTAACCATGGACCCTGTTCAAACAAATCAAATATAAGCAATCTACTTTGATCACTGTCATCTACCTAGGACATCTAATTTTGTACGTACCTTATGTTTTGTTCAAGTTGCAGCTTCAACTCTCTGACTGATGCACTATTGCAGGTGGAAGACTTTGGAGAAAGATGATACACTGCTGCCAACACTCGTCCGTATGCCAGGGAACAAGTATCCAGTCATGGTTGAGCACCTGTAGAGCATACTTTTCGCTGTACCAGTGCCCAGCGCTATGGCTTACGATAAAATCAGCAGAAAAATGTAGGTAATAACAGATTTGAACTGCAAACGAAACAGAGAACTTGTAGAGAGGATCTTCTCTAGAAAGCTACAGAGCAAGCAAAATAGTTGGGGAATTTTAAGTTTTAAATGCTGCAAGCACTATCTAACTGGCATTGCAAACGGGGAAATAAAGCAATCATAGTAGCCTCAAAGCAATGATTTGTTTAGGAAAGAGCTGAGTCTCGTTCTCCCTTAATTCCAAGCCAAAAATGGGTATCTAAAACCAGTTTATTTGTAACAAATATTTTTCTCATGCCAAGAAATTTATCTGGTTTTATCCATTTTCACAACTATGTTATTACAAACTTCGCTCAATAATTTACTTTGCAAGTTTCTGCTTGGATCAAGTATCCAAGAAAAGTATCGATAACTCACTACCTGTCTTTATTTATGATGTGCTGGCGAGTAGAGGATATTTCTGGGAGTGTCAAAGAACAAAATTGTTCTGATAAGAAACCATCAGCATACGTCGGCATCTCCAATCTCACGGCCCCTTCCCACCCATGCAAATTGTTAAAAAAGAAAAGAAAATCCAAAAAATGCTTTTGCTTGAACCAAGTTGACAATTGGAACATCAAAATATGACGAATATCCATTTTCGTTACAAACAACTGAGGAACTGAAGCTAGTTCTCTTACAACACTAGTTTGAACTACAACACACATTACAATTTCACATCAAAAACTAATAAAAGAGAAGCATAATTCACCAATTTCCGGAGGACAACTAAGAGAGACCTCAAAATTCCGAACAATCAAATTGCAGCTCTTCCCCACATCTCATGAGCAAGAAAGCCTCTTTAAATCATTATCTAAGGAAAGCACTACTTATTTGTTGGTTTTTCTTATTCCACCACATTCAATTGGAAATGTCCCTTTCATACTTCAATCGAGAAGGTCTGATGGCAGCCTTGCCTACTGCAGCAGCTGACTTCCTTATGTAAGCTCCTTTATCACTTATGAAGAGGACATAAACAGTTTCCACTCCCTATCTCCCCTGCAAGACAAGGAGGCTGGACTTTAGCTTCTTCATACCATAAAGATCGTCCTTTAATTAATTCATCCAAAAAGTCATCCAGCTTCTCAACAGTGACATTTGGCATTACAACAACATGTGACATATTTCCCTCACAAGCAAGTTGCCATCGACGAACAAAGTCCTCATCCCGTGGTCGCTCAAATACAACTGTACTGCTGAGCTCATTGAGCATGGCACTAATCCCAGCCCCTCTGAGCCGGTCCTTCAAGTAGTGAGCATTTCTAAGACATTTTTGGACTTCCTTCTGGAACCCCTTGTATCCTTTCCTGTTAAGGGTGTACCACAGGAAGATTGGAGCATGGCCATTTCTGCTTCCCATAATTGTGGCATCCCTAGAAGCAAGATACTCCACATTGCTTGACAGCACATTTATGTGCTTTAATCTAGTGATCTGTACACCACATGGCATTGGACAACCCACAAACTTGTGGCCAGAAACACTTACACTTCCAATAGGCTTTTTGAAAGAAACTTTTGGTGCCTGAAAATTACCCAGAATATTAAGCAAAAGAAGCACAAATAACTTATATTGGAAATCAAGTACAAAAGCAGCAAACAACAGGCTGACAGCTTATTAATAATAATTTAGTTGGTTTCACTTCGAGAACATGGTCAACCAATAAGAACAGGTGGCATTCTACATGCCTAATAGCATTCAAATAGAAGCAAAAAATTGGGTTTGTTTGTGGTGATAGTTCTCAACCATATGAATGATACAAGCCAAGGAAGGGGGGAAGGGAGGGATATCAACTGTGTACCACCCAAACACTTGAGATATATAAAGTAAATGAAACAGATTCAATGACCAAAAAAATTCAGTTACTTCATTTACTTTCTCATTCTTCCCCTATCCATGTAGCCCTATGTCGTATACCGTACACCATACAATTAGTGGTAGATTTTTGTTACTCCAGAGCACCACTCTAAGGCATGGGCATAAAATAATTTTGTTTCCCCATTACACACACAGAAACTATGACTTGTTATCGCTCCTGTTATGTTCACACAATAATTGTTCTTTCTTTAAGGTATAAAAAGATATTTTCTTTAAGGTATAAAACTGCAAATAGAAAGAAGACAAATGGGTACAAAATTTGTTCAAAATCTATTCCTGCTCCAGATTTCCCTCCCCAAGGATTAAGTTTCAACAAGCAGGATGACTCCATTAGATTTCATAATTCACATTAACCACTCGAACGTTCATCTCAGAAAGTCACAAACAGGAGGCAATCTTAAATTCTAGTCTTTCATCATGATATGGGTGTATTTGTATTGATACAGATATGAACAAATAACTTCATATGTATGGGAGCCAAAAAATAACTTCATATATATATTTTATGCACAAAATTGATTCAGTTTGATTTATTTTTGAAAAAACATTCAATAATACTTGATATATTTTAAGCGATACAACTTCTGGACAGAGCTTAATCATGTCTAATATGATCTCAACCCAAGGTTGACCTAAACATTTGAATCCAAGTTCTAGCATTGCATAGATGTTATTCAAGTCAAGCTAAAACAGACCACAGGTTTAGTCCCTGCTTTCCTTACGCCATATGCAGGAAATCAAAATTACAATCAAATGTAGAAAGGCAGAACAAATAACTCATATATACTTACACGTTTGACAAATGGCATCATTAGCCCAAATAGAGCTCCATCACAGTGGATGTAAAATCTATCATGTGAGAACCCAGATTCTTCAAGGGTCTGTATCACAAGATCAAGATCATCAACAGCACCTTTAACCGTCGTTCCTACAAATCAAGATTTCACATATCATTTTACAAGAAATAGTGAACACAAATATAATCATATTCCCTATATCCCCTTTTCTTCAAATTTCCAGCATGTCTGTCCTGCAAATTTTTTCAGTTATTCATTTTTGGGTTCAGGTGGGTGGCACCAAATAGGGAGATTCAGTACCTATGTTTACATTGATAATGGCTGGTTTGTCTTTGTTAACAGCCAGCTTCCTTTTAAAATCTGCACAATCTATCTCGCCAGTGACAAGGGTGTCCACCTTTGCGCAATCCATTCTGTACATTCGTGCAGCCTTAAAGATAGAATAATGAGATTCTCTTGATGCATATAAAATTCCATCAGGAAAGACTTCTCTTCTGCAAAAGTTATGACATTTATGTTAAAAAAATAACAAAAGGCAGGGGAAAACATAACAAAAATTATAATCATGAAAACATTACTAACCCAACAAGGATTCCATGAAGATTTCCCTCAGTCCCACAGTTAGTAATATAACCCCAATATTCATTCTTCTCAATTTCCCATAAGCGAGCAAACCAATCCAAAACACCAACTTCAAACTGTCTTGAATGGACACCATAGTTGCTCTCAATAAATGGATCACCCAGATTGTTAATGGAGAAATGCTGCAACTGATTAAGAGCACCATAATCGAAGTCCAAATTATATGGATACCCTGAAAGACATTCCAGACGAAGCTATATGATGAAAAACAATCAATATGCTAAAGTTGGTACTACCATCTAAATGCCAGAAATCTCGGCACACTTAGACTCAGCTGCCTACTACAGCTAATTATTTTTTTCAAGATGACAAACTTGTACCCAGAAATACCCCAGAAAGGAATAAGAAAAACCAAGTGGAATTGATATGCCATAATCTTTCTGTCCCACTATCCCATGAGACAACATGAAAAGCAAAAGGCAGTGTAAAAGTATGACCCGCAAGTGCAAAATCGGACAAAAAAGAACATACTAGACCAGATACCAATCATTAACAGACAAATGGTTGAAAAACATAAAAGGAAACATCACAATAAGAATCTAACACCACCAAACCAAAAAAAATTGAACTCCAGATTCTACAGAATCCTGATGCATTACTACTTAACAAGATAGAGGTATTTAACATTCTCTATTTTAACTTATTAATCCAATTTCCAACAACCATATACATAACTACGCTTGGCAAATGGTCATAAAAATCTTAGCAAAATGAATTCTCTGATCGAATAACCATACAGAAACAAATTCCTCGCTGAAACTATTTAGCTAAAAACTGTATTTTTAGCTCAACTAAGATCAAAGAACCAAAAAGAAAAAAAAATTACACAACTTCGTAAAACCCATCTCATAAAAATACAAACTTTACATCATGACATTAGCAAAATCAATTTATAAAAAGACAATAGAAAAAAAAAATTTGTACCTAAATGGTGCTTGGTTCTTTCAACCAGAGTTTTCCGATACCGAGCCAGAACGCTGGCCATATGAGCCTCCTTATCTCCAGTGGACTCATCGTCAGCGTCCGGCTCCGTAACGGCCAAGCACGTGGTGTGCACGTTCCTCCCGAGAACAATCTCCCTCTTACCCTCCCCGTCTCCATGAACTCTCCCCACAACATCCACACTCCCCGAGGAAATCCCAGAAGATTCCACCACCGTCGGCAATGGCTCCGACACCACCGCCGTCGGATCAAAATAATCCTCACTCGTCAGAAGCTGAGATTCCGCCATAGATTTCCCATTGATCAATTGTGCGGAAGCCATTGTTTCGAAGTCTACTCTGGAGCTTCCCACCATTTACTACGCTCTTCTTTTCCTTTCCCTTATTAAAATACAACGTTTAAATCGAATTCAGGGACCTAAATGTAAATAATACTTATTCTCGCAGTAAATGTATAATTATATGGGGATTTGGCGGCGGAATCGGTAGAGACTGAAGGTTTTGCTGAAGACTAGAAGAGATGTGGATGGTGGAGAGGTAGGAGGGAAAGAGCGGAGAAGTTTGCTATTTATAGAGTTTTTGTTCCCGTGATCACGGGTTTTGCATTGAAAACGATGCCGTGTCGTGGTCATTTGTACATTTTAGATATTTTTTGGGTGATGAATCTGACTCCGACATGATGGCTCGACGGGTTGTCGTGGCGGCAGTCGACAACTTGACGTTTAAAAAATTATTATGATTTTGAAAATAATTTGTTTATATTTTTGGTATAATTTTTATTTTATAATTTTTATATCAAAAATATAAAAATATATTTTTAAACACAATTTATAAATGTTATAAAGTTATGTATGAACAGCGTTTCAACCAATATTTTCATATTTTTTGAAATAATGATTGTCAAATAAATACATTAAAAATTGTTAAAGTGTTTTGAAAAGCGTAAAATGTGTTTTGAATAATCTATTCACTTTGAGAATCATATGAATTATAATTTCAAAACGCATTTTTACTTTTTTTGAAATACTTTTACATTTTTTAATATACGTCTTTTGTTTCAAAAAAATAGTTCACTTTTAACTTAATGTAACATTTTTAAAATTAAAAGATATAATACATTTGATGTACCATTAAATGTATAATTTTACATTTTTATTTTTATTTTTCAATTTAGGTTATATATTATCATTATTAGTAAAGGTAATATAAAAATTTAACATAAAAAATGGACTCTTTTTTAGACAAAAAAATTTTTTTGAAATTAAACTATTTTTCTAATATAGATTGAGTACATTTTATTTCACAACTACTATTTCGAAAAATATAAAAATATATTCTAAAATGCAATCTATACACCGTTTAAATAAATATTTGATGTATCTAATCTTTTTCTCCTACAATAAATTAAAGTTAATGTATCTAAAATAAATTAATTAATGTTGACATTTAAGATTAAATATTTGTTGTATCTACCCTTTTTCTAATAATAAATTAATGGGAGGAAAATATGATGATATTTTTTTGGGAAAACTGACAAAATGATCCCTAACAAATTAATGAATAATTTTTTTTTTATCCCTCACATTTAAAACAATGAAAAAAGGTTTCTCACATTTCATTAATATACTTTTTTTGTCATTTGTCACACTTTCATCCATTTTTCAGTCAAAATGGCGCTCGTGCGTTTTACGTATTATTTTAACCAAGGGCAAAATCAAAAACGAAATAAGTGCCCTCCATCCTCAAGCCTCCACCCTGTTACGATGTAGTTCGATCCTAAACCCCCATAACCTCGTTCCAATTCCACCGTAACCCTAGTATGCAATTCACTCATCAATCCTCCGATTCCGTTCCTCTCGTCTGCTTGTGTGGACCGAAATTTTGATAAAGTTGCACGATTTGTGCTATTGATAGAAATCGGGATTCTTGAACGATAGTGGCAAAGCTCAATGGATTTGGTTGGAAAATCCCAAATTATAGTAATGTGGACAAAACTTTAGATTTGTTGTGATGCAATTGTAGTGAATTTATTACATGTGTAACTGTGCTTGACGTTGTTTGCATGACATTATCTGAAAAGTTATATACTGTCCTATGCATTGCTAATGTACTGTCGTGTCTCACTTTTAGGGTTGCATTGGTCACCTCTATTAAAAAAAAATTATTAATGTACAAATTTTCCTCAATTGGTTTAATTAAAAAACAGTAAATGCACGTTAAACTATGATGATCTATCCATTATGCATGACCGCATGTACAAACATGGTATTAATTCATTACTATTGTGTATTTTGACAGGACCATATAGTGAATATTTTACAATAACAATTTTTTATGGTGCAAAGTTTGCAAATAATTCAACTAAATGGTACATAGAGGGAAAGGTCGATGTGGCGGATTATTGCAATCCAGAAATATGGTCCATATGTGTTTTAGACAAAATGGTTAGAAGATTAGGATATGATACATCAGCAATTGGATGTTATTACCTAATTCCCGACCAAACCTTGGGTAATGAACTGCTGTACATTTTTGCAAAAATGATGCCTTGGATATGGCCAAATATGGACAGTAGTTCAAGTTGGTAGATCTATATGTCACTCATAAAAACAAAGGGTTGCAAGCAGAGGGAAAAAAGTAAAATGCCTCTCAACCTATATTTCAAGCATCAAATTCCACCTTAAAGTTCTCTCCAATCAAAGGCAGATGATCAAGTGTTGTGTCGTTAAGAATAAATCTCCACTGAAGTGCACAAGGAATGTGACTGCAAGAGCTACCCTGAATATACTGACTGAATCTAGTTCGGCCTATGCAAAAGACAACTCCAGAGACTCCTCCAAGAATCAAAGTATTGGTGCAACAAAGGGGCCATTAGCTGAAGGAGAAAATGCATCAATCAATAGGTCGTAGAAAGCGAATAATGCAGCACCTAGTAGACCTCATTCTGCTACGACGCGTGGAACTAATGAGGCTAATACTGGAGCAGCATCTAAAGATGAAGGCAAAAAAAGAGCTAATTTAACTAGTAAAAGAGTTTTAACCAAAGACGACAATGAAGCCTATTCTGTTATAAAAAGAGCTGTAGAAAGTGTTCATGCTCAGTCGGCTAGTAAAGGAGTTTCAGATGAAGACAACATTGGAGATAACACGGCTAGTATAAGGCTTTTAGAGAAGGTGAATGCTAATTCAGGAGCCAAGTGTGGAAAAACTAAATATAATAACAATGGAGATAAGTCTGTTGTAAGCACAGTTTTCAGAAAATCGTACATGCTAAGTCGACTGCTAAAGAATTTTTAGTTGAAGACACCTTTGGATATAATACGGCTGCACAAGGAGTTTCAAAAAATGTTGCAAATAATCCGACTACAAATTGTGGACCAACTGAAAATGAAGATATACATGCAGCAGATAACTTGCTTGTAGATGAAGGGGTTTCAAAAAAAAAAAAAAAGTGGAAAAATGCCCAGTAAGAAATGCAGAGAGGTATTTATCATCCTGGAAAAATGCCCAGTAAAAAATACCTCTCTAGAGATGCAGAGAGGTATTTATCATCATCCAGTAAGAAAAAGCCAGATAATGTAGTACCTCTCGAATCCAACTTAGGTGGAAAAATGCCCAGAAGGTAAAAGAGTTTCGGAAGTTCAACATAAATCATCATCAAGTGGTGGGAAGAAAAGCACAAAGAGAAAATTTTCACATTGAGCCACAAATGCATCATTCAGCAAGCGCATGAATCCAAACAAGATAGCTAGGAACCAGCCAACCAAGGAAGAGAACAACATGGATATTGGGGAGCTTCACGACAGTGACTATGAACTAAGTGGGGAGAAAGACATGATTGAAATGCTGAAGCAACAAAATGATGAATGGCTGAATGTATAAAAAAATGTTCACAAGGGTCAATGATGATAGTGAACGGGCACAACCAAATGATAATGAAAACGTTGATAAGTGGGTAGATGAATGCTTGCATTTGGATAATCAACTTGGGAGTCTTCCGAATTCAGATGATGACAATAAGACCACTAAATAATCTCAACACTTTTCAGAGATTTAGTGTTGAGAACTTGAGACTAACATATTAGACCCCCAATTCAAGGAGGAAATGATCTTTAGCTCTAGAGATGAGTTGAAGAATGCTTATGAGCACCATGGAGTGCATCATGGGAGAATGATATGGTTCAAGAAGAATGATAAGAGATGCGTCAAAGTTTTTTTGTAAGGGATGTGATTGGTTTGTCTCTATTGCCGTACTAAATGGCAAACAGGATTTTCATATTCAAAATATGAATGTTGTTCACAACTGCGGCAAGACATTCAACCACGGATGTGCAACTTCAACATTCTTATCACCCAAATATAAAAAGGACGTCAGGCTCTGAAATTTGGGTGTTGAAGGCCATATGCAGAAAGTTCATTTAGAACTGAATGTCAATATCTCGAGAAATCAGGCTTACTTGGCAAAGAAGAAAGGAAAGGAAATAATCAATGGAGACTATGCAAGTCAGTATAACAAAATGCATGACTATTGCGCATAATTGCTATGCACAAATCTTGGGTCAAATATTTTTATTAGAACAACATAGATAGATGAAGGTGATGAGCAATTCCAGAAAATATATGTCTGTTTTGATACAGCCAAAAAAGGATTTTTAGTAAGATGTAGGCTAGTAGTTGGATTGGATGGATGTTTTCTTAAAAGTCCCCACAAGGGTATATTGCTGGCTACCATGGGAATAAATCTCAATGATCGGATATACCCAATTGCATTTACAATTGTCGAGGTGGAGAACAAGGTTACATTGAAAGTGGTTTTTAAGGGAGTTGAAAGAAAATATAAGGATTTGGACCTGAGCATTGGACATTTATAACAAACAAGTAGAATGTAATTTCTCCATTGCCTTATGCATGTTATATTATGACTTTTAATTATCATATTATTTTACAAATTTTATTTTTTTATCATACAAAATTGGTTAGGTTTGACAATGCTATTTAGGAGTTACTACCTGGGGCGAAGCATAGAATTTGCACTTGACAAATGATTAAAAATTTTCGCAAAGTGCACAAGGGTATGACACTGAGTGATAGAGTTTGGACTGCCGCAAAGTCTACTAACATGAACAAATTTGTAGATGAAATTGAGGTCATCAAAGAGATTGTTGAGGCTACCTATAGGTGGTTAATAGAACATGCTTCTTCAAAACATTAGAATAGAGCTCACTTTTGAACAGCTCTCAAATGCGCCATTTTTGCCAACAATATTTGTGAGAGCTTTAATTCTGCCATTTTGGGAGCCAAAGAGAAGTTCATTTTGGAGCTTATGGAAGAAATATGCTATTATCTAATGGTGAGAATGGAAAAGAGAAGGTTGTTGGTCAACCGGTTCAAAGAAAACATATACCCAAAAATACATAATAAATAGGAGAAAATTAAAAAAAATAGTCAAGTGTATGTATCGTTATGCAGGCTTGTGAGTAGAAGTTTGAGACAAAATGTATGTATATAGAGCAATACACTATTGATTTAGTTATTAGAACTTGTAGATGCATGAAATAAGATCTCAAAAGAATTACCTGTGCACATATAATGGCAGCTATTAGCACGACCAATGAGCCACCAGAGATGTTTATCCATGATTTCTATAGGAAGGACACTTACAAAAAGACTTATGAACATGTCATATACCTAGTCAATAGTTAACATTTGTGGAGAAAGTGAGCAAGAACCTTATTTTACCTCCTGAAGGCTTCCACTTCCTGGTTAACCTAAAAAGTTAAGGGCAAAGATGTTGATGAAAATCGAAGTGGACAAAATAAACCTGGAGATAATCCCCAAAATGGTCCCTTACATATTGGCCAATAATCTTTTTAGTCTCTCACTTTTAAGACGGGAACAAATGGTCCTTTACATTTCATGAATGTACCCTTTTGGTCCTTCGTCATTATTCCGTTTGTTTTTCTGTCGAAATAATGACGGAATAGGGTCAGAATAGTATTAGAATAGTTTCAGAATAGTGACGAAATAGTGACGGAAGACCAAAATGGTAAATTCATGAAATGTGAGGGACTATTTGTTCCCTTTTTAAAAGTGAGAGACTAAAAAAATCATTGATCAATATGTGAAATACCATTTTAGGGGTTATCTCAATAAATCTACCAATGTGCAAAAATTATCATGAGCAAGCCAATGACTTACAGGTGCAAAATATGTAAGACAGATGAGCACAACTCAAGAAAGTGCCCTAAAAGATCTAGTGCAAATTTGGAAATAGAGGTGGAACCCGATAAGGTTACAAGAGATGCTCTTAAACCATTTTCTGCTTCTGAACCATTTGTTGTACATGAAAGACCTGCTACACAAGAATCAGTTATGCAGCCAAATGCCAAGAATTTGTCTGTAAGTGTTAGTCCAGGGAAATAGACATTGGGCCTTCTTGGAGTAATAGCGTAAAACCTCTTGGCCAAGTAATGTGGAAATGAGTTATATAGTACTATTTAGGAGTTGAATTTTCTTCAACGTCTAATTGTATTCGAGTATTGGGAATTGAATCCTGGATGTCACTAGTTTGAAAACATTTAGGGAAGTGGTAATGTCCTACTCATTTTCATAACATGCTTAAAATCATTGCAATTTTCTCCATGTTTAGCTTCATCCCTTCTATAAAGCGGATTGGATACATAATTGATACACCATGTTAAAGAACATTCTAGCAATATATATATAGATTGCAAGTACATGGATTTTACATTATCCATGGATACAACAAAAGGCATAAGCTATCAACTTAATTGTACAACCTTCAAGCCATATTCCCTGGAGAAAACACTCACGATTTTGCAAAGTCTAATGTAACCCTAATCCTTCTCTATCTTCAGCACAACATCAAACAATACAAGCTATAGGGCTACAATAATTTGTGCACAATGATTAACACATGTTAAAATCAACAAAGCTCGCCAAACTCTCTCCTTCTTCTTCCTCTTTTGCATTTATATGCTTCTAACTCTCTAACTATGCTAAGCAAATTACCAATTATCTCCGTTAATCTCTCATATCGACCACACAGTCCCTCACACTAGTAGAAAAAATACATCCTTATTTCTTCTACAATATTAAATCCATTCGCATTAATTGAAAAGCTCTAAGTATTGCATAGGTTATGGGCTAACTGTTAATTTTAACATTGCCCAAGAACAAGCAAAAGAAGTTGTGGAATCAAATATTAAAATTATTGCTGGCAAAATGAGTGACTAAAACACCTCAAAAAAATTATCTTTTTTACTAAAATTAATTTAACTTCACTTGGCTCGTAATCTTCGCATCTATAAAATCTTCTTCTTGGGTTTGTTAAGGTCTATGAAATTTGCACAATAGTGTCCTTTCCACAGTAACATAACATTCGTTGTGCCATCGATATGATTTCTTCCCCTTGTTACATCTGATTTCCATGGTAGATCTGTTAGATTGGAATGTTCTATGGAAAACTAGAGTTTGGGCTGATGGTGGATCGACGGGGTGGAAGGCGCTTATTTCGTTTTCAATTTTACTCTTAGTTAAAATAATATATGAAACACACGAGCGCCATTTTGACCAAAAAATAGATGGAAGTGTGATGGAGAACCAAAAAAGTATATTAATGAAATATGAGGGATCTTTTTCATCATTTTAAATGTAAAGGATAAAAAAATCATTCGTTAATTTGTGAATGACCATTTTATCGGTTTCCTCCATTTTTTTTAATTTTTTTTTATCCAAAATGAGTTTTGAAATATTTTTTGAAATAAGATTTTATTTTTGGGTTAGTGTAGTCGATATTGAATATTTTGCGCATTGAAAACTGTGAGAGGCATATGTCCATACATAGACATGACATTTCCTTTCTTCATTGGGCAACTCCATTAGCATGTCATTTCATTCATGCATTAGATTCTTACTATAACAAGAAAAAAGTTTGGATTTGATCCGCCAACAGTAGAAATCCACCAAAGCTTGCTCTAGCGCTCAACATAATGAGTTTTTTTAAGTTTTAGATATTAATTTTGATATGTAAACTATATTAAATCTAGTGAATGTCAATGTACTTATGTGATTTAGAAATGTATTCTATTGATATGGGACATGCAAAGGCAGGTTTTCAAATTGTTTTTTTTTTTTGTGTGCTTTTCAAAATATTTTTTTAGTTTCCAATGCATTTTTTATTTTACAATTACCATATCAAAAAATACAAAAACGCATTTTAAAATACTATCCATATAGGCCTAATCTTTTGTAGCTCCATTTCGTTGAATCATCTCGTAATCTAAACATAGTGATATAGTGGTTTAGTTGAAGTGTTAAAGCCTCTAATAATCTAAAATCTAAATTATACTCTCTCCATCTAAAATAAAAAATCAGTTTTAAAAATTTACTTTGTTCCAAAATAAAAGTTCACTTTTCGTATTAAATTCTTATATTACATTTACTAATAATAATAATTTATAACCTAAATTAAAAAATAAAACTAAAAATATAAAAATATACATTTAATAGTATATTAAATGTGTTGTATCTTGTATATTAAAAAAAAAACTTATATCATATCAAAGGTAGATTTCTTTTAAAAGCAAAAATAATAAAAAGAAAGAATGAAAAAGAGGAGAATCGCGTAAAATATAGGAACCATAGGACAATGAAGCAAAGGGCTAGCTAAAAATTTCACAATATAAATTTGTATTAAAGACGAGTATAAGACGATACGCAAGTGGCTTTGCTATTGTCATTATTTATTATTGTCATGACAATCAATGTATCTGACTTTATTAATTACATGCCTCAATAAACTTATTGAATTGTGAAGACATTAATGAATAATGTCAATAAATTATTAAATTTATTATTCATTCAAATCAATTCGAATCAAATCAGATTATTTAATTTATTTTATTTTATTTTAAAATATAAAGTCGATGCCCATTTAATTCAATTCATGAATCAGGAAAAATGGTCTTAGGAAATCCTATTCATTTTGTGGAAAATTTGTCATATGACCAGATGAGTACCATCACAAATTAATTTGTGCACAATGGATCAGAAGTGACCACCTTACGCTTCTAATTTCTAACACGTATGACCAACTTCTTAAATTTTGTTTATATTCTCCACCGACATTATTAAAGTGAAAAGAGTTATATGGGTTACAAGTGTCGTCAATTTTTTTCCATGTGAGATATTTGAGTTGAAAATGATGTCTCGATTACATGTATGAATAATAATTTAAAATGTATTTTTAATTTTTTAAAATAATAATTATAATATAAAAAATATATTAAAAATTAAACAAATATGTTGAAAAATATTTTAAAATACTAACCGAACACACTTATTAATGTATTATTAAAAGCTAACCAAATGTCCCTAGCCCAACTACCGCAAATAATTGAAGAAATTGACTAATAAAATATCTAACTTAAGCAGGAAAATAAAACTAGAGAGGTCACATATAAAAAAAATATTTTATATATTTATTATATATATATATATATATATATAGAAAATTTTAAAAAAATAACAATATGTTCCCTCGATTTCTAAAAAAAAAGTTTATTTTGGTTTAAATATAACTTTTTATTATTTATTTATTAAGTACAATACACTTAATGCACTAACTAAATATTAATTTTACATTTTTATCCTTACTTTTTAATTTTGAGTATATATCATTATCATTAGTAAAGATATTTTAAAATTTTGGTTTACAAATGCACTCTTTTTTGGGACAATTTTTTTTTTTTGAAAGTGATCTTCTTCTTCTTCTTTTTTTTTTTTTTGTGATAGAGGAAACATGTGATTAACTTGTTATCTTAAAAATAAAGATAAAAATATATAGCAAATAAAAAAATATGTGATTCACTTTTTATACTAAAAATAAAGATAAAAGAAATATATAAAATATTTTTTTCACATTTAGAATTAATATTGACTACAAATGTTACAATCTTAATCTTCACATATTAAACCAATCAGAAAAAATGTTTTTGATGTCTTAAATTTAAGATTGGTCATTTTGATTCGCTGGTTGGATCAATCTAACTAATTCAATATAATTCAATTTGAAATTTCAAATCAGATCGAATCAAATGATCTGATCCAATTTGATCTAAATGATTTTTTTTTTAAATTATAACTTTTTTCCTCTAAAAATAACTAACATTGGTTATAAAATGGGAATTAGTATAGTTTTTTATAATTCAATTAATTTTTTAGTTAAAGTTAGTCAATTTTGTGACGAAATAAATTAAAATTGACCAAATCACATATTTTAAGGATATCATTATGATTTTATTTAAACTAAAGAGAAAAAAGTTCAAATCAAATCAGACAAAGAAATTATCCAATCCAATTCAATCAAAATATAAACTAATCTGATTTGATCCAAAGCAAACTGTAAAAATGAGTTTCAAATCACAATCTGCATAATTTGAATAGAATCAAACAGGACCTGATAGATTAGTCAACGGAACATTTAAACAATCCTACTTAAATTATACATATTTTGACCATTAAATTTTTACTTTTATTATAAAATTATTCATATAATATCCTCCCCACATCTAGAGATTTCAAAGGCAATTTACGCAAGAGCAATTCCAAATTACAAGTCAATAATTGCATAATGGTGGATTGGATCAGCGGTGTTTGGATCATAATTTGTTTGAAATTTTTTATTATAATATGTAAAAGTTTTGATAGGAAATTTTTTATAAGAAAAAATAAAAAATATATAAAAAGAATTTTTTTAAAAAATAATGTAAGGAGAATTTTGATAAAAATTTAAATTTAAATTTGAAATTTAAACTTTAAACTTTAAAATAAAATTTTAAAAAAACTATTTAAATGATGTATATATATATATATATATATATATATATATATTGGTCAAAAAACAAAGATCTTTTCTTAAATAGAGTTGAATACAAACACGGTCTTTAGCAGCCCCACAAACGCATTTATGATTTTCCAACCTCCATGCGGATTCTGATCAGATTCAATCAAGTCCAAACAAATGCTGAATCTGAATTTGTCCCGAGTGTGCCACTGGTCTTGTGATTAAATTTAGATTATTTTTTTTTAAATATGATAATATATATATATAGAAAAATTATATGACCAAAACATATTTCATTCAATAATTGTATTTTTTTTTTTTGCATAACAAAATAATTCTAATAAAGAATTAAAATTTTAATCCCTATTTTGCGTATCATTTAACTAATAAAATTATAGCTTTACCCTTTTAATTATCTTTAGCTATATTATTCCGTGTCATGTAGTGAATATGTGAAATATTTCCTCTTGTATGTGGGATAATTTTTCTTTTTCTTTTTCTTTTTTCATTGATTTGTAAGTCGAGGGTTCTGTTGAAAGGCTTAACTCATCTTCAAGCCATACAAGATTTGTTTTTTTTTCAGGGTAATTTACAAAATAGGGAGAAAAGGGCACCAGTCTTGATGGATAAATGAACCATAGAACATGTCTCCTCATCATATTGTGATTCATGTTAGCTATACAAGATTTCACATGCCCAATTGCATGAATATAATTAACCATTGAATTTGTCTCAATGGCTATTTATCCATGTGATTGGGTTGTTATATCATGGATCAAACTCTAATTGTAGTATTATGAAAGCAATCTTGTTTGAAAAATTGTATGAATACAATTAACAAACATATTGTTAGCATATTGTATGATTTGGGTGGCTAGTAGACCTTTGACAAAATTTTGATCCCCAATGCAAAATGTTGTGTTTACTATATTGGGAGATAATATTTGAATATATGATGACTTATACTGTTTCATAATACTTGTTTTTAGCATAACTTTATTTAGTGCCCCAATAACAAAAGTAAATATTCAACAAACCAACAAATCAGTGGCAAATATTTTACTTCTTCATAATGCAAATTTAGTGGATCTGTAAGCTTTTCCACCTGTGGAATTAAGACAATGTTATTAATAAATCTCCATCTACTGTACTTTCACGTATAAATCTTATTCAGAGTTCTAATTTTGATGACAAAAGTTCTCTCAAAATAAGTTTTAATTTGATACTAGTTAACTCTATGCTTTTTTCTTCTTTTTTTTTGAAAAAAGAAAAGCTAAATGAGGAAGAAATACATTAAGAGTAAAAATTGCCTTCGATACAAACTTGGAACCAAAATCAGAATGCCTAGCATTGAGTCAAAAAAGAAGAAAAATTTATACAATAGATAGAGTATCAAGTGAAGAACCATACTAACACAAACAAGACCCATCTTCCTAGTTATTATGATGATAATGTTCATTCACTTATGGCTGCCGTTTATTCTTTGATTTGAAAACACACGAGTCCAATAGGAAATAAATTTGGCAAGGCCATATAGTTGCAAGACATAAAACCAGTTTGCGTACCAATATTAACAAATGACTCAAAGACATTCCGCAAAAAAAAAAAAAAAAAAAAAAAAAAAGATAGTTAGTGAACAGAGGAAAGAGAAAGCAAAAGAGACCGATTTTGTAAAAATAGGCAATATGATGCAAGGAAAAGTGATGACAAAAGTCAGCACACAACAGGAGGAAGTTAAAACAAAGCAACATGTCACAATGCAACATTGGAGGAGCAACCAAAGCTAGGTTCATTTTCAAAAAAGGGGTCGCCGCCAACAGTGGATTGGACAAAAAAAAAGGAAGGAAAAGTGAGGGGAGGGTAAATGAAAGTAAGGGGATGGGCACATTCAGCAAATGCGCCCATCCTCTTTGGGCGCATTCAATGGGGATGGGTGCATTTGCTGAATGCACCCATCCCCTTTTGGGTTCCATTTATCCTCCCCTTATTTTTCCTTCACTTTTTTTTCCAACTTAAAAGTGGATTTCTTTCTCAAAAAAGGCAAAATCACACAGGCAATGTTGTTTTCATCTTAACTTAGTGCACAAAAAGAACCATAGTGTTAATATGCAAAAAGAAAAAGATAGAAGGAACATCAAATAATCCAAGGGGATAAGTGTAATAAAGGCGCACAACTATAAAAATAGAACAATTAGATAACATGAAAAAATCATGCAAAACAAACCTAAAAGAAAAACAATAAAACTAACATAAATCCTAAATGCACTGTCAAGCAAAAATCAAGAGCGAGCTTAGAAATCATTTAATGCACTAAACAACCTGCAGCATTAATACAAGGAATGGAAAAGGAGGCAAGCTCATTTAACCAACCAGAGGCAAAAGAGTAATAAAAATGCACAAAAGAAAAACAGGACAAAAAGATTAAGAGAAAAGAGAATGGAAACTACACTTAAACACAGTGAACAAGGCAAACCATAAACGCACAGTTAGACAAAAAGCAAGAGTAATGGTGGAAATAAGAAGCAATAGAAATGGACACTTGATGGCCTTTTTCTTTAAAAACTAACAGATCAGAGCGATTAGAAAGAAATTAGCGTAATAGATGAAAATTAGTCTTGAGTTGACAACATTTACCATTGAAGGAAAGCGAAAAACAAAAATATTTACACATTGGACAATACCCATAGACAAGTCATAGATAACAATGAAACACAAGATTTGATAGCAACCACCCATTGAGTAGTTAAAAATTTTTTAAAGGATAGTCATAAAATCTTTCATGGAGAAGATCAACACATTTCAATCAAAACATTAATGTATGTACCAGAAAATAATAATAACGCTACACATATAACACAGCATAAAAACGAAAACAGTGTTAATAAAAAGGAAATATTGCATGCACCAGAAAGAAGAACAAAATCAATGCACATATAACACAACATGAAAGACATGAAAAAAATCTAAGAAAAGTAGCAATAAATTTTCTATCCTTATTCAGCCCAATCAGCCGGCCAGCTAATTTATCGCCACTGAAGCAACCCATGCGGTTGCAAATCCAACTAACACAAGATATGGGAATACCTGCAACATATTTGGTTAGGGTGTTTCATAGGGAAAACAAATTAAAAAAATTATAGACATTAGGGGAAAATAAAAGACTCTAGCTTCCTTTATTCAAACTGAGTGTCAATGGTAGTTGAGGGGACTAAATGGTTATGGACCAAAAGACTGAATGAATGACCCAATGACAAAAACCTACAACGAATCTAGTCAGGACATTTTCTAGGAAAACCATATTGTAAAAACATATTCGCATTTCAGCAAAAGGAAAAAACATTAGTTTCCCTTCCTTGGACCCAGCCTCACTGCAGGTTAATAGGGCTAGGTTGATCATAGGTCTGAAAACCGACAGACCAACTAGCATAACCAAAAAAAAAAAAAAGAGTACAAATCGATAGACCGGTAGCCTCAATGCCACAAAACTACAAAAGAAAAAAAATATATAGTTAGCTAATACCACAAAAGAAAAACAGATGTAGTTAAGAAATTTATTAGAAAAGGCTAAAAACTTGGGACTCCCTTCCTCACGTCCACCGTCAATGGCAGCCAGCAGGGGCAGTCACTTAGTGGGAAAACAAACTAAAACGATTGGGATTGGTATATCAGCCGGCCGAGAGACCCAATGCCCCAAAATAGAAAGAAAAATGAAGTTAAGACAACATTCGGCCTAGAGCAATTGGAAGAAATTGGACAAGGAAAAGGCAGGAATCAAAGATTGGAAAAAGGGCATAACTCACACAAGAAGATTTGTGGGGAAAAAAAAAAATTTCTTGCTAAACAGCAAAAATGAAAGAAAAATTGAACCATGGGGAAAGTGGAAATGGTAGAGGGGTGTAGTCAAATCACTATGTTTGTAGAGATAAGAAATGACAACAACATAGGGTTTAGAGCATGCACACCAAAAAAATTTGATGGTTCTGCGAGGCCGCCACATCAACACCAAATGCTGATGTGTCAGCCTTCTCAGAACAAACAGTCGTCTGACCATTTGTTCTGAGATTTACGGTGAAGGCCGTTCTTTTTTTTTTTTTTTTGCTTTTTGCCTTCTCAAAACGACGTCGTTTTTACCAATATTTTTTTAAAAAAATGCAACTGACAGGTGCGTGCAGAAGTGACGGCGCGCGCCACGTGGAACGGCGGTTGCAAACCCATCAATGATTTGCAACGGCCATTTCACCTAATTTTTTTTAAAAAAACAAATTTCACCAACTGGTAGAAAATATTTTTTTCTACAAATTGACCTGCACTTTGCCTATGTTTGGTGCAAGATTTGATTTATTTAAATGTAATATAATGTTAAATTATAATATACTTATTATAATATTAAATTTTAATATTAAATCTATTAATATATCTATTACTATTAATTTAAATCTATTAATATTAAGTTTAAATCTATTAATATTAACTTTTAATTGTAATATAATGTAAAATTATTTATAATTATTTTATAATTATAACAAATTTGGTAATTTTTTTTAAAATATAATTTTGTACGAAATTATTGCATGTGATGATTAAAATTTATATCTATTCATAGTTAAAAAAATATAAATAATTTTGTAGCCAAGTCAATTACAAAATTAAAGAAATAATCATGTTTGTCTAAATGAAAAAGAATTTTTTTGTAATTAACTAATAAAGAATGCTAAATTTATTTAAATAATTTTAAAATAAAAATAATTTTGAATTTGATAAATGAAAAATAGATAATATTTTAGAATTGATGTCTGAATAGTGGAGGCCGTTCATTAGAGTAATCACTTTTTTTATAATAGTTGTCTGAATGGTAAAAACTATTCATAAGCTAATATGACGTGGTCTTAGATTGGCTGATGTTGGGACTAGTGTACATGTCCTTGGAGTGAAAGAATGGCATACGTTATGAGCCACATTTATGCTGACTTGGAGAACACTTGACTGACACATACTCTATTTTAGCAAAGGTGGAAGGCCATAAGGGCACCCACAGCAGCCCCTTTTGGGGCTGGCCATGGGTGGCCTGGGCCACGCCAAATCAGCAAGTGTGCTGATTTGGCATGGCCGTTTGCTTGGCATGGCTTTTTTTTTTTTCGTCCGGTTAGGCTTGGCCTTAATTTTTTTTTTCTCCAGATCAGCAATAAAACGGCAACATTTTGCGCACGTGTCGTGATCAGTGACACCAAGGCTATCTCAGCAGTAGCGTCATGAACAGCGAATTTTTTTCGCTGGGCCAAACAAAACGACGTCGTTTCTATTTTTTTCAAAAAAAGAGTCTTGACAGCGCTAGCGCTTCGGTGGCGCCCAATGAAGCGCGCCACCTGTATTTCCCGTTGCAAACCTTTAAATGGTTTGCAATGGGAATTTGAGGGTTTTTTATTAAAAAAAAAAAAATTTACCAACGGCTCTGAAATTTCTTTCTCTATAAAATGACATATAATTTGCCTATATTTAGAACAAAATTTATATTTTGCCCTCTCCAACTCTCTTAAAATCTCATATTTTTATTTATCAAATTCTCTCATAATCTTACTTTCTTATTTCCCAAACACTCTCCAAAACTCATCTTCCAAACAATGGATCCTTCAAAAAATGTTGGAAAAAATCCATTTGATCCAAATAACCTTCCAAATCCTTATCCTTATCCACAATTTATGGGCCAAATCTCTCAAGGTTTATATCAATCACCTTATAATTTTGGTCCTTTTCCTTCTAATGGTCCAAACTCTACCCAATTTGCCCAAAATCCAACACAATTTGCAACTCATTTTCCCACCAATCCTACAATGTTTCAATCTCCAAGATTTCAACACCACATGATGTCCAATTTCATGCCTCAACAACATTGTAGTGTTCCTACAAATGTTGATAATGAAAACGCTACCGGAGACGAGGGATATTTTGCGGAACCGGATACCAACCCATCGACCCCGCACATGCAAAACAAAAAAATCACTTGGTCAATCAATGAAGACACGGCTCTGATTTCTGCATATATTAACATCTCAACCAATCCGGTGATAGGTACATCTCAAAAGAGCTCTACGATGTGGAAGGACATACTATCGCAATATAGATCTGCTCGGGACGACAACAACCACATCAATCCTAGAAATTTGGCTCAAATTAGATCTCGATGGAGGAGAATTAGCACAACTGTGTCAAAATGGGTTGAGATTTTATCGGAGGTGCAAAGAGAAAAAAGAAACGTAATGAACGATGAAGACGTGATCCGAAATGCATTGACCATATGGGAGCATTCAAATAAGGGTTCAAAGTTCCAATTTATGGAGCAATGGAAGTTATTGAGGTGTTATCCCAAGTGGGAAACCATCATTGGACATCATGTTTCCACTTCGAATGTACAATTTGATTATTCGAATACCCCCGAAACACCAAACACTGCTAGTAGCGGGAAGAGGTCACTTCCGGATGATTATTGCGTAAACTTATCGTCTCCAACTGGTAATTTTTTAACTACATTTCATCTTTCACTTTTTAAATATCATCTTTCACTATGTAATATGTTTATTTAGTTCATTGTATGTACGTTTGTGTATGTACTTCATTTAATATATAGATTTAATTGTAATATGTTCATTGTATGTAAGTTCGGTTTTTAGTTGCATTTAATATATAGATTTTTAATATATAGATTTAATTGATTTTAATATATGCATTTAATATATAGATTTATTTTCTCTAATTGAAGTTCGGTTTTATTTATGCATTTAATTGATTTTAATATATGCATTTAATATATAGATTTATTTTCTCTAATTCAAGTTCGGTTTTATTTATGCATTTAATTGATTTTAATATATGCATTTAATATATAGATTTATTTTCTCTAATTCAAGTTCGGTTTTATTTATGCATTTAGTTGATTTTAATATATACATTTAATATATAGATTTTTTTCTCTAATTGAAGTTCGGTTTTATTTATGCATTTAATTGATTTTAATATATGCATTTAATATATAGATTTTTTTTCTCTAATTGAAGTTCGGTTTTATTTATGCATTTAATTGATTTTAATATATGCATTTAATATATAGATTTATTTTCTCTAATTGAAGTTCGGTTTTATTTATGCATTTAATTGATTTTAATATATGCATTTAATATATAGATTTATTTTCTCTAATTGAAGTTCGGTTTTATTTATGCATTTAATTGATTTTAATATATGCATTTAATATATAGATTTTTTTTCTCCAATTCAAGTTCGGTTTTATTTATGCATTTAATTGATTTTAATATATGCATTTAATATATAGATTTTTTTTCTCTAATTCAAGTTCGGTTTTATTTATGCATTTAATTGATTTTAATATATGCATTTAATATATAGATTTTTTTTCTCTAATTCAAGTTCGGTTTTATTTATGCATTTAATTGATTTTAATATTGCATTTAATATATAGATTTTTTTTCTCTAATTCAAGTTCGATTTTAATAAATGACATCTTTATACTTTGTTTGGTTTGGTGAAGATGATTACATTAATTTTGAAGACACTGCTACTAGTCCAGTGAAACGGCCGATAGGGGTGAAAAGGACTAAAAGTAAAGGAAAACAAAAGATCGGCCAACAATCATTTTCACAAAGTCCAAGTAAATTTGAGAAGTTGAACATTACCTATCACGAGAAAATAGAGATCGAAAGGGAGAAGATTGCTTTGGAGAGGGAAAAACTGATGGAGGAGAAAATTGCTCGAGCCGAGAAAAAGGAATTAGAAAGAATTGCTCATGAACAAAAGATGAAAAGAGAAAGAATTGCTCAAGAACGGCAAATGGAAATTAATAGAATTGCTCATGAACAAAAGAAATATGACCAAAAGTTCCAAACTTGGCTTACTTTTGCAAACCGTGGAGAAGAAAATTTATCGGACATTGAGAAAAAAATGTTTCATAAGCCTAGCGAATTTTTAGAAATTTAGTAGTAATTTATATTTCAAGTGTATTAATTTAAGTTATATTTTTTATGTTCATTTTGAATGTTTATTTTTTAAGTATTGCATATTTCATTTGGAGTGATTATTTTAATGTTTTAAGTATATTATTAAATTTTAATTTTAGTGTAATGAAAATTTATTTTCTATTAATTGTTTTAAGTATTTCATATTTAATTTATCGTATTTATTTTTATGTTTTAAGTGTATTATTACATTTTAATTTTAATGTAATGAAAAAATTTCTATTAATTGTTTTTAAGTATTTAATGTATGATAATTAAAATTATAAATTGTATTATTAATATAAAAAAATTTAATAATAATTATGTAAATAGTGCAGGCCAGGCCTTTGAACGAAAGCCTGGCCTTTACTATTCACATATCCAAAATTATTAAAATTACTTACGTTATTAAAAATTCTATGTTTAATTTATCATATTTATTCGAATGTTTTAAGTATATTATACAATTTTAATTTTAGAGTAATGAATATTTATTAAATTTTAATTTTAATTACGGATGTTTTTTTAAGTATTTCATATTTAATTTATCGTATTTATTTTCATGTTTTAAGTGTATTAGTAAATTTTAATTTTAATGTAATAAAAAAATTCATTAATTGTTTTTAACTATTTAGTATATGATAATTAAAATTATAAATTGTATTATTAATATGAAAAAATTTAATAATAGTTGTGTAAATAGTAAAGGCCAGGCCTTGAAACAAAGGCCTGGCCTTCATTATTCACATAACGAAATTATTAAAATTATTCACGTTATTAAAAATTTTATGTTTAATTTATCGTATTTATCTGAATGTTTTAAGTGTATTATTAAAATTTAATTTTAGTGTAATGAACATTTATTAAATTTTAATTTTAATTACGCACGTTTTTTTAAGTTTTTCATATTTAATTTATCGTATTTATTTTCATGTTTTAAGTGTATTAGTAAATTTTAATTTTAATGTAATGAAAAAGTTTCGATTAAATATTTTTTAGTATTTAATGTATGATAATTTTAATTTAATGTATAAGTTGTATTATTAATATAAAAGAAATTTGATAATAGTTTGGAATATGGTAAATGATAGAGAATTAGTGATGTGGCAGAAAAGGTCAGGGGCTGATGTGGGTATTTTTTTTGATGATGGCTAAGTGAATAGTATAAGGTTGGCCATAAGCTGATGTGGCAAAAAAGGTCATGACCTGGGCCAGGGGCTACTATGCATGCCCTAAGCGTGCTTGGCGCGAAACATGTTGGGGATAAGAAAAATGAAAAAAGAAAAAAATTCCAACACGTGCTAGACTACCACATCCACATATCAGCACCAAGCAGAACTTGTTCACGATTTTATGTTATATGTTAATGAAGTTATAAAAATTCCATTTTCAAAACAAAACCAACATTATTCTTTTTGTTGCGAATACATCAACATTGTATGACTAGATTGATGTTAATACTAACAAATTGAGTTGCAAAATGATATAAATATAAAGTAATTGGAGAAAGATCCTAGAATTATGAGCATTTTGTGAATAGGAAGTAATCTACTAAAGTTATTCAATACAATTATGACTATTAAACATGGCATTTTATAAAGTAATCAATTAAGATTATTTGATTCAGTATAAACATCAATAAATAGAATATAAATATTATATGAACAAAAAAGTATTAACACAAACAAATTTAGCTGTAAAAATTATATACAAAATAATTTATAAAGCAAGTAGCAAAGTGCCATCACCAGTAACATATATAGCTTTAAGCATTAGAAAAGTAATTCACTAATGTCAATCAATAAACCCAAAGCTATTAATACGGTAATTCTTAAACTAATTCGTTGAGCTGCAATTATTTGATTTGGTATGAATATGGACAAATAAAGTGCAAATGTTATATGAACAGAAATGCGTTAACACTAGCAAATAGAGTTGTAAAGATGATAAAAGCAATTCAAAAAGTAATCTAGCAAAGTGCCATCAACATGGACAAAGAAAGCTACGAACACATGAATAGATAATAGTCAACCGGAATCATTAACTATATTAATAAAGCGTGAACAGAAACTACTTGGTGAGGACACGTGGACAAGGATTATCCGCGCCCTGCGCGGCTTTGGCCTTCCACGGTGGTTGAAATAGGACGTGTGGCATCTACGTGTCTTCCATCTCATCCCTAAACCGATCGGTTTTCACCATTTTTCCTGCTGCCGCATCTCTCTTTTCACCTTCTTCACCTTTTTTTTCTTTCCTCTCTAGGGTTTTTACCCTTTCCTGCCGCCAGTTTGATCATCTTCGTCCTCATCATCCACCAGTTTTGTACAAGGAAAATGTGGTCATGTCACTCATTGTGCAAGAAACTTTTTTCCTTGGATCCGACGGATCTGTTCTTTTTGCGTTTTGTGGCGTTGAGAATCGGTCATTTTCTTGCATTTTCAGCTGTGATGGATTCACTCATTCACTGAAGCCTCCGTCGGAGAAAGCAATGTACTTTTCTTTGGTGTTATGTGATTATATATGTGACCAGATTTGTTATTTTTTCGATGCACGACTTTGTAAGTCCCGCCGATTCGAGCTTGAACTTGTTTGTGAAGTCGCTCGAGCATTTTCTCCGACAAACCACCGCCCACACTCTTCTGCGCGCCTTGTCTCCGGATTTTTGACCACCGATTAGTCAATGTACTTACGGGTAGGAATTTTCGTTTATACTTGTATCTTATCGCTTTGGCCGTGACAATTGTTGTTTTTGACTTAGTTTGGTAAGTATTTGCGGCGTAATCATAATTATTGTTTTCCTTTCTCTTTTCTTTTTCCTCCTTTGTAAGCTCTTTCCTTCTTTGCTGCGTCATAAAACAATGTTAATATGCATGCACCTCTACTCGTTAACTTGATACATTGTTTATTCTTTTACTCTGTTTGGTTCAAGTTTAGTTGAAAATTAAGACAATGGTGTCCTGTTGCTTGGGGTTTCTTTTCTCTCTTTTACATCTGAATATTTTTGGTGGAATCTTGAGAAGTTACTAGAGTTTGATGTAATTGGATGATTGGGAAAGGACAAATTGTTTATGAGTGCATAAGAGCTAAATCCTTGTACAAGTTCTCCACTACATCCACTGCCTTGATTTATGTACCTCTTGAGGTTGCTTGAATTTTTTTCTTCTCCTTTTTTTTCTTGGTGAAATGTTTTGATGTGGATAATTGATACAATGACTTTTGTGGCATTTTAGAGCGTGCACATTCATTCATGAACTGTTAGAAGTTTCCATACGCCTTTTCAAACCATCCTCCTGGTTGAATCTTAAGCTTCTATAAATATTCGTTTGCGCATTAGACAACTGTCTATTGTTTATAGTGACTTGTTTGTTATCTTCTTCTTCTTTTGTTTTTTTAATTTAGCTTCGTGTTTGGTACATGTAGAGATATTTCTTGTTGCTTGAATTTGGTGCAATCTTGGGAAATCTTTATGAGTTTATGCGAGTTTGCTCCTTTTACTTTAATAGGTTGAAGGAAGAGTTTGTATGTCGAGGGAGGCTAAATTGGAATTCTTGAAGCGCAAAAGGCTTGTGTAAGCAGAAACTCTTAATGATTTGGTATTCAGTAACATGATGAGTAGGAGTGGGGAGATCTTTAGAGGCTCTATATCATGGCATGAGAATTCATGGCGATATGGATGCCTTTTCATGACTGGAGCCGCTTCAAATGGGAAAGATATTTTTACTAAACGCAAGGTTGCAAAGTTTGACACTAAAAACCTTGTTGGATTGATAAAATTCAGTGCCCGGTTATCGTCCAAATAAAGAGGATCCTTTAGTTTTTGCAGAAGATAGCTCTTGAGGCATCTAAATGTGGTATCGACTCTCAATCTTATCACGATTAATAGTTTTCCTCTTTGTGTAGTTTTGGAACCTCTAATTCATTGCTACTAAGAGTTAAGTGAATATGATCGAACTTAACCTTTAGATCAAAAGTGACATGTGACTCACCCATAGATTGTCATCACGTGCTCCGGTATTTATTGTTAATGGGTTCGAGAGATACTTTCACTTTTCTGGCGATGAAATAATTTGGAATCACATGCCGCAGTATCATGGGATTGTTTCCCTGTGAGTCTTGATGTTCCTGCTGGTGTGGTTTTGATGAAAGAAAAAGTTGGATTCAAGTTTACAACTAGAGTTCAACCTTTTCGCCTTCTTTGAGGACACGGATAATGAGTCACTTTCTTTATGAGTGGAAGGTTAGTTTATGTTTTACAGGTATGATATGTTTGGATTGTTTATTATAACTTTTAGTGTCAAGTGGCTGCATCTTGTGGATTTGTGATAACTGTGGCACACGGTAGGATTTTAAATATGATGAACATTGCAATGAACATC
This sequence comes from Gynochthodes officinalis, assembly GCA_020080225.1. NCBI lineage: Eukaryota > Viridiplantae > Streptophyta > Magnoliopsida > Gentianales > Rubiaceae > Gynochthodes > Gynochthodes officinalis. The sequence continues at coordinate 31,828,944 of CM034620.1, read as the reverse complement.
AGAAAGTATTTCCAAGCGGAGAGGGTAGATCCTCTTAAAGGCAAGAGAGTGATGAGTCGATTCGAAATCTTGAGTCAAACGCGATCTTCACCAAGATGGAGCATAGAAATGGGCATGATTCCATCTGTCAACTCATACCACCGAGTAATATGGGCTTATAGAGTTGAATATTAATCAAGTAATTCTTGTTGCTTGTTTGGTATCTTTTGTTGTGTTTTAGTTTTCATTTGTGTTGGGTTTTCAACTTTGTATAGCTTTGATAATTTTCATATGTTATAGCTATCCTATGTATTTTCAAAATTTATATATCATGGTTTTATGCCTTGGCATATTTGATATTTGTAATGCTTTGCTTCTGAAAGAAATAATTATTTATCCTCTTTCTTTCTAAATGTTTTTCCATCTGGGATGTACTCTAATTGCAAAAATAAATTTCTAGATATCATGGGTTAGGGTGCATAGAAAGGATGAAAGCAAAAGGTTGCTTCTCTAATTTACGTGGTTCGTGTCCATTCTCATTTTTATAACTTTTTGGGAGCTTTAGCATAAAAGTTTAGTTGGTCATTTGACTCTTGAACGAATTTCCGGTATTTTCACAAAGGAAGACAAATTATAGTAGAAATTTGCTATTGGGTCAGATTCTGTAATTTGATATTTGAAATGTCATTTGGTATTTTGGGAACGAGAAATCTTGAAATAGGCGTTTCGTCTAACAGGGTCTAAGATTATTAATCTTGCAATATTTATGCATCTTAACATGCATTAAACATTAAGCCACTTCCTCTCTTGATGAAACAGATGTGTACACTTGGATATGCTATTTGTCCTTGTATAAATAGACAATTTCCTGAATGATTATTGACATTATGATTAAGTTCACTTGGATGTCGTTGTGACTTAAAACAGGTTACAATTTTCTGTAGATCCAAAATCAAGTGGAATTTCAATTATATTCGTGGCTTGATTCACTTTTATTAGTATGGAAGGATCTGGTTGGTATTTATTAAATTTCCATTGATAATTGGCATGCTTTACAATGCAAAAATTTTGGTACTGTTTTGTTCAATTTTTTGCATCCAAGCTGCCAATTTACCGTCCATCCTTCACTGTCTCAGTTCGATTGTCGTCGGCCTGCGTTAAGACTGGATTTGAGGAAGGGAAGTCCAAACTTTTCCAAAATGTATGAACTTTTGTGCAATTGCTTATTACAAAAAAAAACTCCTAACCAGATGTTTTGCAGGAATTTGAAGATCTTGTGATTAAAGGAGAAGCCATCGCGTTAAGATTGGTTGTCACGTAGAGAAACCATCAAATCTTCATGGGACTTATTCTTTCTTTTCTTTTTTTTTTTACCCCTTTTGTGTTGTGTTTTGTGGCCACCAATATTTTTTCTGTATTTTACAAATATGCTGTGATTGACATGTTTTGGTACGCTCAATGAATTGTTTTTATCTGTTCGATGGATTTTTTTTTTTGGGCTGCTTGATAGTTTTTGCAATTTTGGTGGCTCCAATTGATATCTTATTGTGATTTTTTTGCTATTTTAACTTTAGAGATTATCATGCATGTATTTGATTTGCTACCTGATTCAAAGCGGTTTGAGGCTCCATGATCTTTTCCTTTTGCTATCATGTCATCTTATTGTCTTGTGGATAACTTATTGGCATGGTGGATAATAACGTGGTCATCTCTATTCTTTGGCTATTAGTTCGGCTCCTTTCTAATCATTCAAATCTATCAATTCCCTGTGAAAAAGGCATCAAATGTACATTTGTATTGCTTTTTATTTTCAGCATTTCTTTTGCTTTCTGCCTTGGCCATGCATTGTGTTTAGCCTTGTCCTATTGTCTTTGTTTAGGTTTGTTTTGCCTTGGCCATCCCTCTTAATTTTTTTGTTCAGTTTTTTCGACAATGCATTGCTATTGCTTTAGCCGTCCTGCTTCAACTGATGGCATGGGTTACTTTCTTGGGTAAGTAAGTGATACAAGCTTCTAATGAGATTGCAAATATATATGCCTTGTAATGTTTGTTGATTTTCTATTCTCTTTTTGCCTATTTTTTTATAGATCATATACTCATATCATGCTGAATCTGATGTGGAGCTTAACTTGTTAGTGAGAGAATATGCTGTGGTTCGAAAGGTTTGCTTACTACTTTATGAAAATATATCTTATATGCCTGGATCATAATTTTGTGTTGGTTTGCAACGTTGAGGATGCAAGAATATTGAAAGTGTTGACATTCAAATGTTGCATTTATTAACTCAAAATCTTTTGTTAATGTTAAGCAGTTTTTAGTCCATTTTTTACCTTAAGTTAGCTCCATAGAAAATTAGCAATTTTTTGCATTTTCCATTTTAAGCTTTATTTCTTGCTCCAGCTTAGTAGTGTTCTATTGCATCCCTTAAGAAACATGCAAAAGGCAATCTTTTTAATGCCACTTATTACCATTCACAGACAAATAATGGGGAAAGGCAAAAATAGCATGTGCATATACTTTGGAAATGTTGATATTCATCAAGTTCTTACTCTATGTAAAGCAAATTCACAGACTGATGCATGGCTAGAAAATATCTTACCAAGCTTTCCTTGCTTTCATATAGCTCTATAATTGCTCTTGTATACAGGTCTCGACTTTTGTTATGTGGTCATCAAGGTGTTGGGCTTGTAATTAATTCTATCTCCTTTTGTTTCACTTTGTAATTTTAGGAAATTGCAAACTAAGTCTACTTATTCGTTTATTTTTAAAGGATCACCTAGGGTGGCAATCCGCATGAGTTGGAAAAGTTTCTTTTGTTTCAATTGGTCGTTTGTGAATATATTTGTTTGTATGGAGAGGATTTCGTCTATTTTCTTGCTTTTCATGTTAGCTTTTGTCAATGAATGTTGAGGTATGGTGGAAAAGATGCACTTTGTTGTCAAGTCAAGATGGAGCTCAAGCTTCCAACCCATATATAAACTTCTTTTTTAGCTATTTTCTTTAGTTTCTTTTCATTATTTTCCATATGAATTAATGAAAATAGACAACAAATTGGAAACCAGAAAAGGTTGGTTCTTTTGGCCAGATCATTCTTTTGTTCTTTTAATCGTGCATTTTCTTTTTATTCCGTTGATTTTTTCCCCTTTATTTTATTTTATGTTTTTTAATTCATATTTTCCCCTTTTTTTCCTTTTACTTTCTTCTTTTGCAGATGAAAAAACAGATCTCAAGTTCAAAGGAAGAAGAATATGATTGGAAGAAGAATATGAGTGGTTTATTTGGGCGTAATCAATTGTGTTCCCTTTGCGGTGCTGTGTTTTAATGGAAGCTAATTTTTTTTAAATTTCCTTTTATTTCTTATTTAATTTTGAATTTCTTTATTATATATATATATATTTTAAGTTATAGTCATCTAAATCTTTGTTGTTTATTATTTTTTCCGCTACATAACCTTGTGAAGCTCAATGAAATATAGCTTTGATGTACTGCCTTTTGTATTCGATGTACTGGTTGAAGCTAATCTTTATGTATTATGGTTGATTTGTGCTTTATTGTTAAAATTATAATTTTTTTGGGACTATCTCTATTTTTCCTTTTGTATTCAATGAATTTTTCCTTTTGTTGTCAGGTCGACCTAAGTTACCAAAATTTTTCATAATATATATTAAAATTTTCTATTGCGGGCACTCTAAAACCGCGCATTGCGCGGTTATAACCTGCTAGTTCAATACAAACGTATGAACACTCAAAGAGAGAATTGTACGCATTGTATGGTTGATGTCATTCAATACAAGATTATAAACACAGAAATGAATCAACGTAAAAACATGAACACCAATAAACTTGAATTGTAAATCATATCAGTTGAAATCATTCAGTATAATAGCATGAATACATATAAATAGAGCTTAAGCATCATATAAATAGAAAGTTGACCTATAAGCTAATGAATGCAATGGTGTAAATACAATACTAACACAAACCCATAAAAAATACCCTCCTTCATTCTAGAATTGGAATTATTAGAATAAATGGAATTTCAGAATCACAAGATCTCAGAATTCAAATCCAAATTTTAACAAAAGACCAAGTCACAACATTGTTCCCAGGTATGCAATCACCAATAATAGTCCAAACTTCGTTGATACCAAAAGTAATGTCAGGGCTGCAAAGTACAAAGAATAGAAATTTGCCCATTTGGGCTAACCCTTATTAATCCCCTATGAAAAATAAAAATCAAAACGTGATAATAAATCCCCCTCAGTGCCGCCCCACAGCCTCCTCCGTTTTTTCGTCACGGACATTTTGAAAAAGTCAAACGAAAAAAGCTGTTGCAGAGCAAGCCCATTTCTATATTTTGTGAACCCCAAGAGGCGAACAAAACCACCCTCCTGCCACCACCTCCAACCGCTACCGTCCACTCATCCTAGTGGGAAAAACTTCTCTGTCGGTCAAGCCACCCACCCGAACAAATCTCCTCCGCCACCGCCTCCTCCGCCACCGCCTCCCCCTCCTCCTCCACCTCCACCGCTTCTTTCCTCGTCTACGGAGAAAATCCAAATAATGGAGTCTTCACCTCTCAATCGCCTTCCGCAGGATACACTGCACCAGATCTTTTTATCCCTTCCCCTCCATCAGATCGTTGTCTGCAAATCTGTGTGTAAGTACTTCTACTCAACTCTTTCTTCCCCTTCCTTTCTACATCTTATCTCCACTTCCCAATCCCATGTCTTTCCTCTGATTGCCCTCCGTCCCTCTCACCGTTCGCACTCCAACTCCCACTCATCTCCTCTTCCTGCCCTCCATGTGTTCGACCCTTTGCTTGACCGATGGCTCCGATTTCCCCTCGGCTTCCTCCCCTTCCCTTCCCTGCTCCCCATCACCTCCTCCCGTGGCCTCCTTTATCTCTGGGGTTCTTCTCCATCTTCCCCATTACAGGGCCCCACTAATAGTGTCCCTAATAGTAGCAGCAATAACAATAATAAAACTTTAATTGTTTGCAACCCTTTGACTAGACAATATAAGGCTTTGCCTCAGCTGGGCTCGGCTTGGTCGCGCCACGGCTCGGTTTTAATCGGTAGGGGGCCAAGCCAAGTTCTGGTTCTTACTGAGCTAGCTACACTGTATTCAACAGCCAATTCCTGGCTTAAGTTTTCATCCAACTTACCTTCCAAGCCACGGAGTCCTGTCTTGATTGATAACTTTATTTTGGCTCTCTGTGATGTGGGTTCTCCGTGGAGATCTCAATGGAAGTTGTTTAAGTCCTTGGTGATGGATACAGAGCATCAATTTACCCAGAAATGGACTCGGCTGGAGAAGCATGAGTGGGGGGATGTGTTTGATATAATAAAAAGGCCTCGTTTGTTAGTGGGTGGGAAAAATAAGGTTTTGATGATTGGAGGATTGAAGAGTTCTTATTCACTGCACAGTGCCTGTTCGACAATTTTGATATTGAGATTGGATTTGGCGAGTTTGGAGTGGGATGAGGCCGGACGAATGCCCCAAGAAATGTATCGGTATTTTCAAGATTCAAGTAAGTTTAAGGTATTCGGAGGGGGGGATAGGGTGTGTTTTTCTGCAAAAAGGGTTGGAAGATTGGTGCTTTGGGAGTGTTTTGAGGAGAATGGTTGTGAAAAAACTGAGTGGCGGTGGATTGATGGTGTTCCGGGGAATGGGGATGGGCTTTGTAGGGGTTTCTTGCTTGAGGCTCAGCTTTCAGCGGTGCCTTAGAGAAGGGGGAGCAGGAGGGAATCTCTAAAGGGTAATCTCTCATTTGTAATGGAATTGCAATGCGTGAATTACAGCATGGTAATCATGTTGGGAGACTGAATTTGACTGAATTATCGTTATTCTTGTACTCTGTTTTTGTTTATTGAAATTAATGGATTACAAACACATTCCAGTTAATGAATTTTGTTCTTTCTGCCCGATTTTCTTAATTTCGTTGCAAAGTGTTGAAGTGTTTGTAGCTTTATAATATGACCTTAACTATTCAAATTGCAAGTGGATTCACCATTTCCTTCTGCTATTTGGAAAATTTTACCTGGCTATTGTTAGCCATGGATGTTGTGTTTGGGTTTCGAATCAATAACTTAGGATCGAATTTACGGGTGATTATGTATGGGCATCCAATTTCCCGACGATTTAGCGTTCAAACTGTTTCTTTGGTGCTGTTATGTCTCATTAGCATTTGTTTTTGCGCACTGGATTGCAAGTAACAGTTGTGAATTTCCATCTTACACCACATATGTTTGTTTCTTAGTGCAACATTTTATTGTCCACATAAATAGGATATAGATATTTGGTCAACATTATTTAGGAAAGATTGATATTTGTTGTTCACCCGTGTTATTTTCTTCTTTTTGCCCAGCTTTCAGCAAGTATATTTATAGTTTGTCTCCCACTATGTCAACATAGCAAATAAGACTCGTGGTGACTACCAGGAGAATAGTAAGAGAGTTGGAACAACTTTTAAATATTTTTATTTTGGGGATTTTTTATTGTCATATCTGTGTGTGGATAGGAGGAATGGAAGCGTATATTTTGTAACTCTAGCGATGGATAAGGATAGATTGAACTATGGAAGAACATATTTTGGTGAATTTTGATGACATATGCTACATTTTATATTTGAACTATGGAAGGTTCCTACATTAAGGAGAGAACTGATGAATTTTGATGACATATGCTACACTTTATGTTTGAAATGGAAAAAAAAGTAGATGGATGATTTATTATGTACCGCATGTTTGGTGATGTGTAGTATTCTGAAGCTATGAGATTCTTTGATTGGTTTATTGTATCATAAGTGCTGTAAGCCTGTAACTAGATTTGTGTTCTACCTTCTCAAGATTTCTATTGTACCTTTTTGAGATGTATGCGGCGCTTGATGTCTGAAATGGGAAAATAAATAAAGTCGATGGATGATTTATCATGTACCTCGTGTTTGGTGATGCATGGTATTCTGAAGCTATGATATTTTTTGAATAGTTATTGTGTCGTAAGTGCTGTAACTAGATTTCTATTGTACCTTCTTGAGTTGTATGAGTGCCAAAGGGAGATGGTGTAGTGTTGCAATTGAAGGCTGAAGACATCTTTCATGATCCCATGCATCTCATCCTATCACAGATGTTTGCACAGAAATTATGTTGAAAGAGCTAGTTCATGGTAAATAGGCAATTGAGGACCATAATCAGCATGAATGGAAGTTGCGTATGTAATTGTAATGCCTGAGTTTGCATTTTATGGTGTAATGAAAATGTTTTCCTTTTGGCATTGTGATTTTGAAATCCCAAGTTTTTTATCTGTAACATAAAAATTCCAGATTTAGTGCTCAAGTTTATATGGGTTTTGATGATTTTGTCCAAGTCTAAATCCTGCTTATGTTGAAAAAGTAAATTTAAGAAGATTCATTGTGAAAACGAAATGTTCAATAACATCAGAGATGCGTGACGACTAAATTGCTATTTGTTTTGAGAAAAGTTTTCTCTTCTGTTGTAATTATAGCCAATTCTCTCTCTCCGTTTACCTGCAATTTGAGATCATGGCATTTAAGATTCGATGATATTCGATGATGTTTAATGAACTTGGTTGTCCTTCCTTATCAAAGCCAACCTTCGATAATCACTAATGTGGGATGTTTCTTATTTTGTACTTGATGGAATCTTGGCTTATAAATTGGTTCTGCATACCTATTTACTGACAATGCTCAAACTTTTAAAGGCATTCCTATGGAATATAGGATTTTGATTGCCTTATTTTGCACAAGGCTTTTCATGATGAACAGAATTTTATGCCTATGACACACATGAAGTAAATTTCATGTCATGGAGTTTGGAAACGTTTTATTTACTTGGTAAGATGGATATTGAAGTTAGATTTTTATGCTATCAGTCTGTTGTTTGTTTTGATGTATTTTATTAGAAATTTGGGTATGATGGCATAGAGCTCAATGATAATCATGTTTTAAGTACTTTAGTGATGAAAGACTTCAAAATTATGATCGAGCTCTTCAGGACTAAAGTTGAGATTTGCTAATAGATAAACAAGGAACAACGTTCAATGTTCAAATTTGCCTTTATTTTGAAATAATGGTGCTGGTAACTCCCAATTCGCCCTTCTTTGGTTAAGGTAAACAAATTACAGTTGAAATATAATTGAAGCATATAATTATGAACTCTAAGGATGTTGGATAAGGGCAAGAAGGTGGGAACTGGTATCTTTTAGTAGAGGGATGATGTCATGGTGTAAACAAAATTCTTTGCTTACTAATGAAAAGCACTACAGGGTGGAAAGCTTTGCTTTCAAACACATGAAAAGCTACTTTAGTGGCAAATGATGACTGTGACCGTTGCCTAATCTATTTATAAAAGAAAATGATCAAAGCAGTTGATATCTAAGCCAATGCTTGGGCATCCATGTTCAATGTTTCAACATTTGAATTTTGGCATGCATAATATGGGCCTCGGATGCCTGCCGGATGTAAGTTAACAGGTAATTGTACCTTTTAAGTATGGTCAAGTGTTGAAAGTTTACATATGCATGGATATCTTAAGCGCCTTGTACGTTTAAAAGCTGGAGTCAATCGGGCTCCTTCTAGAGTTAAGCGCCTTCAATAGTTTTGTATGGTCAAGTGTTGAAAGTTTAGGTCTTAGCCCAGAATTAATTCACGCCAAAGTCTTTTTCCAGGGGAAGGCTGCCTTGAGACGATTGTAGCTTTGACCATAAGCCCTTAAGTATAAAAAAAGGGCCTGCAGATAACAGGTGAAGGGATTTAAAACAGGAGTGGCAATAGGTTATGTTTCGGGTTCACGGATTATATTTTGATATGAGTATTATAAATTAATTATGAATCCGAACAGGACTCGCGAACCTTACTTGTTTTCATATTTTCGTGTCGAGTTTTCGTGTTAGATTCAAGTCGCATATTTTGAGAGGATTTCATGTCGTATTTTTGTGTCGTGTCGTGTCGTGAATTGCCACCATTAATTTAAAAGGGTGTGTGTTAATTGTGTTTTTTGATATAATAGTTGTGAGATAAAATATGTATTAAAAATATAAAAACTTGTATTTAAAAATGTAAAAATGTATTTTAAAATATAATTTGAACGCACTATTAATGTTTTACTTTTCATCTTCATATATTCTCCCATAACATTAATATTTTCTCGGTCTCAAAAAAGAATTAATTTTTAGTATGTATAATTTTTTTAATTATAAAATACAATATACATAATATACTATTAAATATAAAATTTTCTATTTTTGTCCTTATTTTTTAATAATGAGACATAAATAGTCATTATTAATAAAAATAATATAGGAATTTCATTCTAGTAATTCTAGCTGATAAATTATTGATATTTAGATTAGTAGTGATTCAAGGGAATTTGCATAAGAGAAAAGTCTCTTCCTCACAAATGAGATGAATACACCACTAATCTACTTTAACTAAGGGTGTTTTTAGGTTCCTCAATAGAATTAAAAATTATAGAATCTGGTCTACTAGGCTGCCAAAAAACCCAAAAGCCAAACAATAATTAGGGGAGATTTGAAGTCTCGCACCATTTTCTCTCTCTCTCTCTCTCTCTTTAGATTTTCATTACGATTTTGGTTGCCAACTTTTCAATGTATACAACAATAGTTCAGTTATCAGGTTATTCAACGCTTGCGGCAGTAGTTTGGTTTGCCCTGTTACTCAACGTATGCAGTTTGCGGGATTATCAAAAAGGCGTGAGATGAGAGTTAGAAATCTCGTGTTCAGTTTCTTTCTCCATATGTCATTTGCAGTGCCCAATTGAGCCAGTCAACTTAGTTAGTAGTTAGTAGTTAATAGTCGTAGTACTAGTAGTAGTCTTTTGTCCCTTTATGGGGTTGCCTGTTCCTATATGTTATACATGTTAAGGTATTTTCCTGATGTATTCGAGCTTTTTGACCCACTTGTGGTCGTTTGTCTTTCGTGAATCTGATCAACTCTAATCAATTAACACAAAAATCATTTAGCATTTTTGGCTATGTACTTTTGCTATTTGCAATGTTAATATACCTATCATTTTTAGAAAAAAAAAAGGAATTAAAAATTATTGTAGAATTAGAGGATTTTTTACTATATTTAATTGATTTTTATGATTTTTTTAATTCCAACTCATTCACAATGTTTATCTTATATTAGATGCATCCTAAAAAGAAAAAGTCTAACTTTAAAAATTTTTGTGCACAAAAATGAATTTACGTGCATGTGAAATTTTTTGTATTATTCTTACTAATAATGATAATATATAATTTAAATTAAAAAATAATGATAAAAATGTACAATTATATATTTAATTGTGTATTAAATATGTTGTACTTTGTAATAATTTTTTTAAAAAAAGTTATACTGAATCAAAAGTAGCCTTTTTTTTTTTTGAGATGAAGGAAATAATATTTTTAAATTGTTGAATTTTTTTTTATAAAATTCAAAGTAAAATTTATATAAAATATATTTAATTTTAAATCAGTTCTAATTTTAATTAGGAACCAAATGAAATTTAAGATATTATCTTGGCATATTTAGGTTGCTTTTGAATTGCATTTTAAAACATATTTTTGTATTTTTTAAAATAAAATTTTACATATTTAATATATTTTTTATTTCATACTCCCTTTGTTTCAAAAAAAGAGTTCATTTTGATTAAAATATAATTTTTATTAGTTATTAAGTATAACTCATTTAATGCACCATTAGATGTGTAATTTTATATTTTTATCCTTACTTTTTAATGTTAAGCATACACAATTATTATTAATAATTATATTTTAGCAATTTAGTTTAAAAACATATTCTTTTTTTAGAATAAAAAAGGTTTTCAAAGTAGACTTTTTTTTGGGACGTAATTCTTATGATGCAATTAGGGCTTATCGGCGAAAACGAATCAATTTAGATAGTCTTTTATGGCTTCGGTGGTGAATGGATTGACGCATTATTGTTTCAAGAGAAATTTCTATTGAAATTCACTATGAATGTTTATAAACTTATTATGAAATTTATGAACACTATAACTATTATCTCAGATAATATAAAAATACATTTTAAAACACAATTTATACCCAACCTGACATTGAGGGCAAGGAGTTACGACCTTTTGGTGGCCAACAATTTTCTCTTCCAAGGCAATGAAATCTTTGGCCTTACCTTAGGTGTGGAGGTGAACTAAGGGGCCGCTTGGTGAAGAGGTAAAGGGAAAGAAGAATGGGAATGAAATGAAATGGCGGTGCTTAGTTAAGGGGAATAATTTTGTGCACAGTAAATCTATATACCCACTTATGGGTATTCTTCATACCCCCCAATGATTGAGCAAGGGTTTGTCTACTTACAAACCTTTTCTCTGAAATTTTGCTAAATTCTATTCCCAAATCCAATTGTTTGTCTGTTGACTACTAACTTCTTCCTTTCTCTGCCACCGCTAGCCACCCACCGTCCTCCTTTTTTTTACCTCTGCAACCGCTAGCCGCTCACTCCCTTCCTTTACGTTGAGGAATCCCAGATCTCCCTAGGCTGTGCCTACTATATTCTCCGTGCAACTGCAATCCAATTTCTTGAAAGGTAAAAGTCTCACCTTTTTCATTAGTGAAGCATTTACCTCTCTTTAATTTAGCTTTTTGTTCATCCCATTTGAAGTTGTTGTGGGGCGTTTTAGATTGAAGTGTAATCATTGTTGTTGATATTTGTATTGTGTTTGGAACAATTGCAACTTGATTAGGAATCATGGCTATTTGTACTATACTTTGAAGGTTTGCTTTTGGATTCTTGGTTGTTTGTTATGCTCATGAAATACTCATTCTATGGCTTCTTTTTTTTTTAAATCATGTAGTAGGGCTGTTCAAAAATACTCTTGTTCCTGTTTTTGTGTACTAATTTGGTGTTTGCCTAGATTAAAATTTCCTCCATCAAAACCCATGATCTCAGAACTCAACAATCAAGCTAAATGATTTATTGACAATGACTACTACTCATAAACACGAGATTTGAGCTTGAAATGTAGCTCTTTTTAGTTTGTATGCATATACAAGCAATAAATATTAGCAGTACAGATTTGAATTAGCGGTGCATGCATCCCTATAAGTCGTGTTCATAACCCCACTAAAAATAATAATAGTGGAACCTCCTCATCTCATCCACCATGGATTTGGAATATTGCAAAATGGTCACTCTGTTCTCTGCTTTGTCAATTGTTATGAAAGGTAGACCTGTTGTGGAATTTGGAGTGAGCTATTAGTTGTGACACTGAACTAATAAAGATGATTCATTAGTTTCTGTGATTTGTATGCTGTTATGACACGCTAAATTGCTGGTCATTGAAATTGTGGAGTAGCTCATATCACTGATACCATTCTTTCTAAGTAAGCCAAATTAGATCCTTATATTTTTTTTTGGATTTTGAACAGTGTTCTTTTCTTGTTTGGCTAATTGCTTATTTGTTCTTGCCAAAAGAAGAAAAATTGGCCTATGCTTTACTGTTGTTGTTAGTTGTCCTCATTTTGCCCCTCATAATAAAAAAGCAAACATCTTGAGAATGATGAAGATCTCAAATGGATGTTGGTAGGGTTGCTGAAATGTTGCTGAAATTTGCTATAATGATCCGGCTAAAGTTCATATTATGTTTGCTTTCCCAAGTCATTTGAGAAGAACTTCTGTGCTTGGGTTTCTCTATCCTTTTTCTAATCCATGAATCAAGTGTTGGAGTATATTCTTTTGGTATATAAGGTTTTGCGCCATTGATGTTACGTAACTAGGTTGTTTTGTATTAGTTGGCCATTTTGTAACTATAATATTGTATTTAGGTGTGGAAAACAAGCCTTGTTTTGTTAACCTAGTTATTTTGCATAATTGAACGTATTTGGAATGTAACTAGTACTGGATGCCGTATGCATCTTATGTTTAACTCATATTTTTGAAGTGAAAGAAGTTTGATATGGATAGGCACCCTTGAATTTTTTGTGTTCACAAAAGTATGGATGTGGGATGTAGCTAGCTTCTAAGATTGTAGTTTTTGAGATTGTAGAATGGAAAGGTTGAAGAATGAGATATTTTCATTTGCAAGTAATTATTTAGCAAGCCATTGAAAGTTCTTTTGTGTGATTTTCATTATATGCATAATTTAAACCTTTATAACCAACTATTATGAAATAAGATTATTTCGTTTCTTTGCTTTGAATCTCTTTGCCAAGCACCAATTATTGTATCCAGAAGAAAGAAGTTTATTTGGAAATTCATAATTAAATTAATCTTAGTTTGCACATAGCTTTGATGAGTTCAATGGGACATTTTCAGTTTTTACTTCCAAGTGTAAGGAACAAAGTAAATAGCATTATAACTCCTTAGTTTATATTGCAACAAACCAAATTGTCAAATTATGAGTTTACAGAAAGGGACAATTCAATAATTGAGTGTTAAAATGATCACTTCGAGTTTTGAGGGGTATCGGGTAAACCAATACTTTTGGCAATTACTTTCTACATGAACCTCAGTAGCAATCTTGTACTATTGCCAACATAAAATGACAACTTTTTGAATTTTCTTTGGCATATTTAATTTATAACTTAAACATAAATTAAAAAAATTATACTACATAAGGCATGAAAATGCAAAATAACAAAATTAACATATTTCATTATTAATACCATAATTTATTAGTAATTTAATAAAATAAAAATTAACAAAATTTTCATTCCTAAAGATTTTACAAACCAAATACCATTATTGGTAATTATAGTAATTCCCCAACACAAACCAATTACCATTATTAGTAATTATAATCATTTCTCATCACAAATTAACTAACAAAATTATAATAAAAAAACCCATTATCATTTCTCACTATTATTATTTTTATTATCTTTCTCATTCATTTAAACAAACCAAGTACCCCTTAAATATTTAAATCATCCTTTACATAATGACAATGGAATGAGTTAAGCAAGATGACGCACTAGTGGGGAGATGACCATACTTGGATTCTTCGAATTTGGACAAGAATCTGGTAACAGTACAATTTTGGGAATATGGAACAAGAAAAACAAAATTAGATGATTAGATAAATATTATGATACTATATCACTTTGTTTTGTTCTCTCTTTTATACTTTTGCTCGTTAATTTCCCACTTAAAAGAATCTTTCCATTTTCCCTGTGAAGAACTTCTTTATCACATCTCATCATACCATGGCAAATAAAAAACGGTTAAAGGTACATGTGAAATATATTTTCAAATATATTTTACACGTTTTAAAATAATAGTTATGAGATAAAAAATATATTAAAAATATAAAAAATTATTTGAAAATATATAAATTATACATTTCAAAATACAATTTGAACGCAACCCAACTTTTCTATGGCATGAAGATAGCAATAGATTTATACTCCTTTTGCCCTAAAAAAAGCCACTTTTAATTAGTTATAATTTTTTTAATCGTAAAGCATAGTATATTTAGTATAACATCATAAATAGTTATTATCCTTAAAAGTAATACAAAATTTTCATTAATTTTTATTTAAAAGGGACCTTTTTTTTTAACAAAGAAAAATTTTAAAAATAAATTCCTTTTTGTGAAAGAGAAAGTACCATTTATGTTTAAGTCAGGAAGTCTTTAATTATTGGAAAAGTTTGCAATTTAAATCCAAAAATATTTTTGATTTGAGAAAGGTATTAAGAGAAATGAAAAAAATTCTTAATATTTCTTAGATTTATGTACTTAATTCAGTTTGGTGAGATATCTCATTTTACCCTTTTTTTTTTAAATTTTGTAAAACTTTTTTACCCCAAATTTAGAGGATTTATCATAAAATACTTATTAGCTGGCTCCTGTAAGCTTTCTTTGGATGCGTTCAATGACAAATACTTTGTTCTTCTTTCCTCGAATTTTCTAGGAATGATTCTCTTTTGGAGAATGCAACATGATATTCACGATGTAACATGAAACTTACAAAACAAAATAAGTACATAAAAATTTTTAAAATATATATATTTATAAACTCCAAGGAAACTAAAATTTTACAAGTAAAGAATATAAAATCAGACATGATGAAAGAGCCTAGAATATGCTTCAATTGGATGAGCCAAAAAGTTTATTAGAGTAAACAAAGCAAGACAGTGGTTGTAATCAGTACCAAATTGATAGTATTAAAATTAATTAAAGTGTCTAGTTAAATAAATCTTCGTGATTAGAGGAAAAAAAATTATTTTTAATAGGAATTTTTTCATTACATAAATAGATCGAATTTAACTCAGGTTTAAAGGGAATTGGGAGTATAAAATTTTTCACATGTGTCGAATTGGATAAAAGACAAACCATTAACATTTGATGTACACATTCTTACCTTATGTTTATCAATTTAACTCATATTTCGAATAAAAAAAAATTTTAAATCAAGAAAGTATTAAATGTCAAAATTCTCTAAGAACATGTATTATTTTTTGTATATAATTAATACGATTTTATACGGAAAATATATATTCCATCATGAATAAGAAATTCAAAACTTTCTCAATCCCGCGTGCTTACGAATTGTAAAACATGGTACGTCTTGAAGGAAGTTTCTTCATTTCTTCCTCTTAATGTAGCCTAATTTGTTTTACATATTGTCCCATTGGGAGATAAAACTAGAAAACATGAAATGAGTGAAACAAAATAGTGTTCATATGTACTTCCATGATTAATGGAGAAAACAATTATCTAGTCCCTCTTGTCTGATTCTCATACAGTTCATTTTTATGCATGTCTATTCTCAATTTCCTTTTCACGTGGGAGAACTTTTTAATTTGTTCTTTTTAATGTCTATTTTCAATTTCCTTTTAATGTGGGAGAACATTTTTAGAATTTGGACCACTCTCAATTAATGGGACATCTTTGCTTTCTAGAGAAAAAGAATGCTAGAAGCTCAAGACTTATATTCTTGCTCTTTATTTAGCCTTTTGGTGACTTGTAAATAAAATATCCTTTTGCATCACTATTATTATGTGTCATATTTCCCCAAATTTCACATCACTCAGATGTTTGCTATCCACTTTGGCCCCATCTATATCAACCAAAAAACTCACTATCCATTGTCCAAAATGTAATGCTCATTGTGTCATTGTTGGAGGTGAATTCATTTCCAATTTGAGGCATTTGGATTAATAGAAATTTACTAATTTGCCAACAAAAACTTAAGATATGTCCCATTCTTATTTATAAGAGCAATAATTTACACACTTATTTTAATTTAGATATAGTGTTTTAATATAGTGATTAATGTGAAATTTATTTGTCATTTTCTAATATGATCATAATAAATGTGTCGTAAATATCAAAAATGTATGGTTACATCAAGCACTGACAAAGTTATTGTAGCAATTATTATTCTGTATATAATTTACAAACCATTTCCCGTTCTATTAATTCATGGAAGCAAGCTTAGCGTTATGATTAATTAAGCATAATTTGAACTTCCATTTAACTAGATAACTTGATAATAATAGTATGACACATGAAATAAAAAATTGTAGAAAAGTAGTAAAAATACAGAAAATTATTATATTAATTCCAACAGAAATAATTGGTTTTTTCTGATAAAAATTTTCTTGTTCATTTTTGTTTTCCAGAATATGAAAAGAATATTGCACAATGATACACTAAACCAAACCGCAGCACCAAAGCCGCGAATTAATATAGATACAAATGCCTTGCACAAAAGCTCAAAAATCACCATAGAAAAAACAATTAAATACTCATATGGACAACGAGGCCTGCATTTTATTATATGTTCATAAACAATTTCTAAATAACAACATTAATATTTGTATTATTAATTTAAACAAATAAGTATAACTCTTCGTGGAATTTTATTGTATATCAAATTATAGTCCCTGACCTTTTGGAGTGCGAAGAGCTATCAACTTAGAAAATCTCTCTTTAAAAACCCTAATCTCTCTTCACACAAGGACCAATTTTCACAAAGATATTTT
This sequence comes from Gynochthodes officinalis, assembly GCA_020080225.1. Classification (NCBI taxonomy): domain Eukaryota; kingdom Viridiplantae; phylum Streptophyta; class Magnoliopsida; order Gentianales; family Rubiaceae; genus Gynochthodes; species Gynochthodes officinalis. Next base: position 31,811,978 of record CM034620.1, on the reverse strand, counting down.
GGACAAGCTTTGTTTTCTTTTTTAGTTTGTTAATTATTATTTTGCCTAACATTAAATTTTTAATCCTGAAAAGTGTAATTGATACGTAAAGAAAAGAATTAAAAAAGAAATCACATATCATTCAAAAAGAGGAAAACAAAAACCTATTACTTAGTGGAGTTTTGTGGAGTTAAGGGACCATCTCATCAAATGAGGTTAAAGCTGACTACAATTATAGCTTCAAAGAACAAAGGATACTACTATGTTTTATTTCCACTGCCCTTCATCCAACAGCACCCTAGCAATCTGAGCAATCATATTGTATGAGATATTGTATAGAAAATAGCCCACCAATAATAAGTTGAAACCTATAAAGAAGAGTAATTATAAGAGAGTTGAATGAAGAATGAAGAATGAAGAATACTTTTTAAGTTTTAAAAAAGAAAAGGTTACTTTCAAAACTTTTTTTTTTCAATAAAAAGTTTCACTTTTGGAGGAAATTCCCATTTTATTGATACTATTAGTGCGTATGTATGACCAACATTTAAAAAGTAAAAATAAAAATGAAAATTTTGGAATTCAATAATGCATTAAAAATGTTGTACTTAATAACTAAAAAAATTTATACCTAATTGAAAAATAGAGACTACCCAATCAAAAAATTCAAACTAAATCACTCTCTATTTTGACCCTTTGAGTTGGGTTAGATGGGTCACGGGTCAAATGCGTTATAAATTAAATAAGAATTTGTAAGTTTATGGGTTGAGTTGGGTTGGGTAAAACCCATAAAATCTAATATGTTAAAGTTATTAATTTCAAAAATTAAAAAAGACGAACTAATTAGTAGCAACGGGCAGTAGACCCACGGCGGTAGGTTGCCAACCAGCTGCCCTTTTAATTTTTTTTATAATTTTAACTAATTGAATTAGATAGATTCAATCCAATCTAAATTCAAATCTAACTCGAAATTATATGAGTTGAGTTATATTATGACTCGCAAAATTATATTTCAATTGTAATAACGAGTGACATAACCTATCTAGTTATTATCCCTAATGGAGACAGAGTATTATTAGCCAAAACTATGCAAAAAAAATTAATTAGCCGAATTATTCCTTTTATTTATTGTCTTATAATTTTTAGGTACTGCGATAATTGGACCACAAATTCTGCTAAAAATGTTTCGTCCCTACTCCACTGAGTTAATTTTTACAGTTTCCTGATCAATATTGGAACATTGAGGGAGTGATGTAAGGTGCTTCAGTTTGGCAGGCCTTCTTAAAATCGTGTTCTATGAAACTTGAAAGCTGCATGCACTTATCGGTTAATGGCTACTTTTACCATGGGTCCCTCTGTCTTTTCGTTTGTCCAATTTCTGGATAGGAAAAAGTTTTCAGGGTTTTTCTTTTCTTCCTTAACTTTCCATTTTTAATTCCTTACATTATAAAGTGCTACATGATAGGAGCATTGAAGTGGGGACACATGCATTTTCATTCTTCATGAAGACAAAGAAATAAGAGGAAGTAGAAGAAAAAGTATGGACCATGTTCTAATTAATATATAGGGTCAATTATATCTATTTTTATTGATATTTAATTTTTTTTTTTTGAGATTTAAGTATACTATGTTCTCTCCTTTTGACCATTTATAAGTTAGTTTTTCGTTACACAATTTATGAAATGATTAATAGATAAGACAAAAACTAAATTTAATTTGCCTTTTTCATATTAAATTTGTGTTATAGTACTAATTATGGTTTTGTTTGACGCATATCTTTTTTAAATAAATATTTTTAATTCAATTTTTATGTACTTTGAGAATACTTTATACTCACATTTTTTTTCCTAACTTTTCAGTTATTTCATGAATTATGTAATGAAAATTAACTTTTAAACTATTAAAGAGGGAGATAGTAATATTTCTAAATTTTAAGAAATGCTTAGGAATAAAATTAAATTTCAAAAGATATAAACCACAAATACTTCCTTAACTCGTAGCATATCCTCGAAGTAGGAGGAAATCTATTATTACGTAGTTTGAACACTTAATAAATTAGAAAAAAGGAAAATTTTTATTATATTAAGATATTTGGATTACCTTCTTTTCCTCATGAACAAAAAAAAAAAAACCTTTGATAAAAGATCTATATTTAATATAAATGTGCATATTTTTTAAATGAGTTAGATGATCAAAACCCTTTAAATAGAACGTTTCCTATGATGATTCAAACCCTCAATCAATTCCTTTAATGGCCATACAATTCAATAGAGTATAATACAAGTGTAAGTCGCATCACATGTGGGGCAATGCTCATCCACAATTCTAAAGGTGACAATGATTTTTGGGTGAACATAAGTGAAACACTCCCTAGAATGAAATCTAATTATGTTTAGAATTGATTTCTCCTGCCACCTTTCTAACATTGCCACACCAATGACTTTATGTCCACTCTACAAAAGTGGGAGCTACAGTTTTGCGATATGCACACTTGATATATGTGAGCATAAAACTTTCATTTCCCTTAAATTATATGTATAAAAGGAGCATAGTTTGATTCGGTAGAAAAATCAGTGTGAAGTCGAGCATAAAGAAGAAGATCCCCAATTAAACAATAAAGTCTGATAACCATGTTAGTAGAAGGGTTAGGGTTAGGGTTATTCTGTTTCTGTGAAAACACATGCTTAATTCACCAAAAATATGTCAAGTTTAGTTCCTATCAAATGCCCTGTACCATGAATTGATTCTGTGGAATATAATATCTGAAAATTCTTAATTTAAAGAGCATGTTTAAGAGGTAATATTTCAAGGGAATTACCTACTGAAAATGTATTATTCTACGTAGAAGTTTATCCTTTATAACAATAATGTTTCAAAAGCGTAATTTGAAGAACTTTTCCCTATAATTTCTTCATTTAAAGAGCATGTTTAAAACCCTTTTTGAAAATAGGCATTTTAAGTTGGGCTTTTTATATCCTAAGTTCATTAAATTACTATGTGAAATAGTTAATGTGAGACCATGTAACCTATAAGTTTTATGAAGCGAGTAATCTTTAAAAAATTATTGAGTAGTAGTATCATTTAATTTGTGAAGCTCTTATAGATCTGTTAACAAAATATGTTACTCATATGTTTGATCACTCGTATTCTTTCAATATACAAATTGTTGATTGTGCTTGCATACAATATTGTCATTTTTTTAATCTTGCATTTCCTCCTTTTTTTAATTTAACTCATTACAAGGAGTGGAAAGTTGGAAAATTTTATCAATGGCCCCCTAGATTAAATTTTGTTTGAGCAAAGGTCTTTCATTGCTAATCTAAGTTTTCTTCAACTATATCATCTCATGAGTAGTGGTAAATCACTAAATCTTGCAAGTAACAAAGTTATAAAACAAGAAGTAAAACAGTCACTCTTAATATTATCTAGTACTCTTTCCATCCTAAAAAAAAAAATCGAATTTAAAAATTTTCTTTGTCCAAAAAAAAGAGTTTATTTTTGTATAAAATTCTTATGTTACCTTACTAACAATAACAATGTATAACGCAAATTAAAAAGTAAAAATAAAAATAAAAAATTATGCATTTAATGTGCATTAAATATGTTGTATTTTATAAGTTTTAAAAAAAAAGTTATACTAAATTAAAGATACACTTTTTTTTTTTTGGGATGGAGTGACTAATAAATTGCAGGCATGGAGGTTTTAGAGAAATGTATATAACTGGAGAATCTTCATATACAAATTAAATTCCCATAGAACTTAATTTACAATGACAATAATTTTGGAATGTTATGTATGTCCTAAGAATATAATAAACAAATTTCCCTTTAATGTATCCAGAAATATTCCATGGAATAATATGGTGATATTTGGAAGGAATTTAATTGATTGAACCAAAATTTGTATCCTCTGAATGAACCAAAAAACTTTCCCTCTTATTTTTCCCTCCAAAATACTTTTTCTATCAAAAAATACCTATCAAAATTTTTACACATGCCAATACAACTTTTTTTTTAAATATATCACACTCCAAACAAACCCAAAATCACTTAAACTATTAATTACATAAACTCTCTCTTATAATATCCAGAATTTGATTTATTTTAATTATGAAATCAGCTGGACTATTCTTACGAAGAAGCAAAAAGGTTCACTTCGAGTTTTATATTTCAATAAAAATTCTTCTTCCATCTCTCATATATCCTAGTTTTAAATTTTTTCTCAATCCTTGCTTACTAAATACATATCTAATCATAAGATTTTCTTGTGCTTATATTTGCCCTTTTGTACCATTAATCGCTTCCTTTATCAAATTATGGGGAATATAATTGAATACTTTCTATCTAAATTCTTCAATCTTCAGTAAACCAATGAAACATAATGCCATCGGTTATTTCTTTCCAGGTAATTGGTGTTATGCAAATAGTCAAATAAAAACCTAAAAATTATGATAAAGTTCAAATGATATATCTAAAAGGAAATTTTTGAAATTAAACTCATAAAAATTGAAAAAAAAAATTGTATATATCTATTGTATAATTATTTTTAACGTACCAAGTTAATTATAATTTTTTTTTAATTTCTCCTATTATGTAAATGGGTTTTTTTTAGGAGTATTCATTTTGATCTGCTGATCGTGTCAATCCGCCGATTCAATCTGAAATTTCGGTTCGGATCAAATTAGTGCATTTTTTCAAATCGGATCGGTTCAACGGGTCAATCCGATCCATTTTGATTCAAATGGAAAAAAAAAATTTATTATATTTTTTCCCTTTAAAAAATAGTTAACATTAATTATAAAATATAAATTAGTATTTTTTGATAATTCAAATAATTCTTTAATTAAATTAGTCAATTTGTGACAAAATAAATTGAAATATTTAAATGAAAATACACAAATTAAAATATTTAGATAAAATTTATTTATTATCTTTATATAAAAATAGAAATTTTTTTAATATGAAACTATTAATTTCAAACTTAAGTTAAATCACATAATATTAACTAAGTTAAATCACATAAAATTATATATGAAAAGGAAAATGATAGCAAAAAAAAAAAATTAGATAAAAAAAACCGATTTGATTCAAATTTGATCAAATGCAGATCGGATCGGATCATTGATTTTGAATATCCATATTATTTTCTTATAAATTGGAGGCTATCTCATCTAATGGTCACTAATTCTACATGCTAGATTGAGTGTAAAGAAAAAAAAAAGGGAAAAGACGGAAAAAAAATGTGCTTTGTATTTTTCTGTTTTTTACTCGTCCTCAGTTTGCCTAAAATGCAACGCGCGGTACCTTCCGATCAAGGGGAATGCCGCCATGCGCTGACTGCTTATAATAATTTCAAAGAATTTAGCTTTAATAACTCCCGTAGTTCCGCCCTTTTACTCTTTCAACTCCATGAAGTTTGGGGTGATTTATTTTAAAAGTCAAAAATATTCTATTCACTTTTAATTTCCACAAACCCTTTTGACATTATCAATTTTGCAATTTCACACAAGGAAAAAAGAAAAAGAATAAACTATTCTTACCAAAATGTTTTATACTTCTTCCATTCCAAACAAAATAGTTTAATTTCAAAAATTTTGTTTTTTTCAAAAAAAGTTCACTTATAGTGTGAAAATTTTAAATTATCCTCAATAATAATTACAATGTGTAACACAAATTAAAAAGTAAAAATAAAAATATAAAAGTATAAATTTAATATTACATTAAATGTATTGTATTTTGTAATTTAAAGATAAAATTATGTTAAATTAAAAGTATTTTTTTTTAGAACGGATATAGTGTTAGTAATCCATGTACCTCGCATGAAAACTATAGGCAAAATGTTTCTTTCATGATATAATTCATCGTTCATATACATAATATTTGCATAGATATTATGGTGGAGTGAATTGTATTCATTTGCATTTTTATACATTTATTATAATTTAGTTTAAAAATTATACTTTATCAGTCCTAATTTACTAAATGTATTTTTACACTATCTAATTATAATACTTTAAATGATTTGTGCTCAACTATAGGCGTGTGAAGATTATAAATCTAAAATTTATTTTTACGTTTTTAATAGATTTTTATAATTTTTATTTCACAATTATTATTTTAAAAAATATATAAAATAATTTAAAATATAATTCATACACTATTATTTCAAAAACAAAAACTAACACTAAAAATCATTTTAAAATACAATACATACACTCCTATATTTCTATGCTCGCAGTGAGGAATAGGAAATGTAATAAAAATAATAATAGTGGGGAATGATAATAGGATCTTTCATTATAATTCTGCTGATTAGTTTGTGTTGGAGAATGAGAATGATTACTAATAATGATGGTTGATTTGTGTTGGGGAATGGAAATGATTATAAATTAATTGTAATAATTAGTATTAATTAATTAGTTATTATTAGTTAATTATTTATTATAATATTAAATTAATTAATTATTAATTAAATTAATCTTAACTAATTAATTAATATTAATTGTAATAATTAATATTAGTAAATGAGATTAATTAATATTAATTATAATATTAAGTAAATGAATAATTAATTAAATTAATCTTAATTATTTAATTTATTTTTACTTAATAATAAATTAATTAATATTAATTACTTAATTAGTATTAATTATAATAAATAATATGAATTAATTAATTATTTTTAGTTAATTAATTAGTTAGTAATAATTAGTAATTAATTAATATTATCAATTAGTTATTTATAAATTATTTATAGATTAATTATAATAATTACTATTAATAAAATGAGATTAATTAATTATTAATTAATTAATTTATAATACTAAATAAATGAATGATTAATTAAATTAATCTTGATTAAATAATTTATTATTACTTTGAATAATAATAAGTTAATAATAAATTAATTTATATTAATTATAATAATTAATATTAATTAATTAATTCATAGTAATTAATTAATTAGTATTAATTAATTATTAAATTAATTAAAAAATAATTAGCATTCCCTAATTTCTATACCCCCAATATTAGAGTACGAGGATTACTTTATATGAGAAAATAAAAATTAAAAAAAATATATATCAAAAAATTTTATTCCTTTGAACCAACCACCATGAATACTATTAAACCCATTTCCCCCTAAATCAAACCTGTCAGCCAGGCAACCCCTTAGGCTCCATTTGGACAAATTATTTTTATTCTCAAATAGAAAAAGTAGGTTCTTTTCTCAAATAAAAACATCACATTCCAAATAAATTTTTATTTCAAAATTTAAAATTTAAAATTTCTCACTTAAATTCTTCTCACATAATTTAAAAAAAATTTCCCTCTCATTTTTCTTTTTAAAATACTTTTTCTATAAAAAAATACCTACTAAAATTTTCACACATTCCAATATAACTTTTCTCAAATACATCACACTCCAAATTGAGCTTTAGTTTCTACTGTACTGATGAAGTATAGGATCTTTTTTCAATTCTCGCACGATGTGCAAGCTCCGTGTGTCAAACCCGGTAAATGGAGAATACCCGAATTGGTTTTATTTGGTCATATAGTTTACATGTTTGTATCTACTTTCCATATACAATGCCTCCACAATCATTAGACAGACCAATTCGTCTTGATGTTCAGCAACAGCCAACATTTGGATTTTAATTTTTGACAACCATGCGTGGGAAAAATGGAAACATAATTATTGAATAAAAGCTGTCAATATGAAAAAAAAAGTACTGAAGAAGATAAGATTTATTGCCAGTGAAAAAATAAATAAATAAAAAGTAAGTAAAGACGATAAAGATGTACTCTTACGCAGTATAAAAATCATTATCAAGCCGCAACCCTATCCACTTCCACTTCTTTAATGTATAAATTACTCACAATTCCTTCCCTCCTTGCTTCCCTTGTCTGCCCATACAAACTTCTCTCTCACACAGTCACACACTGAAAAAAAACAAAAAAAAAACACGCACACACACAGTAACTTTCCCTGATAATTCTTCCTTGCATTGGCTAAAAAAGTCCACTAAAATTCGTCTCCAATGGAGACATAACCGAAAGGGCCTCCCGGTTTTACTCGAGGAAAAATTTTCTTGACGAAAATAACCCGTAGTTTATTTCAAATTTCATTTCAGTCATTTCCTCTTTGCTTTCTGGATTCCCTCAACCGTCAAGAGATCCTACTGTCTTCTCTGTCTTTTCTCACTTTTTCTCTCTGCACTTCCCACGGAAGTCTTCCAGCTCAAGCTCGCAATTTCTTGCTTTCTTTCTTGCGAATTTGCGGGAACCGGTGCTGAATTAGTGAGAAGGAGGTGGATATTCGAGCATTATGAGTGCGTGGAGTTGAAGAGGAAGGATTTTTTTGGTGGTTATTTTGGGGGAGGTATGGATTTGCTGGAGGAAGTTGGGGAGAGCTCGTCGCCTGTGAGGAGTTTTGGAAGTTTTGGACAGTACGACATACGGAACGATGTTTATAATCGGTTAATAGAGAGCGGAAATGAAGAGGCGGTTTCTAATCTGGAATTTCGTGAACAGCTGGATGCTCACTTCAACCGCTTGCCTGCTAGGTTTGATTTTCTGTGAATTTTAGTATTTTTAGCTTTTCGAACTTCTTTTTTACATAATATGTTTATAGGATGTACATGCAATCATACATAGACACAGAGTTGGGAGAATGTGAATGCATGTGTTAATTTGAAATTTATTTTAGTGTTTATGAAATGTTGGAGTTGAATTGACTTCTTTTCTTGTTTTGAGTGTGAATATTTGTTTTACTTATTTGTTTGGTTATAATTATGGATTTTGACTTCTTTCATTCGACGAATGATGTGATCAAAAAGGTAGTATGTGAGGTTTCTTTAATTGATTTGATGATAAGAACTTCTGTTATTGAATTCTGTAGGTGCTGGAGATTTTACTTTTTCTGTGTATTGAAAGCAAGTACATAATTACATTATGTTTGTGGTGGATGACTGTCCCTATCCTATTTGATTGGTTTGAGCGATAGGTTGATAGTTACATTTTAGAACAAATATTTCGGAAATAGCAGGAGTGCGCAGTATTTTAGAGAATGGAGGAGCAGATATTTCTGCACATTGATCTGTATATATGCAATTTATTGATTTTGGGCACGCTGCTGGTATTAGATTCTGAACTTTAGTATCTTGGTGGAACCCGTTTATAAATTGTGCATGATACGTCTAGTTTTGACTGGCTCAAATGGTAGTTGATTATCATCTTGTCATTAAGAGCGTAAACATGTCATAAGAGTTGGGCCTGAGTTTGTTTCAATATATTTGGTGTATGTTTGAATTTTACATGGACTTGTGAAATATTTGTCATTTGTAGTGAGATTTAGAATTGTAAATCAGTAATTAGTGTGTGATGATTTCTGAAAAAATGACGGGGCACTGACTGATATTCTACTGTTTTCAGTCTCGTTTGTGGAACGTCACCTAAATTTTTTTAGATTTTTTGTTCTTTTGTTGTTTTTAGTTACGGATTGGACATCAATATGGATAAAGTGGAAGATGTCTTGCTGCATCAGAAGCTTCTTTCCATGGCAAGAGATCCTAATAATCGCCCTGTTTTCCATATTCGATTTTTGGAGGTAAGACCAATAGTGTTTCCATGGCAAGAGATCCTAGCCCTTGTATGTCTCTAATGTGAAATGCTTTTCATGGTTTCTCTTTTTTCGTTTTTTTCTCTTTTCAAGTACATACAGTATCAACTGCAGAAATAATTTCACTTTTGACCTCAAACTACTGCACTTCATGTTCTTTGCAGTCCTACTCCTATTATTGATCCATTGGCAAACAATTTGCTTCCCTAAGATCCATTGATATGAATTTTTTTAAGGTTCTGTGGGTTTGGACGTCAATATTGTGTCTAATTAGCTGGTTACTTATGTTGGAGGATGGAGGTAGTCCTCTATTTTGTTTGTGGTTATTTAATTCAGTTCAGTTGCCTGAATTTTTGGGGCTTTGAAGGCCTATGTGAAGATGATATGAGGTTTAATTTTTTATGAAGTTTATTTTACAAAGTGGTACAAAGGGCAATTATTTGAATGTAATGTGTCTGGCTTGGGTTTCACTTGTCACCAGGAAGAATCTAAATCTTATTAAAATTAGTGTCAGAATTTTGAACTCATTTTTCTCACTACATAGATTAATCTTTTCAAAAGTGACTTATAGTAACTTTTTGTGTCTTCTTACCTGTGTTATTAACCCATTTCTACTTTCTAATAGATGAATCAGATCCAGTTTAAAAGTAAAGTATTAGATGCAATCTTCCTGGTCGTGGTAACCTAATTTCCATGGTTTTGATTGTAATTGGGATGTGGAAGAATTATGCCATTGGTCTTTCTTTCACTCTTCTCTCCCTAACCAGTAACCCCCACCCCTTCTCTCTCTATATTTATATATGTATTTTTGTCTCTCTTTGATACTGAAACTTATTCAATTGCAAAATCAAAAGACGAAAACCAGAAGCTACTGTTTCATTGGAACATTAGTTTTGATACTTTCTGGAGAGTTTACAGAAACACATTAGAGTAAAAATGGTGGCTAGGTGGGAGTGTAAATTTTTTAGAATCAACTTGTTTCCATGGACCAAAATATTTCTCATAATTCTGTTTGTGAAATTGAGCTAAAGAATAAAGGTACCTGGAAACTTATCCTGGAAATGGCAGTTCTCAATATGATATCTTTACTAGTAGGTTGGCATGTGGATGAAATGTCATTGGAGATTTATTTTTATATCTATCAATGAAAAGCTTTTGCTCACACTCAGTTTATAATGTGACACCATATGTTACAATACTTTGAAGCGACAGACAGTAGTGATTCCTTAGTTGTCGTTTTTCTACTTCCTTATCTCTTAGTTTTGTGTTTTGCTACCTTCTTTCTACTTGCCAGAACTTCTGGACCAAGGGAGAAGAGATTGAGGAACATGAAGTATTAAGTGTTCCCTCTGCAAAGCCACCTGGTACTGTAGATAATGTTAGAATCCTGCCATTTCAAGATAGGTATGTTTCCAATGATTTATTGCTTTTCTGATTTCAGTTGACTCTTTTTTTTTTTTTCCAATACAAGATTCAAAGAGCTGGAATGTTTTACGCTTGTTTTACAGTTGTTTCTGTTTAGCTTGTGTTGTTTATGCTGCACTCTGCTTTCTCCCTCCTTCAGTTTGAGCCCCTTGCGTTCTCTTTCTCTACCTCCATCCCACTCTCTTTCTCTATCTCTGTTCACTTGCTTGTAATTAGAGACAGGAGTTTTGTGAGTGACTTTGGACCTTGCTGTAAGCTTGGGGACCTAAATTTGGATGTTAGAAAGTATTCCAATGACATGGAGACGGGAACTTCTACTGAAGATTATACAAAAAGGTAGTTTCTAAGCAAACTTCTGTTACTTTGCTGTCGTCCTCTGTTAAATTTTATAATGGAATAAGGTAGTGAATCAAATAACATTGAAACTAAAAGAAGAAAATAGGTTTACATGGAAAGGAATTAAGGTAATAAAAACTTTGAAGACTTTGTATATTATCATCTTATGATTACCTGAGTTGCAAGTAAGTACAGAACTTTGAAGTTTCATTTTTGAAGGTAAGGTGTACCTATAGTTGAATTCTATGTTAGAAGAATTAATAATGTGGAAGTTTTGGTCATGTAAATCAATTCACTATGGAAGTATTTAATTTTTCCTTGATACGTGAAGCAAACTTCTTTTATTATAATCTTGATGTCTCGTGGAAACCTGACTTTTAAGTCATCCTTTTTTTTTTCCCAGTCATGATATTAGGTTGTCTACGTCATTATTTATTTTGATTCAGCCTTTGCATTAATTTGTGTAGATGCCATTGCATTTCTCCATTTGTGAAGTTTTGAGTTCAATTGTGCTGTGGTAGTAAATGGTTCATGTTGTGCATACGGAAATGATACTGTTGTATTTGACCTGAATCACTTTTTCTGGGGCGGTGTAGCTAATTTTTCTGTTTTTATGACTGTATTCCAGTACTCCAAGATTTCAGCAGCTGGTAGTTTTTTATACTAGACTGCAACAAGATAGTTATGGAAGAACACAATAATGTAGCAACTAAATGGTGTAATTAGCCTGCTTTGCAATCATACATGGGGATGCTTTAGGTCACTCTTTTCCTTTAAACAGTTAAAACAGTATATGCTTTGAGGTGTGGATGAAGAAGACATCTGTCAATGTAAACATTTAATGTTTGTAACCAAATGCAATCTGTGTAAAATGGATGTACTTTTGTACTTTTGACATTGTATATACAATTTCTGTGTGTTCTTTCCCTGCCTATCAACATCATTGTTTCTGGCTTGAAGTGTGGACATGATATCAGATATATATCTATGGGGAGAGTTCTCTGACCACCTAGTTGTAGTGCAGGCAAGAAGTTTCACATATACCAATTCACGAAGTCATTTTTTCAACTATTGACAAGCCCAAACTTCTGAGTCAGGTTGGTTGTTGAATGCAATATCTTTGTCTACTAAAAATATTGTTGCTGTGAATTATAAATTCTTGTAGGTGCCATTTTATCTCATTGCACTGATGGGCTATGAATTTTGTATTATGCTAACTCAGCTAGTATTGCTTTATATTGGTTCAATCTTCCCCTCACGGGAGAATCAGAGCCCTATAAATTGTTGGTAATTTATTGATTAACCTTCTAAACTAACAAGGCACTTTGTATTGCATTGGAGCAATAGTGGCATCAAAGATACTGGCTAATTGTTACATGTCATCAAAGTGTTCAGCTAAAGGGAGTGAAGATCAGGACAGTTAGTTGGAAGTTGGAATGTCATGATTGACTTCACAGTAAAAAAAGAGATGATGTGGAATCATTTGTATGATCTATCAAAGAGACGTGATTAAATATATTACGCTGTAAAAACTCTAATCTGATTCCCTAGGTTTGTCTGCTACCTTTGCGACCTAGTTATAAAAATTAACTGAATGTATGGATCAGATATTTGCAACAATCATGGGATACATTGAGTAATTTTCATATTATAGTTCTTTTCTCTAAAAATATAGCATGTACTTTATTACCCAAGCAATTACAATCATCACAATAGTTCAGTGATATATTTGCTTTCCGTACTGTTTTAGATCGTTTTGCTTCATTGTAATATCAATAAGATTTGATGTTGTTCCCCTTTGATATCCTCTAGGGCAACAGTTCGTATTAATATAGCAAGTTTCAAAGCCTATTTCAGGATAAAAGTAATATTGAATGGCAGGATTGTCTTTTACTTCTATACTCTTTTGCAATACAACTGAATCTATTTATGTGGCTTGCAAATTTAGTGTTTGTTGTTGCACCCACTTTTGGTGATTCTATTATTTTTCAACCGACACTAATCATCATATTCGATTAAATTCGGCTCAACTTGAAAAATTTTAGATTAGTCTGATAATAATCCTAGAAATTGTAGAATTCAATTTTTGGATGGCTGAGATTGCTTGCGCGTGCAGCATATTTCTGGTTTCTGTTGATGTGATGTATGCATGTGTGTGTAGATTTTACCTCTCACTTCTATAAATTTATGGTTATACATAAAACATGTAGGATCACTCTGTGATTATGTACGTAAGTTCAATTTGAGCAATTCTAATTTGCTAGCAAAAATTTTATTATGAAATCTAACTGTTCCCTCTCTTTCAAGCTTTCTGCTTTGCTTTCCGATATCGGACTTAACATCCGTGAAGCTCATGTGTTCTCCACAACCGATGGCTACTCTCTAGATGTTTTTGTAGTGGATGGTTGGCCTGTTGAGGTATCCCTTCTTTTTTGTGGACTTATTTCAGAATAACATCTATTTTTTATGTGATAGTAGTATTTATTGATGATATTAACATTTCTTAATTATATATCCCAAATTTTCTTCTATATCTATTACCAATCAATTGGTTTTTTCTAAACAGAGTCTGGATACTTCATTTTTTTAGTCCAACCAAGTCAACCATAAATCATTCGAGGCAATGTAACAATGGTTGGGCTTCCTTCAAGCCACATGTACAATATTTTTATCATGAGATACTTTTTAGCGTGGATGCATGTTATTTATAGTCAATGACAACAGGAAGAAGAACCAAATTTGTGTTAGTTGTCAATAAGATGAATTTGTTATCATGTTAATCTTAATATAAGGAGCCTTGTGATTACATTCTTGTACAACAGGGATCTGTGATGAGTCCAATTGTCCCTGACCTTTCAATCTGTTGGCCAGGATACAGAGGGCTTGTGTGAAGCAATGAGAAAAGCGGTAGCTAGGAATGAGGTATCTTCTTTGCTTAGATATGATATTGCATCAACTACCTTGTTCTTATGTTACTTTCAGAGGCCTCTGTTCTGTCTTACATATGGGAAAAATGATATCTATACCCGTAAAACGTATGCAAGCTTTTTGAATCTTAAAATATTGGTTTCTCTGCATTCCTTTTGAAGCATCAAGTACTTCACCTTCTCATTCTTGCTCCGAATCCCTGAATCTTTCTTAAGAACCAGCTACAACCAATGACACAATAGTGCAACAAAAGTAACATAAATAGAGTAACACACAAATTAAAGTGGAAATCATAAACATGTCCTTATCATTGATTTAAGGGGACACTAACACTAGTGATGTTTACTCATTTTCTGCAATTTTGAGATTATGCAAGGTTCAATATTGCTATTCTTTCAAGCCTGCTAAGGCTAAGTAATTGTTCACAAAAATGACATGTATGAAGTCAATGGCACATGAGCATAGTCTCTGTAATAGCCTGAGTTTTGGTTCTCTTTCAAATAATTCCTGACTTTGTTAATTTTTATTCATATAATACTGGATATGTTTTAGTATTTATAATTTTTATTTTATTTTTTAAATTGCTGCTGGGTGTGAGTTCACTACCGTATTAGTTGCTGATGGGGAAAACCAAAATCTTTGATCAATATGCTATTTTGATTGCCATAGGGAAATTGGTCTGGATCGTCACATTCCAAGTCTGCTGTGGAAAAAACTTTAGCAGCGGAAGCAAAACCTGGAGAATGGGAAATAGATTCAAGGTTGGTCAAAGTAGGGAAGAGAATTGCATCAGGGTCCTGTGGAGACCTGTAAGTTCAGCATAGTTTTAAAAAAATAGATAAGTCAAGTCAAGGAATTGCTACTTACTAATATGTTTTTCTTATACAGTTTTTTTGGTCACTCACTCAAACTGTAATTGATGAAAAGGTATCAAGGAGTTTATTTTGGTGAAGACGTTGCTGTTAAGATTCTCAAATCTGAGCATCTGAATAACACATTAGAAGCTGAATTTGCTCAAGAAGTGGCTATCTTGAG
This sequence comes from Gynochthodes officinalis, assembly GCA_020080225.1. Classification (NCBI taxonomy): domain Eukaryota; kingdom Viridiplantae; phylum Streptophyta; class Magnoliopsida; order Gentianales; family Rubiaceae; genus Gynochthodes; species Gynochthodes officinalis. The sequence goes on along the minus strand of CM034620.1, from coordinate 31,796,656 downwards.
GTATAATCAATCTGACTGAGATGAAGATCTGGTCAGTCATCTTGCTTGGGACCTTGAATATGAGATCCTTGCCCTACTCTTTTTTTTTATATGAAATATATTCCTTTATCTAGTAATTATTTCTTTTATGCTTATGTTGCTATTAAAAGTTTATTTTATTAAGAGGTCCAAGACCACTGGGGACAACCATGGTCTTTGTGGACTACATTCAGCCGCTTTGGATGGGTTTATAACATTTTATATTGAAAATGAATATTCATATGTACATCTAAACAACTATAGAACCTTGCTATGCATGTTCTTTTGGCAAGAATGAAATGTATGCACCAAACGACATCATCTGCACTCTTATTTGTTTTTTGTAATGCTTGTAACTTCCCAACCTATAAGTTTCTGGTGTTCTCAATATCAACTGTAATGTGATCTCCTCTAAGTCAAAGTCAAGTTCAAGTTTTCAAATATTTAATGTGTTCAATCTGAGGTTTTAATGTGAATTTGATTTAGTGGACGGCCAAACCTTTGGCAAAGGCAACCAATTAGATATTCAGTTGTAAATTTGTACTAAACAAAGAATGGGTTGAAGTGGCTTAAACTGGTAATATGATGGGAGATCTAAAAAGGTGGGGAAAAGATGCATGTTTTTCCAGCTCGGGAAAAAAGTTGTTTGGCCATTAGGATTGTTGTGGCATATAGCAGCTTTAAATGGTAACCTTATTTCTTTGGTTAATTTAAACTTTTGAAAACAAGGAAGAGGCCTTTCATACAGTTAGGTTAATTGCTACAAATGAAGATCATCCTTTAGGATGTTGATTCATTTTTTGTCGCAAGGCAAACATTGTTTGTGTTTTCATTGATCCTTTTGTGTTTATATGATTTCAGGAAAGTTCAGCATCAAAATGTTGTTCGTTTTATTGGCGCGTGTACAAAATCTCCTAATTTTTGGATCGTGACAGGTACATGTTGTTTTGATACTGATAAGATTAATTTTGAGTCTTATTATCTGCTCAGTTTTGGGTTTTGCTAACAATGTTTTAGTTGTAACATGATGAAAAGGAGGCTTTATTTAGGGGGAAAAAAATCTTTTTAATTGGGTGATGAGATTCCTTTTTGATGTTTTTACAATTTAGTTGCTCTCTCTTGTGGGAACTATTTTATGTAGTGTTTGTGATTGGAATTTGGGTCCCTTGTGCAAATCAAACTTGTTCTGAATTTTGGACAGTTATCTAAACCAAACCCAGTTTGGAAATTAGAGACTTAATGCAAGTCAAATTCAGCCTGAACTTTAAACACTTGTGTAAATCAAAGTGTGTCTATTGCATATAGCAGTTTTCTCTTTTAATTGGTCTTTGATGTATTGTTTTGCTGACTTGTACTGGTGTCTATGTATTGATCTGTTTTGTATTCCCTTCAATTTGAGAAAAATGTATTAGATGTTGTCTACTTTGAACATTTACTTTGGATGCTTTTGTAATTTATTTACTTTCACTCCCTGTGCTATGTGAAGAATACATGCCTGGAGGCAGCCTCTATGAATATTTGCACAAGAACCATAATGTCTTGAAACTCCCTCAGCTGCTGAAGTTTGCGATTGATGTCTGCAAAGGGATGGAGTATTTGCATCAGAATAATATAATTCACAGGGATCTAAAGACTGCAAATTTGCTGATGGATAGTTTCAATGTAAGTAGTGTGAATGGGTAAATGAATTCTATTATAATGACTAATACATAATGGTATAATACGGCCCTAGAAAAAAACCCTTGTTTTCTTTGTAGTAGTTGCCTGTTTTTACTTCCATTCACAAACATATTGGGGGAGGTGGGGCACAGACAATGGAGGCTTGTATGGAAATATAATGGTCAAAACAGCAATATGAGTTTCTTTAGTTTTACATTTTCTATTCTTGGTAGCTGGTGCTCTTAATCACATGCATATCTCGTCAATTTTTGTGATATTTCTATTCCTTTTTTTAAAAAAAATAAAATAAGAAAAGACAATGTAAGCAGTGTTGGAATGACGATTTACCTTTCCTAAAGTTATGGTGGCCATTGGTGCCTTTAGTTTGAAGTGTCTTTGGTTTGGCATCTTTCAGTGGAATTCATGGGAACTTTCCTCCTAGTGAGCGATAGCCTTCAAATGCAGCTTTTTATTGAATGGAAAAAGTGTTGTTTGGTTTTAGAACTGCTAAGCTATGCGCTTCATCTACTGCTAGGATCTGAGATTTTACCATAAAAAATTAAAGATAAAAATCTGAGATGTTACTCTCAACGTTCTTTGTCAATTTGAATTATTGCCCTTCTTCTATATGTGTGAAAATTTTACTCTCAACGCATCAATCTACTGTATTGCCGTAAGGTAGATAGGCTTTTAGTATTGCCACATGAAATTGGATTATTTGGTGAAATCATATCATGCAATATCTGTAGCAGTTATGATCTTTCTTCCTGTGTAATTGAGAATATAAATAATGAGGAAAATGGTGGTGGTGGGCCAGGAATGCGTCTTTGAAATTTACTCTCGGATGACCCCTAAAGTAAAGATTGTTTGCAATACAAAGAGAAAGTTCAGCACATTACAACCTAATGAATCCATGTTGCAGAAGTCCCTTTCTAGACATTGGAAGATCGCATGATTGTTTCTATGCTTTTACATTCATCCTGCAAGATAAATGTTCTCAAGTTAGAATTTAAAACAAAATTGTTTAGATGATGAATCCTAAGGTGACTAAACTACTGAAATGATGCAACAAATTTAAGATTGTTGAATTATGTTTCTACCTGGTATCTGCAAAAGGTGAATTATGAGGTGTCTAAACAACAGAAATGCTGTACGAAATTGAAGAAATAAACTGATTGTGGCATTATGTGTAAGGTGAATTATAAGGTGTCTAAACTGCAGAAATGCTGTATGAAATTTAAGAAATAAACTGATTGAGGCATTATGTGTCTACATCATATCTGCAAATTGTTATACTATACTGCAGTACAAGAGTTGAGAAACCTAAACTACATTTGTACATTTGTCTTGTGTTGCAATTTGAAGGAATAATTTTCTTTAATGTCTCTGCTTCTTGATCCTTGATCCTCTATGAGCCATATCTCAGAACTTTTGTATCATGGATTAACTAAAATATTCTGTTCAACAGTTTGACATGGTTGTTTCTATTCTACTTCCTTCTCAAGCCTATTTGATCTTCTTATTTCGTCGCTAATTCACTTGATTTTTGCATCTCTGGGAATTTTATTTCCCGTGCTGCTTGCTTGTTACTTATGTTGTGAACTCTGTGCATGTCTGAAGGTTGTTAAAGTTGCTGATTTTGGTGTTGCTCGGTTTCAATCTGATGGTGGAGTCATGACAGCTGAGACTGGAACATACAGATGGATGGCTCCAGAGGTTTGAATGCCTTCTTTTCTACAAAGCTGTTGAAGCCTTTTAAAGTTGACGCACAGTTACATATCTTGGCACACATTTGCGAGTACTTAAGTGATACCGCTAAGAGCATATTTCATCATCTTAAACTCTTATTTCCTTTGAACTCCTTGTGTATAAGAAACTTGGTTTTGTTCTCATCATATTTCGGAAGAAATCTAAGATTAAGCTGCGGTGAAGCGTAACTCCATTTTACATGTTTTGATAATATTCCAACCAACTTCACAACATAATTTGCTTTGCTAGTTCACATACATCTCTGTCTAAAGTTATATTGCTGACTTTTATTTATGTGCTTTCTACTTGAATGTAGGTTATAAATCATCAGCCATATGATCAGAAAGCAGATGTGTTCAGTTTTGCAATTGTTCTTTGGGAGCTTGTAACAGCCAAGGTACTTTATGAAATTTGATATGCTTTTTAGAAATTTTGAAGTCCTCAGTGCAGTTTGTCTTTTGAAAATTTATCCTTGAATTTGATGAGTTGCAGGTTCCATACGAGGCAATGTCACCTCTTCAAGCTGCCTTGGGAGTGAGACAGGTTTATAAAATGATTTACTTCTTACAAACGTTGTCGAAGCTCATCTATTCTTTATCTGTATGTGGCTTCATGTATGTTCCCTTTCCAGGGGCTTCGTCCTGAGCTTCCCAGTAACACCCATCCAAAACTCTTAGATGTAATGCAGAGATGTTGGGAAGCAATACCTGGCAATAGACCTTCGTTCTCTCAAATAAGAGTTGAACTTGAAGAATTCCTGCACGAAGATCAGGTAAATGTAGCTATTCAATATGCTTCACCATTTGTGAACTTTTGTGGATGCGACGCTGATTTATGCATCTCGCAGGAAACTTCAAACAAACCAAACGGCAGCTGAATATATTCACACATAGTATATGCTAACGGCCCATTTTGAAGTTACTGATGAGAAATTTTTTTGTTTTATCCAGTTCATACAGAATGAGTTTTAACTTTTGGACGGAATTTAGATAAATTTCATAGAGGAACTTCCATAGGAATGTGAAGTAAGAGAGTTATACTGCTGCTAGTGGTTCAGCGCGCATGAAAGTAACATTGATCTTGTATAAACTATGAAACGATAGGATGGCTTTTGATTTTGAGTCTTACTTTCAATGCAAGATCTGTTCAATTAACCGTCTTTGGAGGGCATTTTAGTCAAATACTTTTTTATGTGATAGCTGCCATAGTGTTTTTTTTTTTAAAGTCCGTGCACTAACAATTTTTTCTATTACAAGGGTATCCTAATATATTAGAAAGGGGGAGGGAGAATGAGACTGAGGGGGAGGGGGAGGGGGAGGGGAATGACAAACTGAGAGTTCGAATCCCTATTTTTTTGGCCCCAACTTGCCTTTGGCATAATTAGGTGGCCGTTGGAACAAGTCTAGCTGTTATAGCTGCGATAATTGTTGGAACTTAATGGTGTTGATGATGATGTCTATGTGATTACTTGGTCAAAGATAATTAGAAAATAGTTATTGCTCTTCTGGGGTACAGTGGTCAAGCTTATTTGTTCTTGTATACCTATTGATATCTCTAAGGAAGTTTTTGAATCGGTGCATTATAATGTGCATTTTTGCCTTATTGTGAGACTCTCCACGGTACAAATTTTGTGTGCATTAATATCTATGGTCTTGAAACTTGAGAGGAGATGATTTATCTGTGTCAAACTTGAAATTGAATACGTGGTTCATATTTTGTGTATTTAGCCATGAAGCACAGTTCGACAAAATAAATATGCTGTTTCTTAGTATTTTACAAGAAGATAATTAGATTTTTTTTCAAATCGAGATGGATAGGACACTCAATTTATGAATTAGCAAATATAAGAACAATGCGTGAAGTCTTATATCAAGAATATTTCAGTTTGAGATGACAAATTGAGAGAAACTTCCCACTACAGGCAAAATAATTTTTAGGTTTATTATCTGAACTTTCAAAGAAAAGGGATTCTTTTTTATTATTCAAAGTCACCTTCACTTAATAAAAATAAAACCTTAATTAAGGGCATCAACTTAAGAGGTCATAAAATTTTTGAAATCATATATTCTTAAAGGTATGATATACAATTTCGTATGGGATAATGAACTCTTTTCCCTCCTGGAAGCCGATATCTATGTGGAGCCACCTGTGGTAATAAATAATTGCAAAAAGATATGCTATGAAAATACCATATTTGCATACATTGTAACCAAATATTTGCCGGCAGTAATTCTCCAAATCAGAGATAAATGTAAATAATTTACATATACCTAATATGATGTCTTGTAATTCTCCAAACTATAAATATTTGTAAATAATTTAAGAGCGCCTAATATGATTTGTTAGTGGCTGGAATGGAATTTCAGTTAGACATATTAAAAGAAATTCATAAGAAAGTTTATTTTTGTTGCTCATACCAATTTTTTTTTTTTTGGGTTTTTGAAGGTTTTTCTTAATGGAGCACTTTTTCTTTTTTTCTTTTCCAATTTTTGGATCCATCCAAAAGGAAGTAAGTATTGTATAAGAATTTTCCTTGTATTACACATTGAATACTTTCATAGTTTTTCCCTTTTTTTGAAAAAGGAAACCCTCATTCACGGTATTAATGCTCATATTTAATCACTAGTTCATTGGTAATTTTAATTCTTCACTGTTTTTCTAAATGTTTTAGTTCATAAAATAACTAGCTGGAACATTCACTGCATATCTCACTGTTATTACTCTGAAAATTATCAGCAATCTTAGCAAAGTCTATCTATGTTTAGGTAATACAGGTTGAGTTATAGGAAATATATTGTAGAGAAAATTAAGAATGTGTATGAATTAAACTTTTAAAGTATATTTTTGTCATTTTTAAAATAATTTTATATTTTTTAATATATCTCGTATCTTACAATTATTATTTCAAAAAATACAAAATTGCATTTTTAAATGTAATTTATATATATCCTAAATTATGTGTGATGAAAACTATATAGAAGGTCAAAATTTAAGAAATGTTGCAAAAGTTTTCGTTATATACTCAAAAATCTCATTCACATGGCTAAAACCAATTCAAAAATTTTGTCAATAATAATCTACTTTTAACACGAAATGGTTCCTCTTTTTTTTCCTTTTTTAACTTCCTTTTACACGTTTATTTTTATTAAAATAGTAAAATTGATTAAATAATTTAAAGTTATAAGTTATAAGAACTGACATATTATGTGGCTAGTGCACTTCTCGTGCACGGATATGATCGTTGGGCTTCGGTTATCTTATGAACTTTTTACATAACTAAGCAAGATCACGAGCAATTCGGACACTTCGACAAAAAAAATGCAAAAATGGATGCTAAAAAAATCTTATCTAATCCATGCATGTTGTGACCAAATATCTTTCGAAGTATAAAGGTTAATTTTTGTTGGGATCAAAAATCAATAAATCCCAAAAACCTCACCAAAATTGATTAATGAAAATCGGGAAATACCGAACCAATTTTAAACAATTGATTCACGGGCTGAAAACAATTCAAGGAAAAATTGATATTTGGAAGTTGACTTGGCCGGCAAGTGAAGAAAACAAAAGAAACAAATTGTTTGAATTTCGGGCCCACGCACAAACCAAACAAAGTCTGTTTGAATTGTAAGAAAACTTCGGTCAACAAATAAATAAGCAAAATTGACCAAACATGAATAACAGGAAGAAGGATAACGGCTGTTCTTGTTCTTGATTTCTTTGTTGTTTCTTTGTTTCTCTTTGAATGTTAAAATCATGAATAACATGTTCTATTTATAGGACTAACTAAACCCTATACCTATTGGATTTGGTAACTACTAAATAAAAACCCAATATGATTAATAATTTTAAATCTAATAGAATTATTAAATTACAAATTATAAACTCAATAGGATACTAGAATACTTAGCTTAATTCAACTACAATTTTTTGTATACTCTCATGCCAGCATTCACTTATTATGAATATTATCCTTAGTAGAGAATTAATTCTTTTAGCTATGCTAAAGCACTCTCAATCCACTTTAGTGATGCTATTGACATATTTTATGAATTGAATATAGGTTCATGTAGGGGTGATCAAATTAGATTCAATCCAATAAATCAACTCAACTTACTTACTATTTTAACTAAACGGGTTAGGTCACTTGGGTCATGGGTCATTAGTTATTAAATGATTGGGTCATATAATCATCCGTAATTTATGTGTTATGTAACGGTGACTCTTGGGTTATATATGTTTTTTAAGAAAAAAATCTAAGATGTTAGAAAGTTATCTAATAAATAAAAATAGCAAAATTTTCTCTTAATTTCTAAAAGAATAAAGTAATTTTGTCTTTTATACACAACTTTATTTTTTTAAATGATTTTTTTAAACTTACGCTTAATTAAATATATAACTTTAAATGGCAAAATATGAAATTAAATGATGATAGTTTTTTAATATCAATACAATATATATATATATATATATATATATAATTTTTTTAAAATAAATAATTAAAAAATTTAAACATTTTATTCAAAAATTTAAATTTAATTTTTTTTCCTTTTTTTGTGAACCTAAATGTTAAGTAATAAAAAAATATCAAAATAGTTACATAATTACGAATTACTAAAAATAATTTACTATTTTACTATTTTATTTTTAACTTTTTGTGAAATTTAATGTTAAATAATATTGAATTCTCAAAAACAAAATTAAAAATCTCTATATAAGTTTTCTATCTTTTGATAGCTCTTTGAATATTCTAACTTTCAACTTTCCATCTTCAAAAATTTTGATGGCTAACAAATTTTTATTTTTATATGGAAGATTTGTTTTTAAAATTAGATATTTGGTTATATTTAAAGGTGCAAAAATTTTTCATTTTAAAAAATAAAATTCTGTTTAAAAAGTAAAATATCTTTATTCTTATTAGAAATTAAAATAGAATTATAATATCTTTATTAATTTAATAACTTCCACCGCCTTTTTTAAAATTTTCCCCTTTTTATTTTTTATTTTTAAGGCAACTAAGCAAATACGTGATGCATTGTTATTGCAAATAGTAACTGGAAACTAAATGTTCGTGATGTATTGAATATAAACCTTGCCACATTTAAGAAGCCTCTCAAAAAGCTCGATTTCACATATTTTCTTAAACCCACTAATGGTTTTCACAATGATTGTCTTATTCGTTCTAGTGACTTTGACAATATCTATAAAGTTTAGTTGAAAAATGAAAATAGACAGTGGCTATTAAAAAACTAATAAATGTTAATAAAGAAACTAAACAAGATTAGTTTATTTTCTAGTTTTGGTGAAAACATAAAAATAGTCTTTTTATAAAAAATATATATATTAAATAAAAAAATTAAATAAGATTAGTTTTTAAAAAAAGTACTCAAAAAATGAAAAATATAAGTTTAATTTCCTAATTAAATAGAAAAAATAAAAAAATTATTGAATTGACCATTTGGGTCGATTTGATTTAACCCAACCCAAATATGACTCAATCCAAATATGACTCATAATTAAATAGGTTGGGTGGGTAATGACCTTAAATTATAATCCATTAGTGACCCAACGCATGAATTACCTAACCCGCCCAACTGTCACTGCTAGGTTCATGAAACACATTTATTCATGAATACTAGCTAAATTTTGAATAAATTCTAAACTGTGTGTTATCTGAACTTTATATTCACATTTCTAAATTTCATCCATTTTAATGATAAACAATGTATCTACACATTAACAATTTGAATATAAAGAATATGTGAAAGTCAACTGGACGCCTTCACATTGAGCCGTATATGTTGCTATTTTTGAACACTGATATTTGTTCTCTAAAATTCAATGCCATTTGTAAGATACCACAGACCAAAATCCATGTGAACCCATCCTATACCCACAAAATGTATTGAAAATATTAATATTACTTTAAAAATTAAGATATCATGGGCAATAGAAAAAATTAACATTTCATTAAAAATCCACATATATCAATGCACAAGCCAAACTCGACTTTGGCATATTCAAATTGATTAATACACCACAAATAAAATTTAAGTGATGAAATACATTAATGATAATGCTTATAAATTGGATCTACTTGGTGAATATATCGTAAGCACTATTGTAATGATTTATTTTTATCAAATTCTAATAATTTATAAATTTCTACTTTTCAACAACAATAAAATTCTATTTTTATGTTAGGGAGTCATTGGTTGCTATCGAGTTGTTCAACTTGGGGTATGAGGGGCATGATTATACATGGTGAAATAAGAGGACTCATTTTTATACGTCTAGAGCTAGGTTGGATAGGGATGCGGTAATGTGGAGTGGAAGGCTACTTTCACAGGCACAAGAGTAAGACATTTTTTCGATCACACCTTAAACCATTGTCCCATTTTAGTCATGAGTGGGGATCAAGGTGTGCCATGTCGAGCCAATAAAGGTGGGCGTAGGTTTAGATTTGACTTCATGTGGTTGAAAGCGTCTGATTGTGAGGAGGTGGTGAAGGAGACCTAGGGGTTTGAGGATGAAGATTCCGATTTAAAGGGGTGCGCTCAGAAGATGGAGGATTGTAAGATCGGACTAATGAGGTGCAGCCACCACTTCTTTGGAAATAATAAGAGAAGGATGAACATCTTACGATAGAAAATTCAAAGAAATTGAGAGGGGGTGGTTATGGAGGATGTTAGAGGGGAGCTGGGGAGACTTGAGGCCTAGTTGAATAAACTGATGGATCAGGAGAATATCATGTGGAGACACAGAAGCAAAGCTCATTGGTATAAAGAGAGAGATAGGAACACTGCGTATTTTCATGCCAGAGCTAGTGAAAGGAATTAGTGTAATTGGATTAGGGGATTGAGGAATGGGGATGGGGTTTGGTGCGAGGGAAAACTGGAGATTGAGCATATAATTTTAGAGTACTTCGAGGGCATTTTCGCTTCTTCACAAGCTCAACAAAAAGATATTGATGCGGTGCTTAGGCGAGTGCAGAAGAGGGTGATCGATGAGATGAATAAAGGAATTTTGAGACAGTATAGCACATAGGAAGTCCAAAAGCCACTCTTTTAGATGCACATTTTCAAATCCCCTGGTCCTGATAATATAAGCCTTGTGTGATACGAATCTTAAACCAAAGATTAAAATTCGAACATATACCAGAGTGTAGGTCTTAGTATCGTTCTCTAGGTTGAACTAACTCTTCCTTTAGCAAGACACCAACTCTAAGATTGAAGAAGGACATTGCTTTTGTCCACGTAACACCCAAAGGAACTATCCAAGACTCAAAGTTGCGAATTGGACTGTCATTGGAACCAACCGGCACACTCAGATTGTTGAGGGAAAGAAACTCAACAAAATATCTTAAACATGAACCTAAGAGGCTATCCTCGAAGACTCAAATCAAGTTCTAAACTAGAACTCAAAGAAAAGCAACAAAGCTTTTTGGTTTGTAATTAATCAAATCTATATTTTCTTGTGGCTGAATGGTCTGTATTTATAAATTACAATGAGTAGCTAAGAGCAAAATTTTCCTCTAAAAGGATTAGAATTCCTTGCCTTTTAGGAAGATAATTACTAAAATAAATAATTACTAAAAGACTTATAATCTAAGAAAAGGAAATAAAACATTAAGTTGTCTCAAACTAATCCAAGACTGGTTTGGATTATGTTTGGCCGAGCTTGAGGAGCTTCTTCATTTAGATTTGGAAGCTTCTTTAATTCATCATGGCTATGAATTTGGAAGCTTCTCTAAATATCATGGATATGGTCTTGGAAGCTTCTAATTTCATTCATGAAGAAGAAATAATATTGCCTAAAGTTGAATCCAAGTGTGGTTTGGATTAGAGAAGTGAATGGCGGCTGAACTTGTTTTGCTTCTTGCCGAATTAGAACCTTCCAAATTTGAACTTGAATTGTGATGAGAAGTGGCCTAAGGATCTTGATTACACGTGTGAAAATTAGCCACATTTGATCCTTTATTCTCGACCCTTCATTGATGAAACTAAGTAGAATAACACATGATTCACTAGGATCGGAAGTCTTCTTTGTTTTCCTTGCTACCTTGACTTTAGCTTCAATTAATTCAATTATAAGAGATATTAAGGCAGCTTGAATTCTCTTAATTCATGACCTAGTCATAGGATCATCAATGCCTTGCAATGGATCAATGTGTGAACGTCTCTTGGTAGGTGAATTCTCAACCAAACATCCAATTTGTGCTCTTAGATTTGTCTCTTTTGAATTTGATTGAGTTGTCTCAGCTGGATGGTTGATTGTTTCAACCTTAGCTCTCATATTTTCATCACTGTGTTTTTTCAAAAATTCTGGCACATAGTGGGTAAGAATGTCACCAAGTGTGTTGTGTCGTTCTTGAACCATGGCACCATTCCTCGAGGTTTGAATCATCTCATATTGTTTTAATTTCTAAATGCCAAAGTCTTGATTCTATCTCTTAGTTTCGTCCTATTAGCTTGTGTAATGTTATATGTAAAATTGCATCTAAAGTTTTGGCTAATAGGATTAGACCATTATTGCCTAAAATTGTCTCAAACAGTCAATTAGCTTTTTTACTCGGTAGGCTTATCGTTGACAATTTGTTGGTTGTTTATGAATTAAACCACATTCTGAAGACTAGGAGTAGGGGCAAGGAAGGACTTATGTCCATTAAGTTAGATATGACTAAAAATTTCAATCGTGTATAATGGTCATTTATGGTGGGTGTATTAAGGGCCTTAAGTTTCCATCCTACCTTCATAGATATGATTAAAAGATGTTTGACTTCTGTGACTTAGAGGATGTTTGGTTTGCGGGTTTAGGTGGGAATGGATTGGAATGGGGTAAAAAACTATTGTTTGGTTTGTGGATTTGGAATAAATGGGAATTGAATGAAAGTGGTATACGCGGGTTTTGTTGAAACCCAAAAAAAGGGTTGGGTTTAAGTTGGAAATGTTTCAACAAAAATGGAAAAACAGAGTACAAACACATCGAGACTCATCTTTCACCAAGACTACTGTTCGCCGCTTTGCTAAACTCACCAAATTTGTTAAAGAGAAATTCTTGAAGGCTCCACCAGAATCTAACTCAATCATCAAATATCAAAGTAAGATTTTCTTCTTTATTTGGGGCAAAATCTAGGGCTCTACTATTGAAAACCCTAGGCGTTATATCTATGTGTTAGTATGTTTGTTTCTAATGCACGGTGGTGTTAATGATGGAGATGAGTTTTTCTTCTATGGGCTGTGATGATGTTTCTTTGACATCCTTCCTGAGCATATACTCCTTCAATTTTCTTTTTCTTTTTACAAGTTCCAAAACTACACATTTGATGAATATCCATGTTTTTGAGTGAATATCAATGTTTTTCTTTTGACTACGAAATCAGTTCTTGTATTTTTTATTGGGTGAATATCCATGTTACTTTGGTACATTTTTTTGTTTGACGTAGAAGTGTTCTTTCTCGTGATTGTTTAACAAAAAAAATGATAGTGTTTTAGGAGTAGATTTTGAACCATCAAAGTGTGTATGTCTCTGCTGCTCACTTGATCTTTTCAAGTGAAGGTATGATTGCTGGAGTATGGGATTTTTATGCTTGCTGGAGTATACTATGGGTCAAGATTATTTCTTCTTGCTTTTGCAAAATAAATGGTGGATATTTATGTAATTGTTGCATACATTTTTATTTTTTTTTGAAAATGTAGAACACAATGTCTAGATTGCCCCTAACTAATAAAAGACGTAGACGTGAGCGCAACATTCAAATTTTTGCACATATGGTAGTTGCTTTCAACTTGTTTTATGTGGTTTGGAGGCAATTAGTGTCACTTAATTTACAAATCATATATCCCCCTCGACAAACTAAAGAGGAGAGAAGGAATTGGAGGTTATATTGGATGTTTTGATTGACCAAAGAGTCGGATACTACATCTATTAGTGAGTTTCGGATGGATAGGCGTACATTCAAAATTTTGTGTAAGATGGTATGAGATATTGGAGGTATACGTGATACAAAAACCATGTCTCTTGATGAAATGGTTACTCTTTTCATATATGTTTTGGCTCATCATAAGAAGAATAAAACAATTGGGTTACTTTTCTACTGGAGTGGTGAAACCGTGAGCCGCCAATTTAATAGTATTATTCTAGCCATATTGAAACTTCACTTCATGTTGCTAAAAAAATCGGAACCCATTACAAAAAATTATGAAGATGATTGGTGGAGTTGTTTCAAGGTAGATTCTTCATATAACAATATATTTAAATTGACATTAATTTCTCATTGCTATTTGACATCATATTTGTTTATTCCTAATGAAAGGGTTGCCTAGGTGCATTAGATGGGACGTTCATCAGAGTTACTCCACCATCCGAGGAGAAACCACGCTACTGGACAAGGAAGGCAAACATTGCAATGAATGTGTTAGGGGTATATGATCCTAACATGCTATTCATTTATGTTCTATCTGGTTGAGAAGGGTTTGCACATAATGGTCGAGTGCTTTGAGATGCCATTTATCGACTGGATGGACTTAGAGTTCCTCAATGTATGATGCATTTTAATAAAGATTGTAATATAATCTTCGTTACATTATCTTAAATAATTGTAACATATATGTATTTGTTATATTAAAAGTTGCTATTATTTGGTAGATTCCGGATATTGCAATGCGGATGGATTTCTAGCACCCTATCGGGGCCAACAATATCATCTAAATGAGTTTGTAGGCCACCGACCATGTACGGCTAAGGAATAGTTTAACATGAAACACTCTAAGGCTAGAAACGTGATTGAGAGATATTTCAGGTTACTTAAAAGGCGATGGAAAATCCTTGCATCTCATTTGTTCTTTCTAATTGAAACTCAAGTGAGGATCATTTTAGCTTCTTGTCTCCTTCACAATTTGATTAGGAAGAACATGTCCTATGATCCACAAGAGTTGGAACATTTGCAAGAGGAAGAAGAAGATGGACCAAATGAAGAAGATTATGTCACATCCATTACTCTATCCGAGGCGTGGACCAACTTTAGAAGTGATTTAGTCAAGGAGATGTTCAATAGTTAGAGAGTGAGAAGGACTCTGTTAGATGATGATTTGGACTAGGCTCTTAAATTATACATTTGACACATAATTTACCTTTGCATCTATTTTAATTGTTCATATAATTTAGTTGAAATGATTTATGCTTCTGTATATTAGAGAGATTGCCACTATTTGTAATTTTTTATTGAATGTGATGAGTCTTGGTTCTATTGTTGTTTATTTTAACTTCTATGTGGATGATTGATGTGTCTATGTTATAGTGTTGTATATTGCAACTTCTACATAGATTATTGATGTTATGTTCTAATCTAACTTATTTAAACTCATATTATTCATAGATGGATCAAAGTTTAACATTGACCGGTTGTAGACGCAACAAGGTGTTTTAGTACGAAGAAGAGGTTCAAATCTTGATCTAAGTGCTCCAAGAACTTGCATGTGATCCCCAGTGGAAGACGGATGGGAGATTCAAAGTTAACTACATGATGGAGGTGTATAGGCGTATGGTCGCTAGACTTCCGGAATTCCAAAAGCAAGTCACTTCTCACATTGAGTTTAAGATAAAATGGCTCAAAATCAAATTCCATGTCATTAATGACATGTGCAGGGGGAGTGGATGTACTTTGGAATGATGTGGAGAAGAAGATTGAGTGTGAAAGGCAATGGTTCGATAATTATAAGCAGGTAATTCATTTTAATTGCAAGCATTGGTGGATTTTCACAATATGTAAAATTGATGATGTTGCCTCATATATTTTGTCATTTCATTGTAGACATACAAAGAAGCACGGGGTATGTGAAATTTTCAGTTTCCGTATATGAACCAACTAGAGTTGGTTTATGGATATGATCTGGCTACGGGGGCTGTAGTAGAGAGCTTTGGAGATGCCATACGCAATATGGAGATCTCCCAAACACAAGATGATGTAGGAGCAAGTAATGCAATGAGCTTATCAAGTTCAAGTGACAATTAAGCAGAGAATGAAGAAGACACCACTTCATGTGCGACCCCAAACTCAACAAACACCAATGCTTCAAAGAGGTCTGCGAAGATGAAGAAACCGATGTAAGCCAAACGAAGAAAATCTACCACATAAGATGATAGAGAGTCACAATTTGATAAGCTAAATATGTAATTTCAAGCATTCGTTGAGGGGTTTAATAAGAACTTGGAAAAATTGAGCAATGCAATAGCTGAGGAGTCCAAAGTTCTTGTTGCCGAGTCTACAAGAACAAGAGAGGTAGTGCCCAAACTCATCAAATTTCAACTCCCTAGTGGTGACATTTTCAAGGCTGCCAACATCCTAGGAAAGGACAAAGAGAAAATTGAAGTGTTTTACGAGTTTTTGGCCGAGATGCGTCGTCATTATGTCATGAGTTTGTTATTTTAAACTACTTATTTTGTGATAAATATTTGTTATTCTTTCGGTTCATGCCAATTTCCATGCTTGTATATTAGTGAACATTTGAAAATTGGCATGATTGCTTGCAAGCATCATATTTTGTGATGGATGCTTGCTCATCTTTTGCTTCATGTCATTTTGTCATGCTTGGATATTAGTAGTATTGCTTAAGTGGGATGGTTGCTTAAAATTGTTTATTTTGTGTAGTATCATTTTAGATGTATTTTTGTTGTAGTTATGTTTGTGTGCTTTACGTATTTTTTGTTTTATGAATAAAATGAATGTTTATAGGAATGAAAATGAGTTGAGAATTTTCTTATGCTGCTTTTAGAGGTGGAATAGTGAACATGGGAATTTTCTTATTATTTATATTTTTGTATATGCTTGTTTAGATCTTTTCAAATTTGATATCAAATTCTTACACAAACAAAGAAGAAACGAGTTTTAACCAAATTATATATCGAATTCTTACACAAAATTTTGATTCCATTCCCTTCTGTAACCAAATAGTGTTTTTCAAATTCATTCCATTACCAAAAATAATACCAAAAAGCATAATTACTATCATTCTATTCCATTCCAAACATTTCTTTCTATTAAATTCATTCCATTCCTAAACCCATAGTTTATACCAAATGCCTCCTTATTCTTTTCTGTTGAATTAGTCAGAGTTTAGCCATCTTAACCTAGGGCGGGGTTTGAGACAAGGGGATCCTTTATATCCTTATTTATTTATTCTATGTGCAAAGGCTTTCTCATATCTGTTGCTAGATGCTACCACGTGTGGCCTTATCAAAGGAGTGGCAGTCTCTAATGATGGGCCTAGAATCTCATATTTGTTTTTTGTAGATTATACCTTGTTGTTTGGAGTGGCTTCGGCTGAGGAGGTGGAGGTGTTCATGCAAGTCATTAAGATGTATGAGCATGCGTTTGACCAAAAGATCAATTTGGAGAAATCGGTAGTCATGTTCAGCTCGAATACTAGTGAGTAGGACCGTGTGGTTCTATTTGGTTTAATTGGGGTGAAGAAAGTGGTTTCCTATGATAAATACTTGGAGCTACCAGCTACAATGGGGCGATCCAAGAAGGCGGTCATTAGCTTCAGTAATGATAGGGTCTGGTATAAGGCGTAAGGCTAGAAAGAGAAGAAACTATCAAGGGGTGGTAAGGAGGTGTTGCTTAAAGCAATTGTCTAGACAATTCCCTCATATGCATGTCTTGCTTCTGTTTTCTAGACTCAATAGCAGATATTCATTCCATAATAGCAAGGTTTTGGTGAGGTGAGAGGGCAAGAAACTAAGAGATTCATTGGGTGGGATAGGGGAAGCTATGTAGGGCAAAAATGAATAGGGGGTTGGGATTTAGGGATCTACGGGCTTTTAATTATGCCCTGCTACCTAAACAGGCTTGAAGGGTGCTGACATGTCAAGAGCCCTTGCTGTTTAAAGTCTTGAAAGCAAAATATTTTTCGAACGTGGTTTTTTACAAACTGAGTTAGGCAATAGACATTCTTTAACATGAAAAGAGATTTTGGAGGGGTGGAAGGTGCTACAATTGGGGTGTTGAATTCGGGTTAGAAGTGAGAAGTTCATTAAAATATGGAGCGATTGTTGGATTCCATGCCCATATGCATTTTGAGTGATTTCTAGGCCGGCGACTCCTAATTTAGAAGTAATGGTGGCAAGTTTGATCAACCCAACTATTGCATCATGGGATGTGCAGAAGTTACAATAGACATTTTGGAAGGAGGAGGTTCAACTGATACAGCAAATGTCGATCGATGGTGCAGACTGTAGGGATAAATGGGTTTGGCATTTTGCCAAGAATGAAAAGTTCTTGATTAAAAGTGCCAATCATACTATAATGGAGTCAGGGTTTTTAGGGAGTGAGGGAGTGGGGACTAGTGGGTTGTATAGGGGGAGTGCTTAGGTGTAGAGGAAGTTGTAGGGACTCAATATTCCAAACAAGGTCAAAATATTCATTTGGAGATTGTGTTTGGATGTTGTACTCACTTTGATAAGCCTGTGGTGTAGAGGAGTATTGGTAGATGTGTCTTGTCCCTATTGCAAGCTTAGGGTTGAGGACCTTGGACATTTGTTGTTTAGGCGCCACCCAACTAGATAGGTATGGGCTTTATGTGGCGTAAAGGGGATGGTGATGGCCTATGCTTAAGAGAAGGTGGAGCTATGAATTTGGGATATCATAGTAGAGCTTTTTTAGGAAGAGGTGGAATTATTTACGCTGGTGAGTTAGGATTTATGGCCCAGTAGGAACAACACTCAGTTCGGGAGAAAACGGTGGGATCCATTGTTGTTAATCAGCTTTGTGTAAGAGTATCGTTTGAAGTTTCAAGAGGCTAATGCTATGCATTATGGAGGGAGGTCGTCCCACGGGGGAATTTCTGGGAGAGTCCACCAGAGGGATGGGTTAAAATTAACTTTGATGGTATGATATTCTAGGACATGGACTCTCATAGGGTCGGGGTTGTAGTGTGTGATTACAGAGAGAGGTTTATAGTAGGTCTATCTCTTAAGTTGGAGAGGTCAGTTATGTGAAAGATTGGGGAAACTGTATCAATTAAAATTGCTGTGGAGTTTGGTAGGAAATTAGGGTTGAGGAAAATAGTTCTTGAGGGAGATTGTGTATATGTTGTGCAGCTGATCAAATCCATGGACAAGTACTTGTCACTAGTGGGTCCAGCGATAAATAATATTAAGATAGGTTAAGTTGGGTTGGAGAAAACAAATGTATGTTAGGTGGGTAGGAATTGCGATAGAACAGCTCATCAATTTGCCCAACAAAGGAGGTTTGTTAGTGGTCGTGGTGATTGGAGGACTGTGGCTTCTCCTTTTGTAGCCACAATTTTGCTGGCTGAAAAACCAACTAGTAATGAATAATAAAACACTTTATTTAAAAAAAATAATAATAACATTAGAATTTAAAAGAGAACAATAGTTAGTGCATTAACAATATAAGTCCATTCGTTATTATATATTATAAACACATATATTATTAACATAAATTTTGATACCACCCTTATCTCCTCAGACAGATTGTGCGAATGTTTTAAATACTTTCATCACACCATCAATCGATTGACAATATCCATAATATTGTCAAAATAGCCCATACCACACAATATTAAAAACTCCTTAATTCTGTGGAAGGGCCGTGTTATAGATATTTAGAGTCGATCATTAGTCCAATTATCTTCCTAACTAACTCATAGTCTATTAATGACTAGGGTTTAAAACTCCTTGATAAATTGGGTACACAAATCAATTTATAGTTTAAATATCAAAAAAACATTTATATATATGTTTATCATGAACTCAAAATAATTTAAAAAAAAATAGATTGATAAAAAAAATTACAAATGAGATAGAAGAATGGAATTACTTGTCACTGTAAAAATTAAAAAAATGTGTGTTTTAGAATGCCTACTCAAAGAAATAGAGGACAAGAGGATTTTGTTCATGTCAAACTTAACAAATACATACAAAAAATTATTGCAAAAATATGAAAAATATTACAATTTTTTTTTTGTTGTATCCAAAACCCTTTTTATTCTCTTTTGGTAATTATTTTTAGGAGTAAACTCACTAGTCCTTTTCCTCAAATTGTTCTACAATTTATACTCAAAAAATTACTTTCACATTTTCATCCTAATTTGCTTGATTAATGTGTTTCATTAGACTCTTTTCCTAAATTCATTATTAGTTTAATGTATTTTTACAAATCCCTCCAATTAATATATTGAAGTAACTAATCATTCATTAACCTATTAATTATTTATTGAATTTATTCCCATATATTAATTTTTCATTGAATATAATCCTATCCATTCACTACTCCATTATTAATTATTCATTAAATTTAATTCTATCCATTTATTATACTATTATTAATTGTTCATTGAATTTAATTGTATCTATTCACTAATGAAAATTTATGATTATGAACTAGTTCATTCAATAATTAGTGATATAATTATTGAATTTTATTTAACTTCACAAAATTCTAAATAATTTGTATGACATAACAATTGGTTCTCACAACTATTTTTAATATAAAGCCAATTCAAAGATGAATAATTTTGAGGAGAGTGGAAATGATGAAATCTAACAACTAGCTGTTGAGTATGGGACCTTGGCCCATCAAGTAAGGTCCAAGAGATTTAACCCAAGAAAGGTTTTGCAACAACCAAGTGTACTTAATTTCAAATTCTACTATAACACATTCCTATAATTTCAGGCAGATATAAATACTTTATGGTGATATCAGGTAAAAGGGAGAAAACTCTAACTCTTACATGCTATTGCTTTTGACTACTCAAAACCCCTATAACTAACTTAAGTGTAGTATCTACACTAGGAACAATTTTGGAATCTGTTTTGCAGGCATCCTTCCTATTGAAGAGTTTGAGAACAACTTACTCCTTCATCACTCGCTGTTAAAACATAGATCCACTTTCAATTGATTCATGGTTCGATGATAGGGATTAGGATAAGGAGAGCTTGTGATAACAATGCTAGGATTATTTAAAGAGATTTGCATTCATGAAGAGACTATTATGAAAAGTTTGCATTTATGTAAAGAAGAACATAAATAAGCTCAACATACAACTTTGTTGCAAATCACTTCAAAGTATCCCAATTGATGTAACCCATGTTATAAGACTCGGGTGGCCGGTCAAGCCGTGTTTCAGTCCTAGACCGGTCCGAGTCACTCAAAAACCCAGTTGGGTTTTTTTTTTTTTTTTTTCCTTCCCTTCCCTTCTTTTATCTTGTTTCTTCTTTGAAAATATACAATTAATAACTTGAATGAGCATTTTATACAAGAACTTTTTTAAATGTCGAAATTATGATCTTATCGAAATTAAAGTCAGTAGGATATGTGCTGTTCATTGTTTTTCTTATTATTTTACTTAGGATATGTTTGGAGTGTGTTATATTTCAAAAAAATTATATTGGAATATGTAAAAATTTTGGTGGGTATTTTTTTTTATAGAAAAAGTATTTTAGAGAGAAAAATGAGAGAGCTGATTTTTTAAAATTATGTGAGAGGAATTTGAGTGGGAAAATTTAAATTTTGAAATAAAAATATATTTTGAGTGTGATGTTTTTATTTGAAAAAATGGCCTACTTTTTCTATTTGCAAATAGAAATACTTTGTCCAAACATACCCTTAGATGGCATTTCTATATCAATTTTATGAGTGTGGATTTTGGATTTTAGATTTTATTATACTATTATGACAATATCAATTGTTTGGTTGGTTATAAGTTAATATTTTATATTTTCTCTATATTTTGATATTATTTTTATTTTTTTATTAATTTTATAATTGACCCATTGACCCACCGGTTGAACCATTGACCCATTGACCCGAAGCCTCGACCGGTTCAATGACCGGTCCGAGTCTGATAACTATGGATGTAACACTTTAGTTTTAACTTTTACTTCCTAATTTGGCTCTTAAGATATTAATATTTGGGCTTATTTTATAGCCTTTTATTAATATCAAGATTAGCCCAAAATTCTTGTGTAGGATAGCCGAAATTAGAAACAAACAAAAAAAAAGTAATAATTAGGTAATTAGGGTTTTTGGGTGGTGGCTGACTTATTGGTTTAGATAAATTTTTAAGGTTAGTTTTAGATAATTTGGGATTGATTGGCCAACTTGTAACCCTATAAGTAGGAGTGCTTTTGAAATAAAATTATTTAAAAATTCGGTCACCTTTTCATAAGTTTTGAGGGTGATTTCAAACTTTTTTTTTTTTTGGTGAAAACAATTTTAAATTTATTAAATTTGATCAACTTATGCTACCACGAATCTTATCAATCTAATTAGGTTTCCAAGTCATGACAATGTTTCATCAATTTTGGTCTTTTTAGATTTCTACGACATGGCAATGTTTCATCAATTTTCATCTTTTTATATTGGTTTGTTTTCAAGGGAGTGATCCTTGAATTCTTATTTTGATTATTCTTTTGTTGACAAGGGAACCAACAGCCGCTACCCAAGGTGCGTATTGGGTAAACTCCGCTCCTGTAGAATAGCCCACTACCTAAGGTGCGTACTGGATAAACTCCACTCCTGTGAAATAACCCACAAACCCTCACAGGAGAAGTAAATCGCACTAGGCAAGCTCTGTACGGCGGGCTCAACTATCCAAGGTGCGTACTGGGTAAACTCCACTCTTGTGGAATAACCCACAAACCCTCACAAGAGAAGTAAACCGCACTAGGTAAGCTCTTTACGACGGGCTCAACCAAGAAGGTAAGTAAACCGCACTAGGCAAGCTCTGTACGACGGGTTCAACTACCTCGACGGGCTCAACTACTTAAAGTGCGTACTGGATAAATTCCGCTCTTGTGGAATAACCCACAAACCCTCACAAGAGAAGTAAACCGCACTAGGCAAGCTCTTTACGACGGGCTCAACCAAGAAGGTGTCAGCAGGAGATTTGAACTCGTGACCTTACGGTTATGCGCTCACCCACTACATCAACTTAGCTACCCCCAAAGGGGCCTTATTTTGATTAATCTTATATTGCTTAACTTTCTTAACTTGAAGTTCACATTACAAATTACTATTTGATCCAATTTTAAATTGTATTGCAAAAGAAGCAATTGAAAACATTAAAGGAAAGATAGATGCGTGAATGTATAAATTTGACAACCTACAAATGAATGATTTTTAAATGATTATATCACAAAATAGGATACATCAATAGCGTTGGTTTGTTTAGTTTGGCTAATAAAAAGTGTTATAAATAAATTAAACTTTTTTATTTATAAATTATAGTATCATCTTAAACGCTTTTACTCCAAAAATGCCTTCACTAATTATTTTTCATTCTCAAGCCACCACTTGTTTTTTTTTTAATTATTTTTCTTGTCACTCATGTTATTTTTTTTCTTTTTCTATTTTTCTTTACTATTATTTTTTTCTTATTATTTCTCTCTCTCATCACTCTGTTTCTTTCTCCCATCCTTTTTTATTGTTTATTTTTTTCTCTCCTTTCTCTCTTATTATTCTATAGTATTTGTTTTTCTCTTTTTTTCTCACTTCTCTTCTCTCTCTACTATTATTTTCTTCATCATCTTTTTTCCTTATCTCTTTTTCTTATTATTTTTTCTCTCTCATTAGTTTTTTCACCAATTACTTTCTTTCTTTTCTATATCTTTCGTTACTCTCTATTGTTTC
Organism: Gynochthodes officinalis; assembly: GCA_020080225.1. NCBI lineage: Eukaryota > Viridiplantae > Streptophyta > Magnoliopsida > Gentianales > Rubiaceae > Gynochthodes > Gynochthodes officinalis. The sequence goes on along the minus strand of CM034620.1, from coordinate 31,773,579 downwards.
TTTCTTTCTTTTGCCCATTAATATCATTTTTATAATATACTTATGAATGAGAATAAAATTAAAATTTTGTCTTATTCTCATTCTGATAATTGAGTCCAACCAAACATATATCCTTATTGACATTAATAACTCATTATAGAATTTGAACCAAATATTAAAAATACAATACAATACAATGAGAAATCTCATCATAATTGACTAATTCAATAAAACCCATTATTACTCCCATGGAGGAATTCAAATTAAATGCCACCTTAGTGTTTTTCATTCAATTCAATTCATGTAGAACATTGATTAATAGATGTATTGAAAAAAAAAATTGAAAAGAAAATAATAATGTTAAAAAATCTCCATTTTGTATCTTGGGATGAACAATGCCAAAGCTAAAAAGGTTTAAAGAAATAAATTACATTGGTTATATTGTTTGATTTTTAGAGAAAAATATGATGTTTAAAAAATAGACTACTCGTGCTTTGAATCTTTTTTTTTTTTTGGTAATTCAATATATGTAAGATATTGATTAATAGATATAGTGAAAATAAAAAGAAAATAATAACCTTAAAAAAAATCTCCATTTTTGCATTCTGGGGGAATAACACCATCATTAAATAATAATTTTTGTACTTTCAATGATTTTTTTTTCTTTCCCAACATGAAGGGAACTATAAGAACAAAAAAAATTATGACAAATAATCAGAAAATAATTTTTTTTTAAAAAATCCAATTTTTGTGAACTATTATAACCTACAAGCAAAATGCGGTAGTAAAATGTATTCTTATGCTCTAATTAAAAGTATCTAAATTAGTACATCATAACCAAAAAAATTGGAAATATAAAATAAAAAATTTTCAATTTTCGTGGATTACAACATTTATTAATTTTTTTCCGAAGAAAAAAATAGAGAGTATATGTGTTTTAAAAAAATCTGTATTTTTCTAGAGTTGAATATTGTAAATTGTAGGTTATTATTATTTTTTTTTCACATTGAAAGAAATATATTCCTCTATAAGTATAACCTTCGTTAAAAAGTTCTCCAAATTCCCACAACTTTCATATAAGTTTATAAATTATAATCTCAAACATTTAATTAATTATTTTATTTCATTTATTTATTCTGTATTTGCCGCATAACTCGTTCCTTTCCAGTATACTGCTAAATTCAATACCCTAACAGGATCGTGCCACTGCCGAACCCCACAAATTATACCTAGCTTGAAATCTTCATCAAAAGTGTGCGCCTGAATTTAATCAGCAACACAGCACGAGAGGACTCAAAAACAGTGTTGGCCCTCTATACCCTTCTCCAAATCACAGCCGTAAAGGAGGTACGGTTGTATTTTTAGATGTATATGTTTGTGTTTTAATGTGGGTCTTGCTGGAAGTGAGTAATTCGGAGATTATTGGTTATGAACTATGTTAATTTTTTTGGGGTTTATAGATCTTTAAATGCTGTGGATATCATTAGATGAATTGTTGTTGTTGTGTTGATGTCATCTGATTAAGGGTTTTTATATTTCTGTTGTTTTTGTTAAGGTTTTGGCGATAAAGTTGGGTTTTTGTCTTTTATTGGGAAGTTGGGATTTTTGTAGACTGTTTTTATTTGCCGAAATATCCAGATGGGTAGGAAGAAACCGAGTGCCCGGGATGATGAGGGTGCGGCCACTGCCGGAGTGGCACAGGGTGGTGGGAAGTCTAAGAAAAAGAATTTAATGATTGATGATGATGAATATTCTGTTGGGACTGAGGTGTCTGAGGAGACCATTGTTCAGGAAGAGCAGACTGCACCTGCTGGTGGTGGGAAGAAGAAGGGCAAGAAAGGGAACTCAAAAAAATTGCAGTCAAAAGATGATGATGATGATGAAGATGATGAACAGTTGGAACCAAAACTAGCTAATGATGAGGATGATGAAGGGCCGACAATTCAGTTTACCGGCAAAAAGAAAGGGAAAGGGAAGAAGGTTGGTTCTTCAAATTTTGGGTTATTAGGGGATAATGGTATTGAAGATGAGGTTTCAGGATTAACTCAGGACGGAGATGGTGAGAGTGGGGTAAGTGAGGATGATGGGGAGAATGTGGTTGCATTTACTGGTAAAAAGAAGCCAACAAAGTCAAAGAAGGGTGGTGGTAAAAGTTTGTTCAGTTCTTCAGCGTTTGATATGATTGGGGATGAGGATAATGAAGCTGGTGGAAATTTGGTTTCTGGGAAGCTGCCTGATAATGATGATGAACCAATTATTGAGTTTTCAGGGAAGAAAAAGTCTACAAAGTCTGGTAAGAAGGGAGGTGGCGGGGGTTTTACTGCATCTAGCTTTGACGCGCTTGAGGAGGAGGAGGAGGAGGAGGAGGAGGAGAGTAAAGATGAAGATGAGGACATTGCTTCTATCACCTTCACAGGAAAGAAAAAGAAGTCTTCCAAGTCTTCAAAAAAGAGCAGTACAAATTCATTTAGTGCTGCTCTGCTGGATGAAGAAACAAATGACAATGCTTCTGTTTCTAAAGCGACAGATGAAGCAGCTGGAGATGATGCCAGCATTCTTGATGAGGACACTTCAGTGTTTATGTTTTCTGGCAAAAAAAGGTCATCTAAAAAGAAAAGTAATAATGCATTTACTGCAACTGATGCAGAGCCTGGGGATGATACATCTGGGGTAGTTGAAAATGATCAGCCTAGTGTTAGTGTTAGTTCAAGCGCAAAGCATATCACTGAAGAAGTTGCAGGAACTTCAAAAAATAAGAAGAAGAAAAAGAAGAGTGGAAGAACAGCTCAAGAGGAGGAGGATCTGGACAAGATTCTTGCTGAGCTTGGTGAAGCACCACCAGCATCAAAACCTTCTCCTACTCCTATTTCTTTTCCTGTGGAGCCTACCCCTGAGGAGAATGTTCAGTCTCAGCTTGAGCCAGATGATGTTGCAGGTCAGCTTTTATATTTCGTAGTATTGGAGGCTTTGTAGTTGTGATGCACATATGAATTTCATTAGCAGTTTATATGCTTAAACACATAATACCTTCGTAGATACAGGAGATACTTCAATCTTTATTATTTCATCAGGTTATAAGCTTTTATCCACCATTAATAGCCTTCTTCTGTCTTTTCTCTCTTAATGATCTTATTCTGTATTTTCTCCTCTCCCTTTTTTGATGATTTTATTTTTTTGCTAAGTTTCTAATTTCCAGTGCTACAATTGCAAATTGCAGATATTGTCGGTTATATTTTATTATCTTGGAGATGTGAAGTGTTATGTAATCCTTTACATTTGTGGTTATTTCTCTCAGACATTGGACAAACATGCCAATTGTTGCTTAATGTTGATGCAATTTTTTTCAATGTTTGAGTGTATTCACTTACTTCAAGATGATCAGTGTTCTTTTAACATTAAGAAATTTTTTAAAGTTTTTTGAATTGTTGGTTGCACTTATATCATGGCTTCTTCAGTTGCATCTAGATTTTACTTTGGATGGTGTTGTGTTGCCAGTTAGTTCTATTTGTTCTTCATGTGTCTGGTGCTGTCCTTGATGATTTACTGGCATTCTGTTGGAGCTAGATGGAAAGGGGAAATAGGAAGAAGTTGATGGTGGTAATGGTCAGCCACTATTAGTTCCCATTTAGGGTGAATCTACATTTGAAGGTCAATTGATGAAGAACAAGTGAGACTATGACCTGTGTTGTTGCTAGTGAATTTGTGGAGAGATGAATGGGGGGGCTTTGTGTGGAGCTATTTTAGGGTGGTGTGAATAAAAAATAATTTGCTGGAGCTAGCAAATTGTCAGAGTTGTATGTGCATCGTTTGCTGTGTCAGAAAGATGAAGGATATTCTACAGTTAAAATTCTAACCATGATATTCAAAGTAAATAAACAATATTTTTTTATCACATAAAATGGGTACTTTGAAGCTAAATAGGAAGACGTGGGAATTGTAAGAGGATTTTTTTACTATTCAATGACAGCAGAACAAGTATAGTGCTGTGTGTGGCTTGCTAAAGTCTGTTTTTACCTTTTCATCTTTGGATAGCAGCTAAAAACTTTGGCTTTGTTCCTGGTGCAGGTGAAAAGGAAGCTGAAGAAGGACCTGTGGAGTCTGCGGCAGCAAGGAAGAAGAAAAAGAAGAAGGAAAAGGAGAAAGAAAAAAAGGCAGCTGCAGCAGCTGCATCTGTGATAGAGGACAAGCAAGAAGAGAGCAAGAATGAAACAAAGGCCAAAGTATCAGACAAGAAAGTCTCGAAGCAAGTCAAGGACTTGCAAGAGAAACTTGCAAAACTTCAGGAAGCTGCGGAAAGGAAAAAACGGGAAGAAGAGGAGAGGTTAAGGAAAGAAGAAGAAGAACGGCGTAGGCAAGAAGAGTTAGAAAGGATCGCAGAAGAAAAGAAACGCTTGAAGAAGGAAAGGGAAAAGGAGAAACTCTTGAAGAAAAAACAAGAAGGGAAGCTGTTAACCGGAAAGCAAAAGGAAGAAGCTCGTAGATTGGAGGCTATGAGAAAACAGATACTTGCCAATGCTGGGGCCTTGCCACAGCTTAGTGGGGATGCTAGTGGGGTACCTGTAAAACGGCCCAAGTATCAGACTAAAAAGTCAAAGCCAACTGCTCAAGCTAATGGTGCAGCTGTAGCAGAGGCTGCTGAAAGTGAAGATATTAAAGAACAGGAGATCACACCTGAAGTGGACTCAATGGAAACAGAAAAGGCCGAGGAAGTGGAAGTGTTGGATATAGGGAAGCCTGAAGTTGATGTTGTGGAGGAGAATGGGGCTGAGGAGGAGGAAGAAGAAGAAGATGAAGAATGGGATGCAAAAAGTTGGGATGATGCTGATCTTAAACTACCTGGTAAAAGTGCATTTGCTGATGAAGAGGTTGATTCTGAGCCTGAGACTGTGGTCAAAAAGGAGTTGAAGAATGCACGACTAGCGGTACATGATGCCGGGCCTCCTTTGGCAACAAAACCTGTAGTTGCACCATTAAAATCTCAGATCCCTGAGGGTGAGATTGTGGACATACCCAAACGACGAGTAGCTCCAGTCAAGAAGGAAGCTCCAAAACCTGATGCTCCCCTAACTGAGGGTGAAAAGAATCTCCGCTCACCTATTTGCTGCATTATGGGTCATGTTGATACTGGCAAAACCAAGTTACTTGATTGCATTCGAGGTACCAATGTTCAGGAAGGTGAAGCTGGGGGTATTACTCAACAAATTGGTGCAACATATTTCCCGGCAGAGAATATACGTGACAGAACCAAGGAACTAAAAGCTGATGCAAAGCTGAATGTCCCTGGTTTGTTGGTAATTGACACTCCTGGACATGAGTCCTTCACCAATTTGCGGTCTCGGGGCTCAGGTTTATGTGACATTGCAATTGTTGTTGTGGATATTATGCATGGATTGGAGCCACAAACCATTGAATCACTTAATCTTTTGAAGATGCGAAACACTGAATTCATTGTTGCCCTAAATAAGGTGTGTTTCTGTAGATATTGCATTATTGCCAGGACTTCAGTTATATCCAATTTTTGTTTCGGTGATACCATTTATTTTGAGCTTTCTGTTTATAGGTGGATAGACTTTATGGATGGAAAACATGCCGTAATGCACCAATTATGAAGGCAATGAAGCAACAGTCGAAAGATGTTCAACTTGAATTTAACACAAGGCTCACTCAGGTTGTAAACAAAAGAGGTTTTTCCTTATAGATGTAAAAATTCTTTCTTCTACTGTGCTCATTACTGTTAAAATCTTCACTATGACAGGTTATTACGCAATTCAAGGAGCAAGGGATAAATACTGAGCTATATTATAAGAACAAAGAAATGGGAGAGACATTTAGCATCATCCCTACAAGTGCAATCAGGTTTTATTCGTTATTACTGATATGTTGCAGTTCGCTTATACTTATCCCCAAACTTTATTAATAATAGTTTTTTTAACATCCATTTTGGTTATGTTGATTGAACAGTGGTGAAGGGGTACCAGATTTGTTACTTTTACTGGTGCAATGGGCTCAAAAGACAATGGTCGAGAAGCTTACTTATCAGAACGAAGTGCAGGTACCCTTTCTTTAATTTATTTACTGTGGAGGTAAGATATGAGGTCGTGGTTTGCATCTAATAATTTTTTGGACTGACTGATGATTTTTTTGTTGGCAGTGCACTGTTTTGGAGGTTAAGGTTGTCGAGGGACATGGGACAACCATTGATGTGGTCTTAGTTAATGGTGTGCTCCACGAAGGAGAACAAATAGTTGTATGCGGCATGCAGGTAAGCTTTAGCAGTTACTCTTTTTCAATATCTAATAAATGTTGTACTCTAACACTAGTTTTCATATTTTAGGGTCCTATTGTTACCAGTATTCGAGCACTATTGACACCCCATCCAATGAAGGAACTCCGAGTGAAGGTATAGATTTATTTGAGCTTTCTACTTTTTTGGATTGGCTAGGATATATTGACATTCCTTTTGGTGCTGCTTTTTCTTTTTCTTTTTTCTTTCTGCATCTATAAGTGGTGCAGTTCATTACATTATACTACTCAGGCATTTACAGATACCACAGTCAAGCCATTTGACTTTAGGAAATGGCATCTGAAATCTGGACAAGTACTGATACTCGTACCATGATTAATATCAAATACTAGCAATGTATCTATAAGCTTTGGTTTGCATGTTCCAAAACTTTTAAGGTTCAGAGTTTTTCTATCACCTGTTCATGTTTTGGTTTGTCAATATGCAACCTTCTGCTTTCCCACCAGAAATTCGATACCTGGTATTATTTTGGCTGGCTCTTTCCCTATTTGGCAAGCAGAAAAGGGGGAACAAGTAACATACTTTTTTAAGTATAACCTGTAAACTTTTGAGTGCTAGGGATGAGGAATTTTTGTATCTCCAAATGTATTTTCAGGTAGTACCAAGAAGAAGAGGATGCAATTTCTGTTCATGTTTGTGGGTCTCTGATTGCCACAATTACTGTTTTTCTGACCCCCTTCCCCCCCTTCCTTTCCCCCCCTTTTCTTTGGCATGCATCACTGTTTTATATGATCTTCCCTTATTATTATTATATTTTTAAAATTTCCCCTGCACTGGTTTTCCTTTCATTGAGCTGTATAGATTGTTGTAATCTTTGATTTCATACTACTGTTGAATTTGCCATTTCCAAACACTATTGTTCTGTTGTTTGGTCTATTTGTTTTATCTTTTTTGTTTGGATTCACTTTTCAGTATTCTGATTGTTCATCATTAAGTTGAAGTCTGCATATGCAGTACTGACCTTCAAAATGACACTCCCTCTCAATTGTTTAACAGTTTCTGCAAATCGTTTTCTTATTGACCTTGATTCAAAGGATATGTATTCAGATGAGTAAGACACAGTAAACTACTGAGTCAAGTAGTTCATGCCAATCACAATGGATAAAGATGGTGATATGTGTACCCTTTTGCACTCTTATCTTGAGACTTGTTTGTTAGCCATATCTATGTATTAGCCATGGTCATAGTTATTAAAGACTCAAGGCGCACTTAGGCGCATAGGGGTCCTGGAGCCTAGACGCAAGGCGCAAGGCGCAGGCTCGCACCTGAGCGACATGAGGCGCACATTGAAAAAAAACTTTAAAATAATATTTTAAGCATTCATACTTATACTTCCTAAAATAAACTACTTAAAAGTCTCAATATAACTATATAAGCCAATTAAGTAGCATAATCTCCAAAACTTAAAATTCTAAAAACAAGGATCCTTTCTAGAACTATCACAACTAGAACTTTCCATACTGCAGAAAATAAAAAGAAAAGGGTGCCGTCTGGTCTCTGGTGGTAGCAGAGAAAAAGAAGAAAAGAAGAATAAAAGGAAAAAAAGGAAAAAGAGAAGCTGCCGTCTGGTTGTAGACTTGTAGCAAAGAAAAAGAAGAAGAAAAAAATAAAAAAATTAGAAGAGAGGTCAGAGAGAGGGCAGAAACCGCAGAACAGAGGGTGAGAAGAAAAAAAGGAAAAAAAAGAAGAAGAGGAGCAGGAAGGTGCCGTCTGCAGAAAGGGAGAAAAAGCAAAAGAAAAAAACAGAAGAAGATGAGCAGAAAAGAACGGGGAGAAAAAGCAATAGATAACAGCAAAAGAAGAGGAGCCCAGAAGAAAAAGAAAAAAAAGAGCAGAAAAGAACGAGGAGAAGAAAAGAACGGGGAGAAGAAACGGGGAGAAGAAAAGCATACCAGACTGTCGGCGCCAATAGGAAACTATATCCTTCTTTTTCTTTTTTTTTTTAATAGGAAACCCTTGTCTGGAAGGCGCTCAAGGCGCGCGCCTGTCGCCTAAGGGAAGGCGCGCGCCTTTGATAAGAAGCGCACGCCTGAGAGACGTCGCCCGCCTTTTGGGCTGCAAGGCGCCAGGGTCTGCGCCCTGCGGAAATTGCGCCTGAAGCGCGCCTTTAATAACTATGGCCATGGTTGCTTTTCTTAAGGGACAATCTGATGGATAGAGTATGTTTTTTAATTTTAGGCTGGAGAAGCTAAAACTGGTTGCTTATAGGAAGTGGGTTCACTTCTTTGAAATTACTGGTTTTCTGGACATGCTTATGTGTAAAAAAGCAAGCTTGGTTTTGGGTTTTAGTTGCTGCAGATTCCTGGGTTTCAGTTGCCATGCTATGAACAGAAAACTTTTACTCTCCTTTTCTTACTGTTGAAGAGAACCATATCTGGTCCCCTCCCTGATCCCTGTAGTATCAGTGCAACATGAGTGTATAAATTGTGGAAAACATTAGCTTGTGTAAGAGACATAATAGCTCCGGTGCATTACAATCAATTACCTAATGAATTTCTGTTTGTCCTGTATGGTACAATGGACAGCTAGTTAGTTATTTAACTTTTAATGCATTTCTATTCAGTAGTAGTTTAGGGTTACTGGTTTGGTTAGTTCGTGCATCACTGATAATTTGGTGATTATCTGATTCAGGGAACTTACTTACATCACAAAGAAATCAAAGCTGCCCAGGGTATTAAGCTTACTGCACAGGTAATATTGTTTTCTAAAAGAGTATGATTGTTAGTGTTTAATTTTCATAAGGGAGCAATATTTTCACAAGCCATTTAGAACGGTATTTTCCTACATGCATCCTTTGGATATTTAAAGTTCAAATGTTTCTTTCACAGAGCTGCTGTTGTGGTTCCAGAATCTGATAAATGATGGCATAGCTACTTTGGTTTGAATTATTTAAATCATTTCCTACTTGATGCATAGAGCCTGTATGCTAAAAAACAGATGTGTCCTGAAATTGTTTTATTCATAGAATTTTAAAGTATGGTGATTCATTACTTAAATGGTTACATTCTGACCATCCTCTGAAATGGTAAATGTGCTAGTGTCTCGACTGTCCATGGACATATTGTTAGGATTGTACACAAGGCCTTTCTTAGACAGCCTCTGATGTAACATAGGCCGGGATCACCTAACTCTTGTAGCATTACTTGATAAGAGGTCTCTGTCTCACTGTAAAACATGTTCCGGGATTGAAAGATTTTCTTAATATGTTGTCTATTCTTTTGCAGGGTCTTGAACATGCTATTGCCGGCACTGGGCTATATGTTGTGGGACCAGATGACGATTTAGAAGATGTCAAGGAAGCAGCCATGGAGGATATGAGGTCAGTGATGAACAGAATTGATAAAAGTGGTGAGGGAGTTTATGTCCAAGCATCTACTCTTGGTTCATTGGAAGCACTTCTGGAGTTCTTAAAGACTCCTGCAGTTAATATACCTGTCAGTGGTATAGGCATCGGTCCTGTACATAAGAAAGATATCATGAAAGCAAGTGTCATGCTTGAGAAGAAGAAAGAGTTTGCTACAATCTTGGCATTTGATGTTAAGGTGACGCCGGAGGCTCGGGAGCTTGCAGATGAACTTGGTGTCAGGATATTCTGTGCAGATATTATTTATCATTTGTTTGATCAGTTTAAGGCCTATATTGATAATCTGAAGGAAGAGAAGAAGAAGGAAGCTGCTGAAGATGCTGTGTTTCCCTGTGTTCTTAAGATCATGCCAAACTGTGTTTTCAACAAGAAAGATCCCATTGTTTTGGGTGTAGATGTTCTTGAAGGCATTGCTAAGGTATATTTTTCAAAACATAGTATAGCCCAAGTAATACAGGGAATGTATTAAATTTTATTTGTTCCTTGACTATTAGCTGTTATTTGGGAAGTCTTATTTGTGGTTTGGGCTTTTAGTTTAAGTGATTATTCACTGTATTTTGTCTTCTTGTTCTAGCTTGCTTAATTCTTACCTGTATTACTGATGATTTTAATTTGAGGAATAATGTTTAAAATTTTTAAAATTATTTAAAGTGGTTGAAATTTTCTCTTCTAACAAATCTTATCTCAAGATTTGGTTTTTTTTTATGCTATTAGAATATGTTACAAGAGCAGCCTGGTGCATAGGAGCTCCTACATGTGTCAGAGAAGGGTCGGGCCATTAAGGCTTGATTTATGCAGCCTTATCTTATATTCCTGCATCATGTTGTTTTCATGACTCTAACCCATGACCTTATGGTCACATGGAAATAGTTTTTACCATTGCGCCAAGGCTCCCCTTCCTATTAGAATGTATTAGGGTGGTAGGAAAATCAGCAAGTTAAGATGGGATATGTCCCATAGCCATTTCGTATAGGGATTATTGGGGACTATTCTTAGGTTCTTTGTCTTATTTAACTAGCTCTTTCAGTATTAACAGAAATTCCATTTTGTGATTGAACTTGTGGTTGTGGAGCTGAATGTGGCAGTCTGACGGAATCTCCAATTCTTGTTTATGTTTATTCTCCATTTGTTTTGCATATCTATTTTTTCATGTTAGTGAATTTGGACGCACTGAAACATACGAGAAATGATTGCTAGTGTATTTCTTTGTTAAATTTCTTCTGGAACTTCCCCTTTTTCTACATTTTGTGTGCTTTTATCTTTTGATTTCTGGCTTCTGATATCAGTCTCTGATGCATGCAGATTGGAACTCCATTATGTGTTCCTTCAAAAGAGTTCATAGATATTGGTCGGATTGCATCCATTGAGAACAACCACAAACCAGTTGATTATGCCAAAAAAGGGCAAAAGGTGGCCATTAAGGTACATATCCTGAGGGTTTCGGTTCTTTCAACCTTGCAATTAGTTCTCCTCATTTGTGTTCTATGGTTAAAATTGTTGTAACAGCATTTTTATTAAATAACATCATATATAGGCTATAGAATAGGAATTCACTGCAGTATGGTCCTCATAATCTGGTAACATCTAATGAAAGGTTAGAACGATAGTCAGTTAAGGGTGCTGACTACATTTGAGAAGCTGCAATCAATCATCTAGTGTGCATGCAGAAACTAAGTGCCATCTATTGTAGTTGCTCCATTGCATTTTGTGCTGTGGTTTCTCTTTATTTTTGTCCCTTTTTCTGTCATGATTTGTGCAACTATCTTATCACATCCTCAAATAAAGAACACTGGAGTAAAATAACCATTAAAGTCAAAGCTAACTATTTTGAAGGGCTTGGAATGTGTTCTATGTTGACCTTGACACAAATTGTAGAGTAAGTAGATTGCGTCTTCAAAACCTTTGAAATAAGTTGGTTTCAAATGTTGTTAGAGTACTAGTGAGGAGAATGTCTCCCTTTTTGAAATCACATTACAGATTTTCAGAACCTCTGTGAACAGTTTGTTGAAGAATTTTTGAGCCTCTCAAATATTTGATATCTCTTCTGTTCCTGCTTTTAGTGAAAAGGAATTTTAAAATTGAAACACCTTTCTTCATTTAGCTTTCGTCACACTTCAAGTGTCTGTAGATATCCTGGTTTGTGTAGTTGGTGGTGACAACTTTTAGCTATGCTTGTATCATTTAATAACAAATGTTCACTGTTTGATTGTGTTTGGGAACTGTATAGCCCATTGCATGAAAACATTGGAGTAACCAACAAACTAAGCAACATGTGGAGTGAATTTGTAGCAAGGCAAATAGAGATTTTCTCTTCCATAATCTATTAGTCTATGGTGCAAATATTTTTTGTCTCATACCTTCAGATTTATGGAGGCTTGTTTAAAAGCACCAGACTTAAGTAAATCATTGGTAACAGAACCTGTAGTATCTCTTTCATAATGCTGATGGAAACTTGATTCATCATTTGATGGGCGTTTGAAGCTGTAAGTTGGATATCTCATGGAGACTACTAATGCTTTCCTACGAGTCTTACTGAATTGTATGATGTAATCTTCTGTTTTAGATAAAGTTATTGATAAATAATTAATGATCCATATCAACCATTTTCTAATTTCAAGTTTTAGAATGATTGGTGGAACTCGCATTCACAATAAATGACCTTTAGGCATCTTATGCTTTTAATATTCTGATCTAGTGGATTAATTAGAGATTTCTGCATCTGAAATTTGCTCTAGAACTAGTATTTTTAGCATCTCACCTTGTTTGTTCTTTACTTTGTTGGGCTTGGAGTTTTGTTTCATCTTGTTTTTCATGCTTCCACAGATCGTTGGTAGTAATTCTGAGGAGCAACAGAAGATGTTTGGAAGGCATTTTGAGATTGACGATGAGCTTGTCAGCCATATATCAAGGAGGTCAATCGATATACTCAAAGCCAACTATAGGGTATGTAGAACCATATCAATATTTCTTTCCCTTTCTCGAGAATGCTTAAATTCATTTGCCAAATTTTGTCCTGCTTTTAATGCATCGTGCTTCAAGTTTGCTTATGCAACTGAAAACTTGCAGGAAGATCTGTCTATTGAGGAATGGAGGTTGGTTGTGAGGCTCAAACATATTTTCCAGATACCGTGAGTTATAACTTTTCGTAGAGACAAAAGAAGCAAATTGTCTTGGAGGGAAGTTCCTCATTTTTTCGTGTATGAAGTTTTGGAAGAGTGGAATGAGAACAACTTATGGGCTGTATTCATAGCCGTATTTATGTGCAGAGTAGTCTGGACCTTTGTTGGGTGTTCAGGTAGGGAGCGTTAATCATTTTCCCTGTCACACATGTAACCAGAGTTAACTGTTGTATGCTGCAAACAAAAGTTTTGTTGGTTATAATCAATATCCATTTTTTGGTTCGTTTTTCTGTGGTGCCATTTTCATCGTCCAAATTCAAGCTTTTATGCCTCATATGCACTGTCGTAAACAGCATCTCTCATGTGGGGTTGTGGCCTTAATCATAAGGAACTTCGTCGCACTTTGGCTTGAAAGAAATCTTTGTGCTGATATCGCAGACAAGAGTAGTACTATTAATCTTACTCTTACGCTTTAATGGTTAGATTTTATCGTGGCTGTAACACATAACCCAAGCAATCTGTACGTTACTTGTAACTATGCAACACTGGCTTTGGTGTCAATTGGATCAGACATTTACGTTAATTTATGTTACTACAAGTGAAAATAGATGTCATAGTGTCGTAACGGTTTGACAGTTGCAAAATGATTTTTATGCATATCGAATTTCTTCATCCTTTTTCACATTTAATAGTGGCAAAGTGATTTTTATGAATACTGAATATTCTTCAACTTTTGTCACATAAACTTACGTAGTGAAGAACAAAGACGCAAAAATGTCATAGTTGATTAGTTGTATATGTATTTTAATCCACTATCAGCATAAAATATTATTTTTTGTTTTAAATTGAATCAAGCTGGCTAAATAAGTAGATATTATGTGTGTATGAATTATGTTTCAAAATGCATTATTTAGATTGTGTATAAATTGAGTTTGAAAATATATTTTTCTACTTTTTAAGATAATAATTACGAGATAAAAAATGTATTAAAAAGTGTAAAAATTATTTTTAAAAAGTATAAAAATATATTTTAAATGCAATTCAAATGCACCCTAAAATGTTTAGATTTTGCTTTCAAATTGCAAAAACTCTTGACTATTATGATCATCAATAAAAGCAAATTTGATCGTTTTACATAAACAAATGAAATAAATTAGTTAGTATAAAGATATACTTTTTCCATCTTAGATGGTGGCAATATTTTTATAGTTCCAATGGATACTTGTTATGGATGAAAGTATAAATCCGAAAAAAAGAGAGAAAGAAATGGGGAAGAACAAGGTAAGCTGAAAAACATGAAGGAGGAAGAGAAAGTTGGGTAGAATCAGCAATTGACATTATCCAAAATTTGCCAAAAATTGACACTCACACCTCCCTTATAACTTCCTACTGAACAAATCTGGACTCTTGGATCATAACAGAATTTTCCTTTTTAATCACAACCCCCGCAACCAACCCCCCCAGCCCCCGCCCCCTTGCTAACAATACGTCTAACGACATCGTTTGATTTATTTGTACTGCTATATGGGCTACCCATTGCTTAATTCCCGACCCGACTATAATTCTTGTTAGTCTGACAATTGCTCCCCGTTTAAGATTTGATCCTTTCCTTGTCCTCAAGGATCAGAAACGGCAATTAGACTTCTCTTCGTGCTTCTAGAATAGGGGGTAGCTGAAGTTGAGGAAATTGAGCCTTGATGACTGAGACATCCTCCCATGTTGAATCTTAATCCACCTAAGACTTGTGGCACTTTACTCCCTTTCTTGGAAATAATCCTGTGCCTAAGTACTGCTCTTGGTTCAGCTAAAAATTCATCTTCTTCAATCACCACTGGAAGTTTTGGCATTACTTGATCCACTGCTTCCACTTTCTTTTTGAGCCTTGACACATGAAAAATAGGGTGAATTCTGGATCCTTCTGGTAGCTGGAGCTTGTATGCAACTTCACCAATTTTCTCCAAGATCTTATAAGGTCCAAAACCATGAAGTGTCCTATTTTTGTGAGTTTGTCCACCACCACCAGTACAGTATCACAATTTCCAGACATTGGTAATCCTCCTACAAAATCCATGTTGATACGTTGCCAAGGCCTTTCAAGAATTGGCAAGGGTTGCAAAAGTCCAGGGTAGGTTACATTCTCATGTTTGTTCCTTTGGCTGTTGTCACAATGATGCATAAATTGAATTATATCCTCTTTCATATGTGGCTAATAAAATAATGAACTGATTCCCCTTATACTTCCAGCTTGACCTGAATGTCTTCCTAAGGTTGAAGCATGCAAGGTTTCAAGAAACTACTGCGTTACTTCCAGTGAGTTCCTCACATAAATTTTTCCCTTGAACCTGATTATTTCGCCTACATATTGATAATCAGGTTTGCTTCCTGGTTGTAATGCCAATGTTGCAATCAGATTCTGACATATTTCATCATCTTTATAACTACTAATGATATCCTGTACCCACATTGGTTTTGAGCTTGGTATAGCTGTTAATTGAGCATCTTCTTCTTCTAGCCATGCTCTTCTGGATAGGGCATCAGCTGCTAAATTCTGAAACCCCTTTTTGTACTAGATCTCATAATCTATTCCTAATAGTTTGGCAAAGCATCTGTGCTGTAGAGTTGTAGTTCGCTTCTGCTCAAACAAAAATTTAAGGCCTTGCTGATTAGTCTTTATGATAAAATGATACCCCAGTAAATAATGCTTCCATTTAGTGATTGCCATTACAACTGCCAAAAGCTCCTTTTCATATATAGACAGCCCCAAAGTCTTAGAACTCAAAGCCCAACTTAAGTATGCTACAGGTTGCCCTCCTTGCATTAGTACTGCCCTAATCCCTTTACTACATGCATCAGTTTCTACCATAAAGAGTTTAGAAAAATCAAGCACCTTCAACACAGGTGTAGTGCTCATTTTAGCTTTCAGGTCATTAAAAACCACTGTTGCTGATTCATTCCATTAAAATGAGTTCTTTTTGAAGTTCAGTCAATGGTTTGGGAATCATTCCATAACCTTTGATAAATCTCTAGTAATATCCAGTAAGGCCTAGAAATCCCCTCAAAGCCTTAACATCCTTAGGATCAGGCCAATTCAACATATTTTCCACCTTGGCAACATCCATTTGCATCCCTTTTTCAAATATATTATGGCCCAAGTACTCCAGCCCATGTTGAGCAAATACACATTTGGATTTCTTGGCAAAAAGCTTATGGCTTCTAAGCATTTCAAATACAATTTTAAAATGTTCTTGGTGGCTATTTACGTCAGGGCTGTACACTAGAATGCCATAAAAAAAAAAGGACAAACTTCTTAAATAAGGCTAAAAAATCTAATTCATGAGGGCTTGAAAGGTTGAGGTTGCATTGGTTAGGCCAAATGGCATAACTAGGAATTTAAAGCGGCCATGGCGGGTTTGGAGTGCAGTTTTGTATATGTCTTGGGGGTTAACTCTGATATGGTGATAACCAGATTTGAGGTCTAGTTTGCTATAGTATTTTGATCCAAAAAGCTCAGCCAGTAATTCTTCAATGTATGGTGTTGGATATTTGTCTTTGATGGTCATAGCATTTAGTTGTCTATAATCAATGCATGGACGCCAGGAGTTGTCTTTTTTCTTTACTAAAAGTATTGGTGAGGCAAAGGGACTTGTACTATGTTGAATGATGCCTCTCTTCAGCATTTTAGTTACTTGGCTTTCAATTTCAGACTTTTGGGAATGACCATATCTGTAAGGCTTGATTTTAAAAGGTTTGGAATCATTTTAAGAGTAATGGCATGATCTAACGTTCTGACAGGGGAAAGTTCTTTAGGAGGTTTCTTTAGGAGGTTTAAAAACATCATCAAATTGTAAAAGTAATTTAGAAATGCCATCAGGTAATGTACTATGCTCATCAGAAATTGAAGTTGCCTTACAAGTAGCCCTGCCAGCCAAGACATTAACTTCAGTATAGGGTACTCCATGATCCCTTCCAGCACTATAGTTTCACTATCATCAGATAGACAAATTTTGAATTGTTTAAAATCAAAAGATATAGGACTGCACTGGTACATCCAATCCACTTCTAAAATAAGATCCCATCCCCAAATGTTCATTACCCTCGAAACAAATATGAAGCTAAAATGCTTAATCTTCCATTTAACTTCCCTGCAAATGACTTTACTTATGATCTTACTTCATCAGCAATTGTGGCTACCATAGGTCCAGTAACCTCAATCTAAATTTCTAGTTCTGCTGCTAGTTTGGGAGTGATGAAAGAGTGTGAACTTCCAATATCCACTAGTATAAAGACTACCTTGCCTTTGATTCTGCCTTGGAGAGTAGTTGTCTTCCTCTGGATAGCACAGGACAATGCATGCAATGAGACCTCCACAGCCACTAAGATTTCTCGTTACTCATCCTGCTCACCTACTGCATTTTCAAACTATTCTTCCTCTTTAGTGAGGACAAAATGCAAATGCCCAAGCTTCCATTTATGACCAGGGGAGAATTTTTCACTACACTTAAAGCATACGTGATTATTCTTCCTATATTGAATCTCTTGTGGGGTTATCTTTCTGAATTCCTCTTGATTACCCAACTTTCCTTTTTCAATAACACTCCCCACTCCTTTGTTTCCTCCAATTGGACTTCCCAGATTCTAGGAGACTTGTGGCTAGCTTTTACTCAAATTTCTACCCATTAGGGGTGTTCATTTTGATTTGTGGATTGGATCGATCTAAAATTTCTGATTAGATTGGATAAAAAACAGATCGAATTGACAGATCGATCCATCCGATCCATTTTGATCCAAATGAAAAAAAAAATTTATAACTTTTTTCTTTCAAAAATAATTAACATTAGTTATGAAATATAAATTAGTATCCTTTGATAATTCAAATAATTCTTTAATTAAAATTAGTCAATTTGTGACAAAATAAATTAAAATATTTATAAAAAAATACACAAATTAATTTACATGAAAAAAAACACAAATTAAAATATTTAGATGATATTTATTTATTATCTTTATATAAAAATATATAATTTTTTAACATGAAACTATTAATTTCAAATATAAGTTAAATCACATAACATTACTGCTATTTCAAAAGCTTCTAGCAATGACATAGGTTTCAGAAGCCTGAGCATTGATTTAATCTCATTCTTAACACCACTGGTAAAACTGGATATGAAATAGGATTCAATTAATTTAGGATTCAGCAGCAGCATTCCTGATTTTAATTCTTCAAACCTTTCCTGATACTCTCTAACTGTTCCAGTTTGCTACAACTTATTGAATTCCTCTATACTTCATCCTACATCCCTCTATCCCCAAATTTGCGAATTAGTGCTTCACCAAATTCTTCCCAGCTCAGCTGCCTTTTGGCCATCTTAGTACTATGATACCATGTGTCTGCTTTACCATCTAAATGCATCTCCCATGCATTCTGTGATGATCTGGGATTTGATGAATTAGTAAGTACTTTTGATACTTTCTAATCCATTCTATAGGGGTTTGCCCCTAGAATAAAGGCAGCTCAATCTTAGGACCATTATGCCATCCATTCCTGGATATTTTATCAGTAGTGCTTAAGATCCATTCTTTCTCCTCCTCCTGTTTGCTGATTGTGGTGTGTAGCAATAGTGTTTTTCCAGTAGCTTGAACTGATTCTTCATCTTCAACTGAACTCTTCTCCTGTTCATCATGGCTTTAATGAATGCCAAGAATTTAGTCTCTAGTGTGGCTATCTTTTCATTAGTGTCAAGCTTAGCCTCAAATGACTGCTGAGAACAAATTAAACCTTCTAACAGCTCTCGTATTCTGCTCTGGCCAACCTCTTGCCTCTTGAGTTGTTCCTCCAAAGTCATGAACTAGTGGATTCAGCCATGATCTTAATTTCTTCAGTCCAAGGAAAGGTAGCTCTTATACCAGATTGTTATGGATGCAAGCAGAAATCCAGAAAATAGAGAGAAAGAAATGGAGAAGAACAAGTTTGGGAAAGAAGTAAGCTGAGAAACGTGAAGGGGGAAAGAGAAAATTAGGCAGAATCAGCAATTGACATTCCCCAAAATCTGCCAAAAATTGACACTAACACTTTCCTTATAACTTCCTACTGAACAAATTTGAACCTTTGGATTATAACAGAATTTTCCTTTTTAATCACAATCCTCCCTTGCTGACAGTAAGTCTAACGACACCCTTTGATTTATTTGTATTGCTATCTGGACTACCCATTGCTTAATTACCTGACCCGACTATAATTCTTTTTATTCTGATTTTTCCCAATGGGATGGGAGTTACTGGACTTCCCATATCCATTAAAAATATCCATTGAAAATAAATAAAGGAGATTTTATTGGGATGAAAATTTGTTGGGTGGGTTATAAGATACCTATGGATCCCAATGGAAAAAGGTAAATAGGTAATTGTAGGTAATGTTGGGTATTATTAGGGTAAATTACCAAAACCCCCCTGAGGTTTGGGTCTATTACCAATCACCCCTTGTGGTTTGGCAAAACTACTAATACCCCAATGAGGTTTAGGTTTCTTTAACATATAAGTCCATTTTAACTAATTTGGTTATAACTTTATAAAAAATTAAAAATTATGGACGAAATTACCTTTATTCCTCAAGCCTTTGCATTTGCATTTTTTTGGGGACAAAATTAAGACTAAATTTTAAAACGAAATTTTTTATATTATCCAAAAAAGTGTATTATTATAAAAATTTACTTATTTCTAATTTATTTTTAATATATTATTATAAAAATATAATTTACTTATTATATTATTTACACTAATAATGATAATGTATAAATTAAATTAATAAAATAAAAATATAAAAATATACCTATAATAATGTATTAATTATGCAAAATATTAGGACAAAATTTTGAAACTATTAGGACAATTTTTTAAATTTTTTTTATTTTTTTTTCATTTTATTTGTTGCATTTGTAGGGGTATTTTTTTCATTTGCCTATTGAATCAATTAAATATAACGGTAGGGGGGTATTAGTAGTTTTATCAAATTATAGGGGCGATTGGTAATAGATTCAAACCTCAGGGGAGTTTTGGTAATTTACCCTAATTATTAAGTAATATTGAATTATTAATGAGTAATAATAATTTAATTTTTTTGATATATTTATCTATTATTATTAAATAAATTTTATTTTTTATTTAAAAATCATGTCGGTCACCAATGGCCATCATTTAATTCTCAATAGGAAATTTTAATGGGATACCAATGAGAATTGGGAAATTTTGATCCTATTAAATTTCATTCCAACCCAATCCCAAAATTTAATAGAATTATATTTTTCATTTTCAATAATTCTATATCCATTTAAATTCCACCCAATTCTACCCATTTCCTCCCAATTGCCACCTTTACTCCATTCCTTAAAAATTGTCGTATTTTTATTTTTTTAAAAATTTCTTTTATAGAGATTGTTAAAGTTAAATACTTTCTCATAATATTATTTCAAAAAGTAACTATCCTCAAATCTGAAACTAATTTTGTTGATCAATAATTTAAATTAAAAGCATGAAAAAAATATATAACTCCACGGTCTAGTTCAATAGTTTTAGATCTTATTTTAATGACTTTCACTATCTCCACAATAGTCATATCACGCCATGATATGACTAATTAACCCAGTTATATGTGAAAATTTGAATTTCAAAACTTCTCGATTGGTCCAAATTGTGGTAACAAAGCACAAAGGCATTGGAATGATTACATAAAAATTGTCATTATTAGTAATAGTACATACAAAAAAGTTTTAAAATTCTTTGTAAAGGAAAGAGAGAGTAATGCTTTCTGCATTATCAAATTTGCCTTGCCATAATTGGTTGTCAACACATACGTACTTTGTTTGTGATGGGCAATACACAAAAATACTAATTTAGCACAATTTTATAAGGTGGAGTGAGATTCTTACAATACAAATGTGTATACAGATCATCAAGAGAGATAAGAACAATATAAATATTGAAAATTAAGAAAGATTCGAATCCCTCCTCTCTGATTTAGGGTGCTTTAAGGTATCCCTGCTGGCTAAGGGGTTACACCAAGTGATTGATAGCACAATTTTTAATTCCTCAACTACACTACTACAATTGTAAACGAATGTCTTCTTTTCATACGTGAAAACAAAATAAACAAAAAGAAAAAACATAAGAAAATATTGTTATATTATGCTTCTATTGATCACCAAAATGTTGTTGCACTTATTTAGAAACGCAAAATAATTTCCTATCAGATGCAATGGGGTGACTTGAACCCAACCATCCGTTCTAGTGGCTAGAAAATAAGAAAGCTTTATGTTATACATCTTGACATTTATGGAAGGCCCTAATTTTCACACAGCTTCCTTCATTTGGTGGCTAGAAAAAGAGAAACTTTTAAGTCATGTAGCTTCGAATTGAGGTTCCTAGTTTTCATACAAGTTATTAAAAGTTATGGGACAAAAAATATTCAAAATCCTCTTTTAGGGAAATTCCCAATTTTGGTTTCAATTTTACTACTCTTAATATTTTTTTGAGACAATTCCCCCTTAAGGATGTTATAAATTTTCATAAGGTAATTAGCGTAAATAGTCCCTTATCTTGAAGTCTCTATTCGGTTTTGTCTCCTAAATTGAAAAAGTTTCAATTTTATCCCTCAACTTAAAAATTGAATTCTATTGGGTCCCTAACCAACATTCTAACGAGCAAAGTGCAAATTTTGACAAACACGTGTAGAGCACGTGAAGTTGGTAGGAGCAAATTTGAAAAGAATTTTTGGTAGACATTGACCAACTTCTAATTAATTAATTAATTAATTAATCTATTTATTTAATTGTTATAAAGATATTGCACATAATGTCGATGTTATATATAAAGATGTTGCACAAAAATTGTTATAAAGATGTCACACACAATATTGATATTGAACTCTTGGAAGCAACTCATACACTATTGGACACAAACCCTAAAAAAAAATTAAATAGATAAATAAATAAATAAATTACAACATGCCATGCAAATAAATAAATAAATAAATTAATTAAATAAATAGATAAATAAATAAAGAGGTAATCGACAAAATGGTCCCTCACAAATTAGCGAATAAATTTTTTTATTCTTCACATTTAAAACGATGAAAAAATATCTCTAACATTTTATTAGTATACTTTTTAGTTATTCGTCACAATTCTATCTAATTTTCGTCAAATTTTGGTCATAGTAACACTGCTATTTTGACGAAAAATTGGATGGAATTATGATGGAAGACTAAAAAAGTACACTAATAAAATATTATACACCTTTTTTCATCATTTTAAATGTGAGGGATAAAAAAGATTATTGAGGAATTATGATGGACCATTTTGTTGGTTACCTCATCAACAAATAAATTAATTAAATAGAAGTTGCTCAAGGTCTGCCAAAAATTTCTTTCCAAATTTGCCCCTGCCAGCGTCACGTGCCTTGCAAAGGTTTGTCAGAATTTGCACTCCGCTCACCAGAATGTTGGTTGGGGATTCAATAGAATCCAATTTTTAAGTTGAGGAATAAAATTGAAACTTTTTCAACTTAGGAAACAAAACCGAATAAAGGCCCAAAGATAAAGGACTGTTTACGCTAATTACCCATTTTCATAATAGCGTATAACTTTCAAGATTTCCCTTAAGATCATAAAAGTGCTTTTACTATTGTAAATAATTTGTCACTTATAATTCTACCATTTCTCAAATAAAATATTATACCAATTGACATCTTATTCCTAGTCTATTCTGAAGTCGATAAAATTGATCAAAGAAGCACAAAGAAGAATTGCTAGCCTCCATTGCTATTAAAAATCAACATAAATTTGGTAGAACAAAATCATACATCTTTGTGGCTATTCATGCACTTTTTGATGATCTAAGCAATGTGTAAACAAAACTAAACTTGGCTTTGCGATTATTAGAAATTTCTTTGAATTTTTTTTTGAAGAATATGGCAGTAGAAGCTAGAATTTTTTTTTAATATATTTATCTGGTATGTAGTTCTTGATGTTTTGTGTGAGTTAAAATAGTTTTAAGTTTGACTGCGTGTAGCTGACTATCCTCTACTATGGCTTTGGATTTTATTAGCGGCAATCTGTAAAAAATTTATTCTAAAATACGAACAAGGCTAAGCTTTTATATTGGCATTTTGCTTATTTCTTTCTATTAAAATATTGCTTTGTATTCTCATCAATACTTTCTAAACTTCTTTTTTTTAAAGTGGGTGTCAATTACAAGCAAAACTAGATGACAATTTTAATTGAGAGGATAATATTTCATTTTGGTGCTTAATCTTGCAATAAAATTGTAAGACTATCTCTATTATTTATCATGGTGTACTTAATATTATGTGTTTGATGCAACATCCACAATCCACATTGTTGGAGTTTTTGGAATAGGAGGAGATGATAGTGGCGACAAAGACAATGGGTGTTAAGGTTAGAGATTGGAAGATAATAGGTAAACAGAGTGTTATGCTATCCATAAATTTATTAAATCATTTCAAATATATTCATGACCTTAAAAAGGAGATTCATGAAAATTACACTCTAACAAGTTGGCATAAATTTTATAATTTATGTTACTATTTACACCATTGATACTCATTTTCATTATGATAAATTTTATTGCTACAGGTTCACTTTTTTTGTTATTAGATTATACATATTTTAAATTTTTAGTGTAGAAAAAAATAAAAAAGACTATAAAATTTTATTGAATTATTGGGTTCATATTAAATTTAAATATATATATTAGTATATCTTACAAGATTTATATTAATTTATTAGAGTATATAAGATAGAATGCAATACAAAAAGTACAACAAGAGATCTAATGTGCTAATTTTCACTCAAAACAGATCTGGTACATGAAAGAAGTAATGAAGTACCTGTTATTATTACAAGCCCGAAAAAAGTAAGATAATTACATTTCTCTTTTAGTAAGGAACTTCATTTCTTTAGTAAGGAACTCCAAATTATAAGCCACTTGAACCAATCAATTTTGTGAGGCCAAATGTTATGGCCATAGCCAGCCAACCTCCGAGTAAAACCCTGATTGATGACCTTATTGCTGGTGCCTTCCCTAATATGGCCCCTAACGATCCAAACAACAGTAAAGCAGTAGTAACTGCAGCGACAACCACACCAATTCTCAGTTTATAGTCCCTTATAAATGATGCTGAAAGTAATGGCACCATTGCACCAACTGAAAATGCCAGGGCTGATGCTGCTGCAGCTTGTATTGGATTTGGAAGACTCTTCTTATCTCCCTCTTGTTCTTGTTCAGTTTGAGATTTTCTTTGGTCCCTCTTTATCTGAGCTAATTCTATGTCAAGTTGTGAGTAAACGGAGACGAATTCTCCGATGGCCATGGAGCATGCCCCGGCTACTAGACCGGCAAATCCAGTTAGGATCATGGCCTTATTGTCTTTTTTAACTGCTCCAACTCCCATCATTAAAGATGCCGTGGAAATCAATCCATCATTGGCTCCTAGGACTGCTGCTCGGAGCCATTGTGCTCTTGTTGAGTAATCGAATTCTTTTTCTTCGACTTGTAGGCTCATTTTCCCTTCTATATCATTGACCGGGAAGGCAAGTTTGGGATCCTGATGGGCTGCAGTTTGATTGGCAGCCATTAGCAGCAAGAAATAGCTAAGCTGCTTAGCTAGCAAGAAATGCAGGAAGATGAATGAGTTGTGCGGTGGACACACGCCTTCAAGCCCTTTATTTATAGGCAAAAGAGAGGCTTTTCCTTTAGTAGTGGAGGCAATTAATGGTGGGGTCTTTGCACTAACTTGGCCAAGCTATTGTTCTATGTAACAATTAGTTTGTCCTCTGGACAAGAAAATTCAAAAAAAAAAAAATAAATAAATAATTGAGTTTTTTCTTTTTCTACTAAAATGGCTTGTTGTTGATGTAGTTGTATTCATGGATATTATATCATATTAAAAAAGCAAAAAAATAATAAAAAATAACAATAAGTTTGAAGGATCTAAAATTCATTAATTTAATAAATTAATGAATCACTATAATTAGGTTTCAGGTATTTATATCTCCTCAACAAATGTCTTGTCAAGATTTGATCCATTTTATCGGTCAATAATCAGGAGACACAATGTCTAGAGTGTTGAAGAATGGATGCTGCCTTAGATTCTATACGCCTTAGATTCTATATGTCAAGAATGAACATTGAGTCGGTCAAAATTTCTTAGTACATTCTTAGTTAGGGGTTTGAATATTGCCAAACAATTCTTGTAATAATATAAGATTTTTTTTTTTTAAAGAAAAGAGATCCTCTAGGTCTTTCCTGGCTGTGGAGCCTAATATATTAACATTACTTAAAATTTCTAAATGAATCAGGATTTGTTGCAGCTGAGGAATAAACAAATGATGATATTCTCTTCTATGAGAGTTTTGAGTTTGGAAGCAATATATGTAAGAATGGAAGTCATATACTTTAAGGCAGTTATGCAAGTCGGGATGGGGCACGAATAACGCATGAAGATGGCAAGAAACGGAAGAATTATAGGGATGAGAAAGAGCCCTTGATGACTCAATCTCATGTGTTGTTAATTTATCCGTTTTGTTTATTTCCTTCTGTCATATTTGCCAAAATTGGCAGCCGTACTTTGTTTTTCAAAATTGCCAAAAAGGCAAATAATTTCACATGTACTTTGTTTTTCATTACAAATTGGCAGCCGTCCTCAAGAGTTTGCAATGGATGATCTTCATTTAAAAAAAAAAAAATTGTTATTCCTTTGCACACATCTATGAGGCCTAGTTTGGCAGGGGAGTGATTTGGGGGAGGATCAAAAAAGAAAAGTTATTTTCTTAAAAAAAATATTTTAATTGAGTGGAAAGTAACCAAAAAAAAAAAAAAAAGCGGAAAAGAAGGAAACTAATAGACGATACTGAGAATCAAATCGGGTTCAAAGAAGGTGAGTTTCGCCTTGTTTGGAAATTTTAAAATACTTGAGAAACGGGGTAGACCATGAAATTTTAAACATTGAAATGTATGATGATGATATTTTTAAAGCAAAAATTGGAATTGGAGCAACTATCGATTAAAATGGAAAAATTGTTAATCTTTGTAATTTTTTTTTTAATCTAAAAGTCAATAATTGTATTAAATCTTTGTTAGGATTGAAAAATTAAATATTGTGAAAATGGTGAGAAACATTTTCACTTAAAGATAATACTTCGAAAAAACAATCTTTGTCTATAAAATCATAAAATTATATGACTTTTTATACAAAGGAAGTCATTGATTTTTATAGTCTATGAACCCCCTAAGCTTATAAAATAACAAAGGCAAACTATTAACTCCAATAACAAGGCCGTATTTAATTCCTCTTCAAAACTCTTGCGAGTACTCCTTTAACTCGTATGGTTTTTCTATATCACAACTCTCAATTAATCTCACTAATGCTTTTTATTCAAGCTATCAAAATATTCTTTCAATCTACTTATAGATGATAATCACATGTATATAAAAATTGATTGTCGACTTCGAAGGTCGGCCAACACTTAAAAGCAAAACAATTTTTTTTAGTAGCCGCCACACACATTTTTTTTTTTTTAGTTTGGCACATAATTAATGAGAATGGATGGTTTTGGTTTAGCCAACAAGTACAAATATTTTATCTATATTGTCTCTTTTAAATCAAAACCTAGTTATAAAGGTAACTTTACTATCATCACGGGTTTCAATTTATTTTGAAATTTCTAATATCGTATATGGTATGTGTAACTTGAACTTGTAAGTGACTGTACGTCTTTCCTCTCATCACACATCATGTTGAATAACATGATTTGAACTTCAAAGCAATCTTAACTTGTTCTTCACAATGTTCAATTAGCTCATGCAAATTTCCCACTTATTTTTAAACTAATATTTTTCAATCTCAACAATAACTTCGTGAATTTGGGACTTCTTTTCTAAATTTTCTATGACACAATCAATTGATTCAACCTTCACAGAAGTGAATTCATTAAATTTTCTCTTCACAGGCAACTTCTTTTCCAACCAAAAATAATCAAATTTACTAATATCTTTTTCAAATGTGTCGCTAGTTTTTTGTTGCTCCTTATTGCTCTCCCTTGTTTAATCTCACTAAATAATGTAATCAATTCCAAATTTTCAGCCAAATCAAAAACTTTATATTTTTCTATGTCAGAAACAAATTTATCACTATTGAAATCAATAACCCACTCCATGCCAAACTTTGGTTTATATTCCGGTCCATATCCCAAAAACAAAATATAAATATTTGACCAATAATCAGCAAGAGATTTTGAAATAAAATATTCCTTGTATAAATTTAAAACCATTGATTCTCTGCTAATTTTAAAAAACAATCTCTCTTTCTATTTATGGTCTGCCTTAGACAATGGTGAAGCAACTGTCCATTCAATTTGATGTATTAAATCATATTGTCTAAAGTATTTTCCCTTCAATTTTGACCATTGTTGGCATTGATAAAAAATTGTCACCGAATGTAAAATCTCAAACTTTTCACTATTGATCAAATCAATCTATTTTGAAAAAAAAAAAATTAATACACGAACCTTTTGGTCTCCCTGTTGTGTTCATGGATACTGTCATACTTGGAAAATTAAGAAAAATGGGAGCATCTAATAAATTGCAAGAAACCAAAACCCACTAACTTAAACTGTTGACTTCAAATGGGTTCCTATTGCTTATTGCCCAACTTTAGATGAGCTTCCCACTTCCCATGTGTGAAACCTCCATAACAAGTGGTATTAAAGTCAGAATATTAGACTACTTCATATTTGGGCACTAAATGGGTCCATGATGAATAGATGGGTTTGCTAGAGTAGGGAGTGGATTTTAATGTAGTAGTGTATCGGGGAGATTTTGTTGTGTTTATAAATATTGTTTCATATTGAAAAATTAAAAAGAATAGAAACACTTAATAAGTAGTAAGGAATCAAAACCCACTAATGAAGACCTTTAAATTAGAGCTTTTTTTCTATTATTTCTTTTTGCCAAGGAATCTTCTATCAACAGCCGAAATGTCACTAATAAAGACCTTTATACTGGAGGTCTTTTTCTATTATTTCTTTTTTTCATATTCTTAATCACATGTTGGTTACACCTACAATCAAAATGAAAACTGAGCGTTTTGTGGTTCAAAAATGCGGAATCTCATCTGAATCACCATTTGTTAAGACTTTTCCGCGTGAATTCTTTAACTTGAATAGGACATTTGGTTTAAACTTTTGGGTTCAAATAGACTTTTGTTGCAAAATCACGTCGATTAATATCCCATAATTTGATGTTGCTAGCGTTGATATTGCTTATTAAATATCGAAAAAATTTAGTATTAGGAAAATTTTAAAATAAAATAATTCAAAATAATATTATTTACAGAATTATGAAGTCATACGACATTTTACACAAAGGAGGTCAATGGACTTTTATAGGGTATGACTCTAAACTTACAAAATATCAAAGGCCAATTAATGCTAACTATTGCTTTTTACTCAAACCTATCAAAATATTCTTCTATTTCATTCAAAACTAACAGTCACACACACACACGGAGGAAGTGATAGCCGGCTTTGGAGGTCCCCAATACTTAAAAGAAAAACAATTTTTTCCAGCAGCTGCCATCTTCTTTTTTAATCAAGTTCGGCACAAAAATTAATACGAACGAATGGCTTTGGTTTAGTCAAAAGTACAGACATTTTATCTACAATCTTTAATCATGTAATCAGCAACCATTCTGAGCGTCATTAAATTTCTTTGTCGGAGAAACCTTTCTTTCTCGCGTCGCCACGCTAAAAGTTAGAAACGCCAATCAGCCACCCAAAACCGCCCTTTTTCTCCACCCTAATCCGCCACCCAAACCCTCTCCTTATTGCCCATATTTTCTCTGTTTATTTCTTTGGAGTAATAAGTCATAAGATGTGCGTTATATTGAAGTTCTAAGCAATACTGCATTCGGATTGAATTTTATAGACATCAAATTAATCTTGTGAACTTTGAGACGAAAAGCCACCATTTTTAAGAAATGAAGGGATTAAAACATAGGCATGGAAGAATGGATCGGTGAAAAAGTTATCAGTAAGAAATCTTATTCTCCATTTGTTATCTATAATGGAACTAATGACTATACCTGCCTATAGTATCTTCAAAAATAATTTAAAAAAAAGTTCAGGGACAGTAGTTAATTGGATATATTTTTATATGATTTTGTTTAAATTTTATAACTTTTCTGGAATTTCAACTCTTATTTAATGTCTCAACGTGAATAAGTTATAGCTATTGATAGATCGTATAAACTGTGATAAAATTCTATGGAAAATGTATCCAACCCAAGGGAATTTTAATTTTTACAAACAACTAAATAGACCTTCAATATTTTTTTTTCCTTGATTAAAAATAAAAGTCCTAGGTATCAACCAATTTAGATTAACTGACACATAATTAAACAAAGAAAGAGATAGTTATGTGTCTCATGCTAATTTGTCTACAATCGATTCAATGAATATTTTCTCTCTTCACAAAAAAATAAAATAAAATAAAATTGTTGTTTTTTTTTGTGATTAATTCACTAGAAAAATTAGATCATAACTTTTATGGAATGATCAACAATTGAGTTATGAATATCATCTACCTTCATATGATAATAAATTAAGTTTTTCCTATTGGTCTTACTCTCTATCATGAAGGGCCATTCTAAAAAATATTGAGAAATCATTAATTGGCCCGTCCTGATGAATATGGATGGTGAAGAGGATGGCACCAAGAAGTCAAATGCTAAAAGGTAGGAGTCAGATATCATTGTTGAATGGGAAGGAGTGTGGATTCCACACGAACACCACCAAGTAATCTTGTTATTTTAATTGATGCCAAATCAGGGTGTGATAAGGACAAAAGTGCTATTGCATAAAATTAGTGTAGCCATGGATGGTTTTGGGCTCCCACATTTTATTTATTTTGCATTGGGGTCACCAGATTTCAACTGACTCATGTTGTCTCATTGTGGGATTAAAAATAATGCCCTGCAAAATTGTTTGGCGAAATTTTGGAAAAGGATTAAAACCGTTGTTGTTTCCTAATTGTATAATTTATAGTGAAAAGTTTCAATGAATTTTCTCATCAATATTCGGAACTCACCAACAAAAAATTATGTACACGTTCTATGCTAGTCACTAAAAGAATTTATTCAAAAATTTTACTAGAAAGTTAGAATTGCAAAAAATCATTCATCGACATCATTTGTAACATTTTCATTAACAACATTTTATGTCCCTTATTATAATAAACTAAGAGAAATTAGTTACAGTTTCATCAAATTGATGGTTAACCTTTTGCTTTTCCTACTACTATTAATTAAATACGTTTCTCTTAGCTATTGGTCTACTTTTTTAATCATGAAAAGGATGAAGGGTCATGTTGATAAAAATGATTCTCAAAATTTGCTTGGCTCGACTCGTAAACCTTGCCAACAAACCATTCATGAACAATGATGAGGATGGCCCTAATAAAGTGAATGCAAAAAAGTGGGGATCGGATAATACTATTAATAAATGGAGGAGTGAGGATTCCACACGAATGCCACCAACGGTAGTTATCTGATGGGTCATTTCAATCAAAATCAGGATGTGCATGGGGGATATTCCTTTAATCGGACAATCAATCCTGGGAGAAAAATAGTTGAGGGTGGGCGTATGGGTGAGGGGGGGAAGAGAGGAAGTGGATGCTTTTTGCCTCTGCCTCTGCCTCCACTTTTTATTTCTTTGTTCTACACTAGGGTTACAGGATTTCACCTGAATGATTTCATTGGTCTATTGTGGGATTGAACACAGTTGTAAATATCTTGTTCAAGTATTGTTTGGGTATATTTGGAAGAGGCCTAATACCGCTTTGATTTCCAATTAATGTAGGATTTTTTTTGTTTTGTTTTTTTAATTGGTTGCGAAGGTTTTGGAACTTCCTTGAATTACAGTATAGAAAAGTCTTCGTGAACATTCTCTGTGGCTATTGAAGCTATAAGCCAATGAATATTAACTTGCAATGGACGGTTAATTTGGCACATACTTCAAATTTAAATTAAGGAAACTTTAAATAACACCACATGAAAATTTTCACCACACTTTGTTGCTTCAAGTTGAAATGAAGAAAAATATTTTAGGAAAGTTTGTTAATTCTTTTATAATTGTTCATAATCTTGTAGTGGTTTGAAGGGGAAAATGCATTTGACATGTGTGTTAGTGCTTCTTTAGGACCAAAAATTAAGTATAACCCTCGTAGGGTTCTCATTTTTTCGCAAAGTAAATTAATCAAATAAAAGAAATATAATTTTGACCCTTTAAATTATTTTGTATATTTTAATTATTAAACTTATATTTTTACCCTAAATTGTTGTTCCACTTGAGTACACTCAATATCTCTTTTCTTGGTTTAAGGGCATTAGGGTTTCAAAGTTCATATTTTGTGCTTAGTGGCATACTGATCGATATACCAGTTTTAGAACCATATCAATAATTGAAATTCATCCTTAATTCAATTAGGTAATGTGAACCAAACCGCTTGTGAGCCAGATCTGTAGAGACTCGTTGGGCACTTAATTTGCATGTCCGAATACGCACGATCCATATGCTATTAATCCAATATTCTCCACTAAATATATATTTAGTATTAGGATAAATAGTATAAGTCGTATCTTAACTTGGTACTAAAATTCAATTTGATGTCGCATGCACAAAAACTTTCAATTAAATATAACTTGATTTTAATTGGTTTCTAACTAAAACGAAGCCAAATCAAGAGGTCACTAAATGATATGAAATTTAATAATTTTTTGGATTCATTAATCGGATAAAATGATATCTAAGATTTATTTTCTATGCTGGTTTTATTAATTTTTGTGAATGGTTAACTCCACCTTGTGTTTTAATAGTTTTAGTTGAGTGGCTTAAAATTGATCAAAAGTTTTTTTAAAGATTTTGGAGAAGGAATTTAGCATTCGGTCATGAGTAGAATAATATACGATTAATGTGCTGAAATATATCTTGAGATCATGAAAAATGATAATATACTAACATGACATGTATATTCATTAAAGTGACCTAGTTTTAATGAGTTTATGATTAGTTGATACAGATAGGAATAGAGTATATCTTAGATTTTGAATGCTTCTGATTGACCATCAAAAGAGGCTTTTAGGTAAAATTGGTTTCGTATATAATAGTTCAGATTAATTATTTTCGCTAGGACAGTGAGAGCATCAAACTTATTATATATCTCTTGATGATGCATTTTAGTAGAAGCCACAATCTACAAATTTATCAAAAACTCAAACCAAATCAACCCAATAACCTTTGCATGCAGAAGATTCATATAATATATACAAGAACATATGAATGGAAAGAAAGAAAGAAAAAAAAAAGAGTAGGCTTTGTTGATCAATACGCTAGCTAGCTTTCACATGAAATTCTTTTGAAGTTGTTTTGTATCTCTTGCCTTTATATGAAGAGATATCACGTAAACCTCGCAATAAAAATTGAATTGATTTGGCTTGCACTGATGGTGCTTTTGCTTTCTTATTAGAATTGGAATGTTTTTATTATATTTAGGTGAATTTGTTTTATGTTAATTCATTCATAATATCTATTTTATAATATATTCAAATTACTAGAATTTTGTATAAAATCCAAACTAACATTTAAATAAAATATATTTAATTTTAAATCAATTTTAATTCTAATTAGTAACCAAACGGATATAAGGACCAATTAGAATTATATTATCAAATTTGAAGATTGAATAGAAAACTTTTGAAACTAAATTGAAGTTTTGACATAAGTTTTTTTTTTTTTGACAAGCAAAATGTCATTGAGTTTTATTAGAAATTGGTTGCAGGAGGTCCAAGTCTCCAATACAAAATAGAAAACCACCACTAGGCTACATTAGCTATTAGCACTATGATGGGTTAACAAAAGGAAATAGAAGACATAAAACAGAAATTAGACTAGTAATATATCCACCTATATAATAATCGTCAATAAGTTTTGACTTCTGGTCACTCTTGATTTTGTCAATCTATCAGCAACACTATTCATCGTCCTCGGAACGTGGTGACCCTCCCATTTTTTAATTCTCCCATTTGAGGAACAGTTAATGTCATTTACCCTTTCTCTTTTTTTTTTTTTGAGTTACTTTATTCCTACATAATTCTATAAGCTTATTATCAGTGGTTTTTTTTCCCCCTTCCGTCTGTAATTTTTCCTTTTTTTTTTTACTTGGGCTTCGAATTCTTTAATTAAGGGAATTAATTTGACCCGATCTTGTCTACTTATTTATAAAAGTTTTTTTTTTGGTTATGAAACCTTTGACTGCTAGTTGCTTGTATTTTCAAATGCACTAAAATCTTTCAATTGGCCATCTTGAAACAGAAAAAATATATTCTATAACTAGTTTTCATCGTATTGTTACAAGTTTTCATCGTTCAAAGAAAGAGACAGCGTACGGTACTAAAGAAAGAATGATGGTTATAATCTCTAAACTAAAAAGGTATTTAAGTCCATATTATCATTGCAAATGTACAAATTTGATAGGATGGACTTACCAATTTATAGGGACTTACAATTTAGCATTTATTAAATACATGATCATTCAACTTTTTTTTTTCTTCTCTTGAATAAACAAAGAGTTACAAAAAAATCTCCATTTTGTGGATAATGCTTTGTTTTAAATATATATATATATAGACGTGAGTGTACGGAATTTTAACTGTATATTTTTATTATGAACTTAATAATTTAAGTTAGGAAACTATATGAAAATGATGAGAGACAAAGTGTAAGAAGAGTAGTTGTGAATTTAAGTAAATGATTTTGTTTTTACCAATTCAATAATATTAATTAAATGGGCAAAATGTACAGATTTAAAACATATATAGGGGGTAAAGTGTTAGTTATTCCAAAATATAATACATGTTATTTATTTCCTCTAAATTTTTGGACCGATTTTTATACACTTTTACAGGTAAACCCAGATCTATATCATGATGGGCAAACCCGATTGTATAGAAAACAGAAGGTATCCAATTTTATAAATTACAATTAAATTTTAATTGTACATTTTTTTTCTTTGGTTAAACTTCCTTTAAAACAGAGCGCAGCATCAGGCTTGAAATAGGGAGTGATGAAATCCTCTAGGTTATGCCTTCCCACAAGTTTCCATTCCAAGGACAGAGGGGCGTGCGTCATGATGGGAAAATAACTAAACAAAAGGTATAGTTCAATATCATTTTGATTTTTGGGTTTAATTGCATTTACATTTGCTCATGAAGGAAAATATGCAATATAGCTTGCCATCTCATTTTATGTTTTTATACTTTCGAAATACTTTTTATTTTGACAATTTTTGTTTTAAAAATGTAAAAATGCAAAATAAAATTACAAACTTTGTTTTCTTTAATCCATATTTTTGCAATATTTACGAGAACTATCATCTAATATGTGTGTGTGTGTATATATATACATGTAATAGTTTTCTGTCCATTTTTACATGTTTTGAATTGGTTGATGTCTATTTAATCGACACATATGCAATTGTCCTAAATCATTCAAAGTTTAACTTTTGAACTTTATATAACAGAGGTGTGTATTAGTCTTTTTTATCTCTATTTTTCTTATACTTCCCTAAACATTTACAAGTGAAAAGTTCTTTACACTTTTATCTTATCTTAATATATAATTTAAATTTATAGTTGTAATCACATTTTAACTTAAAGTTAAAGTGTTTAAAAACTAAAGCAAAAATATAATGTAACAAACTAATTTTAGTATTTTCTTTGTTTCATATACTTTTGAGTTTTGCCGAGTTCATAGACATTACATTCAAAACTATCATATACTTTTCAGTTTGAAATTGCATTATTTTTATGTTTATGAGACTTTTTTTTTTGTCTCGCAATTTAAAAACACAAATTGAAATATTAAACTTTGCTCTCTTTAATCCATATTTTTAGAAATAAATACTAAAAACCGAGTCAAATAAAGTATAGCATGACAAAATACATAGCTATATTGACATTTACATTATTCTAATAAATTCTATTTTGCAATTTGAATTTGAATTTGGTTCCTCATTTTCTCCTCTTGAGCCACGTTTCATTAAATTCAATGGAGAAAAAGAAGGGGAAAAAATTCTATGGTCATTATCTTAATAAGTCTCTTGATAAAATTAGGGAGACGTAGCTGGAGAATGGCATCTCTATAGGTGGACGGCGGCAACATCACTGGATTTTGGCGAGGGGTGTTCACCAATTTGGGCAGCAGTTCCGAAGACACTCCGATTTGGTGCTCAATTTTACTGCTTTTTTTAACTTCAAATACGGATTGCATTTCAAAATATCGTTTTTACATTTTTAATCTAATAATTATGAAATAATAAATATATTAAAAAGCACAAAAATATTTTATACATTGTAAAAATATGTTTTCTAATATTAAACTATACACACCCTCCTTGGATGGGAAGTGGAATCTTTAAAGGAGATAATCCTTTTCGAACTTTTTACATACAAAATGTTCAGGTTCTTATTAACCACAAGTTTGTACCTCCAAATCACGAAAATGTGGAAAGCCTTTGTTATTTAACTGGTTGGGATGCATATTCGGAAGAGAGTGGGAAGGCTTATGATACAAAATGTTTCCAGAGGTATTATTAATTAACTACAAAAAAAAACCCAATGTTTAGATCTCTTAAAAAGAGCATAGATTTCCATGATGTATTTAGTAGCTGTGTTTATAGTTTATTAATGCAATCTTCAAAAAAATTACAAGATGCATAAATTGTATGTGTGAGCATTAAACGTTCGAGTCATCTTTAGAATTATATATATGGAGGGAGAGTGTGTGTGAGGGCACAAACTTTAGTCACACATACTTTCAGAAGAATTACATGGATCCAAAGTGATCTAAACTATTTTAGTATAACTTTTACTATTTTCCAGTTCAGAACTCACCTTGAACATTATTAATGAAGTGACAAGTAGTTTCTCCATTTTAAAAAAATTAATGATCATAAAGTGCCTAATTAAGTGATTGCCTTTTGGGAGGCTACCAATATGCTGGTCATAAATGCTCCTTTCATCCGTCCTTAAAACAAATATATTTAAATATAATTTTTTTAGTTATTAGTTATAACATATAGTTAATACATCATTAAATGTATCATTATACTTTATTCTTATTGTTTAATTGTGAATCATACATAATCTTTATTAGAAAGGATGATATAAGAATTTATCAAAAAATATGCTCCATTTTTAAGACAAAAAAACAAATAAAAAATAAATCTAAAAGTGGACTTTTTTTCATGAACGAAAAAATATTGTTTTGAGTTTAATATTGATTTCAATATGCAGTGAAGATTCTGACTAATTAATTGACTCCCATAGTATTTCGATTAAAATCTTTAACTTTCATTGTTTTGTTGTTCTTTCGTGAAGTGGAGGTTTCGTATTCATTTCTTTTTATTCGTTCAAGGATAGGAGAGTTACATGTTTGGCCAACTCAAGGAACATGCATCCCTTTCTTTTCCAATAAATTATTACGTGTAACCATTTGTTGACAAGGAATATACATTCAAAACAAAAACTACACAAGAAGACTAAAAATTCAAAAAATTAGTTTTATTACTATTGTAAAATGTGCCATTATTTTATTTGTTTATTACATTTTTGATATTTTGGTCCCATATTTGAATTATTTGATACTTTCCTATGGTTAATTTCTTTCAAGAAATTTTTATTCCAAATGTAAATAAATATTTAAATTTAATTTCTCATATTTCACGTGCAATAATGTTACATAATTTTTAATCAATTAGCAAATCAATAATAAAAACTAATTTCACAAATACGTCAAAATGTTTTTATGCAATGCTATCAAATGATTTATTCATTTATTGAACTGCAATTTAGTAGTTATGCTTTGTGATTTAATTTAGACCACGTGCAATGCACACGCACATTTTGTAATTTCATAAAATATAGAAGCAATAACATTGCATTAGAAAAAAATGCTATATAATAACTTGAGTCAGTAACCAAAAGATTATCTGTAATCAGGGTAATAAATATTGAAGTTATTTTTGTAATAATAATCTAAATTTTCAATGTAACTTTTACTCTAAATTTGTAATAATAATCTCTGCTTTATTGGCTTGTCAAAAAAAAAAATATTGAAGTTATTGTAGGAACTTTATTTTCATAATTATATACAATAAATTGAATATTTTTGTTAATTAATAATTATGGTTTGATATGAA
The DNA here is from genome assembly GCA_020080225.1 of Gynochthodes officinalis. Lineage (NCBI taxonomy): Eukaryota > Viridiplantae > Streptophyta > Magnoliopsida > Gentianales > Rubiaceae > Gynochthodes > Gynochthodes officinalis. The sequence continues at coordinate 31,736,487 of CM034620.1, read as the reverse complement.
ACTTAGAATGGAGCAATTAAGATATTATTTACAATTTAGGGATGATGTTAAATTTTAATTTAGTTAGTTATGATTAATCAATAGGATTACTAAAAGGGTTATGTCTTATATAAAATTTAATTAATTTAGTTTTTATTGACATTCAAAAAATTAGAGAGATCAACCTAAGAAAACAAATCATTTACCATTTACTACAAGTTTAATTAGGTCAAATGTTTGGCTCGACTTAGAGATAACTAAGCTCGAGCCGAACTCGAGCTTGCTTGAATAGGTCGACAAGTAATACCAAACTCAGAAACTCAATTAAGAGATTAAATGGCTCGATTAAGGCCGATTAAGCCTCTTAATACCTACTAGGGATTTGAATTTGAGCTGAAATACTTTTCTCTTTTTCCTTGCCTTACTTATTTTATTGTTTTTCCGAATTCCTACTCAATATAGTGTTCTCTTGCTTCTTTAAAGAGCTCATAAAAATATATAGCTTCATGTATTGTGAGCTTTATGTTAAGAAAAGTATGCTTTGTGATCAAACTTTAAACACGTGCAATGCACGTGCACAATTTCTAGTTTCATAAATTATAAAAACAATAACATTTCATTAGAGAAAAGTACTATATATATATCACTCGAATTATTAACCAAAACGTTAAATCATCTAATATTAATCAAAGAGTGAGTTTCTTTGTTAAAAAAAAAATCAAAACTTGAAGTAATCTATGTGCATTGAACAAATGAGGGAACTTGAATATCTTTATTGTTGGGATCAAAATCAATAAATCCCAAAAACACAAAATAGATGAAATCGGCCGTACGGGTTTGTACACCCAAAAACCTGGTAAATAACTTGGACGAGAACTTGGCCGTCCAAGAAGTCACGCGCACACACGAACAAAACAAAACAAGCCAATTGATCACAGACCCACAAGCAAAACAATTTGCTTGATTTTGTTTTGTGAATTCGGCGTCAATTGAAGCTAAGCAAAACAAAGGAAACAAACAAACAAGCAATGGGAAAATCCGTGCTATGGCCACGTATAAACAAAAGAAACATTTGTAGCTGAACAAAATTGGCAGCTAATCATAAAACACGCCGAGCGGTTTTTCAAGGAGGCTCTCTTTGTATTTCTATGTTTCTCTCTGTTTTTCTCTGTGTACTAAAATCATGAATAATATGTCTTATTTATAGGACTCAACTAAACCCTATACCTATTGGATTTGGTAACTACTAAACCAAAACTCAATATGATTAACAATTCTAAACCCAATAGAATTACCAAATTACAAACCCAATAGGAAACTTAGTTTAATTCCACTACATTTATTCAATAACCCCAATGGTTGGATTAATTGCAAAGTGGAATTTTGATATGAATTTCTATACAAGAAAGCCTATACCAAAACCCTCCATAATCAATCCTAGAATCACCATGGGACTCCTTAGAAGCAACATTATAGAATAAAGATTTACCTGTGATGCTAATATAATAATAGAAGATCCAATAAGAAGTGACCTTCTCTTTCTAGCTTTACTCAAAAATGCAGAAGCCAACAGTGTTATTACGACACCTAAGAAGCCAGCTACAAAAGGTGTTACGAACTCCTCATTTGAAATCAATGATATTGACGCAGAAACCAGTGGACCAAACAACATGAGGGGAACTATTGTTACAAGTTGTGGTAGCAACTGAGCAAACATTTTAATTATCAATGTTGGATGATTTTCATATCGTAACAACTCTTGCAATTGATTCTTTTCTTCATTATCTCTGGTAGTGTTTATGAGTTCTGCCCATTCTGCTTCAATATCACCATTCAAATAACCATACCTCAACCTTCTCAAGGCATTATGGGCTTCTTCCACCTTGCCTTGATCAAGAAGGTACCTTGGGGTTTCACTGATTGTTAATGAAACCCCAAATAGCAATAGCACTAGAACTTCAAGAACTCCAAATGAAATTCTCCAACTCCAAGCTAAGGGATGGGAAGGTAAGAGAAAGTTGGTGCTGTAGTTTTTATTGACATTCAAAAAATTAGAGAGATCAACCTAAGAAAATAAATCATTTACCATTTACTACAAGTTTAATTAGGTCAAATGCTTGGCTCGACTTAGAGATAACTAAGCTCGAGCCGAAATCGAGCTTGCTCGAATAGGTCGACAAATAATACCAGACTCAGAAACTCAATTAAGAGATTAGATGGCTTTGACTAAGGCCGATTAAGCCTCTTAATACCTATTAGGGATTTGAAGTTGAGCTGAAATACTTCTCTTTTTCCTTGCCTTACTTATTTTATTGTTATTCCGAATTCCTACTCAATATAGTGTTCTCTTCTTTAAAGAGCTCATAAAAATATATAGCTTCATGTATTGTGAGCTTTATGTTAAGAAAGGTATGCTTTGTGATCAAACTTTAAACACGTGCAATGCACGTGCACAATTTCTAGTTTCATAAATTATAAAAACAATAACATTTCATTAGAGAAAAGTACTATATATATATCACTTGAATGATTAACCAAAACATTAAATCATCTAATATTAATCAAAGAGTGAGTTTCTTTGTTAAAAAAAAGTCAAAACTTAAAGTAATATTTGTGCACTGAACAAATGAAGGAACTTGAATATCTTTATTCAATAACCCCTATGGTTGGATTAATTGCAAAGTGGAATTTTGATATGAATTTCTATATAAGAAAGCCTATACCAAACCCCTCCATAATCAATCCTAGAATCACCATGGGACTCCTCAGAAGCAACATAATAGAATAAAGATTTACCTGCGATGCTAATATAATAATAGAAGATCCAATAAGAAGTGAACTTCTCTTTCTAGCTTTACTCAAAAATGTAGAAGCCAACAGTGTTATTACGACACCCAAGAAACCAGCTACAAAAAGTATTATGAACTCTTCATTTGAAATCGATGATATTGATGCAAAAACCAGTGGACCAAGAAACATGAGAGGAACTGTTGTTACAAGTTGTGGTAGCAACTGAGCAAACGTTTTAACTATCAATGTTGGATGATTTTCATATCGTAACAACTCTTGCAATTGATTCTTTTCTTCATCATCTCTGGTAGTGTTTATGAGTTTTGCCCATTCTGCTTCAATATCACCATTCAAGTAACCATCCCTCAACCTTCAAAAGGCATTATGGGCTTCTTCCACCTTGCCCTGCTCAAGAAGGTACCTTGGGGTTTCACTGATTGTTAATGAAACCCCAAATAGCAATAGCACTAGAACTTCAAGAACTCCAAATGAAATTCTCCAACTCCAAGCTAAGGGATGGGAAGCAATGAGAAAGTTGGTGCTGTAGGCAAGTGTAGCTCCTACACATTGATAACCAAATAAAATTTCTAACTATTTCTGTGCAATTTTTGGGACTAATTCGACAAATGTAGTTGGGATGACCTACATTGCAAAGAAAATTCGCCATTAATTAAATGATTTAGTCAAGTGAAATTTGGATACAAGATAGACAAAATTCTAATTTTTTTACCTGAATAAGAAAGCCTATACCAAACCCCTCCATATCAATCCTAGAATCACCATGGGACTCCTCGGAAGCAACATAATAGAAACCAATCCAATGAATTGAAGGATAGATCCGCTAAGCAATAGTACTTTTCGACCCTTCCACTTATTTAATGCAAAAGCCACCCATAAAGATAGACAAGCTAAGAGTGGAACAGCAAATGCGAGTAAGAGAAATCGAAAGTCAGCAAATCCACAAAAATCTGTGGATTTGTTATGTCTCTGCTCATAGAAAAGATTGGGAAATGTCTTATACAGGAATATATGTCCGTCAAACACCCCACCTGTTCCATGACAAAAAGTTCAATATTTTCAAATATATCCAAAATAGAATATTTGTTGTCCAAAGTCATCTATTATAATTGTATTTTATTATTCAAAAATGTCACCAAAAAATTACCTAAAAAACTGGTTGTATGCCTCGTTATAGTTGCTCCAAGTATTGCTAGTAGCCTAAATATAACAAATTTCTGTGGAGGTTAAGCTAATAGATGTGATTGAACTATCTGTGGTTGGATTGGTAGAGGAGGTTGAGATATGGAAGAAGTCAAAAGACTAACTTGCAAACTAAGGCTCATGCTCATCTACGATCTCTTGAACCTCCAAAACTGTGTGAAGTTCTCCCTCAGCCAACGCAGTTGTGTCAGGTTGAGCAACTGCATCAGGCTGATGAGATTGAGTAACTCAATGAGACTGAATAACTCAATGAAATTGAGGAGCTCCACAAGGCTACAGTTCAATCTTTTCTCCTTCAGCCACCGCAGCTGTGTTAGGTTGAGCAGCTCCATCAGGCTGATGAGATTGAGTAACTCGATGAAATTGAGGAGCTCCACAAGGTAGCTACTCAATCTTCTCAATGATACCACATGAATACAAAATATTTATTTTTTTTCTTAAATTAATATATACAAGAAAACCTATACCAAACCCCTCCATAATCAATCTTAAAATCACCATGGGACTCCTCAGAAACAACATAATAGAAGCCAATCCAATGAATTGAAGGATGGATCCACTAAGCAATACTACTTTTCTTCTTGCTATTTCCCACATTTCTTTCACCATTTCCTAATCCAAGTACTCCAATAGTTGATACCTAAAAGTAGGAATCCACACAAAGAACAAAAACAATGTCCTCGTACTATTTTCTCTACCTCCACACACAACACCACCCCTTTCAAACCACCACTTCTGCCAAATTACTACTCCTTCACTACCTCCGATTAAAAAAATGCCTCCCAACACCGTCGGGTGACAAATGAATCTCCTCCTTCTCCACTACCACCACCACCACCTCTAGCTTGCCCAAAGACTTCTTCTCGTAAAATCTCTAAGAAAGGAAAAGAGAAACAACAGCATCAGTAGCCCAAAAAATAGAACCCAGTCCACAAAGAAGAATACCCTCTCCCGCTGACTCAGGTCACTCAGCCAGATCCCTCTCCCGGTTCCCGGACCGCCCATTCCTTCGCCCGGCCAAGAGAATACTGGGGAAAACTAAAGCGCATCACAATTTTAAAAGGTATGATCTACTACTCATGTCAATTTATGCATGAAATTAAATGTTTACATTTAGATTTAGTTCAAATTTAGTTTTATTCGTATTGGAAATTTGCATTTCTCAGTATCAACTAACTGAGATTATCGAGTATCAACACCAATTTGACTCTAGTCTAAAAAGAGTTTTGATTATTAATCTTCCTAATATTCTTAAAAATTTTGCAAGCAATTTGATTTTAAGAAAATCTTCCTAATATTCTTAAAAATTTTGCAAACAATTTTGATTTTTAATCTTTCTAATATTCTTTAAAAAAATTACTGCTATTAGTTGGGAAAACTTGGATAGAAATACCAAATTGCATGGTGCTTCTTTCAACAAGTTTGTGGTAGAAGTTCCCCTTCCCATAGTTTAATTATGTAAAGCTCGACTTGAAGATAACTAAGATCAAGTTGAGTTTGAGCTTGCTTGAAAAGTTTGATGAGCCAAGCTCGAGCTTCTTAATGCCAGACTTGAAAGCTCAATTTAGAGATTAAAGGCTCGGTTAAACCTGATAAAGCCCCTTAATACCTACGCTTTCGTTAGAGAGCTCACCAAAAAATACACTTTCACTTATGTGAGCTCAATTAAGAAAATGCATGATTATGCTCCAACTAAAAAGCTTCAAGATCTTCACCATGAAGGAAGAATTGAGGTAGAAAAATGGGTTAGCATCATAGGTATATTTTTAAATCAATTGAATAATTAAGCTCTTTGTTTCATATTAAGTATAAATGAATTTTAATTTAGGTTAATATTTTTCATTACAAATCAGCTTATGATTCATTTTTAAAATTTTCATTAATCCTCGAAGTGGTACTATTGGTCCTACTGTTGGATTCTTTCTTGTCCTTAATTTTGTGTGTATATCTTTATTGAATAACCCCATGATTGGATTAATTGCGAAGTGTCAGGAGCTACAGGACCAATAGCAGGACTGTTGATAAACTGTATCTCAAATATTATGATTGGTGTCATGAACCAAGTCACTTTTCAACTTCTTTGTCAGTTGAAAAGTTAGTTATTTTTAATGGATATATGTCGAAATATTTTGATGTAATGCTAGCAAGTTATCAATTTATTTGTCAATTAAATTGCAATTTAGTAGTTATTCTTTGTGAACGAACCTAGAACACGTGCAACACACGTGCACAATTTCTAGTTTCATAAAATATATAAACAATTAAATTGCATTAGAGAAAAGTGATATACAGATCACTTGAGTCATTAACCAAATAGTATTTATAATCATACTAATACATATTTAAGTGATTATAGAAACTTGATTTCTACAATTATATACAATGATTTGAATATTTTTATTAATTAATTTGTATGCTTTGAAATGAAACCTAGACTGAGCAACTAAGATATTATTTGCCAATTTTTGGATGAGGATGAATTTTGATTTAATTATGTATAATTAATTAATACGATAACTAAAAGCATTATGCCTTATGTATAATTGAATTATCATTCCGTTTTTGTTGAGGTTAGAAAATTTTGGCAAGATCAAATTAGGTATACAAATAATTTACCATTTACCATAAGTTTAATTATGTAAAATGCTTGGCTCAACTAGAAGATAACTAAGATCGAGTCGAGTTCGAGCTTACTTGAAAAGGTGGACGAGCCAAGCTCGAGCTTCTTAATGCCAGACTTGGAAGCTCAATTAAGAGATGAAAGGCTCGATTACACCTTATAAGGCCTCTTAATACCTACACTTTCTTTAGAGAGCTCATCAAATAATACAACTTCACTTATGTGAGGTCCACTAAGTAAATGCCTAATTATGCTCCAACTAAAAATTTTCAAGATCTTCACCTTTGAAGGAAGAATTAAGATAGAAAAATGGGTTAAAGGGTCTGGTTTATTTATAAGGTATAAAATTAAGATTAGTTTGTATGAGTCTTTTGTTTAGCTAAAGATAATAAATGCATTACAAATGATATAATTCGTGTCGCATTAATTTCTTGGCTTAAAATCTTGGATCTTTAAATGTTGGAATAATTATTGGTAAACACAATTTTAATTTCATAATTTTGCATGCAAAATCTTTTGAAAATTTAAAGTTTGAAAGTCTTGAAATGATGCCCAAAAAAGGTATGCAAATTTTGTAAACTTCTGTGCAAAAAAAAATCTCCAAATAATGAAGAAAGGCTAAAATGATTCCAATACTCATTTTTTCTAAAAAACCTTCAAAGGCATTTAAATCTATTCACACTCTTTTAGCATTTGATTTTGACTAAAGTTATTTTTTTTTAATATTAAGGGTTTGTATCGGTCGGTACTTTCAAATTTTTGATTTATTTGATTTGACCGTCTTTAGAAACTTAAACCGAAAATCAAACCAAATTCAATAGAATTTGAAATTTGGTTCTCAGTTTGAATATGAATTTAACCAAATTAGCCATATTTCGAATTCGGTCAAGTTCGGGCAAATTTGATTCGAATTAAGCGAATGAAGGTATGATTTTTCCTCTCTTTTTCAAGATCATTTTTTTCAACCTATTGAGTAATAAAATTTCGAAGCTTCAAATAATCACAATAACAAACTTAGTAATACAAATTTAACAACAAAGACTACAATAACCAGGAATATAATAACAACCAAGTTAATAATACAAATTAATAATTATAAATACATAGCTCCAAATTAGTAATGATCCAAACTGAATCAAGATTCAATTATCATAATATATTTCCAAGTTTCAAATTCCATAATAGTGAGATAGGGTTTTTCTTCTCTATCTTTATGTGTGCCAAGGTTTCATTCCTTCTGCTTTCTACATTCCCCTTGTAAATGGGGCTGTCCATGATTTCACCGCACCCAAAATGAACCATTCAAACCAAACAGGTTAATGGTTCCATTTTTTATGAGATATATTGTTTTTGGAAGGCGGTTAATGGGATAATTTTCAAATTAGGGGACAAATTTCGATTCCCAGGACCAAAAATCTTGGTTCAGTTCAATTTCTTTTTGTTTTTCTTTAATTTTTAAATCTCAATCTAAAATATATATTAATTATACAATTTATATTTTATATTGGTATAAATAGATAGTTTTCTTATAAAAGTTCGGCAAAAATATTTTTGTTTACTAAAACAAATATTCTAACTATGTTTAAGTTTACGATTAAAATTTATTGTAATATACACTCAAGATTGGTTTAGTGATTTTTCATATGGAGGGACTACGGAAGAAAACGTAGATGACTACACAAGTTCGAAAAAAGTTTTAAGTTTTTTTTCTGTTGTTTTTTTGGGGAGGGAAAGGAGAGGGGTGTTGGGGTTGAGGGGAAGGTAACATAATTGCAATTTAACAACTCTTTTTTCCCCCTTGAATTGAAGATATTGACTTCAAGAATGTCATTAACCATCACTGATGAACGCACTAAAAAATTAATATGTGAGTGAACATTATAAAAGTTATTTGTAACAAGAGAACTGTTTTTTTAATACACTGATATTATTATTGAACAAAACTTTTTATTCTTATTACAAATGTTAATACATACAACAAAAACATGAAAATATGATTTTATTTTTTTTTTTTGAAAAAGCTAGTAATATTTTTTCTCTAATTAATTTAGTTTTTATTTATTTGGTGATTGAACCAAAAATAAAAAAAAAACGAACTCATTTCAGTTTTCTAGTTTTTGGTGACTTTTTCTTTCTTTTTTCCGATATGGTAACTCGTAAAAACACATAAAAAAAGAAGAAAAACTGGACCGTGAACTGCAAGAAACTGGACCATGAACTCACTGACTTGTAAATGAAATGTGTTAATTATAGTATTGAAAAGTATGGATGATATTTATTTTACGTAAAAATAGAAAGAAGGCAATCTTTGTCAAACTGAGTAAAACTCTATCTATTGAAAACTATGAATAAGCAGTTCAATGATGTTAAGCATTGAATTAAGTCGCTCAGAGGTTCAGATCATACAACTTGAGTCAAAAGGGAAAGACACTCTAATAGAGGTGTATAGAGGAGAAGAGACCATGAAGTTAAATTTGAATGCAGAAAGTGAAATGCATACATAATGGCATAAATAGCTAATATACATCATATACTTAATGTACACAGACACACATAAGGTGCGCAATCCAAACATCCAAACATAGAAGCAAGCAACTTAGTGGCAGAAGTTTTGCCAAACTTTTGACGCAGAGCAACCCAAAAATCGAAGGCAGAGGCAAAACGGTCATATTTATGTATCATATGATTTTCCATATTATTCAGCAACGTAAAGTAAGCATTATGGTTTGTTTTTTTTCCAGGTCTCATGTATCTCACAATTTCGACGAGGTTGAGCAGTTTTAGCCTCCTGGGGTTGTTGAACCACTACTAATATTAAGGCTTCCAGGACTTCTTTGTTCCTCTACAACATACTGAATTTTACGATGCCAAATATCAAAATTGTCATTGTTAAATTTCTCACACTTATTCAAATCAGCAATTATTTATTTGGAAGTCATCTAATAATAAAACAATGTGCAGTGAGAGATAAAAACATCTCAATAAGCATCATATATAGAAGGAAACTTCGCTATGCTTAGAGTCGCATTGCATTATCATTGTCACGACCAATAATTATTTAAATAATTTTCATTGTCATATCATTTAGTGCATTATTTTCAAAAATTTAGCCTAACCATACTTCAGAAAAAAAATATATTTTTTGCAAAGTATTTTTCTGAAAAACTTTTCCTTCCATTGGCCTTCCACAATCCTTTTAAGCTTAAAAGTTTTTTTTTAAAAAAAGTTTTAAAGAAGACAGCATCAAATTTTTTTTTTTAAATATTAATAGGTCCAGGAAAACACTTGTTTTAATTTTTTATTTTTAGACTAAATATTTAACAAAGAGTCCAAAACGCCAATAGACCCATTAAAAGAAAATTTGGGCCAAGTTCAGATTCAATGAGGCCCGAATTCAATAAAGTTAAAAGTATACTTATAGATTTAGGCTGAAGCATTAATAAATCTGTCAGGACTCTCAATATAAGCCCTGAACTCAACTAAATCTCAATGAAATTCTGGACTATTCAAACTGGCCGAAAGTTGAAAATAGATGTGTTCATTTTGATCCACAAATTGAATTTGATTCGAAGTTTTAAATTGAACCGAATCAAAAACAGATCAAATCGGATCAATTTTATTTTCCGAATCATCTGATCTAGAAAGTTTCAAATCGAATCGGATTAAAAACATATGGGACCAAATTAATTTCATTTTTTGAATCAAATTACATCAGACTTGATCCGATCTGATCCAATTCAATTTGATTCAAATGAAAAATAATAATAAAAAAATTATAACTTTTTTCCTTAAAAAATAGCTAACATTAGTTATAAAATAGAAATTAGTATTGCTTTAATAATTAAAATAATTTTTAATTAAAATTCGTTAATTTCTGACAAAATAAATTAAAATATTTAAATTTACATTTAAGATTATTAAAATGTACAAGTTTATATTTTTATCATCATTTTTTAATTATAACCATACATTATTGTTATTAATAAGAATATTAGAAAATTTTCATTTTAAAAATGGACCTTTTGGAAATAAAAAAAATATTTTGAAAGTGAATCTTTTTTATTCATAATATTCAACTGCTCTAACTATTCTAAATCCACAAACCATTCTAACTGGGGTTAGAATTTTTCAAATATATCTTGAATTTATTTAAGACATCAATAAAACTTAAATTAATTGGAAGTCTATTTCTATTTATTTTTGTTTCTAATTGATCAAGAGTACTTTTATCTTGGAAAATTATACAACTATCTCATGAGGAGTTAGTTGCACCAGCGAATAATATAAATACTATAATTATTTTGACTTTACTCATGTCAACGGCCTATTTTTACGCAAGACTTAACAAAAAAGAATTAAGTTATTTTGAAAAATATATTCAACTAACTCCAATTTTTTTATCTATCAACATTTTAAAAGTTTTCACAAAACTCTTATTGTTTAGTTTGACCTTTTCAAAATTATTTTAGCTGATGAATTATATGTTATTGTTCTTGTTTCTTTAGTTCCTTTAGTAATTCTTATAACTGTTTTGTTTTTTGAATTATTTATAAGTGATATTCAAACTTTTATTTTTTCAACTTTAACTGCACCTTATATAGGCAAATTCATGGAAGGCCACTCTTAAAATAATCTCTTCTTTTCTTTTTTTTTTTCAAACTTTAACATGTAGCTCAGCTAATTTACTTACAAAATATACAATTATACCATATACGATATATAGCACTGGAAAAATTAGTATATTAATGAATACACTATAACGTTGTATAAGAAAAGAAATAAATCAATAAAAAAATCTATTTCCCAAAATTACCCCTCACTCATTTAATTTAATTGAATATGATACCCCACAACTGAGGGAATAATTAACACTGCATTAACTAACTATTCCAACATTAAAAGAACTGAATCAAGATTTTTGTTCTTGTTCATTTTTTCCTTCATGGATATTATTAAAAAAAATACTATAATCACATTGGTGACATTTCTTCATAGTTTTGGCATTTAGGACTGAATAGTCTGAACCCACTAACCAACAAAAATTTTGACCATTACTCCTCTCTGATCCTCGAAGATTTTCTTCTGGAATCTGAAGAAATTGTCAGTGGACACTAATGATCATTAAGTTGTGCCAATCCTCAGAGCATTACTGGATCTGAAATTTGCAGGAAAACAAGATGTTTGAACTGACAAAGAGAATGAATTTAAAGGAAACCATGCAGTGGACCTCGCATATTTGGGTGGACTTATACCGATTGTATTTCCAATGCAAAAAATTTGCACGGTTTTGTCCATTGAATTTCTATGTTTTTCCCTAGCATATGATAGCCTAAAGATCTGCTTCTATGACTCCAAAAGTACCAGAGATTTTACTATGCGTTTTCTTCTGCAATTTCTTTTTAATTTTTGGCACTTGGTTATCAAGATTAGTCAATTGACTTGGACTAATTTTTCTTGTTATATCTCCTTCGTATTTCAACATTCAACAACAAATCCAGTTTAAAAGACAACTTATACAATCAATTCTAAAACAACACAAAAAGAAAACTTCAAAAAATGGAGAATGCACGCTAAAATGATTTCAGTACTCATTTTCTTGAAACTTCAAAGGCAGTAAATCTACTCACACTCTTTTAGTATTTGATTTTGGTCAATTTGGAATTTGTCTAGCAGTTCCTATAATCTTTATTTTTTTGTAAGAGAGATAAATTGGACAGAAATTAATTACTCATTTTATAACAACAAACGAAAACTCATTTAACCAATCGATAATATCTGATTCTCTATCATAATCATTTGTGCTTGGTTGCAATTGATCCAAAGAAACAGTAAAGTTGAGAATGTGATTTCTTTGTACCAATTCAGTTAGCCATTTTTTTTACTTTGTTTTTTTGTTTCCGACCAATAACTTATGTCAGGTGATGCTTCGTCTATGTATATTTTCTAAATAGTTAGATGTGCTAGGTGCCTGGAGATGACAAGCTTCATAGTTTATGACCATATGTTAATAATAAACTACACTGCAAATAAAATCCACTTTATTTAAAAGTCTCAATTTGTCAGGTCCTATCTTGATTGTCATTCAATGTCTGATCACCACTGAAACATTATAATTATGTTACCACTTATAATATAGTTTTAATACTTGGAGAAAAAATTGATAATTATCAAAAATATAATATAGAAGTCACGATACTCTATTATAATAATTCCCATTTTCCTTATACGATTGTCACATATTAAATTAATCATGTATTAAATCCAACCCACCACATAAGTATTTGATTTATTTATTTTAGAACTTATTTGATAAAATTGAATGTTGAAATATGAAATTTAAATGTTGAAATAATCATGTTATTAAAGTTTGAATATTTAAAATTTAATTCCGCATGTCCGAATGTCCAAATCTAAATAGTAAACCAATCAATATCGGTTAATAAATACATTGATTTGAATGTTGAATTACTCAAATTATATTATTTTTCTCTTTTTAAAAAAAATTGTAATTAAATGTACAAAATGCTAATTTTATGTAAGTAAGTATCAAATATTACTTATGAAAATATATAAAAGATGTATCCTATAAAAATTAATATCTAATAAAAAAAACATAATATCAAAATAAGTTAGTTAAAATTTATTGAACATTGTTACAAAGAAAAAAAAATGAAAAAAGTTACTTTTGATAGGATGTGCTAGGAGAAACAAAAGAAGAAAAAGATTAAAGAATGGTGTGTTAAAATAGAGCTATTTATTGTTAAGAAAAAGATAAGTTAGTTTATTGAAAAAGGGGACGAGAGAAGCGATTTCATATATATATTAGGAATGAATTATTAATGATGTGTATTAAGTGAAACAGATTTTTCACTGTTTAAATTTATCTACATGGTTTAAATAGTAGTTAAACAATTAAATGGATTTGATTTTCATTATTAAATAATCTAAAAATTGAATTCTCTTAATTTATCCAAAGCAATAATCTTTGTTATCTAATAAGTTCTTAAACTATATGAATTTTTGTACTTAATAAAAACTAACCAAATTAATAATATCGACACTCTACATTTTGTTATCATTGAAAGTATAAAATTACATAGTTAATTTTAATTTTTAAAATTACCATACCAATAACAAAAAATGAAGCACTCATCTGATCACTGAATAGTCTGAACCCACTAACCAACAAAAATTTTGACCATTACTCCTCTCTGATCCTCGAAGATTTTCTTCTGGAATCTGAAGAAATTGTCAGTGGACACTAATGATCATTAAGTTGTGCCAATCCTCAGAGCATTACTGGATCTGAAATTTGCAGGAAAACAAGATGTTTGAACTGACAAAGAGAATGAATTTAAAGGAAACCATGCATTGGACCTCGCATATGTGGGTGCACTTATACCGATTGTATTTCCAACGCAAAAAAATTGCACGGTTTTGTCCATTGAATTTCTATGTTTTACCCTGGCATATCATAGCCTAAAGATCTGATTTTATGACTCCAAAAGTACCAGAGATTTTACCATGCGTTTTCTTCTGCAATTTCTTTTTAGTTTTTGGCACTTGGTTATCAAGATTAGTCAATTGACTTGGACTAATTTTTCTTGTTATATCTCCTTCGTATTTCAACATTCAACAACAAATCCAGTTTAAAAGACTCAACTTATCCAATCAATTCTAAAAAAACAAAAAGAAAACTCCAAAAAATGGAGAACGTAGGCTAAAATGATTTCAGTACTCATTTTCTTGAAACTTCAAAGGCATGTAAATCTACTCACACTCTTTTAGTATTTGATTTTGGTCAACTTGGAAGTTGTCTAACAGTTCCCACAATCTTTATTTGTTTTAAGAGAGATAAAATGGACAGAAATTAATTACTCATTTTATAACAAGAAACGAAAACCCTTTTAACCAATCGATAATATCTGATTCTCTATCATAATCATATGTGATTGGTTGCGATTGAGCCAAAGAGACAGTAAAGTTGAGAATGTGATTTCTTTGTACCAATTCAGTTAGCCATTTTTATTTTTGTTTCCGACCATTAACTTATGTCAGGTGAATATATATTTTCTAAATAGTTATAAGTGCTAGTTGCCTGGAGATGACAAGCTTCATAGGTTATGACCATATGTTAATAATAAGCTACGCTGCAAATAAAATCCACTTTATTTAAAAGTCTCAACTTGTCAGGTCCTAACTTGATTGCCATTCAATGTCTGATCACCACTAAAACATTATAATTATGTTACCACTTATAATATAGTTTTAATACTTGGAGAAAAAATTGATAATTATCAAAAATATCATATAGAAGTCACGATACTCTATTGTAATAATTCCCATTTTCCTTATACGATTGTCACATATTAAATTAATCATGCATTAAATCCTACCCACCACATAAGTAGTTGATTTATTTATTTTAGAACTTGTTTGATAAAACTGAATGTTGAAATATGAAATTTAAATGTTGAAATAATCATGTTATTGAAGTATGAATATTTAAAATTTAATTCTGAATGTCCGAATCTAAATAGTAAACCAATCAATATCGGTTAATAAATACATTGATTTGAATGTTGAATTACTCAAATTATATTATTTTTCTCTTTTTTAAAAAAATTGTAATTAAATGTACAAAATGTTAATTTTTTGTTACCATTTAATAGGAGCAAAAATATGATGTTAATACTTTATTTGGTATGAAATTGGCTAAATTGAGGTGTTTTTGTCCCAGGGAGTAAAGTTGATGGACTAAGGCGAAAAGATGGAATTTAATGGAGATTTAGATGATTTTTGGAGAAGCACTTTTGGAGCCAAAACAGAAGACTATTTTGGATTAAGTTTGCCCACGCCTTAAAGAATGAAATCTTGGAGGTGAAACTCAAAAAAATGCACGTGACCACGTCTTAAACTGAGACAAAGAACCGATGGGCTGAAATTTCAAGATTTGAATTTGGCTTTTGATTTAAACTTTT
This sequence comes from Gynochthodes officinalis, assembly GCA_020080225.1. NCBI lineage: Eukaryota > Viridiplantae > Streptophyta > Magnoliopsida > Gentianales > Rubiaceae > Gynochthodes > Gynochthodes officinalis. The sequence goes on along the minus strand of CM034620.1, from coordinate 31,720,896 downwards.
GTAATTCAAGTTAGAATGGATTAGATGACATTTGTTAGGATTAGATAGGATAGGATGGTTGGCTGGATAATTAGTTAGGAATTTAAGGTTTAAAGACTTAGATTTGTTGGAGAGATTTTAGGAAGTCTTTAGTGAGGTTGTTAGAGAATAAGGCTATAAATAGGAGGATTAGTGAACTTGGAAGACATAAGTTTTTCCTTTAATTTTCTGCAGAATTTTCCCTTTGTTTTGTACTTCTCTTTCTTTTTAGAATAAAGTTAGAATAGTTTTGCTACCATGAGTGGCTAAACTATTTCCATTCCGTTCCAAGGGGTGTTAATACCAATATATTTAGTGAGGTTTTGTTCATAGTTTCATAATCCTTTGCATTCAAGTAATCATTAGTTCTTGCATTCTATTTTTTTTTGGATTTTGAATGATAAATAAATTGACAACTTATTTTCATTTTTCTTCCTATAGCTATCTATTTGTTCTTGATCCGTAATTGTCCGGAACAATTAGTCCAAGTAGCACTTAAATCTTTTTGTATGTGTAAAGTGACAGTAATCATGCATTTATGATTTAAAGGGAATTAATGATACAATGGTTTAAAGATTTTCAATTGTTGGTTTTTGTTTTAACTGTTTTTAATGTTCTTAGTGCTACTATCAAATGATATGGAACGCTATCGCCCCCAGTCATTTGTTAGTAAGGTTTGTTGTGAATGCTAGATTCAAACAAATAGAATAGGAAAACTCAAAATTTTGTCATGGCTATCTTGCGAAATTTTCGATTAAATGCTTGAATGAAAAAGTGTCTTTAGAATCCTATGATCTAGATATATTCGGTACAACTACACTTCCTTGGATCGGAGCTTGGTAAGACTGAAGAATTTCTTTTACATAGTTTAGTAATTTCTTTTATAATTTTCTTTTATTTATTACTATTAGAGTTGGTATTAACCTTTTTCTTTTATTTCCTTTTCATCTCAAGTGCTAAGAACCCCCCTCAACACATAGCTCCCTGTGGGATTCGAACTGGTCCACTACTACTACATATCAATTGTAGTTAGTTTGAAGATTTGAATTAATTTTGGGGGTTTCGACAACCCGACCAAGCTATCTGCTGGCGGAGATTATCAAGTATCAACACCAATCTGACTCTAGTCGAGTAAGAGATTTGATTATTAATCTTCCTAATATTCTTAAAAAATTTACAAACAATTTGATTTTTAAGAAAATCTTCCAAATATTCTTAAACAATTTGTTAGCGATCTGTAGATACTCAAAAGTACCCCAAACACTTCTTCTCGTAAGATCTCTAAGAAAGGAAAAGAGAAACAACAACATTAAGAGCCCAAAAAACAGAATCCAGTCCACAAAAAAAAAAATTCCTCTCAAAACCCTCTCCCACTAACTCAACCAGATCCCTCTCCCCTTGTGGTTCTCGCACCGCCCATTCTTTTGCCTAGCCAGGTGAGATCAGATTTCTCGAATGAAGTGAAGTGAGAGGAAGAGAATACTGCTGGCGGGAGATGTCTATTCATTAAACCCCTTGTATAATAAGGGGAAAACTAAATTGCACTTCTGCGCACCAGCTAAAGAAAGGAGCTTTGGAATCCTCTGCCTAATATTTAGTTAACTATTATTTTTGTTTTCCCTTCTCTATGGCGCCCTCTGATTAAGCATTTTGAACTACCTTTTTGTTATGCAACACTTTAAGGGATATAAGTAAAATTCAAACCACTGAAGTGTATCACACTTTGAAAGGTATTGGTCTTGTTACTGCCGTACAATTTGTGATTAATTTTGTGGGTGTCAATGTGATGATTAAGTTGGTGAACAAATTGCAGTGGCTTGGTTGAATTTGTTGCCTTTGGGATGATGGTAATTATGAATCTAGTGTCAATCAAGAAAGGTATGCTTTGTGATCAAGCTTAGGACACGTGCAATGCACGTGCACAATTTCTAGTTTCATAAATTATAAAAACAATAACATTGCATTAGAGACTATATGTCACTTGAATTATTAACCAAAACATTAAATCGTACTAATATTAGTAGGACTGTTGGTGAACTGTATCTCAAATGTTATAATTGGTGCCATGAACTTAGTCTCTATGATCTAACAAGTTTACTGCTTGATTTACACTGATTTCGCACCAAGGAAACAAATCTAACAAAAAATGTTTGCATTTTTCTAATGAAATAAAAGCACTTATATGTGTCAATGCAAATGATTCACGTTGTCTCTTGGTCAAACTTACTATGCTTTGCCACAAAGACCAATAAACAATTTTTAGCAAGTCTACGGGCACATCAAATCTAATAATGATATAGTCACAATATTGTTGAAAAAAAAATCAATATATAAAAAGCTTATATCTATTATAATTAAATTGTTAGTTTAAAGACACCATGACTACTTTAGTTTAAAATTTGTATAATGTATTTTAACTATTGATGCCTTTGCCTAGGTGACATTAGCGCTATTTATTCATTCCTTCTAAATTCGAGCGTCTTTTAATACGGAATTTCATTTTATAAAACACTGTCATACTTTAGTCAGTATATAATTCTTACATGTTTTTATTTTTAAAAAAATTATACATATCTTATGATGCGATTATAAAATACTTTTAATACTATATACCTTGTAGGGTTTAACTTTTGAATATTACCATATTAGCTATTAATATTAAAAAATTATATTGAATTGCAAAGCACGAAGAGGTAGTAGTAAGTTAGGTGCCCAATCATAAATGTCAAAAACTTTGATTGATTCATTTTTTTTTAACAAACAATAGTATTTCATTCATGTAAATAAATTTACATAACATTGTTCACTGGCAATCGGGGACTTAACTCTCACATGGAGACTAAGTGTGACAATATGGATTGTCCCATGCAGCATAGTTATTTAAGCTAGAAAAAGAACCAAAAACTTAAAACCTAACTTCTCGGCCTCTTCTTAAACATCCCGAAACTGCAAGTTGCTGAAGAAACTGAACGCATATCTTGGTTCCTAACTCCTGCCCATGCCTATCTGGATGCTACCCTATACTTTCATCATCCCATCTCCCAAGTTAGTGCCAAAACACCTCCAAAATAGAGGACAAAACCCTCACAATTAGGGAATGCACCACGTAGTGACATGATACCAAAAAAACCAAAAAACTAAAAAACTAAAACCAAAAAAAAAAAAAAACCAATTCGCACTTAGGTTGCACAATGATCGCTCACAATAAGCGTCAATCTGGCCAAGTGGCCCCTAATTTCGCCAAAATTAGGGAAAAAAAAGTCACATCATTCATCTCTAATTTTCGCCAATCAACACAACCATCTTTTGTCTTTAATTGCAACTCTGCATACTTTCTTAAAGGGAGAATCCACAAACGTGGGGAATGGCCAAGGGACAAGATATCCTAATGACGATGACAATTCTATTCATTTTATTTCCCTTCTCCTCCCACTTCATCGTTGTTATTGTTTGATGCAGTGCATGCGATGTATTGCAGTGCTACCTCTTCTTTATTTTGATTTGATTTTTCTTCATTTTGCTGGTTTTTGGCCTCTTTGTTCTTGCCCCACAAAAAGCTATATAGGCCAGCCACTACAAGTTTAATAAAATTTTATGTCTTATATAAAATTTAATTAATTTAGTTTTTATTGACATTAAAAAAATTAGAGAGATCAACCTAAGAAAACAAATCATTTACCATTTACTACAAGTTTAATTAGGTCAAATGCTTGGATCGACTTAGAGATAACAAAGCTCGAGCCAAACTCGAGATTGCTTGAATAGGTCGACAAGTAATACCAAACTCAGAAAGTCAATTAAGAGATTAAATGGCTCGATTAAGGCTGATTAAGCCTCTTAATACCTAGTAGGGATTTGAAGTTGAGCTGAAATACTTTTCTCTTTTTCCTTGCCTTACTTATTTTATTGTTATTCCGAATTCCTACTCAATGTAGTGTTCTCTTGCTTCTTTAAAGAGCTCATAAAAATATATAGCTTCATGTATTGTGAGCTTTATGTTAAGAAAGGTATGCTTTGTGATCAAACTTAGAACACGTGCAATGCACGTGCACAATTGCTAGTTTCATAAATTATAAAAACAATAACATTTCATTAGAGAAAAGTACTATATATATATCACTTGAATTATTAACCAAAACATTAAATCATCTAATATTAATCAAAGAGTGAGTTTCTTTGTTAAAAGAAGTCAAAACTTAAAGTAATCTATGTGCATTGAACAAATGAAGGAACTTGAATATCTTTATTCAATAACCCCCATGATTGGATTAATTGCAAAGTTTCTTTGTCAGTTGAAAAGTTGGCTATTTTTAATGGATATATGTTGAAATATTTTGATGTAATGCTATCAAGTTATCAATTTATTTGTCAGTTAAATTGCAATTTTGTAGTTATTCTTTGTAAACGAACCTAGAACACATGCAACACACATGCACAATTTCTAGTTTTATAAAATATATAAACAATGAAATTGCATTAGAGAAAAGTGATATACAGATCACTTGAGTCATTAACCAAATAATATTTATAATCATACTAATACATATTTAAGTGATTATTGAAACTTGATTTCTACAATTATATACAATGATTTGAATATTTTTATTAATTAATACGTATGCTTTGATATGAAACCTAGGCTGGAGCAACTAAGATATTATTTTCCAATTTATGGATGAGGATGAATTTTGATTTAAATATGTATAATTAATTAATATGATAACTAAAAGCATTATGTCTTATGTATAATTTAATTAATCATTCCATTTTTGTTTTTTTTTTTTGACAAGCCAAGAAGGCAATTTATTATTAGATGATGAGAAAAAGTTTACAATACATAAGATAGTAAATAAGAGAGGCACAATCACAATCCTACTCCTCCGACTACTATAGAGTTAGGAGATAGAGGCATGCACTATTTACTCAATCATTGCCAACAAGTTTTGCGATCTGAACACTCCTGACTTTGCCAACCTATCGGCCACACTATTGATGCCTCTTGGAATATGGTAAGCCTCCCAGTGCTTAAGTTTCTTCTTCAGCAGGTCCAGATGGTTTGAGACATTTTTAAGGTGCCAGGGGGCGCTGTCTGGATTCTTTAGCCACTTGATTGCGTTAACTGAGTCGCTTTCGACTACAAGGATATGAGAGCTCCTCCAAATAGACTCAGTAAACACCTGAAAAATTTGGCATGATCAAACTAGGGATACTAATCATTTACCATTTACCACAAGTTTAATTACGTAAAATGCTTGGCTCGACTCGAAGATAACTAAGATCGAGTCGAGTTCGAGTTCGAGCTTGCTTGAAAAGGGGGACGAGCCAAGCTCGAGCTTCTTAATGCCAGACTTGGAAGCTCAATTAAGAGATGAAAGGCTAATAATGGTCTAATATCATCTTGTCATTTTTCTTTACCCCTCTTGTTTAAAATAAAATAAAAAAAAAAGAGAGACAGGAAGAATCCTGAGCTAAAATAGAACTTGTTTTATCCAAAATTCAAACACTTATCCTTCTTTATTCTCAAAATCCCACATTTGCGAGAAGTTAATTCAATGAACTTGGGCCAGATCTGAATCATCTGGCTTCAAAGTTTTTTGAGCCAGATCTGAATTTGGAGAAGGTGATATTCTCAAGTCAGGTAAGGGCAACACGAGATGGCTGAATCTAGGTCTGTGTTTTGATTTGTATTACCGTCTGTCTTGGGTGTTGTTCTGCTGAATTGGGTCTGAGTTTTTGTTGGATTCTCTGCCTTCGGGGGTGTCTTTGTTTTGTTGAATTGGGAATATACACACAAGCTGTTTGATAAAATGTCTAAAGACCTTTCAGCCTTTGCAAAACTCTACCATATGTAGCACTCCCTCCTTCCACAAAATCCCACCCACGCCGATCTCCTCCCCGGCAAACCCCAACCTCAAACAGCAGCCCCCATTCCTTGCAAAACCTACACTCTGCTCCTAATGGCTACCACTTGACCATCTTCCTTTCTCTTGAGGGCTCCATTGTCAACCACTTCATCTGCATCATCTTCATCAACATCTGCATCTTCATCATCTTCGTTTCGATCTGTGCTTCTTCATCCAATCTCTCTTGTCGGATTTTCTCACCCGGCGTTCCCTTATTCTTTCTCTCTTCTTCATTCCCAAAATTCAAACACTTATCCTTCTTTATTCTCAAAATCCAGTCCAAATCCATACCCTTCTTCATCAACCAAATCAGTCCTACTCCTCTCTTACAAACTTTACTATCTTAAAAACAGTAACCTTGGTGAACTATGGTGAGCGATCCACAGAACTACGCTGACAAAGATTTGGCCGGAATGGCAAGCGGTATCAACGGAGGTACCATCTAGATCAACAGAATGGCGATCAAAGCGCTCCTCTTTTTTCTCCATTTTCATTAGCAACCTGAGCTCGAGGGTTCCAAGGGCTACTTTGAGGGACATTTTCAGTTCTTTTGGAGATGTTAGAGATGTTTACATCCAGCGACGTCTCAAAGGGCAAAGGACATATGCGTTCGTCCGTTTCCAGTCGGTTATGGAGATGAGGAGGGCAATAAAGTTTGGAAACCGGCGACGAATTGATGGCATTACCATTTACGTCAAAGAAGCTTTTGCATCTCAAGGCCGTGGTCGGATTCTCAGAGCATGGAAACCCACCTCACAGGAAGCCTTCACTGATTCACAAAGAATCCCTGCGAGACGGGAGGTTGTATAGAGAAGTCATTCAATCAGCTGGGGGAAAGAAAAACTGCAGTATTGAGGCTGATCATTCCTCCGCGACAGTCCCTGAACCATCGGAAGAGGCGGTACCTGACTCGCTTGAAGAGGGGCTACACGGTGGACAGTGGCAGATGCCTGATGAGCTTTGCAAGATAGTGTCTAACGGCCCTCTGGGCAACCCAACCAAAGAAGGAACGGAGCTCACCTTCTTGGAGCAATTTGGAGAAGAAGTCAATGACAGGATGGTGCGAGTACTGCCTGACGATTTTTTCTGGATAATGTCCAATGGTTCTTGTGAAAATCCAATCCAAAAAGGGAATGACCTCACCTTTTGGGAACAAGTGGGGGCAGAGGCGTCGGCGCAGAAAGGATACATGTCACCTACTTTGAAGATAGCAGAAGAGATTGTGCAGTATGCGTACCCAGGTGGTAGGACTGCAGAAGAATGCGTGTTGCAGGGGCTGGGTATTGGTCTTACATCTCTGGAGCTTGCTGGAAGCACGAGATTGTGGCTGCAAGGGTGCCAGGCAAACATTATGATGCTAACTGAGGAAGCAGCGCAGGAAAAGATAACAGAAAGTGGAAATCCAGAATGTCTCTTGCAACACGGATCGGACACGGGTAGTGGTTCTAGCTTTGGGCCCAAAGAAGGACACTCAAATGATGGGTCACCAACAAGGCCTGGAGAAGTTGGACCACAAGTGAGCTCTCCAACCCAGCAAATATGCCTAAGTCCTAATCAAGGGCTGATGACTAATGGGCGAGAGGCACAAGGCAAGAACCCATGCCAAAGGCCCACCAAACTTTTGTCATTGGAATATTTGGACGGTGACTCCATCCTCTCCAAGCTTGAGGTAGCCCACCCAAGCGGCGCACTCCAAAGAAGCGATCACGGAATGCAATGGCGGTTGGTCATCGGTTGGAACACGAGAAAAGCAATAACCCAAAGAAGTGGCGGATTTTATTCTTTCTAATGAAGATATTGCCTACCACAATAATATTCTAAGAGAGGCATTATCAACATGGGAAGTGAGCACTCAACTGGGGATAGTCTTTAAGCTCCACCAAGAAGAAATGGTTGATCATTTTGCCAAAATGGAAAAGGAACATCGAGAGTCAAGAGCAGATTAGTATTTCACCTCCTGCTTTCCTATTCTACGAGTTTTTATTGGTTAAATGAGGATTTTATCTTGGAATGTAAGGGGTTTGGGTGCTAGGGAGAAAAAAAGGGCTATCAGAAAAATGGTTTTAAGGAAAAAATTTGGGATGGGATTTTTCCAAGAAACAAAGTTGGAACATCTTGATGGGCGTGGAGTTGGCCAAATTTGGGGAGGCAATGAATATAAATTTGAGTGGGTTCCCTCTGCTGACCGTTCGGGCGGTTTACTTGCTATTTGGAATGATGATTTTTTCCACTGTACCGAGGCCGTTTTAGAGCAGAGATATATCTTGTTAAGAGGTAAATTAAAGGGATCCAATTTTGAGTGTGCTTTCAACTGCCTATGCTCCAAATTGTGATAATCAAAGAAGAGTTCTGTGGAATGAGCTGTCCAACAGAGCGGCAAACTGGCAGATGCCGTGGTGCTTTGGGGGAGATTTTAATGTCACAAGATTGCCTGAAGAAAGAAGCGGGCACTCAGGTAATCAAACAGCCATGAATGAGTTCGATGATTTTATTGAGTATTTGCAGCTTGTAGACTTGCCTTTGTTAGATGGGCAGTTCACGTGGGGCAATAACCGACATCCTCCAGCTAGAAGTAGGCTGGATAGATTTCTCTTTTCAACCGAATTTCTTGATAGTTTTCCATCGTTGGTCCAGAGAGCGCTACCGAGATCTCTGTCAGACCACCATCCCATCTTTTTGGCTACAGAGGAGGTAAATTGGGGCCCTAGACCTTTCAAGTTCTTCAACCACTGGCTGGACAAAGAAGGCTTCAACACTATGGTCCGTAATGAATGGAAGACCATTGCAGCTCACTCTAGAAATAATGCTGGTATATGGCTGAAGCTTAAGAGGCTTAAGCCTCTTATCAAACAGTGGAAACTTCAGAACGGTGAGGCTGATCCCAACTATGTTCAGGAATTGGAGGAGGAGATTGATAAGCTCGAGAAATTGGATGCAGCAAACGCGTTACCGGCTGATAAAAGACTTGAACTTGCAACTAAGCGAGCCCAGCTATGGAATGTGTATAGGGCAGAGGAAAGAGCTTGGTTACAGAAGTCCAGAGCAAAATGGATTCAGGAAGGAGATCGAAATACCAAATACTTTCACCTGCTGGCTTCCTCAAGGAGAAGGGCGAACCTCATCAGTAATCTGGTATTTGAGGGTAGGAGAGTATCTCAACCAAAAGAGCTAAAGGATGCAGTAGCCAAACATTATTCAGATCTCTACAATAAGGTGTCGGCAGTTGGTGTTCTGGAATTAGATTGTCAGTTTAAAAGCATCTCAGCTGAACAAAGGGACAATCTTGAAACTCCATTTTCAGAAACTGAAGTTTGGGAAGCAATCAAACAGTGTGATGGCAATAAGGCACCTGGGCCTGATGGATTTAATATGAACTTCTTCAAGCATCATTGGAGCTCAGTCAAATCCGATGTAATGACTTTCCTAGAAGGCTTCTTCGAGACCGAGACTTTTGACAAGGCAATCAACTCTTCCTTTATCACCTTGGTTCCAAAGACGGAAAATCCTATTCACTTAAAAGACTATAGGCCTATAAGTCTTGTGGGGAGCATTTATAAAATTCTGGCTAAAGTTCTTGCAGCTAGACTGAAAGGGGTGATGAATGAGGTGATCGGGAGCAATCAATTTGCGTTCATAAAAAATAGGCAATTGTCAGATTGTTTCTTAATTGCCAATGAAGCTGTTGATTATCTCAAGAAGCATAGCAGGAGTGGTCTAGTGTTGAAGGTGGACTTTGAAAAAGCGTTTGATAATGTTGACTGGGATTTTTTGGATTATGTCATGACAAAGATGAATTTCGGCAGAAAGTGGAGGAGTTGGATCCGGTTCTGTGTTGCCACTGTATCACTGTCAATTTTGGTCAATGGCTCCCCCACCAAGCAGTTTGGCATCAAAAAAGGTCTCCGCCAAGGTTGTCCCCTCTCCCCAATGCTCTTTAATATCATGGCCGAAGCTTTTAGCGTTCTAATGCAAAAAGGCGAAAACCAGGGGCTGTTTGAGGGAATAAGCATCGGCCAAGGAAGTTTCAGGTTAGCCCACTTACAATACGCGGATGATACCCTAGTATTCATTAAACCGGAATTTAAAAGTCTCTTGAATGTAAAAAGAACTCTAAGATGCTTTGAGGCGTTGTCCGGTTTGAAGATCAATTTCAACAAAAGTAGTTTGGTTGGTATTGGGTTGGATGCGGGTCTCTTGTCTGGGCTGAATATTTATCGTGCAAGGTTGAAATCCTCCCACAAATACCTTGGTTTTCCACTAGGTGCTAACACAGCAGCTCAAAGCATTTGGAGGCCTATCTTGGAAAAAATGAGATCAAAGCTTGCAGGATGGCAAACGAGGTACCTTTCCATGGGTGGCAGAGTAACACTAATCAATTCTGTCTTGTCGAGTCTGCCAATCTTTTTCATGTCTGTATTTAAACTGCCTTGTGGGGTAAAAAATGACATGGACAAATTGATACGGAGATTTCTCTGGGGCAGTTCAGATCACCAACGCAAATTGCACTATGTGGACTGGAAGACAGTGAATGCTCCAAAGTGGCTTGGGGGATTGGGTATGATTGACTTCCATTTAAAAAACTCGGCCTTACTATCAAAAAGGTTATGGAGGTTTGGCAACGAGGTGGATTCATTATGGAGGAATTTCTTTGTGGAAAAATACGGGCTTGACCAGAGGCAACTCCTTCCCACCCCTTGTAATAACAGATTTGTTTCCCATTCATGGAAAGCTATTACTGCTCCACTTATTCCTTCTAATCAATTCCATGAGGTTGTATCTTCAGGAATGAGGGCGATGCTTGGGAAGGGAGAAAATATTGTCTTCTGGCATGACGAATGGGTAGAAGGTATGATTCTAAAAGTGTGCTTTCCTCGCATCTTTGCTCTGTCTGTTAATAAGAATGGATATGTGGCTGAATTTGGAAATTGGAGAAATGGTCAATGGGAATGGAGGATTGATCTCCGTAGGAATGCGCTTGATTGGGAAACCCAACAGTGGGAAGACTTGTTATCTATCCTGCACGAGCAATATCCCAACCACCATTCCCAAGATCGGATCATTTGGAGAGGGGTTCCGAATGGTACATATTCCACTTCTTCTTTCTACAAATCTGTGCTGTTGGCACAAAGGCAAGGCAACATTATCTGGAACCTCGTGTGGAATGGGTATGGTCCACCTAAAGTGGAAGTCTTTGTTTGGCAACTGATCCATCAAAAGCTCCCTGTTAGAAGCTGCCTGCTTCGGAGGGGCATCATTCGAGCAGAGCATGCAGTGTGTCCGTTCTGCAATCTGCGTGTAATCCGCCCAACATCTATTTTTGATTGTTGAGTAGCCGTTGGTATGGACGAGGTGTTTGGAAACTTGGGGTGTCACCTGGGAGATCCTTCCATCTTCCTGATGAGCTGGCATCAGTCCTCCCCGGATCTCCAAGGAAGGCAGCCTTGGATATTACTGTTTTATGTAATTACTTGGTCAATTTGGCTGTGCAGGAACCAGGTTACTTTTAACAATAAGAGCTTTGATCTTGAGCATCTCATGGATTTGATTATCATTAGGTTCGCAACTTGGTTTAAGGCGAAATGGCCATCTTCATCAGCATCTATTACAGACATTTTTCAACAGCCGAAAAATGCAGAAGTGAGGCGGGTGCACAGGTGCTGGAAGGAAAGTGTGGCTTGGTCTCGGCCTCAATCTGGTAAAATGAAGTTTAATGTCGATGGTTCAGCAATTGGAAAACCGGGCAGGGCGGGGATTGGAGGAATTTTGAGAGATGAATTGGGTAAAACAAAGGCCGTGTTCTCCAAGTGTGTTGGAATTTTGGATTCGAATCAGGCTGAGTTCTATGCTATCCGTGAGGCTTTCTGGGTGTTCTCTGAATCTATTTGGAAGAGCTCTCATGTGCTTGTAATTGAAAGTGATTCTGTTAATGCAATCAATTGGCTCAAGAATCCGGAGAATGCACCCTGGCACTTAAAAAATGTCTCCAACCACATAGAGCTACTGAAGGAGAAAATCAAGCACTGGGAGGGCCATCACATTCCAAGAGACATGAATAGTGTGGCCGACAGGTTGGCAAAGTCAGGAGTATCCAGAGTGCAAAACTTGTTGGCAATCATCGAGCAATGAGTCTTGTATCTTCTACTCTCGTTTTTGTTTGTATGCCGCGTAGGAATGTTCTTGTCCTTCCATTTGCTACTGATTCCTTCTTTGTAACCTTTTACTCTATATCTCTATATCTCTAATAATAAACCTTGCCTCCTTGGCTTGTCAAAAAAAAAAAAAGAGATGAAAGGCTCAATTAAACCTTATAAAGCCTCTTAATACCTACACTTTATTTAGAGAGCTCGTCAAATAATACAACTTCACTTATGTGAGCTCCATTAAGAAAATGCCTAATCATGCTCCAACTAAAAATTTTCAAGATCTTCACCTTCAAAGGAAGAATTAAGGTAGAAAAATGGGTTAAAGGGTTTGGTTTATTTATAAGGTATAAAATTAAGATTAGTTTGTATGAGTATTTTGTTTGGCTAAAGATAATAAATGCATTACAAATTATATAATTCGTGTTGCCTTAATTTCTCGGCTTAAAATCTTGGATCTTTAAATGTTGGAAATAATTATTGGTAAACACAATTTTAATTTCATAATTTTGCATGCAAAATATTTTGAAAATTTAAAGTTTGAAACTTTTGAAATGATGCCCAAAAAAAGGTATGCAAATTTTGTAAACTTCTGTGCAAAAAAAAATCTCCAAATAATGGAAAAAAGGCTAAAATGATTCCAATACTCATTTTTTCTGAAAAACGTCAAAGGCATGTAAATCTATTCACACTCTTTTAGCATTTGATTTTGGCTAACGTTATTTTTTTTAATATTAAGGGTGTGTATGGGTCGGTTTTTAAAATTTTTGATTTATTTGATTTGACTGTCTTTAGAAACTTAAACCGAATTCAATAGAATTTGAAATTTGGTTCTCAGTTTGAATATGAATTTAACCAAATTAACCATATTACAAATTCGGTCAAGTTCAGGCAAATTTGATTCGAATAAAGCGAATGCGGGTATGATTTTTCCTCTTTTTTTCAAGATCATTTTTTTCAACCTATTGAGTAATAAAATTTCGAAGCTTCAAATAATCACAATAACAAACTTAGTAATACAAATTTAACAACAAAGACTACAATAACCAGGAATATAATAACAACCAAGTTAATAATACAAATTAATAATTATAAATACATAGCTCCAAATTAGTAATGATCCAAACTGAATCAAGATTCAATTATCAAAATATATTTCCAAGTTTCAAATTCCATAATAGTGAGATAGGGTTTTTCTTCTCTATCTTTATGTATACCAGGGTTTCACTCCTTCTGCTTTCTACATTCCCCTTGTAAATGGGGCTGTCCATGATTTCACCGCACCCAAAATGAACCATTCAAACCAAACAGGTTAATGGTTCCATTTTTCTGAGATATATTGTTTTTGGAAGGCGGTTAATGGGATAATTTTCAAATTAGGGGACAAATTTCGATTCCCAGGCCCAAAAATTTTGGTTCAATTCAATTTGTTTTTTTTTTTGTTGTAATTTTTAAATTTCAATCTAAAATATATATTAATTATATAGTTTATATTTTATATTGGTATAAATAGATAGTTTTCTTATAAAAGTTCTCCAAAAATATTTTTGTTTACTAAAACAAATATTCTAACTGTGTTTAAGTTTACGATTAAAATTTATTGTAATATATACTCTTGGTTTAGTGATTTTTCATATGGAGGGACTACGGAAGAAAACGAAGATGACTACACAAGTTCGAAAATAGTTTTAAGTTTTTTTTCTGTTTTTTTTGTTGGGGGCTTTTTGGGGAGGGAAAGGAGAGGGGTGTTGGGGTTGAGGGGAAGTTAACATAATTGCAATTTAACAACTCTTTTTTTTTTCTTGCATTGAAGATATTGACTTCAAGAATATCATTAACCATCACTGATGAACGCACTAAAAAATTAATATGTGAGTGAACATTATAAAAGTTATTTGTAATAAGAGAACTGTCTTTTTAATACACTAATATTATTATTGAACAAAACTTTTTATTCTTATTACAGATATCAATACATACAAAATAAACATGAAAATATGAATAATTTTTTTAAAAAAAGCTAGTAATATACATGCCCTGAGTTGTGCTATTTCCTGCCATAATTCCCCTCTCTTGTTACAACAAATATACTGCCACCACAAATATACGTAACAACTAATTTTGCTTTAATTATTGAACACTTAAATATGCCTCGAAAAATTGGAAAAGCTGCTATGGCATTAAAGCTGCAATGGCATTAAATTGGAAAAACTTGTTTCACAAAAATAGGAAAAGCTGCAATGGTAAAGGTATATGCTAGCTACGAATTGTGTAAAACGAATTTATTTTCATATCAGTCGAAAGAAAATATTAATCACTTTGTCCCAAAAAAATTATTTTGAGTTGAGTATAATTTTTTTAGTTATTAAATATAATATATTTAATATATTATTAAATGTATAAATTTATATTATTATTATTATTTTTTAATTATAACGGTACATTATTGTCATTAGTAAAAATATTGGAAAATTTTCATTTTAAAAATGGACCTTTTGAGAATAAAAATATATTTTGAAAGTAATTTTTTTTTCTTTTTGGTAACATTCGGCTGCTCTAGCTATTTAAAATTCACAAACCATTTTGACCAGGGTTAGAATTTTTCAAATATGTTCTTGCATTTATTGAAGACATCGGTAAAACTTAAATTAAGGAAGAATATGGTCTTTGGGTTCCTTTAATTGGAAGTCTACTTCTATTTATTTTTGTTTGTAATTGATAAAGAGTACTTTTATCTTGGAAAATTATACAACTAGGTCATGAGGAGTTAGTTGCACCCACCAATAATACAAATACTATAATTATTTTGACTTTACTCATGTTAACGGTCTATTTCTATGCAAGACTTACCAAAAAGGAATTAAGTTATTTCAAAAAATATATTTAACTAACCCCATTTCTTTAATCTATCAACGTTTAAAAAGTTTTCACAAAACTCTTATTGTTTAGTTTGACTTTTCCGAAATTATTTTAGTCAATGAATTAGATGTTATTGTTCTTGTTTCTCTAGTTCCTTTAGTAATTCCTATACCTGTCATGTTTCTTGAATTATTTACAAGCGATATTCAAACTCTTATTTTTGCAACTTTAATTGCACCTTATATAGGCAAATTCATGGAAGGCCACCCTTAAAATAATCACTGTTTTTTTTTTCAAACTTTAACATGTAGCTCAGCTAATTTACTTACAGAATATACAATTATGCCATATACGATATATAGCAATGGAAAAAATAAGTATATTAATGAATATACTATAAAGTTGTATAAGAAAAGAAATAAACCAAAAAAAAAATCTATTTCCTAAAATTACCCCTCACTCATTTAATTTGATTGAATATGATATCCCACAACTGAGGGAGTAATTAACACTGCATTAACTAGCTACTCCAAAATTAAAAAACCGAATTAAGATTTTTGTTCTTGTTCATTTTTTCCCTCATGGGTATTATTAAAAAAATACTGTGATCACATTGTGACATTTCTTCAAAGTTTTTGCATTTAGGACTGAGTAGTATGAACCCACTAACCAACAAAAATTTTGGCCATTAGTCCTAGGGCTGTAAACGAACCGAATATAAACGAACGGGCCTTGTTCGTTTACTGTTCGTTTATTTTTTAGACTATTCATGTTCGTTTATGTTTGTGAAATATGTGTTCGTGTTCGTTTATGTTCGTTTATTAGTGTTCACGAACACTTATCGAACACGTTAACGAACACGTTCACGAACGAGTAAACAAACACTTAACGAACACGTTCGCGAACACTTAAACGAACACGTTCGCGAACAAATAAACAAACACATTTGCAAATTGAAAAAACAAAATAGCATTATTGAGAATTGAATTCTGGTTTCTAATGTGGGGAGCATGGCTATTTACCACTACACCACAACAAATTTGTTTATAAATGATCAACAAACATTATTATTATATATATTATTATTATTATTTTAATATAAACGAACAATAAACGAGTTTTAAACGAACATTAACCGAGCTTGTTCATGAACACTAAACGAGCTTGTTCACGAACATAAATAAACGAACGTATACTTGTTCGTGTTCGTATTCGTTTATTAAACGAACACTAAAATGTGTTCGTTTATTATTCGAACAAGCGAACATAAGCGAACGTAACC
Organism: Gynochthodes officinalis; assembly: GCA_020080225.1. Lineage (NCBI taxonomy): Eukaryota > Viridiplantae > Streptophyta > Magnoliopsida > Gentianales > Rubiaceae > Gynochthodes > Gynochthodes officinalis. The sequence continues at coordinate 31,704,694 of CM034620.1, read as the reverse complement.
GATCTTGTTCACTTACACCCCCTAATCCTCTATGATCCTCGAAGATTTTCTTCTGGAATCTGAAGACAATGTCAGTGGACACTACCGATCGTTAAGTTGTGCCAATCCTCAGAGCATTACTGGAGTCTGAAATTTGCAGGAAAGAACTGACAAAGAGAATGAATTTAAAGGAAACCATGCAGTGGACCTCACATATGTGGGTGCACTTATAACGATTGTATTTCCAACGCAAAAAATTTGCACGGTTTTGTCCATTGAATTTCTATGTTTTACCCTAGCATATCATAGCCTAAAGATCTGATTTTATGACTCCAAAAGTACCAGAGATTTTACCATGCGTTTTCTTCTGCAATTTCTTTTTAGTTTTTGGCACTTGATATCAAGATTAGTCAATTGACTTGGACTAATTTTTCTTGTTATATCTCCTTCGTATTTCAAAATCTTGTTTAGAAAAATATTTTCAATATTAAAATAAGAGTAATGATATACTCAAAGAAAAATCACAATGAATTTCTTAGTGATTGATAGTTTCACTTAAGAATACTAGTAATTAATTAGAGTAATACTAGTAATTATTAAAATGACACATGCTTTACAATCTCTTAACTATTAGAAAAATTCTAATCACTCACTCCCAAAAAAAAATTCACTTTTAATTTGGTACAACTTTTTTTAAAGTTACCAAATACAATACACTTAATTCAAAATTAAATGTATAGTTTTACATTTTATCCTTACTTTTAATTTGGATTACATATTATCATTATTAGTAAAGATAATACTAAAATTTTATAATAAAAGTGAACTCTTTTTTTGGGACAAATTTTTTTTTAAAACTGGATTGTTTTTTGGATCAAGGTAGTATTAGTTATTTCCTTATGATTTCGTATGAGCAATACCATACGTTATTGGATTTAAATAAATATTATTATTAAAAATAATCGCTACTTAATAGTTGAATCATAACATAATTCCAATTCATGTTGAAAACTTACTATTGTTAATCCTAATAAAAAAATCTTATTAATACCACTCTATATAAAATTTCATTAAAAATCTTTGTTAATTTCAAGGATTATAAAATTCTATGTTTAAATAAAACTAAAAATAAAGAAAATTGAATAATATATTTATGTACAATTTTTATTTAAATTTGGTTAATAAAAAATTTGAATCTTGTTTAATTGTATGTTTGAATAGTGCATATATAGTAGACTCTTAGCCAAAAATTTTAAATAAGGTTAAAATTTTAAACTAAAATTAATTATATTCAAGCTTTTTTATTTATAACTAAATTAAATTCTTTTTCATATCCTCCATCTGTTTTAGTTAAAACAACCAATAACCAATACGATGCAGGTGAAATTAATTATTAATATAGACCATCAATGAATCTTATTAATAAATGAAGCATTGACGAAGAGTGACTCGTTAGATTAAACATGTTTTTAAAATAATTATTAGGTATAGGAGTGTTAAATGTTATTATATGGTGTTTGATTTTTATGAGAAACAAGTTATTTAGAGTTAGTGATAGTTAATGGCATATACCATGTAAAGGTTACATCAATCACTGAACAAATTTATGGTGATTTTTAACTTAATGCAGCATTACTCTCTCTCTCTCTATATAAGTTGACAAAATATGATTAGTGAAAGTCAAAGCACTTAAGATGAATAAATAATAGAAAAGAAAATCAAAAAGTTTAAAAAAAGTGATCCATACATTCTAAACAATCATAAAATAATTTTTAGATATGTCTTAAAATAACTTAACATAAGGATAATAATAATTATGTGCAATTTAATATGAATAATTTATTGCGCATGTACAAATATGAATAAAAGATAAAAATCTAGGTGGGAAATAAATACCTTTTTCTTATTTGTAAAATAATAATATGAAATCTTTTTTCAGTGAGAAAATGTGAAAACACTATCTTATTTATTTTTTGAGATATTAGTCTTAGTTTTACTAATTTTAAATATGGTCAAACAAGTTTTCACAATTGTTATATAAAATGAAATATTTAGATATGTTACCATTGTAGGGACTTGATTTTCGCAATTAAAATGATTGAATATTTTTGTTAATTAACAGTACTTTATGCTTAGACATGAAACTTGGGATGGAACAATTAAGATATTATTTGCTAATTAAGGGATGAGGTTCAATTTTAATTTAGTTACGGGTAATTTATTTTCATATGATTAGTAAAAGGATGTCTTATGTGTGATAATTTAATTTCTATTCATAGTAAAAATACAAAACAAATAGAGATACGTACAAATAATTTATCATTTACCACAAAACTAACCTAATATTTTCTCTGTTTCAAAAAAAAATTAGTTTAAAAAATTTTCTTTATTCCAAAAATAGAGTCCATTTTAGGGTAAAAAATTATTGTATTATATTTACTAATCATAACAATATATAATTTAAATTAAAAAATATAAATATAAATATAAAATTATACATTTAATTATACATTAAATGTATTGTATCTTATAATTTTAAAAAATAATATCAAATTAAAATCAAACTTTTTTAAGACTAAAAAAGTATTCAATATTATTTATTATTTATCACAAGTTTAATATTAAAGATCCACTCCACCCAACCGTTAGAGTTGAAATGACTTGATATGAATGGCAAAGTTATCCTTTTCTTCTTGCTATTTCCCGCCTTTCTTTTGCCATCTTCGAAACCAAGGACTGCAATGGCTTCTACCCAAAAACAGCAACCCGCACAAAGAACAAAAACAATGAGCTTGTTTCTCTACCTTCACACGCAACATCACCCCTTTCAAACCACCACTTCTGCCATATTACTACTCCTTCACTACCTCCGATTAAAAAATCCCTCCCAACACCGTCGGGTGACAAATGAATCTCCTCCTCCTCCTCCACCACCACCACCTCTAGCTTGCCCAAAGACTTCTTCCCGTAAAATCTCTAAGAAAGGAAAAGAGAAACAACAGCATTAGTAGCCAAAAAAGAGAACCCAGTCCACAAAGAAGAAACCCCCCTCCCGCTGACTCAGGTCACTCAGCCAGATCCCTCTCCCAGTTCCCGGACTTCCCATTCTTTCGCCCGGCCAAGAGAATACTGGGGAAAACTAAAGCGCATCACACTTTTAAAAGGTATGATCTACTACTCATGTCAATTTATGCATGAAATTAAATGTTTACATTTGGATTTAGTTCAAATTTAGTTTTATTCGTATTGGAAATTTGCATTTCTCAGTGTAAGTGTTGGAAAAGTAGCATGGTAAGGAAATTTTAGGCCAAGTTTTAACATAGGAAATAATAGCTAGGATGGCTAATTAATTGCTGTGGAAGATGGATTAGGTTAAGAAGAAGTCGAAGCATGCAGGCATGAGTTTAGCTGGTATGCTTCATGATTTTTTAACTATCAATAATAAAGCAATTCACAAAATTTGGCTTTATTAGTTTAGTTCTGTTTAAATGAGAGACCAAAATAGAAGCTTTAAATTGAAAGGATAACAACATGAAACTGGTTAATTGATAACGAAGCCCTCTTTTATAAGAAAAATGTACAGGGCCCTCTTTATGAGAAAATTATTAATCATCATACAAAATTTTACAGCTTGGCATATTTGATCATTTAGTTCCAATGGTAACATTAAAGTATTAAGTATAAAACCTACCTTATTGAGGCATCAATATAATAATAGCATTAATTAAATGACTAATTAAAGAATTATTTGAATTATTCAACTAAACCTATATATAGTTCACCTATTTTCATTTTGAGGTTTATTGCTTAGTCCTATTGTTCCTTGTTTTGTTTTTCTTTTTTAAAAAGAACAAAAATATTTTAGCACAATAATTAATTCAAGTCAACTATTTTAAAACCTACCTTATTGTGGGAACCACAATTTTTAAGCCAACAAAAGAATTTGGATGGCTAAACCACTCACTGCCATTCTATAGCGACACGGAATCCAGTAAATATGTGTATAATGATGAAGCTTTGGTCAAAGACTCAAGAGAAGACCGATTTCAATGAAAAAGGAGTTCTGCAGCAAGCTTCTGAATTTGCAAAAAGGACAATAAAAGCACAAAAATAATACTTTATTTAAAAGACTATATTGGTCAATCAAATAACTTGTCAATCTATCAATCACACAAGCTATCAATCACATAAGAAGTTTGCACACAATTTAGAGGCGCAAGAAAAGCTCAAAGGCCGTGCGGCTATAGCCTATATTTTTAAGAAACGGAGGCTAGATTTTTTTCTCTCTTGTATATAATAAAATTCTTGGCAATATGTGTTATTTATAAAATTTAACAAAATTTTAAGCCAATCAAATTTGACTATTTAATTTTAATAAAAGTAACTATTAAAATCAAAACCCAACAGTACTACTAAATCATAAATTCAATAAATAATTTAGTTTAATTCTATCACACTTTTTTTCTTCAAAAAGAGCCAAAAATCAAAGTGTACATCATTAACCAATTGGTTATGAAAAGTTATGGCTAAGGTTTAGATTTAAAAATCTCTCCTACTTACACTTTGTCTATGCATCTCTTGAGAGCTCTCAATTACAAGTCCACCTAACAAATTAGAAGCATATTACAAAAGCACAAAATCTGTTATAAGGCCAAAAGACACACTACAAGAGCACAAAATCTGAACTTTTCTACCTGTTACTCCTCTATTATAGTAGAAAGTGTAGCCATTTCTAATTTGAGTTGGTTACTCTTGCCACTATAGTCATATTTACTTGCTTTTTGCAGTTTCTCATCCAATAAGTTGATCGAAAGCTTACTTTTTTTAGTTCTTCCTTCTTTCCAAAGTATTGGCATGTTGAAATGCCATTCATTCGGCTATAACAAGATCAACCACTGCCTTTTCTTCTCTCTATTCCTTTTGGAAAATCCATAAGTTCTTTGTTTTCCATAACATCAATAAGATATAAACTGTCAGTTGTGTTCTATCTTGCCAAAAGTGTCCATTTATCTTATTGCGTATGTTCTGCCACCAGCATTTAAAGTTCATATCTTGTTCTCTTGGCTCTTCCCAACTAACAAGTGCTGCCTTGCCTTTGGACAAGTGATCAGTATATGCTCTAAATTCTCCTCTTTTTCTCTACACATACTGCATATGGGGTCCTTTTGGATGCCTTTTCTCAATAGCTGATCCTTCATAGGCATGATTCCATGCCAACATCTCCACAAAAAATGCTTCAAGTTTCCTTTCATACCCAGTTTCTAGTTCTTCCTCCCCATAGTTTTCATTAATCCTCCATTTGTGCTACTTTCAACTCTCTGATTGTACCCCCCTGCTCCCTTAAGACATTGGCTGATTTAACTGTTTTACTTCCTTGATTGCTACATTGCCACACCAGCTTGTCTATAGTGTCTTCCTGTCCATGTGGTAAATTAAGAATAGTTTATGCATGTTGGGCTAAGAGTCTGCTTAATAAGCTCCCTATTCCATCCTTTCCCCCCTAGACTCATTAGCTCACTCACCCATGTGACTTGATCTTTGTTAAAATTGGCAAATATAGGTTTGAAATTCTGTTTGCCTGGAATCTATGGTGTTTTCCAAATTCTGATTGACTTTCCATCTCCCACTTGAAATCTAGTTTCCTTCTTAATTATGTATCTATCTCCCATCTAGCATTTCCACAACCATGAGGGCATTACTTTGGCATTGGGTCTGCAATAACCCCGATTAAGGAAGTATTTGGCTTTCATTACCTTGCACATAAGGAGATTAGGTTGTGTAATCAACCTCCATAGTTGGGATTGTTAGGATGTGCTAATATAGATATGCAAAAAGTCAATTAACTATAGAAATTTGGGAAAGGCAAAATTAAATATTAAAAAATTTAGCTTCTCATCCATAATAAAATCCCAACACAGATGCTTGCTTATCACAACACAACCAGAATATTTGAATGGCAACTAGAAAGAGAAGCAAAACTCAAGTCCCTGTGATTTTGTCATAGGTTGGTAAGAATCTTAAAATTAGCAGCTTTTTCGATAGAATTCTAAATGAATGCTCCGTCGTAACCAGCCAATGAAGTTAGGTTATAATTATTTCCTCATCTGTGTTCATCTCCCAATGAAATATCTGGATCATGTGCACAAAGTTGCACAAGTAAGATATTTTCCTAAAGCTCCACAAGATGAATAATACAATGAAGTGAAGAAAGCAAAAAATTACGGTTGCTTAAATAGAAAATTCGGATCTAATTCGATTCAACCCAAATTGACCCAGGTATCATGAGTCTCCATCCAATACTAATTCGTATAGTTTGGATCTAATTGGTTTGGTTTAGTTTTAGAAATCTGTGAGGTAATGTACGAATTGGATATTTAATTCAATCCAATCCAAACTAAAATACTAGTTATGTTATAAATTATTCGATCTTACTAGATCGTCAATTACAGTTTTATGGGTAAAAATAAATAATGTTAGCATAAACATCAGTCTTTAGCTAAATTTCGAAGGGAAATGGGGAAAAACAAAAGAAAAAAAATAAGAAGAAGCTAAAATTTGATGGTAAATAAACTTAATTTACCAAGGCAAATTGAGGATGCGCCAAATCATGTAGATATCTATATCATTATGGCAAAGAGTTAAAAATAAAACTTTGATAGGTAGTGGTGAAGTTAGAAAAACAATTTAGGTGGGGCACAAAATTTAGAAAAACAAAGAGAAAAAACATATAAGTTAACCATTATTTACATAATATAGAATGAAAGCAAAATAAAATAATTCAAATATTTAGAAATCTTTTACGTTAATAAAAATCATATTGTACCTTTTATAGTTGCTCACGATGAGATTTCATGTTTTGATAATGTTTTGTATCTTTTTTTCTTGTCCACTATAGGGAATATATATTTTTTAATATAGGCAACTAGGCAATCATTTATCCAAAAATCAACCATTCGATTATGCAAGCGATTCTTCGCCATTTTCATAGATGAAAAAGCTCTCTCCACCGTAGTTGTAGCAATAGGTGAAATAATAACCAATCTGATAATCATATATACCAAAAGACGCACAATATCTCTTGCTTGTCTGAATCATTTTCTAAGCAAGATCATCAATATTTCTCAGTTCTAAAAGCTCCTGGATTGATTTCACATCAATAATATAAATATCCAATTCAAGTTTACATGCTTTAATTGCCAATGTAAAAACGTCACAAGGATAAATTCTGTCAAGTAAATTATTATTTTTTTCTTATCAAAAGTTGAAAAGCAATTGCTTGAATTCAAGCAAGTCATGCAGAGAAGCAACTCTAATGTTTGTTTCATTAAAATGGTGGTTGAACTCTTGAAGTTGCAAATCTAACATAGCACATAATTGTTCAACTCGAAGTGGTGAAGATTTGTGACTTGTTGAAATTTTCTTCGTAATCTCCCACCACAAATGAATATTTTATCCATCTTTTGAATGTTGATCTTATGCTTTCACAAAATAAAGAAATTTCATCAAACAAAAATTTCATCCGTCATCCCTTGTGTTTTTTGTTTTTGAAATTTTAAACAAATTTATTACATTGACAACATCTTGATCATTCCTTTGCAATGCTTCAAGTAGTGCATTTGTAATCCCCATCACCGTTTTCATCAAATGTTTTATTTTTATGAGAAACAAGTTATTCAAAGTAAGTGATAGTTAATGGCATACACCATGTAAATGTTACATCAATCACTAAACAAATTTATGGTGATTTTTAACTTAATGTAGCATTACTCTCTCTCTCTCCCTATATATAAGTTGACAAAATATTATTAGGGAAAGTCAGAGCACTTAAGATAAATAAATAATAGAAAAGAAAATTAAAAAGTTTGAATAAAGTGATCCATAGATTCTAAACGATCATACAATAAATTTTAGATATGTCTTAAAATAACTTAACGTAAGGACAATAATAACAATGTGCAATTTAATACTCATAATTTATTGCGCAAGTACAAATATGAATAAAAGATAAAATCTAGGTAGGAAATAACTACCTTTTTCTTATTTGTAAAATATGAAATCTTTTTTCATTGAGAAATTGTGAAAACACTGTCTTATTTATTTTTTGAGATATTAGCCTTAGTTTCACTAATTTTAAATATGGTCAAACAAGTTTCACAATTGTTATGTAAAATGAAATATGTAGATATGTTACAATTGTAGGGACTTGATTTTCGCAATTAAAATGATTGAATATTCTTGTTAATTAATAGTTACGCTTTGACATGAAACTTGGGATGGAACAAATTAAGATATTATTTACCAATTTAGGGATGAGGTTCAATTTTAATTTAGTTATGAGTAATTTATTTTCATATGATTAGGAAAAGGATGTCTTATGTCTAACCTAAGTGTTGGAAAAGTAGCATGGCAAGGAAATTTTAGGCCAAGTTCTAACATAGGAAATAATAGGTAGGATGGCAAATTAATTGCAGTGGAAGATGGATTAGGTTAAGAAGAAGTCGAATCATGCATCCATGAGTTTAGGTGGTATGCTTCATGATTTTTTAACTATCAATAATAAAGCAATCCACAAAATTTGGCTTTATTAGTTTTGTTTTGTTTAAATAAGAGACCAAAATAGAAACTTTAAATTAAAAGGATGACAACATGAAACTTGTTAATTGATAACGAAGGCCTCTTTTGTAAGAAAAGTGTACAGGGGCCTCTTTGTAAGAAAATTGTTAATCATCATACAAAATTTTACAGCCAGGCATATTTGATCATTTAGTTCCAATGGTAACATTAAAGTATTAAGTATAACCTACCTTATTGAGGTACCAATATAATAATAGCATCAATTAAATGACTAATTAAAGAATTATTTGAATTATTCAACTAAACCTATATATAGTTTACCTATTTTCATTTTGAGGTTTATTGCTTAGTCCTATTGTTCCTTGTTTTGTTTTTCTTTTTTAAAAAGAAAAAAAATATTTTAGCACAATAATTAATTCAAGTTTCAAAGTTCTTCTTATTGTGGAGACAACAATTTTTAAGTAAAGCCAACAAAAGAATTTGGATGGCTAAACCACTCACTGCCGTAACTTCCAAATTCTATAGCCACACGGAATCCAGTAAATATGTGTATAATGATGAAGTTTCGGTCAAAGACTCAGGAGAAGACCGATTTCAATGAAAATGGAGTTCTGCAGCAAGCTTCTGAATTTGCAAAAAGGACAATAAAAGCACAAAAATAATGCTTTATTTAAAAGACTATATTGGTCAATCAAATAACAAGTCAATCTATCAATCACACAAGCTATAGATCACATAAGAAGTTTGCGCATAATTTGGAGGCGCAAGAAAAGCTCAAAGGCATTTTCTTGTGCATTTTCTCATGAACTGTGTTTGTATGTGCTGCGTAATGATGATGCTTTTTTTTTTATTAGGATGTAGTTTTGTGTCCTGCGCTCATAAATGATTGAAAATGGTTGTTGTTTAACTTATAGATAAGGGCTGTTGGGATTGGAGTGGCCGGTTTACTAATTCTCTGCTTTTGCATTTTTACCGTGTTTGTGGATGATGGCTATGCTGAAGTTCTGTTCTGTCTAGTTGCTCAGATGGCATAGTTGTTTGGACTTGGTGCATTTTGGTCGTGAATTTGGTGTTTTGTGTTAGTGGATGAATTTGCTGGTTGATTGTGAATTTGTGTTGGTCATGGTTGTTAGTAACTCATTGATAAGGGCTGTTCAAGTTGGAGTGGCAGGCTTACTAAAATTCTGCTTTTGTATTTGTGCTGTTTTTGTTGATGGTGGGTATGCTTTTGTATTTCAACATGTTTAGTGCCGCTAAAGTATGTACAATCAGTGTGTCCTGCGCTGATAAATGATTGAAAATGGTTGTTGTTAACTGATAGATAAGGGCTGTTGGAATGGAGTGGCCGGTTTACTCATTCTCTGCTTTGCATTTTTACTGTGTTTCTGGATGATGCCTTTGCTGAAGTGCTGTCTAGTTGTTTAGACGGCATAGTTGTTTGGACTTGGTGCATTTTGGTCGTGAGTTTGGTGTTTTGCTGGTTGATTGTGAATTTGTGTTGGTCATGGTTGTTGGTAATTGACTGATAAGGGCTGTTCAAGTTGGGGCAGACTAACTAAAATTCTGCTTTTGTATTTGTGCTGTTTCTGTTCAAGTTGGGTATTTTGGTGTCAGTATTTTGGTTACAGTTTTGGCGGATGGGATGTCAGTCACAGGGTTGATTAAGGGAGGCATGGACAGTAGTTAGAAATCCGAGTTAGAGTCCAGTGGCTACTTTTTTGGTATGTAGTCTGATATTTTTGGTATGCAATCCGATGTGACGGCTATAGTGCATAAACTAAGTCAAAACCAGGAGTTTTTGTGAAATATGTTTGAGTTTATTAGTTTTTTGTTTTTGTACAAAAGACCTCAACTTTTGTAGTTGTATTTGTTTTTGGTGCAATTTTTTTTGGAATTTCCCATTGACTAGCTCAACTAGAAGTAGCAGTGGCAAATAGATAGGGAAGTTTTCTCTTGCTTTTCCTTCTTGGCTACAGTACCAGACCCCAAGGAGAGCAATTAGCCATTGTTGATGGGTAACACATGTATAGTTTATTCATTTTAATGAAATAATTTTTTTTTTGATAAAAAAAAGAAGAAGAAGAAGAAAAGCTCAAACGCCGTTCAGCTATATTTGAAGAAACGGAGGCTAGATTTTTTTTTCCTCTCTTATATATAATAAAATTCTTGACAATGTATTATTTATAAAATTTAACAAAATTTTAAACTAATCAGATTTGACTACTTAATTTTAATAAAAATAACTATTAAAATCAAAACCCAACAGTACTACTAAATCATAAATTTAATAAGAAATTTAGTTTAATTCTATCACACTTTTTTTTTCAAAAAGAACGTTAGTTTTATTTACTTGCCAAAAATCAAAATGTACATCATTAGCCAACTGGTTATGAATTCCTTAGCACTCAGGTTATGGCTAAGGTTTAGATTTAGGAATCTCTCCTAGTTACTCTTTGTCTATACATCTCTTGAGAGCTCTCAATCACAAGTCTGCCTAACAGGTTAGAAGCATACTAAAAAGCATACTACAAAAGCACAAAATCTGTTATAAGGCCAAAAGACATACTACAAGAGCAGAGAATCTGAACTTTTCTACCTGTTACTCCTCCATTATAGTGAAAAGTGTAGCCATTTCCAATTTGAGTTGGTTACTCTTGCCACTATAGTCATATTTACTTGCTTTTTGCTGTTTCTCATCTAATAAGTTGATCCACAACTTCCTTTTTTTAACTCCTTCTTTCCAAAGTATTGGCATAATGAAATTCCATTCATTCGGCTATAGTAAGATCAACCACTGACTTTTCTTCTCTCCATTTCTTCTAGAAGATCCATAAGTTCCTTGTTTTCTATAACATCCACAAGATATAAACTGTTAGTTGTGCTCTATCTTGCCAAAAGTGTCCATTTTTCTTATTATGTATGTTCTGCCACTAGCACTTAAAGTTCATATCTTGTTCTCTTGGCTCTTCCCAACTAATAGGTGCTAATTTCCACATCAGCCTAGCCTTTGGACAAGTGATCAGTACATGCTCTCAATTTTTTCTCCACATATACTACATATCGGGTTCTTTTTGGATGTCTTTCTTCAACAGCTAATCCTTCATTGGCATGATCCCATGCCAACATCTCCACAAAAAATGCTTCAACTTTCCTTTCATATCCAGTTTCTAGTTCTTCCTCCACATAGTTTTTATTAGTCCTCCATTAGAGCTACTTCAACTCTCTGATTGTACCCCCCTGCTCCCTTAAGACATTTTGATAGGCTGATTTAAGAGTATAACTTCCTTGATTGCTCAGTTGCCACACTAGCTTGTCTATAGTGTCTTCATGTCCATGTGGTAAATTAAGTAAGAATAGTTTCTGCATCTATTGGGCTAAAAGTCTGCTTAATAAGCTCCCTATTCCATCCTTTCCCCCCTAGACTCATGAGCTCACTCACCCATGTGACTTGATCTTTGTTAGAGTTGGTAGATATAAGTTTGAAATTCTGTCAGCCTGGAATCCATGGTGTTTACCAAATTCTGATTGACTTCCCATCTCCCACTTGAAATCTAGCTTCCTTCTGAATTATGTATCTATCTCCCATCCAGCATTTCCACAACCATGACGCATTTCATTGGCATTGGGTCTGCAATAACCCGATTAAGGAAGTATTTGGCTTTCATCACCTTGCACATAAGGAGATTAGGTTGTGTAATGAGCCTCCAAAGTTGGGATTATTAGGATGTGCTAATATAGCCATGCAAAAAGTCAATTGACTATAGAAATTTGGGAAAGGCAAAATTAAATATTAAAAAATTTAGCTTCTCATCCATAATAGAATCCCAACACAATGCTTGCTTATCACAAGACAACCAAAATATTTGAACGGCATCTAGAAAGAGAAGCAAAACTCAAGTCCCTGTGATTTTGCCACAGGTTGGTAAGAATCTTAAAATTAGCAGCTTTTTTGATGGAATTCTTAACGAATGATGAATGCTCCGTCGTAACCAGCCAACGAAGTTAGGTAATAATTATTTCCTCATCTGTGTTCATCTCCCAATGAAATATATGGATCATCTGCACAAAGTTGCACAAGTAAGATATTGTCCTAAAGCTCCAAAGTTGAAGATGAATACTACAATGAAGTGAAGAAAGCAAAAAATCACGGTTGCTTAATAGAAAATTCGGATCTAATTCGATTCGACCCAAATTGACCCAGGCTTCATGAGTCTCCATACAAAACTAATTCGTATAGTTTGGATCTAATTGGTTTGGTTTAGTTTTAGAAATCCGTAAGGTAATGTATGAATTGAATATTTAATTCAATTCGATCCAAACTAAAATACTAGTTATGTTATAAATTATTCGATCTAGATCGTCAATTATAGTTTTATGGGTAAAAATAAACAATGTTAGCATAAACATCAGTCTTTAGCTAAATTTCGAAGGGAAATGGGGAAAAAAAAAAGAAAAAAATAAGAAGAAGCTAAAATTTGATGGTAAATAAACTTAATTTACCAAGGCAAATTGAGGATGCGCCAAGTCATGTAGATATCTATATCATTATGGCAAAGAGTTAAAAATAAAACTTTGATAGGTAGTGGTGAAGTTAGAAAAACAATTTAGGTGGGGCACAAAATTTAGAAAACAAAGAGAAAAAACATATAAGTTAACCATTATTTACATAATATAGAATAAAAGGAAATTAAAATAAATCAAATATTTAGAAATTTTTTACATTATTAAAAATCATATTGTACCTTTTATAGTTGCTCACGATGAGATTTCATGTTTTGATAATGTTTTACATCTTTTTTTCTTGTCCACTATACGAAATATATTTTTTAATATAGGCAACTAGGCAATCATTTATCCAAAAATGAACCATTCGATTATGCAAGCGATTCTTCGCCATGTTCATAGATGAAAAAGCTCTCTTCACCGTAGTTGTAGCAATAGGCGAAATAATAACCAATCTGATAATCATATATACCAAAAGACGCACAATATCTCTTGCTTGTCTGAATCATTTTCTATGCAAGATCATCAATATTTCTCAGTTCTAAAAGCTCCTGGATTGATTTCACATCAATAATATAAATATCCAATTCAATTTTACATGCTTTAATTGCCAATGTAAAAAACTCACAAGGATAAATTCTGTCAAGTGAATTATTATTTTTTTTCTTATCAAAAGTTGAAAAGCAATCGCTTGAATTCAAGCAAGTCATGCAGAGAAGCAACTCTAATGTTTGTTTCGTTAAAATGGTGGTTGAACTCTTGAAGTTGCAAATCTAACAGAGCACATAATTGTTCAACTCGAAGTGGTGAAGAATTGTGACTTGTTGAAATTTTCTTCGTAATCTCCCACCACAAATGAATTTTTTATCCATCTTTTGAATGTTGATCTTATGCTTTCACAAAATAAAGAAATTTCATCAAACAAATATTTCATCCGTCATCCCTTGTGTTTTTTTTTTTGGGAAATTTTAACTAAATTTATTACATTGACAACATCTTGATCATTCCTTTGCACTGCTTCAAATAGTGCATTTGTAATCCCCATCACCTTTTTCATTAAATGTAAGATAAATACACCTTTTTCCTCAAATGTTTTATTTTTATGAGAAACAAGTTATTCAAAGTAAGTGATAGTTGATGGCATACACCATGTAAATGTTACATTAATCGCTAAACAAATTTATGGTGATTTTTAACTTAATGTAGCATTACTCTCTCTCTCCGTATATATAAATTGGCAAAATATTATTAGGGAAAGTCAAAGCACTTAAGATAAATAAATAATAGAAAAGAAAATTAAAAAGTTTGAATAAAGTGATCCATACATTCTAAACGATCATACAATAAATTTTAGGTATGTCTTAAAATAACTTAACATAAGGATAATAATAACAATGTGCAATTTAATACTAATAATTATTGCGCAAGTACAAATATGAATAAAAGATAAACATCTAGGTAGGAAATAACGACTTTTTTCTTATTTGTAAAATAATAATATGAAATCTTTTTTTTAATCTTTCTAATATTCTTAAAAAAAATTGCTACTATTAGTTGGGAAAATTTGGATAGAAATAGCAAACTGCGTGGTGCTTCTGTCAACAAGTTTGTGGTAGAAGTTTTCCTTCCCATAGTTAACTATTATATTTTTTCCTTTTTTCTGTGGCGCACTCTTATTAAACATTTTTAATTACCTTTTTGTTTTGCAGCACTTTAAGGGATATAAGTAAAATTCAAACCACTGAAGTGTGTCACACTTTGAAAAGGTATGATCTACTACTCATGTAAATTTATGCATGAAATTAAATGTTTACATTTAGTTTTAGTTCAAATTTAGTTTTATTCGTATTGGAAATTTGCATTTCTCAATGTAAGTGTTGGAAACGTAGCATGGCAAGGAAATTTTAGGCCAAGTTCTAACATGGGAAATAATAGCTAGGATGGCTAATTAATTGCAGTGGAAGATGGACTAGGTTAAGAAGAAGTCGAAGCATGCAGGCATGAGTTTAGTTGGTATGCTTCATGATTTTTTAACTATCAATAATAAAGCAATTCACAAAATTTGGCTTTATTAGTTTAGTTTCGTTTAAATAAGAGACCAAAATAGAAGCTTTAAAATTGAAAGGATAACAACATGAAACTTGTTAATTGATAACGAAGGCCTCTTTTGTTAGAAAAATGTACAGGGACCTCTTTATAAGAAAATTGTTAATAATCATACAAAATTTTACAGCTTGACATATTTGATCATTTAGTTCCAATGGTAACATTAAAGTATTAAGTATAAACCTACCTTATTGAGGCATCAATATAATAATAGCATTAATTAAAGAATTATTTGAATTATTCAACTATACCTATATGTAGTTTACCTATTTTCATTTTGAGGTTTATTGGTTAGTCCTATTTTTCCTTGTTTTGTTTTTCTTTTTTAAAAAGAACAAAACCATTTTAGCACAATAATTAATTCAAGTTTCAAAGTTCTTATTGTGGGGACAACAATTTTTAAGTAAAGCCAACAAAAGAATTTGGATGGCTAAACCACTCACTGAATCCAGTAAATATGTGTATAATGATGAAGCTTCAGTCAAAGACTCAAGAGAACACTGATTTCAATGAAAAAGGAGTTCTGCATCAAGCTTCTGAATTTGCAAAAAGGACAATAAAAGCACAAAAATAATACTTTATTTAAAAGACTACATTGGTCAATCTGATAAGTTGTCAATCTATCAATCACACAAGCTATCAGTCACATAAGAAGTTTGCACACAATTTGGAGGCGCGAGAAAAGCTCAAAGGCCGTGCGGCTATAGCCTATATTTTTAAGAAACGGAGGCTAGATTTTTTTCTCTCTTGTATATAATAAAATTCTTGACAATATGTATTATTTATAAAATTTAACAAAATTTTAAGCCAATCAAATTTGACTATTTAATTTTAATAAAAATAACTATTAAAATCAAAACCCAATAGTACTACTAAATCATAAATTTAATAAAAAATTTAATTTAATTCTATCACACTTTTTTTTTTCAAAACGAATGTTAGTTTTATTTACTTGCCAAAAATCAGAATGTACATCATTAATCAATTGGTTATGAATTGGCAATCAGAATGTACATTCATTAACCAATTGGTTATAAATTCCTTAGCACTCAGGTTATGGCTAAGGTTTAGATTTAAAAATCTCTCCTACTTACTCTTTGTCTATTCATCTCTTGAGAGCTCTCAATTACAAGTTTGCTTAACAAGTTAGAAGCATATTACAAAAGCACAAAATCTGTTATGAGGCCAAAAGACATACTACAAGAGCACAAAATCTGAACTTTTCTACCTGTTACTCCTCTACTATATTGGAATGTGTAGCCATTTCCAATTTGAGTTGGTTACTCTTGCCACTATAGTCATATTTACTTCCTTTTTGCAATTTCTCATCCATTAAGTTGATACAAAGCTTACTTTTTTTAGTTCCTCCTTCTTTCCAAAGTATTGGCATGTTGAAATTCTATTCATTTGGCTATAGCAAGATCAACCACTGCCTTTTCTTCTCTCCGTTCCTTTTGGAAGATTCATAAGTTCTTTATTTTCCATAGCATCCACAAGATATAAACTGTCAGTTGTGCTCTATCTTGTCAAAGTGTCCATTTATCTTATTGCGTATGTTCTGCCACCAACACTTAAAGTTCATATCTTGTTCTCTTGGCTCTTCCCAACTAACAAGTGCTAATTTTCACACTAGCCTAGCCCTTGGACAAGTGATCAGTACATGCTCTAAATTCTCCTCTTTTTCTCCACACATACTACATATGGGGTCCTCTTGGATGCCTTTTTTCGACCGTTGATCCTTCATAGGCATGATCCCATGCCAACATCTCCACAAAAACTGCTTCAACTTTCCTTTCATATCCAGTTTCTAGTTCTTCCTCCATATAGTTTTCATTAGTCCTCCATTTGAGCTACTTTCAACTCTCTGATTGTACCCCCTTGCTCCCTTAAGACATTTTGATAGGCTGATTTAATAGTTTAACTTCCTTGATTGCTCAGTTGCCACACTAGCTTGTCTATAGTGTCTTCCTGTCCATGTGGTAAATTAAGAATAGTTTCAACATCTGTTGGGCTAAAAGTCTGCTTAATAATCTCCCTATTCCATCCTTTCCCCCCTAGACTCATTAGCTCACTCAACCATGTGACTTGATCTTTGTTAGAATTGGCAAATATAGGTTTGAAATTCTGTTTGCCTGGAATCCATGGTGTTTCCCAAATTCTGATTGACTTTCCATCTCCCACTTGAAATCTAGCTTTCTTCTGAATTATGTATCTATCTCCCATCTAGTATTTCCACAACCATGAGTCATTACTTTGGCATTAGCTCTGCAATAACCTCGATTAAGGAAGTATTTGGCTTTCATCACCTTGCACATAAAGAGATTAGGTTGCGTAATCAGCCTCCATAGTTGGGATTGTTAGGATGTGCTAATGTAGCCATGCAAAAAGTCAATTGACTATAGAAATTTGGGAAAGGCAAAATTAAATATTAAAAAATTTAGCTTCTCATCCATAATAAAATCCCAACACAGATGCTTGCTTATCACAACACAACTAGAATATTTGAATGGCAGCTAGAAAGAGAAGCAAAACTCAAGTCCCTGTGATTTTGTCCAAGTTTGGTAAGAATCTTAAAATTAGCAGCTTCATCGATAGAATTCTAAACGAATGCTCCGCCGTAACTAGCCAATGAAGTTAGTGACAGGTTTATTGAAGCCCGCAAAATTAATCACTGGTCCCTTGAGTGATTTGAAAATAAATTTTTGCAGCAAGAGTGGACCAGATCGAATCCCAAGAGAACCGAAGTATAGTTCCAAGCCTTGAACAATAAATTATAAAACTAAATAGAGTAATGGGGGATTTTTGAATGTTTAACTAAACTACAGAAATTTTGAAAATTAATAAAATAAATATTTAAAACAATAAAAATAGAAAATAACTAAAATTACCAATTAACCGAGTTTCCAATCCAAGGGTTGATATCATTCAATTGCATCACTGATCATAGGTTACAAAAAATAATCTTGCAAATTCAAATATTTAACTTGAAACTTATTAGGATAGCCGTAATAAATTTCTGTTTTCCTAAAATAATTGACCGAGCCCAGCACCCTAATCAAAACTTACCATTAATTGACTGGGCACGATAGCATTCCATATCAATTTAATGATAGCATTAAAATCTATGAAAACAGTTAAACCAATATTAAAACACCTAGATAGCTACAGTAAATTAATCTTGTCCCGTTAATTCCCCTAAGTTAAGCATGCATATTTACAAACATAAACATATTTAACCTAGTCTCTACTTGGTCCACTTATCCATGACAATTACGGATCACTGAATTCATGAATAGCAATAGAATAAATAATGAAGAATTAATTTGTCAAATTAACCAATCATCAATTATTCATAGGAATTAAATCAATAATTAACAAGTACTTGAACAAAAAGTAAGAAAATAAATTAAGAACAAAATCTCACAGTGATTACAATTGAAATCAATCTTTTCCTTGAATTAAAAAAGAGAATTTAGCCACTTATGGTGGCATACATAATTGCTGAAATTTTTTAAGGAATTACTAAACTAAAAGAAAGAAAATAAGAAAACAACGTGAGTTTTGGTGAAAAGTAGAAGACGGCTGCTAAACTAAAAAGAAAGAAAAAACAAGAAGCACGTAAAGGATGGTTTTCTTAAGCAAAAGAAAGAGATTGTAAAGGACTTATTTTTTTTTTTTCTGGAAGATGGCTGTCTTATTTATAGATTTCCCGATGTCCTTTTCCTGTTTGCAAACTAGGAAAAAGGAAACACAAAGGAGACTTGTATTGCAAGAAGAAGTTGCGGCTGACTTCCAAAACCATCTGCACATTTGTTTCCGTTTCCTTTTCCCGCATAACCTTTGACTTGTTCAACTTTTGCTGCTAAAGAAAACAACGGCCATTCCTTTTCTATCTTTTCTTATTTTTGTTTGTTTCCTTTTCCTTTCTTCTTGAATTCAATTTTGTCTTCTTTGTTCGGTTGACTTGAATGGTTGCTTCCAACTTCCCAAATTTCCAAATTCCAATTTTCCCTTACACTTCTCGGCTATTCCTCCAATTTTGTCTTCTATTGCAGCTTTCCAAATTCCCTTTTCCCGAATTCAATTTTGATTTGTGCAATTTGGCTTTCCTTCTCTTCTTTGCTTCCTATTTTGTTTTCATTTCTTTGTAGCTTCTTTTGTGCTCCAAGACCAACGTCCATGCAAGAAATAGAAACTTTCTTTTTCTATTTCAAATCTTGCCTTTTATCAATTTTTCCTCCAATTCACTTTCTTCATACCTAAAACAAAAAGTATATTAAAACTAAATAATTTCTCTTAAAATTCAAATTAATATTAAGAAAATATTAACAAGAAAAAGAAACATTTTAAGCCTTATTAGTTAGGTTATAATTATTTCCTCATCTATGTTCATCTCCCAATGAAATATCTGGATCATGTGCACAAAGTTGCACAAGTAAGATATTTTCCTAAAGCTCCAAAGCTGAAGATAAATACTACAATGAAGTGAAGAAAGCAAAAAATTACGGTTGCTTAAATAGAAAATTTGAATCTAATTCGATTCACCCAAATTGACCCAGGCTTCATGAGTCTCCATCCAAAGGTAATGTACGAATTGGATATTTAATTCAGTCCAATCCAAACTAAAATATTAGTTATGTTATAAATTATTCGATCTTACTAGATCGTCAATTACAGTTTTATGGGTAAAAATAAATAATTTTAGCATAAGCATCAGTCTTTAGCTAAATTTCGAAGGGAAATGGGGAAAAAAATAAGAAAAAAATAAGAAGAAGCTAAAATTTGATGGTAAATAAACTTAATTTACCAAGGCAAATTGAGGATGCACCAAGTCATGTAGATATCTATATCATTATGGCAAAGAGTTAAAAATAAAACTTTGATAGGTAGTGGTGGAGTTAGAAAAACAATTTAGGTGGGGCACAAAATTTAGAAAAACAAAGAGAAAAAACATATAAGTTAACCATTATTTACATAATATAGAATCAAAGGAAAATAAAATAAATAAAATATTTAGAAATCTTTTACATTATTAAAAATCATATTGTACCTTTTATAGTTGCTCACGATGAGATTTCATGTTTTGATAATGTTTTATATTTTTTTTTCTTGTCCACTATACGAAATATTTTTTTAATATAGGCAACTAGACAATCATTTATCCAAAAATCAACCATTCGATTATGCAAGCGATTCTTCGCCATGTTCATAGATGATTAAGGGAGGAATGAACAGTAGCTAGAAATCCGAGTTAGTGTCCAGTGGCTACTTTTTTGGTATGTAATTTGATATGTTTGGTATGCAATCCGATGTGACGGGTATAGTGCATAAACTAAGTCAAAACCAGGCTTTTGAAGTTAGTTTTTGCAAGTATCGCTGAAGACATCTGTTTTTGAGCAACATGTTTGAATTTATTAGTTTTTGTTTTTGTACAAAAGACCTCAACTTTTGTAGTTGTATTTGTTTTTGGTGCAATTTTTTGGAATTTGCCATTGACTAGCTCTACTAGAAGTAGCAGTGGCAAATAGATAGGGAAGTTTTCTCTTGCTTTTCCTTCTTGGCTACAATATCAGACCAAGGAGAGCAATTAGCCATTGTTACTGGCTAACACATGTATAGTTTATTTATTTTAATGAAATAATTTTCTTTTTGATAAAAAAAAAAAAAAAAAAAGCTCAAAGGCCATGCGGCTATATTTTAAGAAACAAAGGCTAGATTTTTTTTTCTCTCTTATATATAATAAAATTTTGACAATATGTATTATTTATAAAATTTAACAAAATTTTAAACTAATCGGATTTGACTATTTAATTTTAATAAAAATAACTATTAAAATCAAAACCCAACAGCACTACTAAATCATAAATTTAATAAGAAATTTAGTTTAATTCTATCACAAATTTTTTTTTTCCAAAAAGAACGTTAGTTTTATTTACATGCCAAAAATCAAAATGTACATCATTAGCCAACTGGTTATGAATTCCTTAGCACTCAGGTTATGGCTAAGGTTTGGATTTATGAATCTCTCCTAGTTACTCTTTGTCTATACATCTCTTGAGAGCTCTCAATCACAAGTCTGCCTAACAGATTAGAAGCATACTAAAAAGCATACTACAAAAGCACAAAATCTGTTATAAGGCCAAAAGACATACTACAAGAGCACAGAATCTGAACTTTTCTACCTATTACTCCTCCATTATAGTGAAAAGAGTAGCCATTTCCAATTTGAGTTGGTTACTCTTGCCACTATAGTCATATTTACTTGCTTTTTGCAGTTTCTCATCTAATAAGTTGATCCACAACTTCCTTTTTTTAAGCTCCTCCTTCTTTCCAAAGTATTGGCATGTTGAAATTCCATTCATTCGGCTATAGTAAGATCAACCATTGACTTTTCTTCTCTCCATTCCTTCTAGAAGATCCATAAGTTCCTTGTTTTCCATAACATCCACAAGATATAAACTGTAGTTGTGCTCTATCTTGCCAAAAGTGTCCATTTTTCTTATTGCGTATGTTCTACCACCAGCACTTAAAGTTCTCTTGGCTCTTCCCAACTAACAGGTGCTAATTTCCACGTCAGCCTAGCCCTTGGACAAGTGATTAGTACATGCTCTAAATTCTCCTCTTTTTCTCCACATATATTACATATCAGGTTCTTTTGGATGCCTTTCTTCAACAATTGATCCTTCATTGGCTTAAATAGAAAATTTGGATCTAATTCGATTCGACCCAAATTGACCCAGGCTTCATGAGTCTCCATCCAAAACTAATTTGTATAGTTGGGATCTAATTGGTTTGGTTTAGTTGTAGAAATTCGTAAGGTACTGTACGAATTGGATATTTAATTCAATCCAATCCAAACTAAAATACTAGTTATGTTATAAATTATTTGATCTTACTAGATCGTCAATTACAGTTTTATGGGTAAAAATAAACAATTTTAGCATAAACATCAGTCTTTAGCTAAATTTCGAAGGGAAATGGGGAAAAAGAAAAAGAAAAAAATAAGAAGAAGCTAAAATTTGATGGTAAATAAACTTAATTTACCAAGGCAAATTGAGAATGCGCCAAGTCATGTAGATATCTATATCATTATGGCAAAGAGTTAAAAATAAAACTTTGACAGGTAGTGGTGAAATTAGAAAAGCAATTTAGGTGGGGCACAAAATTTAGAAAAACAAAGAGGAAAAACATATAAGTTAACCATTATTTACATAATATAGAATAAAAGGAAATTAAAATAAATCAAATATTTAGAAATCTTTTACATTATTAAAAATCATATTGTACCTTTTATAGTTGCTCACGATGAGATTTCATGTTTTGATAATGTTTTACATCTTTTTTTCTTGTCCACTATACGAAATTTTTTTTAATAAAGGCAACTAAGCAATCATTTATCCAAAAATCAGCCATTCGATTATGCAAGCAATTCTTCGCCATGTTCATAGATGAAAAAGCTCTCTCCATCGTAGTTGTAGCAATAGGCGAAATAATAACCAATCTGATAATCATATATACCAAAAGACACACAATATCTCTTGCTTGTCTCAATCATCTTCTAAGCAAGATCATCAATATTTCTCAGTTCTAAAAGCTCCTGGATTGATTTCACATCAATAATATAAATATCCAATTCAATTTTACATGCTTTAATTGCCAATGCAAAGAATTCACAAGGATAAAGTTCTGTCAAGTAAATTATTATAATTTTTTTCTTATCAAAAGTTGAAAAGCAATTGCTTGAATTCAAGCAAGTCATGCAGAGAAGCAACTCTAATGTTTGTTTCATTAAAATGGTGGTTAAACTCTTGAAGTTGCAAATTTAACATAACACATAATAGTTCAACTCGATAGTGGTGAAGATTTGTGACTTGTTGAAATTTTCTTCGTAATCTCCCACCACAAATGAATATTTTATCCATCTTTTGAATGTTGATCTTATGCTTTCACAAAATAAAGAAATTTCATCAAACTTTATGCTTTCACAAAATAAACAAATTTCATCAAACAAAAATTTCATCCGTCATCCCGTGTGTTTTTTTGGGAAATTTTAACCAAATTATTACATTGACAACATCTTGATCATTCCTTTGCAATGTTTCAAATAGTGCATTTGTAATCCCCATCACCTTTTTCATCAAATGTAAGATAAATACACATTCAAAAAAATTGTAAAGAATTAAAAATGCATATGCTTGACCTCTTTGTTCTACAACACCTTCATTCAATTATCTCAAGAACATCTATCACAAAAGCAATTTCAGTAATGAACTTTCCCCAATGGGTGTCACAAGCTTGTTGAAAGCTAGTCTCTTAATGCAAACCACGACTAGTTGCAAGTTCTCTACTCAACAAATTATCAATGACTTTTTTAAAAAGTAAATCTCTGAAAATTTCTTGTCTTTTAGATGATCTTTCAACGACGTTAAATAAGGTAAAAAAAATGTTTTCTTTTTCTATAAAATGTTAGCTTGTACTATTTAGTCGAAAAAATAAATACAACTAGGTGCCAACTGGCTAATAGACCTCCTTAACTTCATACAAGTAGCCAAGGAAGAAAGTTCAGGTTTCTTTCTTATAAGACCAAGTTCTCTTCTGGTAGAGCTACCATTCTAATGCATGCTCTATTTTTAGCCTATTTGGATATATACAAAGAGGACAAAAATCAGACAAGTTATATATGAGATTGGTGTCTTAAACTATAGTGAAGAGTTTAACATCAATCTTTATCTTTTGGTTAGTTTTTTCCACTATATCCTGGTCATCGGATCTATTTTGAACTTGTTTCCTTCCTTACTTGATCATTGTTTGAGCATCTCTTATTGCTGTAGTTCCCACTTAACTCATCTCTTAGTTCCTAGTCCCTGTCCTTACTTTGGTAAGACTCTCTTAACCATTGAAATCACATCCTTCCAAAACCGCCTACTGAAGGTTTGAGTTGCCAGCACTAGAATGCATAACCGCATGCCCTAATTTGGACTCTTGATTGGGTCAAGATTGACTATAGTCCAATGACTTTTATCTATTACTTAATAGATTTTTACTATAAGGGCACAATGTAAAATTTAATAAAATATAAATACATACAATTGGTTAGTATTGGGGTCAGTAAGACATGTGCCCTAAGTGACCCTAATATAGATCCGCTACCTTTGAGAGGCCTAGTAGAGTATAATGACAAATAACAGATAGAGGAGAAATTTGGAATGAAGTAGAAATTTCATTTTCCAAGCTAAACTTTTAAAATGAACACACACATATGCATAGTATATAGATAGTGCTGGATGATGACAATTGAACCTTAATACCTTGCATTCATTTTTTGTTCCTCTAGTTGGAGATCAGATTGAGAAAAGTGGGAGACAGAAAAATGCTAGTAGGCCATGATTTTACAATTTACAATTAGAAACTAATATTTATGCAGTTAGAGCTCGTTTTATGTCGTTTACATTTTGAATCTTTCATGAATGAACTTTCAAAGGGGAGTTGCTCATCAAGAATGGATCTAGATAATTATACTTTTTCTAACATTTCACTAAGGTGAAATTGTTCTGTAATATATATTTTCATTTACTTGGTCTTAGTAGGGCCAGCAATAAACAAACTTACAATTGTATAGGCTTATGTAGCCTTTGGATCATTATAAATAAGGTAACAAAGGTACGTTATCAAGTAACTAAGGATCATTATATGGCTCATGAGGACCGCCTGCCATAGAGATATGCCAAGAGTTATGAAAATTTGTGATGCATGTATGCAAAAACCCTTCACACTATCATGTTGAAAGTAATCCTCACATTTTCTTGTCCACATACAAATAGTAACAGTGCTATTAAATGTAACTAGTGGTTCTCCAACTTTAGTCAAAAAACAAGAGAAAGCTACGATGCTGTATTCAAGTCTAGTAGCAATCTCATTTTCGTCTGGAATGAGACAAGTTTTGCACCATTAATAGCATCTTTGTTGCCATTTGCTTTGAATGTACCAAAAACTCTTGTGTCGATCCTCATTTCAGGAAATTCCACACTTTGCTTCTCTTATTTGTCAATTATACATTACCACTTCAATAATAGATAAGAATGTGAATTAAGAAGAGTTTACCAGTTTCAGTAGCTCCCAGCTAAAATGCTACAAAAAATGTTTGTTTTTAACTCTTCATTCCATAGCAAAAACTCTTTCTGTGATGCCTGGAACCAAGATATTTGTTTTCAATTTAAGATATAATCATATTAACAACAACACATGCCACACATATGTATACAAAATGAAAGAGTACTAGCTAGTGTAACTCACTTCAATCTTCCTAGTTTTATTAGCTCATTAGTTGTTCATTCATTATGGAATCTTCACATGAGGAACCTTAATAGATAGCAGTAATTGTGAATAAATGACTATAAGATCCCAAGAGCACTTGTTCATGACCATTATAGGGAAATTCTTTATCAAGGAGATATATTAATTACATTTATACATAAAAAATCGAGATATGGTATGGATTTGAAGGTAAAATAACTTTAGATAAATCTTCTAGATAGTGAGAAATGACTAACTTCTAGTAGCAACATAAAATTTAGTACAACCAAAATAAAACTTTCCAACTAGTCTAGTTTCTCTTCGACTTGAATGCAAGT
Source organism: Gynochthodes officinalis (assembly GCA_020080225.1). NCBI lineage: Eukaryota > Viridiplantae > Streptophyta > Magnoliopsida > Gentianales > Rubiaceae > Gynochthodes > Gynochthodes officinalis. Next base: position 31,678,901 of record CM034620.1, on the reverse strand, counting down.
AGAGAAAGTAACTTCAAAGTGCTTAAACCTTACAAAATTAGTGTGTTTCACATAGAGAACACCATTGATTGTCACTTGGAGGCACATTGAATGATATAACAAAAGATTCACAACAGAACTTACTAAATTCTTTATAGTTTACAGCATAAATCTTTCATGAATTAACTTCCATTAATTGAGGAATGGACCAAAAATACACCTAGATAATTATATTTTCCCAGCTCCAAGGAACAAGAAATTGATTTTACTCAGTACACAAAACCCATATCTCCCATTATAAAATTCTATAATAAAAAATGTACAATGTTTAGGCTTATATAAGCAAGTTTAGGTCGATTATAAAAAAAAAGGTAACTAAGCTAACTTGCTTAATTACCTATCATGATAACTAATGGTTCAATAGTAAAATGATAATTCTAAAATTATGCTTGAACACTGTTGGGGAATTAGGCCAAGAATGGGAGAATATTTTAGAGACAAGAAACTTGGTGTATTGTGTTTTTGATCATTCTTCACTCTCTTTATTGGATTCATCACAATATGAGCTATTTATAGGCACAATACATCATTCTAGACTTTATTGGAATACTAAGTGACTCATAATAATTACCTTGAAGACTAAACTCTTCGACTTGACTCATAGAAGAACTACAAGATAATTCTAGCTTTTCTTGAAAAATTTAGAAGACAAGTTTAGAACCTTGATGACAATTCTAGAGACTTGAAAATAATTCTAGAAACTTGCACATTACTAACAAATTCCCCCCTTAATGTGCTTGTTCTTGAACTCCAAGCTTGCTTCTGAAATTGATGAACTTGTTTCTTGAGAGTGCTTTGGTAAAAATGTCGGTTACCTGATCTTCACTTTTGCAAAGCTTCAACTCAACTTCACCTTCTTCAATGACATCTCTTATAAAATGGTGTTTGATAGCAATGTGACGAATTCTGCTATGATGTACTGGATTTTTGGCAATGTCAATGGCTGATTTGTTGTCACAAAACATCATAGTAGTTTCTTTTTGCTTCTCACCAATATCTTCAAGAATTCTCCTTAACCAAATAACTTGTGAAGTTGCAAATATGGCTTCAACATTTTCAGCTTCGGCTGATGACTGTGCCACACTTTGTTGTTTCTTAGATGCCCGAGAAAATACTCTAGAACCAAGTGAAAAACAATAGCCTGATGTGCTTCTCATATCATCAAGACAGCCACCCCAGTCACTATCACAATAACCAAGCAATGTTGTATAAACTCCTTTGCTAAACTTTATAGCAGAATTGATTGTTCCTTTGATGTATATCAACACCCTTTTAGCTGCTTCCCGATGTAATTGACTAGGACTGTGCATGAATTTTGATAATAAGCTTGAAGGATACATGATATCAGGTTTTTGTGGCTGTAAGATAAAGTAAATTTCCAACCAAACTTCTAAACAAAGTAGCATCGGCATTCTTTGATCCATCCTTTTTAACAAGTTTTTCATTCACAAGAAGTGTGGATAAAGACTTGCAATCTTCCATGCCAAACTTAGCAAGAACATTTTCAGCATACTTTCTTTGACACATAAAAACTCCATCATCTTGTTGACAAATTTCCATACCAAGAAAATGATGTAACAGCCCCATATCATTCATTTCATATCTTTTTATCATGTCTGTCTTGAATTCAACGATCATTTTCTCATTGTTGCTGGTATAGAGTAAATCATCCACATATAGAGCAACAATGAGAATGTTTGAGTTACCTTGAGATTTTACGTACAAAGTTGGCTCACTTTTACTTTTCTTGAAACCTTGCTCCACAAAATAAGAGGCAATTTGACTCTCTTTCTTAGATTCATCACAAGATGAGCTATTTATAGGTACAATACATCATTCTAAATTTCATTGGGATACTAAGTGACTCATAATAATTATTTTGAAGACTAAACTTTTTGACTTGACTCATAGAAGAACTATGAGATAATTCTAACTTTTTTTGAAAAATTTAGAAGACAAGTTTAGAACCTTGATGACAATTCTAAAGACTTGAAGATTATTGTAAAATCTTGCACATTACTAACAAACATCCTTCATCCAATCTAGTATAGAAATAATCTTCACAATCTCTTGGCTTATACTATAGTAAGAGTCCTTTCAGATGTAGCTAGTGGTTTTCCAAGTTCAATACATAAAACAAGAGAGAACTAGAGTTGTGTGCAGGTCCAGTAGCAAACCACTTTTGATCTAGACTGAGACAAAGATTTAGACCAATTAGTGACAATACATTTCCATTCACTCTAAATACTGAACTATCACTTTGATGCATAGATAATGAATATATATACTAGCAATGGAACATACTACAACTTTACTTTCACTTTTACCAATTTCAATTGACCAAAGCTCAAATGTCCACCTATAACAAATGATTTGTTCATGCTATGTGATGATGCAGTAACCCTTGTTTAGTCTCCCAACTTTATGCTCCAATCACAAAATACACCAAAAAGAAAATTTTCATGTTCAAATTCTTATGCATGCTTATTATATTAACTTGTAGAAGCATGGTATGTAAACTTGTGCTGGAAATCTTTACCACTAGTCGTTGTTTTTTTTCGTTTTTTCTTTTGCTATATTGTAGATAGTTTAGACATGTGAATATGAGTTTACATATATCATTGTTTAAAATCTAATCAAATTGCATGGAATTAACATCCACTAATTATTAATTTATGTTTAGGAACTATAAATATGTATAGCCCATCATTGAGGCGTACCAGGAGTGCTCCATACGCTAATAGGTAAATTATTTACATGGCACCAATTTTTATGCTTTTTTAAATAAATATTTTTCTAAATTATAACAATCATTTTACTATTTTAGACAAGAATTACATGAGCTACCAAAGGATCCATCTTCAGATCGACACACCAAAAGCGCACCATGCAATATAGTAAGATCATTCAACTATACATATTAATTAATTTGGATATAAAATTTTTGCATATATTAATTTAATAAAAAATAATTATTTAGCATTCATGTGGTATCATTGAGAAGATTGGGCAGCAGCCTTGTGGAGCTCCTCAATTTCATGGAGTTGCTCAATCACATCAGCCTAGTGTAGCTGCTCAATCTGACACAGGCCCATCATTGAGGCGTACCAGGAGTGCTCCATACGCTAATAGGTAAATTATTTACATGGCACCAAGTTTTATGCTTTTTTAAATTAATATTTTTCTAAATTATAACAATCATTTTACTATTTTAGACAAGAATTACATGAGCTGCCCAAGGATCCATCTTCAGATCGACACACCAAAAGCGCACCATGCAATATAGTAAGATCATTCAACTATACATATTAATTAATTTGGATATAAAATTTTTGCATATATTAATTTAATAAAAAATAATTATTTAGCATTCATGTGGTATCATTGAGAAGATTGGGCAGCAGCCTTGTGGAGCTCCTCAATTTCATGGAGTTGCTCAATCACATCAGCCTAGTGTAGCTGCTCAATCTGACACAGCTGCGGTGGCTGAGGGAGAGCTTCACACAGTTTTGGAGGTTCAAGAGATTCTAGAGGAGGATGAGCCTCAGTTTGAGGGAGTTGGTACTTCTCCCCTGTCTCAGTCTCCTCTACCAATCCAACCACAGATAGTTCAATCTCATCCAGTAGCTCAATCTCCTCCAAAATTTGTTATATTTAGGCTACTAGCAATACTTGGAGCAACTATAACGGGGTATGCAACCAGTTTTTTAGGTAATTTTCTAGTGACATTTTTGAATTATAAAATACAATTATAATAGATGACTTTGGACAACAAATATTCTATTTTGGATACATTTGAAAATGTTGAACTTTTTGTTGTGGAACAGGTGGGGTGTTTGACGGCCATATATTCCTATATAAAACATTTCCCAATCTTTTCTATGAGCAGAGGCATGCCAAATCCACAGATTTTTGTCAATTTGCTGACTTTCGATTTCTCCTACTCGCATCTGCCATTCCACTCTCAGCATGCGTCTCTTTATGGGTGGCTTTTGCATTAAGTAAGTGGAGGGGTCGAAAAGTAGTATTGCTTAGTGGATCCATCCTTCAATTCATTGGATTGGCTTCCATTATGTTGTTTCCGAGGGGTCCCATGGTGACTCTGGGATTGATTATGGAGGGGTTTGGTATAGGCTTTCTTATTCAGGTAAAAAAATTAGAATTTTGTCTATCCAAATTTCACTTGACTAAATCATTCAATTAATGGCGAATTTTCTTTGCAATGTAGGTCATCCCAACCATATTTGCAGAATTAGTCCCAAAAATTGCACAGAAACATTTGGAAATTTTATTTGGTTATCAATGTGTAGGAGTTGCACTCGCTTACAGCACCAACTTCCTCATAGCTTCCCATCCCTTAGCTTGGAGTTGGAGAATTTCATTTGGAGTTCTTGAAATTCTAGTGCTAATTCTATTTGGGGTTTCATTAACAATTAGTGAAACCCCAAGGTACCTTCTTGAGCAAGGCAAGGTGGAAGAAGCCCATAATGCCTTGAGAAGGTGGAGGGATGGTTACTTGAATGGTGATATTGAAGCAGAATGGACAGAACTCATAAACACTACCAGGGATGATGAAGAAAAGAATCAATTGCAAGAGTTGTTACGATATGAAAATCATCCAACACTGATAATTAAAACGTTGGCTCAGTTGCTACCACAACTCGTAACAACAGTTCCCCTCATGTTTTTCGGTCCACTGGTTTCTGAATCAATATCATCGATTTCAAATATGGAGTTCATAACACCTTTTGTAGCTGGCCTCTTGGGTGTTGTAATGACACTGTTGACTTCTGCATTTTTGAGTAAAGCTAGGGAGAGAAGGTCACTTCTTATTGGATCTTCTAATATTGTATTAGCATCACAGGTAAATCTTTGTTTGTTTTTATTTTTTAAACTATTAAAAATAGTTTTATTTATTAAATTATTAAAAATAGTTCTATATCTAGTCTTACATGTTTCCATATTCCAGGTTGGTTTATGGATGATTTTCACCTTCTTTGTTGATCCTTATGTTAATCTCAAGAAAGGCATTGGCCTGGTTGCTGCTTTACTATTTGTTAGCAATTTTGTGGGCATCAGCGTGCTGATCAACCCTCATGGTTGGATCAATTGTCCAATGTCAGGGGGTCAAATTGCTGTGGCTTGGTTGAATTTCGTTGCGTTTGGGATGATGGCAGTTCAGAACATAATGTCAATCAAGCTGCTATGTATTATTGAGGGTTGGATGTTTTTGATAGATGGAGTATTTGCAGTATTTATGGTATTTTTCATATACTATTTGGTGCCTGAGACTACTAGAATAGATGAAAATATGCCCATCCGAGTTGTTTGGGGGCCCCATTGGTTCTGGAGAAGATACACAGCTGATTATCTTAGTGACAATTAATTTCGTAATTCTCAAGGAAGTGGAAGGTTTTCAATTGAGGAAGCCAGAGGAAGTTGATGTTTAGGAGGAGCATGGGTTAAAGGAGTGAAGAACATGATGATAATTGTGGTAGAATTATAGTTTCCTATTGGGTTTGTGATTTGGTAATTGGGTTTATAATTAGTAATCATATTGAGTTTTGGATTTAGTAGTTACCAAATCCTTGTTGAGTCCTATAAATATGACATATTATTCAGAGTTTTGTATCACTGAGAAATACAAAAAAACAGTCGCCATCATGTAGAAAGCCGCATGGCTTGTTTTGTAAAGCTTTGATCAATTTCGCCTCCTTGCTATGTTGTTTAGCCGAAGCTTTTTTTGGTTTTGTGCCTTGTACTTATTTTGTCCATTTGTGCATGTGATTGTCTTGGAGTTCGGCCAAAATCAATTTCCTTGGGCAGAAAGCCGGCTTGTTGATCAATTTTGAGCTTCCTGGCCGCAAGGCTTAGCTTGTTTACCCGTACGGTTTTTTTTGGTGTTTTTCAATCAATTTTGCTGCTTTTGGGATTTCTTGATTTTGATCCCAACAATAATGAAAAATAGGATGCCAAAGGCTGGAATGACTAGGATCATAAATTTCCTGCCAAAAGTAAATTTGCTGATGGAGAGATTGATTCTGAGGCTAAACCTGTGGTAAAAAGGAGGTGAAGAGAGCATGAGAAGCTGCACACAATGCCAGGCATCCTTTGGTAGCAAAGCCTGTAGTGACACCCTTAGAATCTCAGCACCCTGACAATGAGATTCTGACAAATCCAATCATGACAAGCTCCATTTACAAAAAACCTCCAAAACTTGATGCACGCCCATATCTGGTGAAAAGAATCTCCGCTAATCTATTGACTGCATCAGAGGTTATGTCAATATTGGCAGAACCAGGTTATTTGATTGCATTCCAGGTACCAATGACCAGTAAGGTGAGGCTTGAAATATTATTCAACAAATTTGTGCAACATATTTCCTGCCAGAGTATACGTGACACAGATCAAGGAACTAAAAGCTGGTTTATTGGTAATTGAGCTCTTGGATATGAGTTGTTCACAAGTTTACGATCTCAAAGGCTTAGATGCATGGATTCGAGTCACAAACAATCGAACCACCTAATCTTTTGCAGATGAGGAACACTGAGTTCATTGTTCCCCTGAATAAGGTCTGTTTAGTCACCATGACTTCGATTATATCCAATTTTTAATCTGGAGAAAATGATTGTTTTGAGTCAGTTTACATGTCAATAGACTATGGATGGAAAGCATGCCACAATACACCAGTTAAGGCCTATGTTGATAATCTCAGGGAGGAGAAGAAGCTGCTGAAAATGCCGTGCTTCCCTGTGTTCTTGAGATCATTACAAACTGTGTTTTCAACAAGAATGATCCATTGTGTTGGTTGTCGATAATCTTGATGGCATTGCTAAGGCATTATTTTCAAAGAAGTCCCATTCTGTGATTGAACATGTGGTTGTGGAGTTGAACGTTGCTGTCTGACAGTATCTCCAATTCTTGTTTTATGATGATTCTCCATGTATTATACGTAAATTCTCTTTCATGTTAGTGAAAATGCTCTTGGAATCGCAGAAACGTACAGGAAATGATTGCTGGTTTAGTTTTTTGTGAAATTTCTTCTGGAACTTCCCCATTTTCTGCACATTGAATACTTGTATCTTTTGTTTTCTGGCTTCTGATATCAGACTCCAACATGCAGATTGAAACTCCGTTATGTGTTCCTAGAAAGGTGTTCATTTACATTGGTGTGACTGCATACACTGACAACAACTGCAAAGCAGTTGATTACGCCAAAAAAACCAAATGGTGGCCGCCCATTAAGGTATATATCCTGAAGTCGGTTTCAATTATTTGAACATTATAATTAGCTCTCATCATCTGTGCTCCATGCCTAAATCAGATTGTTATAACAGCACTTTTATTAACCATATACATATATGGGCTATACAATAGGAATTTATTGGGATATGATCCTCATAATCTGGTAAGATCTAATGAAAGGTTAGGATGACAGCATATATGCCACCCATTATACTCGCTCCATGCATTTTCTGTGTCATGGTTTCTATATATTTTTGTCCCTTCTTTGTCATGATTTATGCAACTACCTTATCACATCCCCAGTTAAGAACAGGGGAGCAAAATAACCATTGAAGTCACAGCAAACTATTTTGAAGGGCCACAAAAGTGGGCTTGTCATGTATAAATTTTCTTGGTATATGTGTGTTCTTTGTTGACCTTGACACAAATTGTGGAGCAAGTAAATTGCTTGCATCTTCAAGACCATTGAAATGGGAATATGTTTCATTTTTCTGAACTCAGATTGCAGATGTTCACAACCTCTGTGAACAGCTTCTTGTTGTTGGTGGCACTTTTAGCTGTCTATATCTTTTTATACATGTCCATTTGTTTGATAGTTCTTTGGTCTACGGTGCAATATTTATGTGCGATACGGAGGCTTTTAACACAACTTAGTTCCCCAATCAGAGTGCCCAAAGGTCGAATCATCTGAAACGATGGAATGGGTCCCACCTTAACCATTTGGTCAATACTCCACTCTTTTAACCCCCATTTTTTCCCCTCCTTTTCACTCAGGACATCAGATTAATAATGGTTACCTCTCTAATCAGTACTTAAGGAGATAGTAGTAGTAGTTTTACTCCTACTTTCGCTCAATAATTCACAACCCGCTCCACCAATCTCCACTACCAGAAACCACCACAAACCACCGCGAAATATATTATACTGGGTTAGTTGTTATTGTTATAGTTAATCATATGATGGACCCAAAGTTCACCGGTAAGCCGATAACAGCTCAACACTTGATAGGAGGAGGAGGAGGGGGCCGGGCTGACTTTGTTGATCTTGACCAAATGCCAGACACTCCCAACCGTGGAGGCCACCACCGCCGAGCCCAATCCGAGACCTTCTTCCGTTTTCCTGACCTCGATGATGATATCCTCTTGGACGATGTCGTCTTTGACCTCCCTCCAGCTCCATCGCTCTCCTCGGAAGCCACCCCAGCTCAGCAACCGTCCCCAAGTAATAATGAAACCGGGCGGGCTCAGGTGCAAGCTCAGCCTGTTAGGCTTAATGAGAAGGCCCATCTCAGGAGCCTCTCCGTGGACGCTGATTTCTTTGAGGGGTTGAATTTTGGTCCGTCCCCATCGTCCTCCGCGGATGCCGGCGGAAGTGCTTCCTCCGCGGCGGGGGCTGTGGGTTCTCGTCACAGGCATAGTAGCTCAATGGATGGGTCTTTTTCTTCGGCCATGACGACGTCGTTTGAGGCTCTCATCGTGGACAGTGATAAGAAGACTACGGGTGCTGACAGGCTTCAAGAACTTGCTTTGATTGATCCCAAAAGAGCAAAAAGGTTGTAATTTTTTGTCTTCTCTAGTTATCCATCCAGTAAAGTTTAAACTTTTGGTTATTGTTTTTTTCTTTCTTTCTTACAATTTTTTTTTGATATTTGTAGTTTAAATTTTGCATTCAACGCCCTTTGTGTTTCTGGATCCCCAAATCTGTGGTTGATATGAATTATTCTGAACTAATAGCTTAGCTTGCTTGCTGTGCTTTCAGCTAGATGATATCGTGGGTGTGTTTGAGAAATTCATCCTGAAAGTGTTCGTTGGGTTTAACCTTCCCTCATTTTATATGTTGCCCTGAACATGATTCTTTGAGACCAGATGAGACTATTTGCCTCTGCCATTTTATGAGTCTCTTCCATTTTGGGTGCTGAATTATTATTGGCCATACGTCGTTGTTCTGGTGCCATACACACAGATCGAGACAGGAAATAGCTGTCTAAGAGTCTAAGACGATCACTTGACTGAATCAAGCCAATCCCTTATATTGTTTTTTGAAATTACATCACTTTCCAATGAAAACTTCCCTCCTCCCTTTCTTTCTTACTTTCTGTTTTTGATGTGTCCTGATTGTCCAAACCTGCTAATTTTGTATTCATTTCAGCTTCAAACTTCTTTTATATTCAGCTTGTATAGATTTATGTAGCTAAAAATCATTTTCTCTGTCTCCACCAAAGTTGTTTCACTCTTTGATATACTTTTGTTATTTAGCATGGCAATAATAATTTATCTCTCAGACCAGCATGTGCAAATATTTTCTTTGCATGTAAAATTGTAGGATTCTTGCGAATAGGCAATCTGCAGCTCGTTCAAAGGAAAGGAAAATACGCTACACAAGTGAGTTGGAAAGGAAAGTACAAACACTACAGACAGAAGCCACAACCCTGTCTGCACAAGTGACATTGCTACAGGCATGTTCCATTTCGTTCTTTCTAGCATTTTATTTTACTTTACCAAAGTGAATGAAATGATTTTTAACTTAATTGCATACCTGTATGTTGGATTTTTAGTTGCCTAACTTCAGGTGGTGGGAACTGATTGTGAAAAGACAAATTGCAAATTCCTCTCATCTCTTTCACGTAGGGTTTGTAATCAACAATTTCATAATTTTAATTGGAGATCCCAAGTAAAGGGTGCCGCACAAATGAACAAAGGTTTTGATATATTTAGCATATAAGGCACATTATATATGTGAAGCGACATAAGTAGATACATGTGAGTGCTTTTCTTTTTGTTTGTCAAATGATAATTTATTATCTTAATAAAAGAATGATGCAATTAGCCCACTGGCTGTATGTCCCTCATTGCTGCTTGTATCAACCAAGGAGTGAAATCTGAGTGCCATTCCGGAGAACTTGGTCTCATTGGCAAGAAGGGCTAAATTAGTACTAGCATTATTGAAATTTCTGTGAACAACAGTGAAGAAATAGTCCACTAAAAAGAATTACTAACAGACGGATGTCTTCAGCTATATCTCCAACTGCCACTGATTTTGTTTTGTTCTGCTGCAAGGCTAATACTAGATCCTTGACATCACTCTGAACTTCAACTTGTTTCCAACCTTGTAAGTGAGCTTTCTGAAGAGCAATTTGTATGGCTTCCCACGGAGAAACCTCCATGTCCCCGCTCAGGTCTTGATAGACTGTCCAAGCATGGTGTAGTTATCCTGTTGAGTCTTTAGCCACAACTCCAAAAATAGTATGTGTTTTCCTACAACTTCCCTTGGCACTGGTAATTAGGATAAGATACCCTACAATAGAAGGCTTCCAAAACATTCTACTTTATCCATCTTGTTTCCTAAATGCTTCTTCTTCTTGCTTTTCATTCCTTGCTACTCTGCAGTTACTTTTTTGCACTGTTTGATGCTCCAATCTTGTTAATCAGTTGAACAATCTTGCATTTCTACAAATCTGCCACTGCATGTAAGTAGTTAGATCCAATCTACTTTGAGACTGAGCATCCCTCTTGATGTTGCATAACCGGTCCTTGAAAGGGGTCTTTCTACTGAGCCCATCCCATGTAATTGGAGGGAGTTATATTCCCATTTTGCTGAGCTGCAGTGAGAAAGTACATGTTTCAGGTCTTCAATCTCTTCTCTGCATGTTCTGCACATCTCTATCAGCTCGTTTCCTCTTCTCTTTACAGCAGCATTAAGTGATAATATGTTATGGAAACTTCGCCATATGAAATACTTTATTTTGGTTTGATATTCAGATCAACCTGTTCCATGTGGCTTCATTCCTCTCTGCTTGGTAGCTTGTTTCTACTTCCCTATGTGTCTCTCCTTGTATTGTTGCATTTATGCTGAATTGACATTGAAGAGGTCATTTTCGGAGTGATCTCAAATTACTATATCATTATTGCCTACTTGTACGAGTGTGTTTTTCGGACCTGCAAATATTATGCACCTGCTTAGCTGTGTACTTTCAATTTCTATACCCAACAAGGAAGCAAATTTGAAGAAGTAAAAAAAATGAAGAAACCTATATGGCTTGAATAGTGAAGTCAATGTAAGAAAATTTGCTCTCAAATGTCGCTTGGGTGTTTAACAATTCTTTAAGAGAGTCGAGCTCAAAAGGAAATCAAGCTTTTTAAACTAAAATGTACTTAATTTTGTGTCACTATCTTAAGTTAAACAATGTCTTGTTTCGAACTTGTATTCTGTTGTCCTTTTGCTCGTGGGAAGTTAGCCTCCTGTAATGTATACAAGCACTTAATGGAGGAAACTGGTTAACCCAATAAATAGTAAAAATGCAATATTTAACAGAATCATACAACTGTCATTCTTTGCTTAAGATCTCAAAAGCTGTTAGGTTTGAGAGATAATATGTAAGAACAAGATGTGAGATATGATTATTCTCTTATAAGGACTTAAATAATAAAAGATTCTACAATTATTTTCTATTTAAAGTTGGGCAGTTATGAATTTAACTAACTAAGCTACTCTCTCTCGTGTTATTTGTGAGTGCATTTTTGTAAGTTTTATAGCAAATTTTTTTTATTTAGTGTGTTCTCATGCATAAGTCCTATAGTTACATTTTCTGATGTCACTTATGTTCAACTTTGCACATGACAATGCAATAATTTGATCAACAGGATTTTCACAATGTCATAAGTGTGAAAACTCATGTTTAAAGTCAAGTGTGATTTCATATTATGCAGAGAGACACTACTGGGCTGACTACAGAGAACAAGGAACTCAAACTGCGCTTGCAGGCCATGGAACAGCAAGCACACCTTAGGGATGGTACGTATGAAAGTCACTCTTTATGCAGTCTCTATTACTTTCTTCTGTTTTTGACAATACACATTGTGCTTTTTATTTCACTTTCTCATATTTTTTCAAAGACATTTGCATTCATCTCAGGGAAGTATACTGTCTCTGTAATTCTTTTATGATATGAATTTATTTAAAGCAAGTGCTTGAAAAATATAGAAATCATGGCATTTATAGTTTTGACACGAGGGCCACAATTTTTTTTTTTTTGCCTTTTCTTTTTATACCCTACAAAGGAATAATTTTTAGTTTGGTTCTAAATTTCTAATCTATGTAATAATGCTCTATAGTTATGCCACACACCAAAAGTTTCAATCTCATTCTATAGTGGGCTCTATTACACAATCTGCCCAATATGCCTCTAGTTTCCCTTTTCATGGAAACATTTTTAGCAAAAGCCACTTTGCCATCTAAAGTATCTTCAAATTCTCACTTTCATCTGAGTTCAACTCTGTTTTCAGATTGCCAGCCAGAGTAAAAAAATTGGACTCAGTCAATGTCCCCTAGCTGTTAACTAATTCTTCTAAGTGTGTCACAAATAGTAGTCGGATTGTTTTACTTTGGATGGCTATTTGAAGAGTCTGCTTCAGATTGAAAATGAGATTTGATTTTCGCCTGAAATTGTCGCCTTCAAAATATGATATGGAGCAATATCCCTTACTTGCACGTTGTAAAATGTTACTTCCTTTGCCACCACCCAAAAACCTTGGAGTGCCACTGTATTGCTCAGGAATCCCAGCCCCTGCCCTCATCCACTAAAAGCGGGCTGCCCTTCCCCACGACCAAAGTTCCCACTCCAGCCAGCCCGCACCTCTCAACTGCTGCATCCTCATTACCAAATTCTTATCAGCACTCATTCCCCCTTTCTACACAGCAGACTGTCTCGTGCCTTCTCTATACAACAAGTAGCATTGACTCTTTAAGTTCACACAAATATTCGTCGTGATGTTGGCAAACATGTTTGCGAATCCAAACACAGATGCATACACAGGCACTTAAGGTCAAGCTCAAAATTAACAGACATACCTGATCAAAAGTTCAGTTCATTTGATTCACTAAAAATGATGCTTGGTATTGACCAGCAGCTAAATGATGATTTGGTATTTGTTTGTCTTTGGCTTTTCGTGTCTCTGATTTTTGGGAGTTGAAAAATGAAAGGTAGAGAGAGGAAGTAATGTGCTTATTTTGTGCTAACATAAAGTTTTAGGAGTGGGAAGACACTGATTTTTAGGTGATCTGGTGTGCAAATTGTGGGAGATTGAGAAATATACAGCTTTCTGTGTAGCTTGAATTGAAACATCTCATGGGGTGAGGGAGCATAGTTGGTAATTTTGTACTAACTGCATTTTTTTCGTTTCTTTTATTCAATTAGTATGAATTATTTACAATACACATCTTTTCAGCATTGAATGAAGCATTGAGAGAAGAAGTGCAACGACTTAAGATAGCAGCTGGCCAAATACCAACTGCCAATGGAAACAATTTCAACAGACTGCGTCCACAATTTCCTCCCCAGTCTCAGACCTTCAATCATTTTGGCAACAGCCAGGCAGATCAGCAGCAGCAACATCTTCGCATGCCTCAATCTGTCATAAACAACTCAGCTTTTAGCTCCCAGCCAAAGCCTGGCTTCCTAGGTTTCAATCCTAATGCTTGATGATATGCTTGATGAATCTGTACATGATATTACCCATCGAATGCTAGAGGCTAGTAAGTATTTCGCAAGGTAGCTAGGGCCTTGTAAATGAAAATATATTCAAGTACTGCAGACTAGTCACTTCATTAATTTATCAAGTTGATGATTTGTACTTCATTTGTTGTTTGCGTCTTCAATCTTGGTCACGGTCCTAAACTATTTTCACTTCAAATATATTCCTTTGTGCTGTCCACCCTTTTTTCTTCACAAACTAACCCATTCCTATGCCATAAAAGTCTATCTTTTTATAAACTTCAATTTTGAATCCCTAGAGTATTCAATAATCAAACCTAATACTAAGAAAACCTTATCTAATCTCGAGGCTCCATTACCACTTGTTGGGTTACTCGGTGTTAAGTTGCTTTGCACACTTAACACTGAGTAACCCAATTATTTAGATTTTCAAACTTTATAATGTGATACTATTGTCCAACACTACTTATAGTAGCCCGGACCAATATCGGAAGGTCATCCATGCATAGATTTTGTACACTTGTCAAAACTTGTTTGAAAAAGTGCCACAACTCAACCCAATTCATGAAAGTACAAACCATTATTCAATACGTAGTGAGAAGTTGGATTGAATTTTTGGATCGGGATTTCATTTGGCAACCCTAAAATAAGTAATTGAAGAGTTATTTGATCTTTTAGAAAAGTAAATTAAAATTAGGGATTACATATAAGTAATTTTTTAAAAAATGAAAAACAAAACTCACCCTCTTTGTGGTTGTTTCTCATTGACTAATGCATTCAATGCTATTTCAGAAGATTCAAATCTTTCCAGATGTATTTAAAACATTCTACCGCTCAAATCACTTGCGCTTCATGAAATTTATTGTAAGATTAACACTATTTGTCATTGATCATAATCAACATAATAACTGCATATTGAATATTCAAAAGCATTTAGTCTCAGCATTCCCCCCTTTTCCTCCAAAAAGAAACTGAAATCCACCAAGAAAGGGACCAGAATTCAGATCAGCAAGATAACAACGGCTTTCAGCTATTTCATAACCTGGTGGAGATACAAATCCCCCACCATTAGCAATAACCTGAACATTTTGCATGTAAGCAGTTCTTTTGGCATTATCTCCCTTATACCTTCCACTTCCCATTGGAGGGCTAATCTTAGTTGGTGGACGACTGAAAACTTGACCACCAAATCGAATGGTGTCTGCTGCATTGGCCAAATTCTGGAACAAGTCCCCACGCCAAAATCCTATTGTGTTACCGTCCACATCGAGATACCAATCTCCAGCTTCATCTCCCTACTTTTTAAGAAGAGAATTATTAGGGAATAATGTTAATGGAAGATAAAATTCTTGAAACTAATAAAATAGGAATTAAGAAACAACAAATTTAGTATCTCCGATCCATAAAAAAAAAGTTTCGAAAATTTAGTATCTTCGTTTAGTTCATGAGCAAGACATGTAGAAATAGTGAAAATATGTGTTCCTATTATTTCCAAAACATGATAGTATTAAATGACATAAGAAATAGTGAAAATTACATTACCTTAATATTGCAATGCGAAAAACATATCTTCCCAATGAAAATTTAATTTTATTTAGCATGTTTATAGAAGCCAAAAGATTATAGGTAAGAATAACTTGTGATCATCACATTCATACACAGTGCGTAAATGAATTTTTTTGCAGTAGATATTTTTATTAAAATGAAAAAGCAAAGAACCTACTCACTTTTCCTTTTTTGGAGATTAAAATACATATGGATATAAATCACATTTGATTAGATAAAAGAAGGTTACTGATATTGACGCTCCAGTTTTCTTGTTATTAACGCTCTTCATCCATCACTAAATGTTATATAAAGTTGTTTAACTAATTATAATTTTTGTATGAAAAAAAGAGGAAACTAATAATAAAAAATGAAATGCCAAATTTTTCACCAACTAAAAAGTTACTCGTTTTGTCTCCTTCGAAAAAAAATCTATTTTCAATTTTTTTTTTATTCTAAAAAAAAGAGTCCACTCAATAAAATTGAATAAAAATTTTATACTATCTTTTTTAATAATGAAAATATGAAACCCAAAACTAAAAATTAAGATAAAAAAATTATATTTTTGATAGTATATTAAATATATTGTATCTTATAATTAAAAAAAATTATATCTAATTAAAAATAGAGATTTTTCTTTTCTAGGGAATACGAAAGGGATATAATAGATTTTGTGCAACAGACGGAAGAAATTGACCAGTCAACTCTTTCCCCCGCATGCCCATATTCAAAAGATGACCTATTTGAATTTCTTCTATTTTCTTCATCTAAATATTAAAAAAAAAAGATGCATGGAAAAGAGATATATATATATATATATATATAAGTTTGCTATTAAAACACTAAAGCTTTGTTTGGATTGTGTTGCATTTGAGAATTTTGTATTGAAACGTGTGAAAGTTGTGGTGAGAATTTTTGGTAAAAAAAAAATAATATGAAAAAGTAGATTGAAGTGAAAAAATATTTGAAATAATGTGAGAAGAATTTTGGAAGCAATTTAAATTTTAAATTTTGAAATAAAAAATTATTTGAATGTTTTATTTTTGTAGTTGGAAAAAGTTAACTTTTGCAAATAAAAATGCAAACCAAACATAGCCACTATTAGATCATTGATCATCGGATAGAAGAGGAGAGAAAGAGAAATTAAAGGTCTTAATCAAGAGAGTAGAGAGTTAGGGCAATTTAAAATTAAACCATGTTAAACTAAAGCTTAAATAAGTTTAATACATATGCTTACATGTCATGTTGTTTTAACAATCTAAGAATGGAAACTAAATTAGTGTTTACATAATAGATAGATAATAGATATAAGAAATGACCATAGACAAGAAAAGAATCAAAAAGAGAGTGCCAAAAAAAAAGGACTTTTAAGTTGGACGTTATAAATGAGTAACTTGATATATTTGTGTAATTGTTTATCTTACTATTTATATAGAATTTTTGGCCAGCAATTTAGTATCTTTGACTAAGTTTTTTAGTAGTACTTTTCTTCTTGTTTGTACTTGGCAACAATGTGTTGCTATAAAATTAATTTATTTTTACTTTTGTTAAAATGATATTTATCATTAAAATTATTTTTTATTTTATTTAAGACTATTAAAATACTTTATAACTTAAATCATAATTAGGGACGGCAACAGGTACTCGCCACCTGCGGGTATCTGCCCCATTTAACCCCTGCGAAAAGTGGCAAAGGGGGTGGCGGGGGTGGATGCGGGTGGAGTTTTTATCTCCCCACACATAAACAAGGTAGGTTGCTGGAGGAGGTTCACCCATGCCCGTTTACCTGCGTAATTATTAAGTACTTATTTTTATATATTAGTAAATATATTATTTATATGAGTATATATTATGTTATTAATATTATTTAGAATATTAATTTATTATTAGTATTTTTTCAACTATCATTAGGTTATGTTTATATTAAAATTATGTTAATAAAATTTTTAACTATCATATCTCAATATATGTACTATTTATTGGTAGATTACTATTATTTCTTTATTAATTATGAATTATTATTTATTCACTCTCATCTTTTTTATTATAAGTTATAACATATATTATTGAGGAAACACCCAAAATTGTCCTCTACATTTCACCGAATAATCTTTTTCATCCTCCACTTTTAAAACGGGAATAAATAGTCCTTCAAATTTCAAGGACCAAAATTTGAAGGAAAATTTCAGGACTAAACGTTCCCGTTTATAAAATTTGAAGGACTAAAAGTTCCCGTTTATTTCACAAATAGTACCAAAAGTTCCAATTTATGAAATTTGAAGGACTATTTGTTCTCATTTTAAAAGTGGAGGATGAAAAAGATTATTTGCTGAAATGTGGAAGACAATTTTGGGTGTTTCCTCTATATTATTAGTACTCATAGTTTACTTTTAATACTTATATTTATATACTATTGTTAGTTTCATATATATATATATATATATATATATATATCCAATATATTTTATAGTTTGTTATGTAAAAGAATATGAATTAAAATATCATAATTCATGTTTCATAACTTTTATAGTGGAATTTTAAAAAAAAAACTACAATTAAGGAACTTTTTTATGATTATACATTATTAGTTATTAATAATGTACTTACTCAATATAAGTAAGCTTATACATATTATGGTACATTATTAGTTATTAATAATCTACTCTACTTACTTACTGTTAATAAGCTTATATATATTATATATATTATATTTTGAGTTTTATTATGTAACAAAATAAGAATTAAAATAATAAAATAAAATATTTATAATTTTTTGAATTTTTTTGGTTTATAGTGATTTTAAAAACATATTAATGAAATCCTTTAATAATTCTAAACAATAACCTTAATTACTTTTAATTACACTATAACACCTTAATAATATGATTTTTTTTTTCCAAAAGAAAGCAATAATTATACGAATAGTATTAGTTTAGGATGTAATTGAAAGAAGTTATAATTTGTTAGATAAAAACAAAAAACAAAAAAACTTGTGGGATGTAAATAATATTAATTATTATTATTGGTCAAATAATAATTATCAAAATTTACAAACTATAAATTATAAATGCAAATCCTAAACTCTAAGGCTTCGTCTCGACAACTTTTCTATTTATAAAAAGTTAACTTTTATTAAACAAAAATAAAACATTCAAACACATATTTATTTCAAAATTTAAAATTTAAATTTTCTCAATCAAATTCCTTTTAAATAATTTTTAAAAAAATTTCCTCGTATTTTTTCTTTCAAAATACTTTTTCTATAAAAAAAAATACCCACTAACATTTTCACACATTCTGATACAACTTTTCTGATCACATCCCTCTACCCTATCTCCCTCTCTGTTTTTTTTTTCTTTGTTTTTTTCTTCCCTCTCTCCTCAATCCCTGCACTCACAGCCTCCACCCCTAGCGCATCTCAAAGGACTTTCAAACTTGAAGTGGACAAATCTTGCTCCAAATAATCAACCCTTATGGTTCTATGGGCAGAATAAGCTTGACTCAGTTCCTTTGTTCTGTGAAACAATGGTGAGTTCCAAGATAGGATCATATTCTTAGTTCAAGACCCCTGATTTGTGAACTCCCAAGCGGCCAAGCCATCAATTTCTCAAACCTCGAAGGTTCTTTTTTTTTTTTTTTGGTCTGGATGGATGGTTGGCCAATGTACTGTTAATAGCCATCACTTAATATATTGTATTTACGTGGATTATGTTGTGTTATTATTTATTTGACTTTAATATATTTATTTATAATTACTCATAAATACCTATAATGAAAGAAATGTGAATTAAAAAAAAAAAGATGTAAATTTGCTTTTCACGACTGAATGTAAGAATAAAACGTCAGAAAAATAAATAATTAATTAAATAAATGACACTAATAATCTTACCATTTGGATCGTTATTTCCACGTCATGACGCTCCCCTGTGTTTGGATTCGAAATTTGTGGAAAAACATAACCTAAAGGGATGACATCACTTACTACTATAAATCCTGGACAATCAGTATTATAACAGCCATCTGATGTTGCACTCTGTTCAAAAGGAAATTTAACAGGAAAATAAAATACAATTATTAATTCAGTGCCCTAGGGCAAAAAACATTAATAATAAGAATTAAATTGTGGTGACTGTAGCACTTTATATGAATAAAAATTATAACTATTCTTTAAAAAAAAAATTGTTGCATGAAAAATAATATGATTAGAGTTTGCAAAATATCTACAGTTCCAATGGGTATCAGAGCTATTGGGTCTCCTACAACTTTTAAAAATATACATGGGAAGAAATGAGAGAGATATTATTAGGATGAAATTTTATTGGGTGAGTTATGGATACCAATGAGTACCAATAGGAACAGGAAAATGTATAATTATTAGGTAATATCAGATAATTATCAGATAATGTCGAATAATTAATGGGTAATAAAAATTTTAATTGTGTTTAATTTTTAAATACATTTATATATATTATTAATAAATAAATTTTAATTTTTTATTTTAAAATCATGACGATCACCGGTGGACGGATCACAATTGGATCACTGACGCACCACTGCCAACCGCCACCATTTGGTCGGATTTCAACTAGATTTGGCCAAAATCCAATCGGCCGATGAGAGCCAACAAGTGGTCTAGTCATCGGCAGTTACAATTTAATTCTAATGAGAAATTTTAAGTAAATCTCAATAATAATTGAGAAATTTTAATCCCATTAAATCATATTCCCACCAACCATAACATTTAGTGAAAATTACATTTTTCATTCCTAATAATTTATTACTCATTTAAATTCACTTAATTCCCATCCATTCTCTCCCAATTGTCACCCCTATATATAATAATTGTATAGTCCAAATTATATACCTTCCAGTGAGTATACAATCTGGTTTGCCCATCTTGATAAAGATCCGGATCTACCTGTACAAATTTATCACCAATCCAAAAATTAAGCAAAAAGAAATTAAAGAATGAGAAATATAAAATTGTTCTAATTTATTATTGAAAACTTACAATCCATCCGGCTTCTAATTGGTCTGCGCCGCTTTCAATTATTACTGAAGCAGCACTAAATTGGCCAGATCCAACCGATTTTGGATTGTGTATAGAGATCTGAGCAAATGCTCCAGTCAGCCCTCCTTGACTCACAATAATTCCTGCAAACTGTGATAAAATGTCACTAACTTTTAATTTAATTCCGGATATAGAAATATATATATATATATATATATATATATATATATATAGGAATATATAAAACAGATATTGTATATTTTCACAACATTAACACCAAGTAATATTATTGTCAAAACCAATTAGCGATCATTGTTTTAACATGAATCAGTAGAATCTTATTATGGTAAACAAATATAAATTTAGAATAATGATATTTATTGTGATTTTTCATAGTAAAAAGTCCTAATAATTTGTGTGACATGTTAAACCCCACTCCTTTAGAATAGCCTGCAAAAAAAGAATCCGCAACCGTTACCCAAGGGTGCGCACTAGGTAAATCCCGCTCCTGTGGAATACCGTTCTTGTGGAATAGTCCGCAAACCCTTAATCAAAAAGGTGTGGAAATTTGAACTCGTGACCTTATGGTTAAGCGCTCATCTGCCACACCAATTTGGCTACCTCCAATGGGGCAACAATCATTATATCTTTTCACTATGAAAAGTCGTTAAAAATATTATTACCCATAAATTTCACTATAATTTTTTTTCATTAAAAATTTTTTTTAAAAAAATGTTGGCTAGCGAGGAGGTGAGATCCTTACATCAGTACCACCATCGTAATCGTAAAAGGAACGATTTAAAGCTGCCTGCTTCTCGATGCCGAATCCATAGATGGTCTGCAAAATTAATAAAAAATTAACGTGCAAGTTGCAAACACAAACAAAAAAGATCAGTTCAATCTGTTTGGCTCCTTTTCAAAACTGGAATTGTTCTAAAAGTAGAGAATTTTTTATAAAAATTTGATTGAATTTTATGTTTTCTTTTTTACATAATTTTAACTCAGTTTAAATATTTACTGGAGAAAATAATGGAACTATCAAAAATTTCTATAAATTTTAACTAAATTCAGCAACAAAAATTTTTAATTCCAAAACAATTCCAATTCGAATGGGAACCAAAGTATTTCCAAACTACAAAATTTCAAGACTTTCAAAATATAAGTGGTTGGCCCCATATCTTCAGACAATTTCACTTCTTCCAAAAGTTTTGCGTCTGTTGGTGATTGTGCAAAACAATGTTTATTACTAATAAAAAATGAATGTTTTCATGTAAATATAAAAAGAGGATAATGTGTACCTTTGCTGCGGTAATGGATGAATTTTTTTCTTCTGATTTGGGAGTGCTTCTGCCTTCTACCCCATCAATCACAAAGCTAGAAAGGAAAATACCAAACAATATTGCAATCATTTTTAAAATTCTGTTAAAACTTTTTTTGCATCACATATTTATATATTGTTATGAGATTGTCAAGAAAATGTTTTGATAGACTTTAGCACAGTCACACTCTTATCCAAAAATATTTAATTAAGGTAGGGAATCCCAGAACATAATGACATGCCATGCTGCAAAAATTTTCGTGTATTTCGTTAGTAGCCTTAATTGTAAGGCAGGTGAATGTATCATGTTACAATATTCAACAATGAATCGAGAAAATCTGTCTCACTTTTAATGCATTAATATTGTACTGTACTTTAAAATGACATTTTATTTATAACTTAAAAAAATATATATTGTTTAGGCCAAAATAACGTTGTGTTGAAATATGATTGTATGATAAAAACGGGTTTTTGGTTGAAGTTTGACTGCAGAATTGAATCTTTTTATAGGGATGAGGGGCAGCACTGAGCATAAAATGATTTTCACTACATAGTGCAACCAAGTGGCATGACTGTGTTTCCGTTACATAATTTATTATTTAGCCTAATTACAGGCACTTCGGAAAACATTTTGATTTGGGTATACTTTTCCTTTCGTTTCGTTCCTAGAGACATGCTAAATTCCCTGTTGGGCATGCCGGAGTTGCTGTTTTTGGACATATTAAATTAATTGTTTTAAGCAGCATGACTGGTGCGTGACATATGCATGC
The DNA here is from genome assembly GCA_020080225.1 of Gynochthodes officinalis. Lineage (NCBI taxonomy): Eukaryota > Viridiplantae > Streptophyta > Magnoliopsida > Gentianales > Rubiaceae > Gynochthodes > Gynochthodes officinalis. Next base: position 31,656,483 of record CM034620.1, on the reverse strand, counting down.
ATTAGCTTGGTATTCAATTATACACAAATTATTCTTAAATTAAAATTAGTATATTCAAAATAATTTTGGATAACTGATCAATTGTTCATGTTCTTTTAATTGTCAGTTTGTCACTGCCAATTGGATAGTTTATGAATTAAATTCATTTTTTATTCAATTATTCATATTGATTGACATGTTTTTTTCAAAGATATGATTATATCACATCAACGTTAATTTGATAAATAAAATTTACTAGAAAGAAATTTGAAACTTATTTTTTAAAAAAATAAAAAAATAAAAACTCAAAGTACCTGCAAGACAAAACGTTCCTAAAAGTAGTAAGTTTGATGATATACACAATAAAAAGTCTCATGAATTTTTTAGTGATTGTCACAGTATTTATATAGTAAAACATACTAAATAGGGATCCTTTTGATTATCTAATACTTTTCTGCCATGTGAATACCAACTTAATTATCATGAAATCTTACTAAATATTTTCAATGTAAATATTTTTATTTATACAATAATTCTACTTAAGATCAACTGTTCTAATTTAGAGATAAGGCACCCTCCCCCTCTAACCTTGTTTGCATAATTGGATGGTCTTTACTAAGTAAAGTATTGTAAATATACATCTCATTAGTGCAAAACTTTTAGGAAAAATTAACGTCAAGCCGCCAATGGAAATAAAATCTTAAGCGATATGTAACTATTGAGTTTGGACTATATTTGGTGAGCCATTAGTGATTTTCAAATTTTCATAAGTCGGCCTCTCTCTTGCTATCTTGCACGTTCTCTATAGAAGTCGATTTCCCCAGCCCTCTTTACCCAAATCGATACTGGCCGGTAGACTGTTAAGAATAATTTAATTTTAGAATATTTAGTCAATTCTAGTTTTGTTTGTTGATTTCGTTTTAAGGTCTGTTTGATAGTGGGGCTTCGAATTAGAATTTAAATTTTTATCCAACACTTAAAATTTTCAAATTTAATCATTAAAATTTTTTGAAAGTTCGGGGATCCTCTGTAAACTAAAATGTCTAATTCGGATCATAACAAATGTCTGATCGAAAGGACAATCGATGCACAAGGCAATGTTAAGAATTACATAAGGAGAAGTTAGGTTTCAAATGTTGCAATCAGTGTCTGCGTTCAGTTCCTTTTGTTGTAGGCTACTTGCAGTGTTCAAATATAAACTAACAAGTTATGATGTAAAGTAATTTTTGTTTTTTGTCTGTCTTAGCTAAAAAAAAAAATTAACTATGATGTTCCTTTAACCGATTCATTTTGCAATGTTCAACAATGAAGTGAGATCCTCTGTCTCACTTTTAATGCATTAACATTGTATTGTACTTTAAAATGACATTTTATTTATAACTTATAAAAAATTATTGTTTTGGCCAAAACAACGTTGTTTTGAAATGTGATTTATGATGTACCCTATATGTGAGATAGAAGAATTGATTAAACAATATACTACACGATTATGAATTTGAAAAGCAACCTACTTTTATATTCTCCCTGTCCAAAAGAAAAAAAAAATTCACTTTTGATTTGAGTAAAATGTATATTTTTACTCAAATCATAAAATGTATATTTTTATTTTTATATTTTAATTTAGGTTATATATTATTATTATTAGTATGAGTAATATAAGAATTTTAAACAAAAAGTGGACTCTTTTTTTTTAAATTAAAATTTTTGTTTTTTTAGGATGGAAGGAGTATAAAACGGGGAGGAGTGGAAATTTAATAGATTTGATAAGTAGTTATTTTCTTAACTTATTAGTTCTATGGAAATGAATACGAAAAGAAAAGATGACGTGGATACTTTCATTAGTAGATTATTTGGATGTGATGCAATTGTTCTTGTTTGAAACAAATAAGGAAACAATTTCCGCAATATAACTCTGCATTGGTTCATATTTCAATTAAGAGGAAAATTAAAGAAAAAATTGGCAAAATATTAAAGTTTCTGTTATATGTTTGGTTAGTCCAGATTGCATGTTACTCAGTTGTAGTCTTGTAGATTAGCACAAACTACGGTGATGACTAAAATTTCTCTCTTGATATCTAAAAAAAAAATTATATATATATATATATATATATATATATATATATTTTGGGTGGATTAAATTATGCTATTCATCTCTTAATTTAATTCCAAAATTAATTTGGTATTCCATGTTTAACAAATTTTCACTAAATTCTTAAATTTGACAATTTAGTTTTAATTCATCATTTGACCAAAATCCTACCAAATCAGAAATTCAATTCATCATCCAGTCACACAAAACTGTAAAAAAAAAAAAAAAAATAGATACCCTAACTAAAAATTATGATGCTTGAAAAATCCATCCATGCCAGGTAATTAGGTATAGAATTGAGCATATGGATTAGGTCTGATTTTGATCTTAGGATGAATCAAAATCAAATTACGGAATTTGATGACCAAATTTGAAAATTTTTAGACATCAATCGACAAATCAAAGTTTTAAGACTAAGTTGAAGGATAATTGGCCTAATTTAGTCTATGTAGTAATTAGCTTTCTCAATGGGTAACAAAGGGGAAGATGTGTTCGATTCTTTTACACTAAGAAGTAGAATTGCTTTAAAACTAGATAAAAATTTTTAAAATATTTTAGTTTGCTTTTATAGAAAGCCTCAGAAACCTTCATTTATTTCTAGTAAAAAAAACACTAGAATTAATTTGAAAATATGAATAAAATCCATAGAGTTGCATCATTCCCACAGGAACCAACAAAAAAAAAAAAACCATTCCTAGAGTTGCATCATGATTAATCTTATTAGACTTTTACGAGGTACTTGTATGTTTTAATTCTAGCCAAAATTACAATAATAGTTTATACTCTTCTTCCTTTTTTAACTTATGACTTTAACATTTTGAATTGAATTGACTTAACGTTGTTTATTCGTGGGATAGAATCAACCATGTGAAAAAGGAGAGAATAGAATTGCAGAAAAATTCAAAGATTGAGGACAGAGGCGGTTTGGGAATCCTTGAGCTGGCCTTGGATATGGGTGGTGAATAATTTTGTCATCTGGAATCATATTTGTCCCTGAAAAATATCACCATTGCCTCAACCAATTTACGCATATGCATGGATGCTTTAATCCCACGATTCAGAGCTGTCTCCTGCAAATCTATGGGCATTCAATGAAGACTATGAGATATAAAAGTTCTATATATGTAACAAAAATGAAGCAATAGATAGAAAATTCTTTATATTATCACAATAAAACAAAGTAGATAGAAAAATGTTTATATTGTCATAACAAAACAATAATTAGTTTGGATAATGAAATCTGTTTGAACTTGTTACAATCTCAACCTAGGGAAAACATTCTACACCTCAAAAATGCAAATGGTAGAAAGAAGTTCCTATTTCTCGCAATTCTCTTTTTCTTGTTACTAATTTAAAAGAAAAGGAAAAAAAAGGATGAAAGAATTAATGCAAATAATGGAATAGGAACAATATAATATAGCTATTTACCCTATAGTACGTGGCATGATATAAAGAATTACAACAACAAATTATTCCAGAACCATTGCTACTTTGCAGAGTGGGAAATTTTTAGAAGAATGAAGAAGAAATAAAATCTAGAATTAATGGTAAATGCTAAGTAACGAATAGAAGCTACCATAGAATATTAATTCCAAGTAAATTCTAGAATATATTATTAAATAAGCATAAAAAGAAAGGTAACTTGTAGAAGTATCTATATATTTGTAACATTTTATTCACATCTAGCCCATTATAATATGTTGTTTCAATTACAAGTTTTGTGAACACCTGCATACTTGTAAAAAACGTACTCTTGAAAAATCTCACTATTAAATTTGAAGCAAAAGATCCCAAATAAATGGGGTGATCTAAGTATGAGTTCTGATTGAAGCAACTGGTCAATTTAATTAATATAATCAAAACCATGGAAATATTAAAATTGGCAAGCAAGTTGTTAATTAGATTTTAAGTGGAAATGCTTTCTCTACTTGATTATTGGTTTTTGATAGATTCCGTTGAAATATGGCGAAACTAAAATACGTTAATGCATGTGTAAGCTCGTATAATTTTACGTGATCACGTAAATGACTATTAGGGAAAAAAATGTTCAATGAATTTATAATGTTTTAAGTGTTTTTCTTTTAATCAAATCAGTGTGTAGATTGAAACAATATTTTATATATTCCATATGCTAAGCGATCGAGATGATGTAAGTCACAAATAATTAGAAAAATAATTTATGATGACACAAAATGTGGCCACTAAATTTGTCATTTAGTGGTAAGAGCTGAGTTCATCACGCTTATATTATCAATATCATCTACTTCAAATTTTCCAAAGTTGTCACCAAAGCGTTGGTGCAAACCATTCTCATAAGTTGGAATACAAATAGGGATCAAACTTTTTGACAAAATTTTGGATTCATCACTAAAAAAATTCACATTTAGTAGGCTTGTGATAAAACATGATCGAGTATAAAAAAAAAAAAAATTCATTGACAACTTTTGGTCATCACTGACTTTGTTGCGGGTCAAAACAAAGCAAATCCTTAGCGAACAGGGGAGGAATAACATTAGGTAATTACATTGACAAGAACTTTTTTTTATTTTTGTCTAGATATTCTGGTGGGTAATTTTCTTTCTTTCCCCTAGCAGTTTCGATCCTTTCAATTTGACCCAAAGAATGCTTCTTTGACCTCGCGTGCATATCACACAAGAAGCACGTTCCTTGTCTAAACTATTTATATATTCTTACTTTGCTGAGCAAAGGTTTGATTGCTCAAGACTTTTACAACGTTTATGGGCTACCAAAATTCCATATATCGTTGATGATCATTGGTTTACAGTCTCTAATATGGTTAAGTGTTTCTAAGATTAAGAAATGAGACCTGTCAATTTGACTTTTGATCCTTGAATCAGCAATATCCTTCCTTTCAGAAAGATCAGTATTGCAGTACATAGACAATGCTCCAGAATGTAAGTTTGATTACAAGAAGATAAGACAAGTGCAGTTCATCTGGTAAGAGCTCTCCCATCACGTGTTGATTTGTGAGATAAAATCTGCATCGCTTTCAAATTCGTCGAAGAAAAGGGACAAGGATGCCAACAATGAATAACAAGAGAAGTGTAGATATTTAAGGCTTATAAGCATAGAGTTTAACAGGAAGTCCATAAGCTGGCCTTGGGAGTGGATAATGTAAGACTTTTTCATCTGGAATTAGCTTTTCCCACTTAAATCTAGTCACCATGTTATGCAGAAAAACGAGTATTGCTAGCCGGGCATACTCATTTCCCGGGCACATATGGGCTCCTGCACCGAATGGCATGAATGTATAAGAAGCTGGACCATCCCCTTGAAATCGTGATGGGTCAAACTTCTCAGGATTACAAAAGTACTCCGGGTTCTTGTGTGTGGCGTGTGTAATCCAGTGAATCTGCAGATATGAAACGAAGCCGTAGCTAGCATTCATTGGAGATTTTTGTTGATCAAAAAGTAATGATAAGATTCAGGAGATGGAATGGAATTTACCTTCCAGCCTTTTGGAATTGTATACCCTGCATAATTGAAATCTGTTACAGCTTCTTTGAATGCCCCAGGTATTGGTGGCTTTAGTCTCAGCACTTCGCACCCAACATTCCAAGAGTACTTCATGTTCCTTATATCCTCTGCATTAAGTTTGTCGTTTTGATCCTTCAAATCGGCAATCTCCTTTTGTTCTGTCCCCAGCATAACCAGCAGATCAGGACATGTCAAAGATTATAGCAGACAATTTTTTCCCCCCAAAAACTTTCAAAGAAAATATGTTTCAGTTACCTTCCGAAATCATTGCATATCCATGTCTTAGTTGATCGAGTTACGTTACTTCTAATCTCAGAATTAGTATGTGTGTCTTTCATGGATAGATGCTAATGTCCTAGTATCTCATGCCATCAACATCAAGTAAAAAACTATCCATCTCTGCTAAATCCAGTGTACAATTGCTTATCTTCTTTCTAATGGATTTTTGAAGAATCGCCAAATCAAAAGACGAATCAAAAGAAACCACCAAATCAATCAGAAAAAATTCTTGGGCAATATATGTATGATAGTCATGTTCAAATGTCCATCACTTGTGCTACTGTGATGACCTTTCCAGATTATCAAATATCCATCTTTTATTCTATAGTCTTCTTCATGTTTTAGCTACCATTTAGAGGTATTCTACTCCTAGTCTCCTAGGATAGTGTGTTTCATTTGATTACTTGCATAATGCAAATTAGGCAACTTTACCAGATAATCAGAAAAGATCAAGATATAACAAAAGATGAGTTTGTTTAGCGTAAAATTAACTCTTGATCTTACCTCTTAGGACCAAGTTATAAACATCAGGAAACTCCGAAAGATACATCAGTATGTTGGTAATTGTACTATGAACAGTTGAGTAGGAACCTTGGAGTAGACCTACTAAAATAGATGCCATGTCTGCTTCAGTGAAAAACTGACCATCATCATCCGTGGCTTGGAGCATGTGTGAAATGAAGTCCTTTCCTGAAGATGAGCAGTGATCTGAAAGATCTAGTTTTCTTTGCCTAATCATTTTCTCAAATTCTTCACGCATCAGGTTTGATGTTTTGATGGCATGATTCAACGCTGTTCCTGGAAATTTTAAGGGAATTGATTGAAGACCTGCTCCTATGTCCTCAATCCCCTTTTCAAGCTCATCAAGTTTCCTAGGATCGTCGATGCCTAAGAATGTAATACATGCCAATTTAAATATGTACCTCTTCGCAATATCACCAATCTTCACTTCTTTGCTGTTGGAAAATGTCTGCAAATGCAGTTTCATTACTTCATCCATAACCCCAACATACTTTTTAAGCACATCTCCCTTGAGAATGAATGTTAGGAGCTTGCGCAACAATTTTGTGTGCTCAGTATTTGGTTTATTATTTGACTTGGGAAAGAGCTTATCAATTGTGCTAGGCCACCAATGCTTGACATATTTATTCTCATTGGAAAATAGAAACCTGTTCCCCTCTGCATCACATAATACCACCATGCCATGTCCAATCAGCGATGTCCTGAAAATGTTGGAGGAATACTTCTTCCTCCTATCTGCTACGAACTTTTCGAGATCACCACTTCGAAGTCTGAAGAAATAGTTCAAAGTTTCACCTATAAGAGGCCAGCCTGATCTTCCTGGAGGAAGCCTTTGCTTTGCAGATGCAGAATTTTCCCTAGAAACATATTGAGACTTACTTCTAGTACTAAGCTTGTGGAACCACAAACAAACTAAAGGAAGTAGAGTCAAAAGAAGCAACAAAATGTGGGATGATTCCGTTACCATGATATAAAAATTGTTGTCAAGGGAAACAAAGATTAGATCAACTAAGCCAAACAAAAAATGAAGGAACCATATTCATTGAAAACTTGAATCCCAACAGTGTACTTCTGAAAACGAAGCCAAACTGCTGACATTGACAATGGTACTAACACGTGATTGGAGACAGTCGAACAGAAAAGCAAGTATATAATACCCATTGTAAAGATTCGGAAGAGGGGATTATGTTATCCTAACTTCAAATTGATTGATCCAGGCGGAACCATGGAATTAAAGGGATCCAATAATATAAGCAAAATTATTGTTTTATCAATAAATTTCAAACTTATTTTCAACTTTTAATGAATCACGCTTTGGGATTGAAGTTTTTGTTACAAACTTCACATGGCCAGCTTGCAATGCCAATATTTAATAACGCTTACGTTGTAGTTTCTTTGATCTGGAAAATATTTTATATTTTCCAGTTTTGGGGAAAATATAAGAAGCTTTTCGGTTTTGGGGAATAGTAATCTACATTACAACATTTTTGTACATCTTAAATGTTACCATGTGTAATTGAAATAACCAATCAAAGGCGCTTAAGAAACAGATCACCATTTCTTGCCCTTTCATTTCTGTTTAATTTTTTTCCCTGCTTACCTTTCAACACCGGTTGTAGAATTTCCAAAATGCATTTAATAAACTTGAGAGGCCAGAGTTCTGAGACGAAGTGTTGGCGCACATATATGTATATAGAATTTGTTTTTGAGTTGTGGAATTTGGAGGGATGTTCCATTTCTGCAGTCAGTAAAAATCAGATGCAACATTTGATCTATACTTTCAAAAATTAATACAAAGATTTTCACATAAGATCAATAAACTACTCAGTTCTCATTTATGAAGTAGATATACAATGTTGGCTGCGGTGATTATAGGTAGTTTGATTTTTTGACATATTGAGCTTGATGACAAAGTATTGAATGTTGTATTAGAGATGACAAAATAATGAGATATTTCTGCTTTCCTTCCGATATCAATTACAGGTAATTCACACGTGTTTATAGGGATTTATGTCGACTTAAGAGGTTAGTCATAACAACCGACTTAAGAGTGTAAAATATAGAAAGCAAAGAGTGTATAGTATAAAAAGTCACACAACTTTTACTAGTAGGATTAGGCCTCCAAATTTGTGAGGAAAAAAAGTCTATGTGGCTTATTTATTTTGAGCTCCTTTTCTTTTATACTGAAAATTTGCTTTCAACGTGCATAGAGAACATTATTAATTCATTGGGTAAGTTATATGTCCAAAATTAGAGGCAGAAATTCAATTAAAATTTTGTTCTTTTTTTTTTTTTGTAATTAATCTATTGTGCAAAACCTAGGATGCGTTTGTTACAGTTAACAATTTTTTTTTCTGGTTGGACGACACTTTGGGTAATAAATTATTGCACCTCATTGACGACTTATTTTGGATATTGTGATGATATATTCACTAAATGAAGAGTAAAGATACCCTTACTGAAAATTTATAGTAAAAGGTGATACATTTTTAAGCACCTAACTGATATGACCCGTTTAAAAATATAAAATTATTTGTTATTATTTTGTACTTTTTACAAAATGTGGTGAATAATTTTGTCATTACAATATGTGAATCATTGTTATTATAATTTTTCATTATCAATTTTTAAAAGTATCATTTCTCCTAAGGTTCTGTTTGGTACTTTAGAATTAGAATTAAATTGAAATTATAATTATATATAATTCAATTTATTAAATTAGAATTCTAAATTATTTGAATTCTTTTGTTTGATAAACCGGTTGAATTAAAATAAAATTTATTTATAGTTTCAAATTCTTTGTTCAAATATTAAAAGAATATATGTAAATTGAAATTCTACAATTAAAATTCTTATTCTCGTGGTCAGATTCTGGCAGCAAGCACTCATCGTTTATGTCTGACAAATTGGAGGCTATGGATTACTCTCAACCTTCTCACCATTTTGAAGCAAACAATTTTCCTTAGATTTAATCATTTCATCATTGGACACATAGTTTTCATCAGATGAATCAACCATTCCATCTTTCAATGGCCATTATAAAGGTGTCTCACCTCCGAGGAAGGGGATGGTTTTCATGTAAACAATGTGAATGGGACAGACCAGATGTAGTTGTATCTACATCTCTATTAACCGCATAATTTCGTATTTGTGGTCCTTAAGCATTTTCTGTTTTTGGGATTTACCCACCACAGTTACAGCATATCAATTAATGTGTCAGAAATTCCATGAAGTAACTTAGGCTGCGTTTGGACAACATGTTTGTATTTGCAAATACAAATTTTCGTGAATAATCAGCTGTTTGGAGTCTATTTCCTAATTCAAACGTAGAAAAAAATAACTACTTATTTGCAAAAGTTTAACGTCTAAAACTGAACAATAATTTCTGAAAAGATAGGGAATTTTACTGTACTCAACGTCCAAAAACCAATAGTAATTTCTCAAAAACTTTGCTCTGCTTCTCTTCATTCTTTCACCTTGTTCAGCCTTTCAATCCTCAATCTGTTCCCAACCTACTCACACCTGCGTTTCAATTACTTTACCACTGATGCATTAAACCCACCAACAACCCGTATAATTATTTTCCCCGCCCACTCCCTCACTATTTGTAGATCTAGGTTTGAACCAATCTCTCATCCGTTGGTGCGAAGTGTCTTCTGTCGTCTACCTTCACCCTCATTCCGTCCGGTTAACTAATTTGTAATCTCCCCTAAAAAATAGACAAATCTTGTAGGGTCCAACTTAATTAAAAACTTAATAGTTATAGCGAAATTAATTTATTGAAGAAATGTTCCTTTCCTATTCAGGTTATTGCTTGCTAGAAGCCTTTGCTGGTGTGTGACTAAACGCATGTATATCGTTCACTTCAATTAAAATACCATTTGATAAGTAAGATATTCCTCAAGAAAAAAAAATGGAACAGAAAGGAAATAATTTAAATTTAGAATTTTCTTCCAGCATATGCAGATAGTTTAAGGAAATTGTTTACAATTCACCCTAAAATAAGTAGGCGAGATGTTGTCCAAAGGGGCAAATGTATAAGGAGCAGTATTATCCCCTTGAAACTTTAAAGGATCAAAATTTTTAGGATCATGAAAGCATTCGGAGTTCTTGTGCGTGGTATCAAAAATCCAATGGATCTGCAAAAGTAAAATATAGGAATTTAAAAGGTAGTTTTTGCGTAACAATGGACTCATTTCTAGAGATTGGAGACAACATATGGAGAATATTAACTTGGAACCTCATGGAATTGTATATGTCCTCAACAGTTCAAGTGCAATATTCCAAGAATACTTCATCTTTCCACAAATCTCCCAACTAAGTATGTCTTCTAGTCTCCTTAAGTTTGCGATTTCTTCTTGTTCTTGTTGCCCAAGTATATGAAAGATATGTATTTCAAAATACAACAAAATCAGACAAGTTATAATCCCAATTAGTTATCAATCTTGATTCTTTTAATCGATCGTCGATATAAAAATAAACTCATATATTCATAAATAAATTGGTTATAATTATCAAACAAATAATAACAACTAAATCTCTTCTTAGTCTTTTAATAACTCAGAAATGCTCATTCATTACTTCCCTTGGTAATAGACAACTTTACATAAACTCTTAGAATTTAATTTGTTAACAATCTTATAATTGGAGAAATCCAATTCTATGTGATATAAATATATTCTTAATTAAAAAGGTAAATAATCAACAATATAAAATTAAATTAAAGATAAATTTAATTGACTAGAGAGGGGTTGATGGTCACAATCAAAATGGAACAAAAGCGTAAGATACAAACATTCGCCTATATTCCCCTCTTAATCTCATATCAATATTTATGAATATTTATGAATGACCATGCATGCAACTATATTGATGTGCAAATATAGCCTCATCATTACTTCTATACAAAATGACATCAAAATATCTTCTAGTTTATACGATTTAGTCAGTCGATCCCATAGGGAACATTTGAGATATGATCGAGAGATTTACCCCCTATATGAGAATTGAATAACGTTCAAATGACGATTCCGCCTATGGAGAATCAGCTCGCCTCATCTGTCCGCCGCCCAGCTGCAGCTAGTCGTCGTCCATCTGTAGCCAACAGCCCAAAGCTCGACGTCATCGTCGCCTCCCATCTGCAGGTCGTCCAAGTAGGCGTTGTTATGTGTCTTCAGCTCGTCTTCACTTGCAGATCATCTTCACTTCTACCGCAGATCCGAGTCGTCCGCATCTTGTGACCGCAGATCCAGTCACCACTCCATCCTACAAGTCCGGTCAGATTTATTGGATTTAATAGCAGCGTCTCTCGGTTTCGCCTCTCTGTTCCGCCACCATGCTCCGGCGTTCCAACTCTGAAAGGACAACCGGTGACTTCTTGAGGATTTTGGCCGATTGAAGCGGCTATTAGCAGCGTGGAAGCTTCCTCAACCTGCTGAGAGAGCTTATCTCAATGACCCAACTTCCTTCTAACACACCAAACACCCATTCTCATCTCCACCGCCCGCCTACCGCCGCCCTCTTCATCCTTGAGCCACCCCACCAGTCAACTTCACCAGATCCCCTTTTATCTTACCAGATCTATACGATGAGCTTCCTCATGGCGCGGTCGCAACAAAGAACGGAGGATCCAACCCGAGCGAAAAGATTGGGCGCAAGAAGATCTTCCTTTTCTCCATTTATGTCAAGAACTTGAGCTCGAGGGTAAGGAAGGAGGTATTGAGGAACATATCTGCTTACACGAGTGGTAAGAGATGTCTACATTCAACTGCATTCTAAGAATCAAAGAACCTATGCTTTCGTTAGATTCCAAAAAGTCGAAGAAATGAGAAAGGCAATAAAATATAGCAATCGGCATAAGATTGATGGAGTAACTATCTTCGTCAAGGAAGCATATAGTGATCAACATAGGGTCACGGGACATGGAAATCTTCACTCCAAGATGCCTCACCTGATAAGCAGGAGGTCCCTAAGGGACGGCAGACTTTATAGAGATTTGATTCACTCTGTTCCTCATGAGAATACCTCATCTTCGGCTGTTCCAAAGCCCAGACAGCATATGAGCATCTTAGAAAAGGAGTCAAATGAAGAGCTGGTTCCGAAAACCATTGAAGAGGAATTGCATCCTGAAAAGGAGGCAAAAGAACCTAAGGAACACTGGTGTGCAGATATCCCTATTCCAGTTGCCGAAATGGAATGGTTAAATAGGTCAGCCTGTGGCGAGCTGAGGACTCTGATCAATCCAGCAAAGGTACAATCTTTATTAGCATCAATTGAGTTCTATCCTGTAGTCAACTTTCATGGCGGAATAGTGGTGCTCACGTTTGATAGTAAAGAAGAAATGGAATCTGGACTTAAAAATAATAAAGAAGTTTTATCTTCTTGGTTTATGTCTCTAAATCCATGGGAGCCATTGACCAATTTCAATATGAAGTTCTGTTGGTTGTGTTTAAGCAATGTGCCGCTCAATATCTGGCATACAAACTTTTTTCAAAAGTTTGGAAGTAAATGGGGTACAGTTTTATCTGTAGCAGCGAGCACGGCAAAAAGAAGATTGGGTATTGCAAAAATCCTTATTGCTTCAGATTGGGACACATTGATTCCTGACTGTATCAAGATTTCAGTTAATGGGTGTGCCTCTGTCATTCATATTCATACCGAAAATGCCAACTTTGATAACCAGTTCGATCTAGAAGTAGAGCTGAAGGGGAAAGTCGGTAAAGGAAGGGAGGAGGCTGTTCAGTTGGAGGAAGAAGAAGAGCTGATTTTCATTGGCGGCAAGGAAGATTTAAATCAGGCAGGTAACAGCTTATCTTATTTGGAACATGTGGGATGTGACAAAGCGGTTCATGAAGGAGCGTTATTCAATGCAAATGTGACAATGAAAGCTGTTGGGCAGTCTGAGCATACAGGAGAAAGACAAATAGAAGAAAGACCAATAGAAGACTTTGCTATCCACATGCGTACTGAGGCTGCCCATTTTATTAACTTGCTAGATCTAGAAGGAGAGCTGAAGTGGAAGGTCGGTAGAGGTAAGAAAGAGTTTGTTCTCAAAGGAAGCGAGAAGAAGTGATGTCCGTTGGCGGAATGGAGGATTCAAACAATGCAAGCACGGTTCTATCCTTTCTGGAGCATGTAGGATGTGATAGGTCGGCGCATGAAATAGAGCTATTCAAGGCAAAGGTGACAGAGGGAGCTGCTGTACAGTCTGAATATGAAGCTGTAAGACAAACAGAAAATAATGGGTTAAACGGGCCTCTAGCTGTTGTTGGGTTAGAAGGGGCTCTGCCTATTCAAGCGCAGATGGAATGCAATGAAGGCCCATGCCAAAGTACACCCAATAGTCTCAACCTAGCAGCTTTGGGCCAAAACACTTTCTCAACCCCTTTGTCGGTGGGAGCCCATAGAAGCAAACCTTATTACACCAGAAAATGTAAGCAGCCAGAAACTCTTCCAGGACCTTCGGCCAGCAAAGACTTGGAAGATTTCATCCTCTCAGACGAAGACATTGCCTTTCACAACAACATTTTGAGAGAAGCTTTAACAACATGGGAGGTGAGTTCTCAGCTAGGGATTGTTTTCAAGCTAAATCAAGAAGCATTGGTGGACCATTTTGCAAAACTGGAAACAGAGCAATGGGAAGCAAGAGCTGGAAAGCTCTAATATTTTCTTTGCTATCTATTCTATTTGTGTACTCTGTTTTTGGATATATGAAGCTTCTATCTTGGAATGTAAGAGGTCTAGGGGCAAGTGAGAAGAGGAGGGCTGTACGTAAGCTGGTTTTAAGACATAAGCTTGATATGGCACTCTTTCAAGAAACAAAATTGGAGTATAATAATTCCCGTATTAATGACCAGATTGGGGGGGGTAAAGACTACAATTTTGAGTGGGTTCCTTCCGTCGGGCGAGCAGGAGGATTAACTGTGATCTGGAGAGGAGATTTCTTTCAATGTGAGCAAGTCATCCTGGAGCAGTGTTTTATTTTGATTAAAGGCAAATTGAAGGGAACAAACTTCGAGTGTGCTTTTGGAAATATTTATGCCCCAAACTGTGATATTGAAAGAAGAGCACTTTGGAGTGAATTACGAGCGAGGCGACAAAGCCAGGCGCCTGGTGCATCGGAGGTGATTTTAATGTTACAAGGACGCCGGCGTAAAGGAGTGGGAATACAGAAATTGGTCACCATGAATGATTTTAATGAATTCATTGACAACTTGCACTGTAGATCCGCCACTACTAGGTGGGCAATACACTTGAGCAACAATCGGATTTCTCCAAGCGGACTTGATGATTTTTGCTTTGAGTGATCTTATTGTAATGTTCTCTTCACGTCCAACGGGCACTACCAAGGTCCCCTGTCGATCATCATCCAATTCTCATCGGCCGGAGGAGGTAAATTGGGGTCCTGCACCTTTCAAATTTTTAATCATTGGCTTGAGAATGAAAGTTTTAATACTATGATGCGTAATGAGTGGAAGGATGTGGCTGCACAGTCAAGGAACAATGCAGGGATTTGTGTGAAATTAAAACGGCTTAAGCCTTTGATCAAACAAAGGAAACAACATACAGAGGATTCTGACCCAGGACAAATAGCAATCCTGGAGGAGGAGATAGGTAAGCTGGAAAAAATTGATGCAGTAAACATGCTACCGGACAACAAAAGACTTGAACTTGCAAATATGAGGGCTCAACTTTGGAGCATGTACCGAGTGGAAGAGAGAGCCTGGATGCAGAAGTCTAGAAGCAAATGGCTACAGGATGGGGACAGGAATACAAAGTATTTTCATTTGTTGGCTTCCTCAAGGAGACGAGCAAATTATATCAATTTCCTGGCTATTGATGGTTGAAGGGTATCACAGCCCAAAGAGTTGAAAGAAGTAGTTGCAAAGTACTATGCTGAGTTTTACAATAGAGTGACAGCTGTTGGTGTACTGGACTTAGATTGTCAATTCAACAAAATTTCCGATGGCCAAAGGAGAGATCTTGAAATTCCGTTCTCTGAAGCAGAAGTGTGGGAAGCTATTAAGACGTGTGATGGAAATAAGGCGCCAGGGCCAGATGGTTTCAATATGAATTTTTTCAAGTACCATTGGGGTTCAGTAAAATCAGATCTGATGTCTTTCTTTGAAGACTTCTTTGAAACTGATTCTTTTGACAAGGCCGTCAACTCTTCATTCATCACTCTGGTTCCAAAAACAGAAAATCCAGTGCACTTAAAAGACTATAGACCTATAAGTCTTGTTGGGAGCATATACAAAATCCTCGCTAAAGTATTAGCAATTAGATTGAAAGGGTGATCGGTGAGGTCATAGGAAGCAACGCTTTGCGTTCTTGGAAAATAGACAAGCTCAGATTGTTTTCTAATTGCTAATGAAGCTGTTGATTATCTCAGGAAAAACAATAGAAGTGGAATTTTGATGAAGATGGACTTTGAAAAAGCTTTTGATAATGCAGATTGGGAATTCTTGGATTTTATTATGCAAAAAATGAACTTGGAAGGAAGTGGAGAAGCTGGATTCGCTTGGCGTCTGTCTCTATGTCAATTTTGGTAAATGGATCCCCTCTAGCGCTTTGGCATCAAAAAGGTCTCGGCAAGGCTGCCTCTCTCCAATGCTCTTCAATATTCGCAGCGAGGCGTTGGTGTTCTTATGAAAAAGGAGAATCTGCAGGTCGTTGAGGGTATAAAAATTGGCCAAGGAAACTTGAGTTAGCACATTTACAATATCTCGATGATACGTTAATTTTCATCCAACCTGAACTTGATGGTGTGCTGAATGTTAAGAGAATCCTTAAATGCTATGAGGTGCTGTCAGGCTTGAAGATTAACTTCAGTAAAAGTAGTTTGATTGGTATTGGGGTAGATGTTGGTATATTGAATGAGTGGGCGGACACGCTCTCCTGTAAGGCTGAAATTCTTCTGTTAAATATCTAGGTCTTCCCAGAGCCAACTCAGATCTCAAAATATCCGAGGCCCATTTTAAATAAGATGAGATCAAAGCTTGCAGGTTGGAAAACAAGATATCTTTCGATAGGAGGTAGGGTGACCTTAATCAAATCAGTCCTCTCAAGTTTGCCGATTTTTTTCATGACCGTATTCAAGATTCCATGCGGCATCAAGAATGATATGGACAAATTAATACGGAGTTTTCTTTAGGCGATTCGGATCAAGGGCGCAAAATGCACTATGTGGACTGGAATACAATGAATGCTCCCAAGTGGCTCGGGGGTATTGGCATGATTGACTTTCACTTAAAAAATTCAGCCTTGCTCACTAAATGGCTGTGGAGGTTTGGCAATGAGGTCAATACATTGTGGAGAAATTTTATGGTGGAAAAATATGCACTGGACAAGAGGAGTCTCCTCCCCTCTTTTACTAATAGCAGGCTCGCCTCCAACTCATGGAAAGCAATCACGGCACCGCTTAACCCCTCTGACAAACTCTTTAATGTGATATCTTCAGGGTTGAAGCCTTTGCTTGGGAAAGGGGATAATATTGTTTTTTGGCATGATGAATGGATACAAGGTATGACTCTTAAACTGTGTTTTCCCCGTATCTTTGCTCTTTCTGTAAATAAGAATGGATATGTGGCAGAGTATGGAACATGGAGAAATGGTCAATGGGAGTGGAAAATAGACCTTAAAAGGAATGTTTTTGATTGGGAAAAGCAACAATGGGAGGAATTTCGTGATATCCTGCAAGGCCAATTTCTCAATCAAAATGTACATGATCGGATCATTTGGAAAGGAGTTCCAAACGGTATGTTTTCCACCTCCTCATTCTATAAAACTGTGTTGATGCCCCAAAGGCAATGCCGAGCTATATGGAACTTAGTGTGGAAAGGGTATGCGCCCCCCAAAGTAGAAGTATTTGTATGGCAGCTTATTCATCAAAAATTGCCGGTCAGGACCTGTTTATTGAGTAGAGGCATTATCAGGGCTGAGCTTGCTTTATGTCCACTTTGTAATCATGAACTCGAATCCGTGCAACATTTGTTTTTAATTGCGAGAGCGGTGGTTGGTATGGAATAGTTGTTTGAATACTTGGTCTATATCTTGGAGTCCGCCAGGATCCATCTACATTCTTGAGTAGTTGGCGTGAGCTCTTCCGGATAGCGAGAGAGACAACCTTGGATTTTGATGTTTTACGTTATATCTTGGTCAATTTGGCTATGTAGGAACGGATCACTTTCAACAACAAGAGCTTTGATCTTACTCAGTTAATGGATTTGATTTTCATTAGATTTGCTACCTGTTTTAAGGCAAAGTGGCCTACTTCTACAATGGCGATCTCCGACATATTTCACGTCGATAAGCGATGCGGCGTGATGCAAGTGTATGGATGTAAGGCGATAAACAATCCTTGGACTCGACCCAAACCTGGTACAATGAAGTTCAATGTAGATGGTTCGGCTATTGGGAAACCAGGTATGGCAGGGATTGGAGGTATTCTCAGGGATGATCTAGGCAGAACAAAAGCTGTGTTTTCTAAACATGTGGGAATTCTTGAATCAAATCAGGCAGAGTTCTATGCTATTCGTGAGGCTTTATTGGTATTCTCCGAATCTATTTGGAAGCGGTCACATGTCCTTGAGATTGAGAGTGACTCCACTAATGCTATCAATTGGTTAAAGAACCCTGAGAAAGTCCCATGGCACCTCAAAAATATATCCAACCACATTGAACTACTGAAGGGGAGAATTAAGGAATGGGAGGGTCATCAAGTTCCGAGGACAATGAATAATGTTGCTGATAGATTGGCAAAATCAGGAGTTTACAGAATTCAAAACCTATTGGCGATTATTGTGTAGGTAGATATTATATTACTCTAGTCTTTCTTTTATGTCTTTTATTTTCTGATGTCACCCCATCATATTGCTGCTAGTTAATGCAGTTTGGTGGTGGTTCTTTATTATGTAATTGGAGACTTTCTAATAAAAATCAACAGCTTTCTGCTTGTCAAAAAAAAATGACGATTCCGTTATTATTGTCTTTTATTCTTTTTCTTCAATCAATATTCTATTGTGGATATAATACTTTCCAAGTCGCTATGACTCAAATAAAAGTAACGAAATGAAAAGAAAAAATAAGGACCCCAATCTCTCAAACAAGTAAATATTGAGATGACATAAAATTAGCCAAACCACCACCAAATTCACAAAAATTTCGCACTACTTGAGCCAAAACTATGGGCAAACAACAATGCTTAAACCTCGGATTTGACATCCTGACTTGAACTAGGTTGCATAATTTTTGTGCTTTCTAATTTACTTCTTTTAAATAGTCCTACATAGATTGGACTGAAACAGTCATCATAGATCCCAAAAATCCATAATCATTGATTGATGGTTAAATTCTGGCATAGGAAATTTCGTTTATATTCTTTCAAGTATTCTACAATTTTGAATACTATTAGTCAAAGATGAATCCATCTTCCTTTGAACTAAAAATAAAAACTTTTGTAAATGGAAAGCTGATAATATTGAACAATTCAATATATGTAAGCATATATTACAAATTATTTAGTGGTCGTTTTTATATTTGTAAGCTGGGACATGCATTCGACATAAACTACAAAAGGAAAAAGCAATGGTGTATCAAACATTGAAAAAACTAAGGATTGTGAGGATGAAGACGAACTGGAAGTTCTTTAACTGGCTGTGGAGTTGGATAATATATCATTCTCTCATTAGGGATTTTCTTTTCCCATCTGAATTGAGTCACCACATTGTGCACAAAAACCAGTATTACCAACTTTGCATACTCAGTTCCAGGGCACATCCGAGGTCCTCTTCCAAATGGAACAAATGTATAGGGACTAGGAGGATTGTCCCCTTGAAACCTTGATGGATCAAATTTATTAGGTTCAGGAAAGTACATAGGATTTTTGTGGGTCGCATGGAAAATCCAATGAATCTGCAAAAGAAAATGTTGATCAAGATCTGATGCTAACTGAGAGTCATCTGCAGTGAACTGATACTCCTTAGGATTTTTGTATATGGACAGCATTTTAGATTTACATTTTCAGCTTGAAAACGCGTCCCAAGGTAGTTGCCCTCCTTTTAACTTTTAAAAACTAAAAAATAGCCTTAAAATTTTACCAAGTTTGTATAGTTTTTGTTTTAGTTAAAATTGTCTCCTTAAAATTTTAAAAAAAAAATCCTTTCTTTTCTTATTTTGCCCATCTTTATTTTTAAAAAATTCTTCCTTTCTTTTGTTTTGTCACCTTAGTTTATTGTCTCAAATATCTATGATTATTATAGCTGAAATCTCCATTCCAATACACACCACTAAAAAAAAATTAAAAATTTGACTACTTTCATGAGGTTCCTAAAACAATGAAGACTAGTTTATTTACCTTTGAACCTTTTGGGATAGTGTATCCTTCGTAGGTGAAGTCTGTAATAGCCTCTCTAAAGCTTCCGGTACCTGGCGACAATACTCTCAAAACTTCGGACACTACACACCATGTATATTTCATCTTCCTTAAATCCTCCCAACAAAGTATGCCATCTCCTTCCTTTGCAGCTAGCAATTCTCTTTGCTCTTTTTCCAGCAGATGCAGATGTATATAAAAATTATGAGAAAAGCAAGGAAGTTTTAGTTTCATACTAACAAAATAGAAGTGTCACATATCTATTATTGTTGCATTTATACTCAACCATTTATCATAGCTCATGCTAGCATGTGTCACCCTACTAGCTTCATCAATCTTCTAATTAATGAATCAACGAAATGAATAAACATTTTCAAAGATTAACTATTGAGAATTTCACTTTTAAACAATTTGGACTACTTATAGGTTTTTTCCCCTATAATTTACCTGTGCTTGAACCCCTGATTTGGACTTAAGAGAGATCCAAGTACGTTGGTTATCAATTGATGTTTTTGGGCAAATGTATTCATGTTGCCGCATTCTACAATTGAAATATTCTGAATAGAAACACCATTCATGCGTACCTCTAAGGACAGAATCGTACACATCGGGGAACTCTGAGAGATACCTCATGGTGTTTGTCATTGTGCTATGCATAGTGGTGAAGCTTGCCAACAATAAACCTACCAAATAGCTGGCAATATCATCATCCTTCAAGGGTTCTCCATTGTCATCTCTTTCCATAATCAAATAGGACATGAAGTCCTTCACTGTCCCTGGACGTCCCCCTAAAAGTTCAATTCTTCTTTGCGTAACTGTTGCCTCAACCTCTTTAAGAAGAAACTTGGCCTATTTTACGGCACGATAGAAAGCTGTTCCGAGCAAATTAAAGGGAAATGTAACAATACCAGCCTCGACGTCATCCATCCCTTTGGCAAACATGTCAACTCTCCCTTGATCATGGATGCCGAAGAATATATTGCAAGCCAAAGTGAACAAGAATTTCTTTACCATA
This sequence comes from Gynochthodes officinalis, assembly GCA_020080225.1. Lineage (NCBI taxonomy): Eukaryota > Viridiplantae > Streptophyta > Magnoliopsida > Gentianales > Rubiaceae > Gynochthodes > Gynochthodes officinalis. The sequence continues at coordinate 31,635,729 of CM034620.1, read as the reverse complement.
CGACCAATAATGACTTCTTTGGAATTCCAATGTGTCTCCAAATGCCTTTTCATTACCACATCCATAGTACCAACATATGTTCGAAGTATGTCTGTCCTGAAAATCACTTGCAGCATGTGGGGCAGCTTGTGTGAGTGCTCATGGCTAGGCTTATTATCAGTCTTGGGGAAAATTTTGTTCACTGTGCTTGGCCACCAAACTTGGACTAATTTTCGCTCAGTGGTGAACAGAAATTTGTTCCCCTCGGAGCTACAGAATACTACCATGGGGTGTCCCAGCAGCGATGTCCTGAAAACTTTTGAGGAATACTTGGCCATCCGATCTGCAACGAACTTTTCAAGGTTTCCTTTACGAATCTTGGAGAAATAATCCAAGGTTTCACCAAGGATAGGCCAACCTGATGTCCCGGGCAAAACCCTTTCTTTTCCTAATGCAAAGAAAGAATTCCCCTTGTAAGTTGAAAAAAAAAGGAAGGAAATTTGTAGGTTGACAGTTGATTGGCTTCCAAAAAGGTTTACCAGCTTTGCCATCGATGCTGATAATCACATCCCCCTAAAATTGACACAATAAAGGCGCAAATTTTGAATGAGAATGATTGCACGACATGTTGTGCGGTAAATTTTGAAAGTATAGTGGATTTGGTAACATTTTTTTCTTTATTTTATTTTTGAGGTTAAGTATATTAAAGGGAGGGAATCGTTGACAAGGCATTTCTATTTACAAATGGAAAAAATTGTATTGGAATGTGTGAAAATTTTGGTAGGTATTTTTTTATAGAAAAAGTATTTTGAAAGGAAAGAAATTTTTTAAAAATTATCTGAAAGGAATTTGAGTGGGAAAATTTGAATTTTAAATTTTAAAATAAAAATGTGTTTGGGTAATTTGTTTTTGTTTGAGAATTTTCTTATTTGCAAATGGAAAATGCTTATCCAAACGCATATGAGATTTAAAATTTTTTAGGGTAAAATATTTACGGTAATTTCTTTTTGTAAATTCATATCATTATTCACATGATAAAAAAAAATACTAAATTATAAAAGTGACTATTGTTAAGTAACTTTTGACACGTAAATAATGCGTCATTTATTAAAAAAATTTGTTATAATTTTTTATGTGTATATCATTACTCATTTTTTTGCTGTACTCTTGTTTTTATGTGCCTTGGTCAATTCTTCATTGTCAATTTTTTTTTTTTTTGCCAAAGAAATGATAGGTGTATTTACTTTTAAAATTGTCACATTTACAACATTGCCCACCGACTATGAAGACCTTAACTCTCATAATGAGGTTAAGTGTGACAGCTTTCATGTGTCTATACACTGATGGGTCTATTCATTTTGCTACTCTTTTGTGTATAGTCAAAATCTATGAGGCCAAAAAGACTAGAATATCAACAACATTATCAAGCAAGAACAAAAGCTATGCTACTTGCTTGATCCTTTTACTCCTCAATTGGCAATAATGGAGAGAGTAACCAAATTTTCATTGTCAATTTCGCCATACTATATTTTTAGTTCTGTTGAAGACGCGGGAGAAATTTGTGTGCTCTGCAAAGGACAAGTCTTTTTATGCTATCCTTGGAACGATAAATGTATTTGATTTCCTGGACTTCAACAAATAAAGAGCATAAATACAAATGCACAAATATCACGCCTTTAGGTTCTCGAAACTGTTATTACTATGATGCTGTGACCATGCATAGTGGGTAACCCTAAGCTCATAATTGCGGTATTTGTTCTTAAATTGACATTTGAGAAGTCTCTTTAACTTTGTAAAAACTAATGATATTTTTAATAACTTTTAATAGTGACAAGTTATAGTAATTAATGTGAAAAATAAGGAACGATTTTATATATTTTATCATGTCATATAAGTTAGTATAATTTTTCAGTATAAAAAGTCATTAAAAGTAAATTGAATATTTCCCTTTAGTAAATAATTTACTCGACATTATTAGGTTTCCGTCTTCTATTACTTGGTAAGTGTTAATTGGTAACTATTAGAAAAACTTTAAGCTGTTATTTTTCTGGTCGTTATCTTCGTAATTAATGTTCAGCATGTTCATATGTACTAAGAGAAACATGCTTTCTACAACACTCAAACTAAAAGTTCCAGCTAGCCTTAGTGATATTTTGAGCTACTTCAACATTAACTGTATTAACAAGAACAAAAATTAAGGAAATGCATATGCAAAACAACCAAAATGACACACTTAATTAGTCGAGAGGATTTAAGTAGGATGAATTAGTATTCTTGAGATGTTGCCAACAAAGGTTGCACAATTTAGAACTGTTCAAATGGAAAAATCAGATGCGAACCGAATCGAATCGATCTGCCTTGCATGGGTTATGATTCGAAATCGATCAATATAACCCAAATTAAATTGGATTCAATTGGTTTTGAATATTTATAAAACAATATACAAATCAAATATTTAATTCGAGTAACAAAAAAGAATATTAGTTATATTATAAATTATTCGATCTGATCCAATCTGAAAATCGGATCATTTTTTCAAATATTATGATTTTGTGGATAAAAATGAACAGTTCTATTACAATTGGGAGAAGAATTAATAAAATCAGCTAGGGCAATCCATGTTTTTCCCGGATCTTGATTGGATTCGTTAGCATATAAAACAACATAAATCAACATGATTCACTTGTACAGATTTCATGAGACAAACAAGAACTATACCCAAAGTATTACTTCCCTAATTCGGAGAAGTTGGATCCTTAAAGGTAATTCCAGGGGAATGGTCCAACCAGCACCTCATACATTAACACCATTTGGAGGAGGATATGCTACAATGCAATGCACGACTGGCAGCTTGTGTTTATGCGTAATCTGCTGACTCAGTTCTCATGGGAAAAGCTACAATTCCCAGTGAGAAACTTATACATTATCCAGCTCCAAGGCCAAAAGACACAATGAATTGAAGTTTCGAAGATTAATATCAAAGCACACCAGATTAAATTTCTTTCCTCACCTTCTCGAACCCTTTATTTATTTAATTTTGTTGGGAGCAAAAATAAATGAAATTTAATTTATTGATATGAGAAATATGCACAGTTATGTTACAAATTAAGCCGTTTTCACCGAAAGCTCATAATCCAACTAGATACAGCCCCCTCACGTTATCAGAACTCACCTAAAACAATTGTCAAAAATTCAATGATCCAACTCCCACTCTAACGCTATTTCCCAGTTTCTTTTTGTTTTCTAAATACATTCGTGAAGAAGAATTGGTTCTAACATCATTTGCAAATATACCAACCAGGGTCAAAAGATTTACCTTAGTGTCATTAGCCATTGCTTCATTAATTTCTAGTTCCCTAAAAATGATAAAAAAAAAATGTATTAAAAACTGAAAACATGTATTGACAAGTGTAAAAATACGTTTTGAAATGCTGTTCATATAAGCCCTTAGTCAACTATTTTAACTGACCTCTTAACTGGACATGAATCCTTATAAATACATGTGAGTTACCTGTAATTGATATCAGAAAGAAAGTAGAGAGTGTATAATATAGAAAATAGAGAACGTATAATATAAAAAGTCACACGACTTTGAGTAGGAGAATTAGACCTCCAAATTTGAGAGGAAAAAAAAAATCTATAAGGCTTATTTATTTTGATCTCCTTTTCTTTTATATTAAAAATTTACTTTTCTACATGTATAAAGAACATTATTAATTCATTTGGTAAGTTATATATCCAAAATTAGAGGCAGAAGATACAATTAATATTTTATTCATTTCTTTTTTGTAATTAATCTATTGTGCAAAAACATAGGGTGCATTTGTTACCGTTGACATTTTCTTCTTTTTTTTTTTTTTTTGTTGAGCGGCACTCTAGGTAATAATTTATTGCACCTCATTGGCGACTTGTTTTGGATATTGATAAGAGAGAGACAGCCTTAGCTCTAAACTAGAATAGTTGATGTTACATATAATTAATATATGAATAGTGATATTTAAAGTGAAAATTTTTAATAAAATTTTACTGTGATTAAGTTGATATTTATATAATAGAAGAGTATTGAATGATTAAAATGATTATTGCTTAGTATTTTTTTTACTATATAAATATTATGAAAATAAACTAATGTTTTTATTGTGTGTATTGTTAAACTTGCTATTTTTTAAGAACATTGTATCTTGCATATAAATTGAGTTTTCTTGAAGGTCTCAAGTTTCTTTCTACTAAATTTTTCATTCAAATTAACTTTAATGTGATAATCATGTCTTTTAAAAAGAACAAGTCCACATGAATAATTGGATAAAAAATGAATTTAATTCATAAATTATCCAGGGTAAATAACATAATTCATTCCTTAACTTAGGACCTTTGTTCAATTTTGTCCCTCATACTCAAAAAATTTCAATTTGATCATTTAACTACAATTTCAATTCTAATTAGTTTTTCTAATGAAATCAAACTATAAAAAACGAATCACATTATTTACTTAACTATCCAATTGGCAGTGACAATAAAAAAATGAATAATTGATCAGTTATCCAAAACTATTTTCAATATATAAATTTTAATTTAATAATAATTTGTGTATAATTGAATATCAAGCTAATGCGTGCGTATATCATGCACAACGCATGATGTTTAGAGCAATCGATTTAATATGTCTAGTAAACGGAAAGTATACCCAATCAAAACTTTATCCAAAGTGTCATTGAATTAGGCCAAATAATAAATTACGTCACGAAAACACTATCATATCATTTGTGTGCACTATATAGTGATCGTCATTTTATGCTCGCTGTTCATCCATTGCCCTGACCCCTATAAAAAGATTCAATTCTGTAGTCGAAACTTCAACAAAAAAACATTTTTTTATCACATCTGTGTTACCCGTTTTTCCTAACTAAGGAAGAAGAAAAATGATGGAATCACCATCACAGGCATTGTTTCTTCTCTTATCTTTAATAATTTCAGCACTATGTGCCTTCCTTCTCAATCTAGTTATGAAGAAAAAGGGTTTTGCACTTGGGTCGCTGACTTTAGAGTGATGGAAAAAAAATAGAAAAAATTTGTAGGTTGTGATGGATCTGTGTGAGAGAAGGTGATGTTAGATTTCTTGAATGCGCGAGGTTTGGGCGCGTTCAAGAAATGCTTAAACTCTTTGAGCGCGAACATCCCTTTTTGGAAGCCAATCAACTGTCAACCTACAAATTTACTTCCTTTTTTTTTCAACTTACAAGGGAATTCTTTCATCTTGCGTGAGAAATGGGTAATTGAAAGGCGTGCTTCGTGAAAATAGAAGTTCACCCCGCCTTTGACGACTCACCGTTAAAAACCTCAGCGTTCAAAAATTCCAGCGCCTCCTCCCTCCCCCTATTCTTCTTCTTCTTCCATTAAACCTTCATAACCTTCATAAAACCCTTCCTTTCCTCAAACACAAAACTCCCACAGTGCGAGAAATTGGAATTGAAGTTCGATGAAATGACGAATCTTCCAATTCTTCAATTCGAAGAGAAAATCGTAGAAACGGTTGACCAAAACCCCGTTGCTGTGATAATCGGAGAAACCGGCTCCGGTAAAAGTACTCAACTTTCGCAAATTCTTCACCGAAGAGGTTACACTAAATCCGGTACCGTCGCCGTCACTCAGCCCCGCCGCGTTGCCGCCGTATCTGTTGCTCGGTAAATTTTTCAAAATCACAGAACTCAGCTTTTTTATCTTATAATGTTAGCTCAAGATCCATATTGGCCCTGATTTATGTTTATTTTATTTATTTTATTTTTAGCTTTATTTTTGTGTTAATTTTATATGTTTCAATAGTTGAGCTAATTTAATCGAAGATACATTTTTTTTTCTATAGATAATTGAAGTATATTGAATTTAGAAAGTGAAGTAAAAGCGAGGCACATGGCAAAAATGGATAAAATTAGTAGATTTTATAATTAGATTTTTGTGATTTTGGAAATTTTAAGTGATTCGTTATCCATTTTGTTTCGTACAGTGATTCATGTAGAACACCTTTTTGTATTAGTTTATTGAAAAATCAATTTTGGAACTTTGAAATGATATGCTGTTATTTTGTTATGTGTGGTGATAGAAAGTAAAACTTTTTTGTTACAAGTTTATGTTTTAATGTTGTGTGATGTTAAACTAGGCCTAACATTCAAAGTTACATGAAAACAACATCAGTTTCTCCTTCCTTCCTTTTTGTTTTTGTGGGATATAAATCTTGTGTATGGTTTTGTGATGGCCATGGTGTTGATATTTCAACATCTAAGGACACCGGTTTCTGTTTTTTCACCTTCTAAACATTTACTAATATGAAATGAACTTAACCCTATACAAGCCCTTGCACTAGAAATATTTGAGATATTTAATGGTACGAAATGTGTAAAACTCTAGTTTTTAGGCAGGGCAGCTGAATAATCGAGATTTATAGGTTGCCCATCATTTTGGGCTAGTGGAAAGCAGCCTATATTTGTTGGAGTAGATTGGCAGTTTTACTAAAGAAACATGTAACTTGCGCATTTGTTTGTCTAATGAGATATAACCCAATTGCAACCATGTTTCAAGATTAGACTGGAAGGCAAATCTTTGCAGTATTGTCTCTCATACCAACTGTAAGTTTCCCAAACTATATATTGATGAGCTTAGCGTTAACTGCGTATTAGTTTCAAAGTGCAACTGATCATTACCATCATAGTTATTAAAGGCTCAGGGCGCACTTAGGCACATAGGGGTCCTGGAGCCTAGGCGCAAGGCGCAAGGCGCAAGGCGGCGCGCGCCTGAGCGACATGAGGCGCACACTGAAAAAAAACTTTAAAATAATATTTTAGGCATTCATACTTATACTTCCTAAAATAAACTACTTAAAAGTCTCAATATAACTATATAAGCCAACTAAGTAGCATAATCTCCAAAACTTAAAATTCTAAAAACTTAAAAGTTCAAAAAAAGCCAACTAAAATTATCAAAACTTAAAAGTCTAAATATAATCCTAAATCCTCTAAAATCTACTCTACATCAAGACTAGCATCATCTCCATCACCATCATCATCATATTCATCTTCAAGAAAATAAAAAGAAGAGGGCGCCGGCTGCAGAAAAGGAGGAAAAAAACAGAAAAAAAAACAGAAGAAAGGCTGCAGAAAAGGAGGACAAAAACAGAAAAAAAAAACAGAAGAAAGGCTGCAGAAAAGGACAAAAACAGAAAAAAAAACAGAAGAAAGTCTGCAGAAAAGGAGAAAAAAAACAGAAAAAAAAACAGAAGAAAGGCTGCAGAAAAGGAGGAAAAAAACAGAAAAAAAAACAGAAGAAAGTCTGCAGAAAAGGAGGACAAAAACAGAGAAAAAAACAGAAGAAAAACAGTAGGACTGGGCCGACTGGTTTGCAGAAAAGGAGAAGCAAAAACAGAGAAAAAAACAGAAGAAAAACAGTAGGACTGGGCCGACTGGTTTGCAGAAAAGGAGAAGCAAAAACAGAAAAAAAAAACAGAAGAAAAACAGTAGGACTTGACCGACTGGTTTGCAGAAAAGGAGAAAAAGCAAAGGAAAAAAAACAGAAGAAGAGCTGTCTGCCGAAGAGGAGAAAAAGCAAAGGAGAAACGCAGGAAGAAGAAAAGGAAAGCACGGGGAGAGAAGAAAAGAAGAAGAAAAGAAAGAGCGGGGAGAGAAGAAAATAGGAGAAGAAGAAAAGAAAGAGCGGGGAGAGAGCATATCTGTCGGCGCCCAATTCTGCAGCCTTCTTCTTTCTTTTTTTTTTTCCAGAACCCTAATGTCCCTAATGTCCTGAAGGCGCTCCAGGCGCTCGCCTGGAGCCTGAGACAAGTCGAGCGCCTTTCCCGAGAGGCGCGCGCCTCTCCGACAGCGCCCGCCTTTGGCTCTGCAAGGCGCTGGAGCTCGCGCCCTGCGAGAGGCGCGCCTGAAGCGTGCCTTTAATAACTATGATTACCATACACTGGTAAGGGAAAAATGGACGGCATCAAACAAATGCAGGCTGCTGTTGGTTTAAAAATCTTCAATAATGTTAACTAAAGATGCAAATCAATAATCAATTAACTCTTGAAAATCTTTTTTAAGGATAAAAAAATCCTACAAGATCATAATTTGTTTCAGGTTTTAGATATGCATAAGCCTCGTAACAACTATGGATTTGCTGTTGGTGACACTTGGGATCTAAAACCTATTAATCTCTTATGTAACACATAAATTTGGTTTCAAATTTGTTTTGGTGTAAGACCAGGTATCTACACAAGCTTGTTGCTAAACTCCCAAGTAATTGGGATGAGGATATGTTCGTTCATCCATTAAAGTAGTTACTGAGATGTTTTGTAGTGAAGCAGTATAATCTGAATTCTATTGTTAAAGAGCTAAAACAAAATTTCTGGAATCTGGCTTTAATACATGGCTCAGCTCAGCAGTTGAATTAGCACTAAATATATAGCTTACTTTTAAGTTTTTTAATCTTTCATGCAGTTGACACTGAAATTGCAACATCTATGATCTAAATGAAGCTTCTATTTTCATATGCAAGGATAAGGTCATTTACATAGGCCTTTTTTTTTAGTTTATATTTCTTGCATAATGGTCATCTAATGTCAAGATATATAATTGATTTGCTCTTGTTTGGAGCATTATGCTATTAGTGAAAACAATGAGGTTGTTCTGTCGAATAAGTTATTATGGGAGTAATTAAATGTCTTGAGTAAACTTTTCAGAAAGGTAATTTTTGGTTTTAGAGAAGAAATAATTTTGTTGGGGATTTGCATTGGAAGAATTTCACAGTAAACAAAAAATCATTTGGTACTTAATTTTTCAAAATGAGCTGAAGAATAATTTTGGTGGGAATTCTCATTTCTTAATCTTATTTTGGGGGGAGAATTAGATGTTTTCATTCTCAAACCAAAAACTTAGCATCAAGATTCAGCTTTGCTTGTTTTATGTTTTCGCATAAAGCTTGTAGCTTGGTTGAGTTACAGGTAAGGTTTATATGTATATGTTGAAGTGTTGTAGTTATTTTTCTTTTTGCATATTCACTTCTTCACTTCAATTTAGTCTTTATATAATGCTGGCTTATATGCTCCCTGTCTTGTCTGCTTGTCTTCTTACACAGCCGGGTTGCACAGGAGCTTGGTGTTCAGCTAGGTGAGGAAGTGGGTTATGCTATACGGTTTGAAGATAGAACTTCAGCGAAGACATGTATAAAGTAATGTGCTTTTGTTGCTAATTATCTGATTTTCTGTAGATATTATTGTAGTTTTACAGGTTATAAACTGGAAGTTCCTACGTGTGCAGATACCTTACCGATGGAGTTCTTCTACGTGAAAGTCTTTCTGACCCAGAACTAAGTCAATACTCAGTAATAATATTGGATGAAGCTCATGAGAGGAGTATGAATACGTAAGCTGTTCAATCCTCTGTTGTCTGGCCATTTAGTGGGGTTTCAATTCTTAGACATCTTCAGTTTAAAATGAAATTTTGTTAAAATGAAATTTCGTAGTTCTGGAATTTCAGACATGTGCATGTGTATTTTATGTTCTCTATTCTTTTTTTTCCTGTTTGTGACAGTTTTCATTTGCGAAATATCTTTGCCAGGGATATATTGCTGGGATTGATGAAACGTTTGATTAAATTACGCACCTCCAATTTAAAGGTTCTAATCACTTCCGCTACTCTTGATGGTGAAAAGGTGTCAAGATTCTTCTCTAATTGCCCTGTCCTAAGCGTCCCTGGGAAGTTATTTCCTGTGGAAATAGTGCATAGCTTAGAACCATCCAAAAGTTATATTGATGCTTCTCTCGAAATGGCTATTGGTATTACTCAATGAACTTTTGCTTTCACCCTAGAAATCTAGAGGTTTTTATTGCTTCTGTACTCATTTGTTGTGCATTGTATAACATGCAGCAATGACTAAAAAGTTGTAGTTTAGAGGTGTTGAGTACAAGGTCTTTCTAACGAGCTTGTATTGGCAGATATACATGTCAAGGAACCTGAAGGTGATGTCTTAATATTCATGACTGGACAGGTTACTATCTTTTCCATCTAAGGTCTACCATACAGCTTATCTGATATTTCTGTCATATGTTTTGAGCAATACACTTCTGTTTCTGAAACCCCCACACCCCCCCCCCCCCCCCCCCCACTTTGTAATGCCATTGAAATGAGGAATTTCTGCAGGATGATATAGAGAAGCTTGTAACAAAGTTGGAGGAGAGAATTCAAAGCCTTGAGGAAGGATCTTGTATGGATGGCATAGTTCTTCCACTTCATGGATCTTTACCGCCTGAATTGCAGGAAAGGCCTTTGTGTCCTTTTGCATTTGCTTTTCCATATTTTTTCATTGCTCCATATCCTCATCTTCTAAATCAAAATCATTGATATGTCACAGAAATTCTGCACGCTAAAAAGCTTTTTTGGCTTTCGCAAACTCAGAATCTTCCCTCTTTTCCATTCTTCATATCTACAGGTTCGTGTTTTCAGTCGGCCACCACCAAATTGTCGGAGATTTATAGTGGCCACAAACATTGCAGAAACTTCTTTAACTGTTGATGGTGTTGTGTAAGGCAGCAGAACACTTTAGCAAGTATTTTTCTATATTTTTTTTTACTTGAGCTGATAATAGTTGAGGTTTTTTACACCCTAGTTGATAGGCAAGCTGATGACCAGTTTCTGCACTATAAGAAAGTTGTAAAAGGGTATTGTACTTTATTTGCTGAGATATCTTAGGCTGCGTTTGGACAAGCTATTCCTATTTGCAAATAGGAAAATTCTCAAACAAAAACAAACTATCCAAACACATTTTTATTTCAAAATTTAGAATTCAAATTTTCCCATTTAAATTCCTCTCACATAATTTTAAAAAATTTTCCCTCATATGTTTTCCCTCCAAAAAAGTTTTTCTATCAAAAAATACTCACCAAAATTTTCACACATTCCAATACAACTTTTCCATTTACAAATAGAAATGCCTTGTCCAAACGCACCCTTAGCTCTATGATATAAAGTAGTCTTCTTTGTCACGTATTTTTTGTTATGGCTATGAATCTCAAATTCATGGACAACAAAATTAGGTTGTTGAGATTACTAGTAGCTGGTGCCTTGTTACCTACTCCATGTTCAATCCTGGCTTCTATGATCTTGAACTCTTGTTACTTGCCATGATAGCTGTTGGAAGTGTTACGTTATGCGAAGTGTTATAAGATATAAGGGTATTTAGGTCAATTCTTGTTACCTCTTAATATGTATCATGTGTTTCTTAGGGTTGTTAATAAGAAAAATATCACAGCTTGCCTACTTCTCTCTCCCTTCATCTCTTTGCTGTTCATTGTTTTTCATGCTTTTTGAAAAACTTATTGGGCTTCTATGTGCAATTGATTGCGCCAATGTATTTAAAGATTTCGAATAAAATATTATTAATTACAATAGAGAACAATTTTTTTTACATAGAAAGTAAGATGAAACACTATTGCTTTACCTAGAATAGCTTTGCTATTGTCTGGCAGTTGTTCATTGTTCTAATCTTCTTTAAACGATATTCAACAGTTAATTGTTAAGCTGAATTTGATTTTCTTTCTGCCAATGTCACCCCCTTTATCAACTGTTTTAGCTGTACTGCAAATTGACCGTATTGAAAGGGAATAGAAACTCATGACTCATCAAAAATGGGTATTAACTGCATCTACAACAGTGTCACATAAACCTTTTTCCCCCTCCGCCTACTATCAGTGGCATGTGGAAACAGCATGGCTACCCGTACACTGAAAAGGTCAAAATATTGGCAACCAAGGACAATCTTAAATCTTTCTTAGAGCCTAGAATTTTGATTCATATGATGGAAACTTACATGTATCCACCGGAAGTGTTGAGCTTCAGAAATTAAGAACTTTTAGTGACATGAGATTGCTTATAATTTTTCCAAATAGATTAATGAGTTAGAGTTATCTTCTTTAGGCTTTTATAATTGTGATTTTTCAGTTAAATTATTGAGTTCTGATTCTACATTTTCTTTTTCTTTGTTATTATTTTTACTGTTTTAGTTGCGAATGTCCATCATGCATGTATGACGTGTGGGCAAAATTTTTGTGGTTTCCTCAAGTTTAAGAAGTTAAGTTCAAGAAGTTGTCTTCTGATGCTTATATCTAACTTTAAATGATAGGTACGTCATTGATTCTGGCTATGTGAAGCAACGGCATTACAACCCTTCAACTGGCATGTACTCTCTTGATGTTGTGCAGATCAGCAAGTAAGAAACTGAAATTTTTTCTTCAGTTTTCTCCTTTTTCCCCCCACTCTTAAAGGCCAAAATACTAGGCTGATGATTAAAGCTTCTGGATTCAAATCTTAGAGTAACCATTTAGAGTTTGGTATAATGTTGATTCCAACTGAAACACCTGTAGTTAAATGAAAATTTTGGGGCACAAAGTTTTTTAGGAAAAAAACCTCCATATAAGTAGTAAAATTAGCTCCTTTTTTAGGCTGGTTAAGTGATTTTCATTTCTACCAGCTATCATCAGCAAAAGCATCTCTCTGTTGAAATGAACTTAAGTATTCAAGGTTCAATGTCCAGTCTTTGGCATTATATTTTCAACGGAATTAAAACATTCATGATTTTACCACCTTCATTACTTCAGGGTGCAGGCCAATCAACGTGCTGGAAGAGCTGGAAGAACACGCCCAGGAAAATGCTACCGCTTATACCCTTCAATGGTTTATCATGATGATTTCCTGGACGTTACGATTCCTGAAATACAGAGATCTTCTCTTGCGGGAAGTGTTCTTTATTTGAAGTCATTGGACCTGCCTGACATTGACATCCTCAAATTTGATTTCCTTGACCCACCCTCATGTCTGGTTCATTCTCTTCTACCTGTGTTTCATTTCAACCGATTCTGTTGAAACTGATCTCTTTATTGCTTGATTTACATAAATGATTCTATTCACTGTAGCTGAGTCATTAGAAGATGCTCTTAGGCAGCTGTTTTTGATTGATGCTATTGATGAAGATGGTTCAATTACAAGCCTTGGACGAACAATGGCGGGTAATTTTCTGTGATATAATTCTGGCTCTTACTATTTGGTAAATATATACTGAATTGAATGATGATCTCATCAACAGAGAAAAAAATATATATAGTCTGAGGTATATGGCACCATAGGGAATATGGTCTTGAGGTAACATGATTTAGATTCTATGTGGAAGTCTTAGAATTGAATAATGATTTCATCAACAGAGAAACAGAAGATTGTGTTTGGGGGAATTTGAGTTGCTGAGTGCAGATTAGAAACTCTCTCTCACACACACACACGAAGAGAGATCAACTGATAATTTTATTGTTCTATGTAGAACTTCCATTGGAACCTTCTCTTTCTAGGACCCTATTGGAGGCCAATGATCGTGGCTGCCTATCCCAAGCTTTAACAGTTGCGGCTATGTTGTCTGCCGAAACAACATTGCTTCCTGGTCCAAGGTAAACTTTTTCCTCTCCTTTTTGTTTTGTTTGGCTTGTAATGTGAACTATATGTAATTATTAGATGTCAAAATTTTTGTCATGTAACTGTTTTGAAATGTAAATTAACATCAGTACTGGAAATTTTCCACTTCCAAAACAAATCTGATTTTTCTCTGCTTGTTTCTTCTTTTTGTAGTACAGGTCTTTCTCCTTTTTCAGCCTGTGCCCTAAGTGAGTTAGTGATGATTACAGGGTAGTTTGTTCAAATGTTTGTACAAGTAGTAAGCTAATACAGTTAATGTTATGAGTAACCTGAAGCGTCTTTTGATTTCAGAGAAGAAATTCTGTTGTTTAATGGTTTAGTAAAATCACATGATCAAAAATGAATCAAATCAGGCAAATGAAACCATGGTAGATATTGTTTTATTTCTGGTTTAGTTTCAAAGATGTAAAACTGGTAAAAGAATGGTAGTGACTTTTGCTTTCAACCTAACTGAAGAAAGCTCAACACAGTTACCAGCTTATGTAAAATTTGGTACATTTACTTAGATATCAGATCTTTGAAAACCTAGCAGATTCAAAACATATATTCTTTACATCCTTTTGATCATTTTTCTTTAACCATTGGCCTGTCTATGTCTTGCAGCAAGAATTCTGACAAGAAGAGGAAGCGTACACTTTCAAACCTTCCAGATGGTTCTGGCTGGGGTGATCACATCCAGTTGCTTCAGATATTTGAGCAATGGCATCTGACTGACTATGACATGAACTGGTGTAAAGATAACAACTTGCAGGCATCTTTCTTTCCTTTTAATCTTTAAAAGAATCTTTGGAAGGATTATTCTTGTAGGTTGAATATATCACTCCATTATTTATCTACTTGATGAGACTATGTATCCATCTGTAGCGCCATATCATAATATCTTCTTTCATATATGTAAACGACTCTGCCTTAAGTCTGAGAAGCATGCAATAGAAGTAAGAATTATCCCTGTGTGATTTCATGGTTTTGTGCGGACTAACCTTTCAACTTTGGTAAAAAGCTTCAAACTGGACCAGCAGTTCATACCTCTACTTTGAAGAAAGATTCTTATGATTATGCTGAAAATTGTAATTTATAAATAAACTTTGTGGTTTCAGGTGCGGGGAATGCTGTTTGTCAAGGATGTCAGGAAACAGTTATCTCAGATAATGCAGAAAATTGCTAAAGGTTCATATTGAGCACAAAACATATCTTGTTGTTACAATATTATCTCGAAGATCTTCTTTTTCCATCTCCTGTTTAGTTTTCTCTTTCTTCACTATGATGATTTATCTCTAGAACATTTTAATATCTTTCAATGTTGCTTTAACATGTGGATAAGTTTGTTAATGAAGAGTAAGATCTCTCATTCTGGCTAATGTTGTGGCTAAATGTGCAGACTCATTGGACGTTCAGACAAGTAAAAGGTGGAGAGCTAGCCAACATGACTATAAGAATTTGAGGAAGGCTTTATGTGTGGGCTACGCAAATCAGCTTGCTCAGAGAATGCTTCGTCATAATGGTTACCAGACTCTTGGTTTCAAGTCTCAACTTGTTCAGGTAATGAATCATTATTATAGTTACATAGAGAAACTTTTTATATAAAATTATTATTGAACGAAGAAATGAATTTCAGCTCTCCCTAGCTAATGTTTCAGTTTCAGAAAAATAGTGAATGTTGTTTGCTTTAGATAATAGAGGCATATAGTTCATGAGATTTTTTAACACTAGTAGTTAAGCTTTAAGTTATTGATTTTTGGGTTTCTAAAACTCTTCCCAACCATTCCTTTTTCATCTTCAGGTGCACCCATCCTCTGTATTGAGGACAGATGAGGAAGGAATGCTCCCAAATTATGTTGTCTATCATGAACTTATTGCCACTTCACGGCCTTATTTGCGCAATGTGTGTGCTGTTGAGATGTCATGGGTCTCGCTCATCATAAGGAAGCTTGAGAAGTTAAACATCAGGAAGCTCAGGTAAGAGCACTTAAGTGAATAGTTGGTAGTAGGTTAAGGTGTTTCTCCTAGTTACAAGCCCCATCTGTCACCTTCATACCCTTCACCTGAGAGTCTGAGACTCCTTTTTAATTCATAGTGGCGGTGGATTGTCTGAGCCTGAAAAGGGTGCTGAAGAAGAAAATCCAGACTCGACAAAGAAAGATGCTAGTCTCATTCAGCTTCCAGATGACCGTGATAGCAGGATAAAAGCAGCTCGTGAGCGTTTTCTTGCGCGGAAATCCATTAAATAGTGCAGATAGCTGGATTAAATCGAGTCATAGCAGTTTGCAAGGGATATATTGGTGTTAATCAGCTTTGCTGTGGTTCAAGTCTGATGGGAATTTTCTTCCTTATAATGCTGTGAGAAGCTCACGAGTGGACATTTTAGGTAGATACAGTAAATGGTCATCAGTCAAGATTAGAGATTTATCAGAGAATGCTCTGTATAAGAGTGACAAAAAGGAAAATTTGATTCAATTGTATTAACTGTGATTAGATGAGGAGATATCATCAATATAACTAACCTCACATAGTCGAATGAAGGTTTGGTAGTTGTTGTATAGTCGAATAGAGGCTTGGTAGTTGTTGTATTGCCTGTGGTTAGATATTGTGCAACACTTTGAATGTCTTTGATATTTTTGGCATAAATTGACGACTCTATTCGGCCTCCATATGTGAAATTTACATCAATCCAACAACTGGAAGACAGATTGGAGGTTTTTCAAACAAGAGTTACCAATTTAAACTTGCTATATGTTTTAGCGTATTACATGCCAAGGAAATACATCGTTAATAAAGGACAAGTAAAAAATTCGCTTGGCTTAGTGACGGTAGAGGCGAACAGGAAGTTCTTGAGCAGGCCTTGTAATTGGATCAGGTAAAATTTTCTCTTCTTAAATCACCATTTCCCACTTAAACTTGGTCACAATATTATGCACGAACACAAGTATTGCTACACGTGCATACTCATTTCCAGGGCACATGCATGACGTTCCCCAAAATTGAACAAATGCATAAAGAGCAATGTTTTCCCCTTGCAACCTTACGGATTAGGAAAATATTCAGGGTTTTTATGTGTGCCAAGTCCAATCCAATGAAGCTGAGAAGTCATTTGGAATCAATTATACATGCATACATATTAACCAAAAGATAATATCAAAATCAAAAAAAGAAGTCAACTATCACTTGAATTTTTTATGAGATTTTGTGTTTGAAATTTAGAATATGCATATTATGTAAGAGGATGTGGAGGAAAGAAGAACATATATAATTAACATGAAGAGTTATGAATGGATCATAATGAAGAATGATGTACCTTCCAACCTTTTGGAATTGTATATCCTGCATGGGTGAATTCATTGATGGCCTCTGGTGCAGCCTTTGATTGGCTACTCAAAAAAGAAAAGAAAAGGATCGGGAGAGTAACTTTGTTGGCCGGTTAAGTAACAAAATAGTTAGAACCGTTGTTGGATGTTCTTCCAGACTTCCAAGGAAATAGATAGGACAACGATTCTTCCAGATCGTTGACTACAACTCTTCAAGGTTGCAGATTTTGGAAAGCTCCGACTCTACAAGGACGGAGTGAAAGCTCTTCTAGACTTTCAAGGTTGAACTCTTCAAGGTTCATAGAAGCACAAGGCAGTTTTATTTCTTCAAACTCGTCCCCTCAATACACAAAGTAGATGGCCTTTTTATAGCCAAGTAAAACAAACTCAATCAAATGAAGAGACTAGACTCTTAGGAATTAAACAAAGACTTATCGGTAAACAAAGACTAGGCTCTTAGAAATTAAACAAAGACTTATTGGGAAAGACAAAGACTTAGAAAAAAGACAAGGACTTTATGGACTCAAGAATGAGACTTTTGGATATCACCAACTTGACCTCCTTGTTTGACTTGACGAGCTTGGATGCGGATGGACCTCCTTGGTTCTGTGAGCTTTTCTTCATCATCAACCGGGTCTGCATCAGCCTCACTGAACCCCCAGTTGCTGGTAGCATTAGTCTAAATGCTTCACAGGCAACATTCAATGTATCCTCCCAACTAAGCGTGTCATTTGCATCCTTCAAATCCAAAATTCTTTTTTCTCTATTGATGTGTTATCAAATATTAGGTAAGTATTACATTGTAAAAAATATGTACACAAAATTTTAAAAATAAATAAAACTCATTTTCAAAAGAGTACTACATGCCCTTCAGAATATTTAAGTTTTCATAGTTATGATTAGTTAGGATTAAATCATTCTCAAGTCTTTAATTATCTATACTTAGATATGTTTGCTTCTAGTGAACAAGTTTGGCTCATAGAAAAGTACCAAAAAATGAAATTAGTATATTAAATGAACCAAACAAAAACCCTATGGAATCATAAAATAATCTTTAGTCATGCCATCATAAATTATGACTGCTTTTGCCAACCAAATGTCCCTATAATGTTAAACTATGGCGTGATAGTATCCAGAAATGGCCTGCTTAGCTTAATACATGGATGCAAATTGGAAAATAAATATAGCATGAACTTGATCAATCGGTTATGATGTTAACCTCTTAGGACAAAATCGTAAACTTCTAGAAGTTTGGCAAGATACATCATAAGGATTACGATTGTGGTGTACAAAGTTGTATAGTTTGCAACCACTAGACCAAATTATACATAAGACAATGCTTTTAGTAATCACATTAATTAATTATACATAATTAAATTAAAATTCACCCTCATCCCTGAATTGGCAAATAATATCTTAATTGCTCCATCTTAGGTTTCATATCAAAGCATACCTATTAATTAACAAAAAAAATTCAAATCACTGTATATAATTGTAAAAATCAAGTTTCTATAATTAAGTATTAGTATGATTATAAATAATATTTGGATAATGACTCACATGATATGTATATCACTTTTTTGTAATGCAATTTCAATGTTTCTATATTTTATGAAACTAAAAATTGTGCACGTGTATTGCACATGTTCCAAGTTCGTTCACAAAGAATAACTACCAAATTGCAATTTAACTAACAAAAAAAAATTGATAATTTGATAGCATTACATAAAAATATTTTGACATACATCTATTAAAAATAGCTAACTCTTCTTTTTTTTCTCTGAAACGATAGTGATTCCATTGAATTTAGAAAATGGGACTGTACAAATAGAGTGCCACTGATGGCTACAAGATCTCCTTGGTCTTAAGTAATTGCCAAGGAGGAGAATGGGATAGCGGCTTGTTAACCACTATCTCATTTGTTACAACACTAAAAGCTAGTCTTAGACTAGTGAACATGAATCGTAGCCAATATCCGGGGAGAACCCTATAATAACCAAAAAAGATTGCCAAAAGATTGATGTTGTGAGATATAGTGGGAGTAACTAATTTCAACTAAATGACCAAACTTGGCCACTATATCTTGGGACATCAATTGCAAACTTGGGATACATTGTTTATACCAATTACATAGAAGCTTCCACAAAACATATAAGCAGGTTAGAAGACCAAATTAGAAATGCCAAATCTTCATGCTGCCAATCTTCAACAGGAAACGCTAACCTATGTCCCATCTTGAGATGGAAATCCGATTCTCCAAAAGCTCAGTCTAATCACTAGTAGCCCTGCATGGATGTAAACAGCAGCCGACAACACTCGACGTCCAGTCAAAAAGGGGTCCCAACAGAAAAAGGTAATAAGGGACCAGAGTTTCTTTCAAGTCGGGTCAATAATAGATGAGATAATTTGTCACAACTAAGCAACGAAAAAATATTGCAATCACAGGAGAAGTCATTCGCAAAAAGAAACCAGCATTGAGAGAGAAAATAGAGATTAGGGGGGAGGCGAGATATCCATGGATAGGAAACTTTCCAACTCGAAGTTAAAGATTTCAGTACGCAGATTACTGAACAGTCTAGAGGAAACCCAAACGAAACAGAAAAGAAACTAAGAGAAACAATGTAGGTTCCCCTGCTTTCAAACAGAAAGGAAATCTTTTACGAACCCCAACCAAGCGAGGAACTATGGTGCATCTATAGAGAGAAAACCAAAAAACAGAAAAAAAAACAAAGTGAAAAGATGGAAGTGCTCCTACTTTCAAACAAGAGGAAACAGTAAATGACCCCAACCAACCGAGGTAAGATATTTCGTCTAGGGAGAGAGATACCTGCTAGAAGAGCAAGAAGCCAGAAAAGGAATCTATAGATTGGAAGCTTAAAATTTTGGTAAGAGAAAAGGATGAGAAAAGGATATTGGGAGTGGAGAGAAAGCAAAGAAAATTCCTTGAGTAGGAGCTAAAACATGAAGAAAAGAAAATTTACCATTTGGCCTTTCCTTTTTTCTTGAGTTTGTATTTTTGGCAATTTTTTTCTTTTTCTTTTCTTTTTTTCTTCTTTTTTTTTTGGTTTTTTTTTTTTACCCTTTTTTCCTTTTTTTTTTCCACTCTGGCTTTTTCTTTTTTTTCTTTTTTGCCTCTTTTTTTTTTTTCCTTTTGTGAACATCTTTATGTCCTGTTGTTCCTCCTTTTCCTATTTTCTAAGGTTGCAAACCAACAACTACCTAAGAGGAAGCTTAAGTATTAGTGATCTAGAAACAAGACTATGTGAGGAGTACATGAATGTCTGTACAAACTCCTAACTTGGCAAAA
This sequence comes from Gynochthodes officinalis, assembly GCA_020080225.1. Classification (NCBI taxonomy): domain Eukaryota; kingdom Viridiplantae; phylum Streptophyta; class Magnoliopsida; order Gentianales; family Rubiaceae; genus Gynochthodes; species Gynochthodes officinalis. Next base: position 31,615,651 of record CM034620.1, on the reverse strand, counting down.
AATATTGGGCTTTGGGGGGTAGGGATTGCAGCTATGGGAGTACTTAATTTGACTTCTACGGAAACATAGAGCAAAATCAGTAGTACAATGCATAGAGTTTGCAACTCAAAATTTGGGGATGGGTACAAAAAAACAGAGACATGGAAACTGGATAGTGCATGGCGAACATGATTGCAGTGAGTGTACATTGCTATTGCCTCATAGCTAAGTGCCTTTCCTTGCTTCATGTATATTTCTTCCATCCTCCTCTTTTTTCCTTCCATCTGTCTTTCCTTTATTCCTTTCTTTTTGTTGTTTTGTTTTTGCTTCACCATTTTTGGTGTTTTTTTTTCCCCAGTTTTTGTTTTTGTTATCCTCCTTTTTTCCCGCTTGGCCTCTTCTCTAAATTCCACCATGCTAGACCGTGAAGGCCGTATCCTAGCCGTAGATCACAGTAAATTCCTTTGAGGCATTTTAACAAACAGGTTATTGGCCCACAATTCACACTGTATGATTCAAACTATCAGTTCAGCCAACAATTTCCAAATAGAATAGTCATCATGTATCAATTCACATCAGTGAAAAAACTTCCAAACAGCAGCCACAAGAAACCTCATATGCCAATCACACAATCGCGACACATCATCTCACAATAGATTTGAATTCGCCCCCCGTTAAACAAAAACAAAAACACTTAAAAGGTGCCAAGAACGTACTTACCATGAAAACCAGAATAGCTGACTTTGATCCTCTGCTAGAGGGATCCCTAGTAGCTTTGTTCCTCCTCAATCGATCCGGTGGTTGGCTGCGCCTTTTATTGTGGCTCTAAAAAGCGCTCAGTCCTCATCTACCAAAAGAAAAAGAGGAAGGATCGTAAGTGGTGGTATATTACTCGGGGGGACCCAATTAGATATGATCCTAGCCTTTGTTCCTGACCCGAAAAAGGGAGTTAATTAGCAACCCGACAGCATTTCGGTTCTGCCCTCTCAAAGTGTATCACTTAGTGAAATAGACCAAAGTATATACAAAAAAACAGAAGACTATGACGACTACTTGTGTATACCAAGCTGGGAAGAAAGGTAAAAAATTCCAATTAGCGGTTGCATTAGATAGGTGAAAATGACCAGAAAATAAACAAGAGGTTAGGAACCCGCAGAAGGAAGAGTTTCTTCTTGTTACTAGAATTGGAACATCAAACTTTAGATGTTGCCTTTCCAAGCGGTCCGCAACTGCATTGGAGTTGGACCCACAGCTGGAGCCACAAGAAACCTCATAACTCTTCAACTGACAAAGAAGTTGAAGAGAGACTAGGTTCATGACACCAATCATAATATTTGAAATGCAGTTCATTGGTCCAGTAACCCCTAACACTTCGCAATTAATCTAACCATGGGGGTTATTCAATAAAGATATATGTACAAAATTAAGAACGAAAAAGAATCTAGCAATAGGACCAATAGTACCACGCAGAGGATTAAAAAAAATTTAAAAAATTGGTGCTATGCAAATAATTTACCATACATGTATCCTCGACACGCATCAATGGTGGCTTATACATATTTATAGATCCTAAACACAAATTAATAATTAATGGATGTTAATTCCGTGCAAGTTGATTAGATTTTGAACAATGATATACTTAACTCATATTCACTTGTCTAAACTATCTACAATATGACCAAAAACAAAAGGGAAAAAAAAACAACAACTAGTAGTGTCAAAGATTATTAGTACAAGTTTACATACCATACTTCTACAAGTTAATATAATAAGCATGCATAAGAATTTGAACATGAAAATTTCTTTTTGGTGTATCTTGTGATTAAACCAGAGAAGTTTTGGGGGTAAACAAGGGTTATTGCATCATAACAATATCTTTTTCATAGCAATGGCAACACAATTTCTGTTAGCATAAGCAAATCAATTGATACTTGATATATTCATTATCTATATATCAAAGTGATAGTATAGTAATTAAAGCGAATGGAACTATAGATTGTCACTAATTGGACTAGATCCTTGTCTCAATCTAGATGAAAATTGGGTTGCTGCTGGACTTGCACACAACTCTAGTTTTCTCTTATTTATGAATTGAACTTGGAAAACCACTAGCTACATTTGAAAGGACTGTTAGTATAGTGAAAGCCAAGAGACAGTGAAGTTTATTTCTATACAAGATTAGGTGAAGGGTGTTCAAGCATAATTTTAGAAGTAGCATTTTACTATTTATACTACTGGTTATCATGATAGCTAACTAAGCAAGTTAGCTTAGTTACCCTTTTTATAAACAACCTAAACTCACCTATATAAGTCTAAATATCGAATATTTTTTATTATAGAATTTTGTAATGGGAGATATGAATTTTGTGTACTAAGTGAAATCTATATGACATAAGAGTGGAATTTTGATATGAATTTCTATAAGGCTCTGTTTGTTTCCATGGAATTGGGGCCTTAGAATTGGAATTGGAGGCCCCAATTCCAATTCTATTGTTTGTTTTTCTAAAAAGTTTAAAAATTAAAATTCTACACCAATTCTACAATTTCAATTCTTTCTCAAAGCCAAAAATTTCCAAATCTAATTCCTCAAAAATTTGAAGAATATGCGGATCCTCAAATCGAGTAAAATGATCTCAAGTCGGGTCATAACAAAAATGGGTAATCAATCGTCTTCTTCACATTTTTTGCTCTTCTCCATCATTTTTCTTCCTCAATCTCATTTTTTTCATCGCCATCGTTGTCACTATTTCCTCAATCTACCAATAATTTGCTCAAATTTGAAGAGGAAGAGAGCAGTGGCGTGGTTCCTCATACGATGTCGTTGCCTCGCCTTTCATCAAACCCTTCTCCGTACGCTGTAAGCTCTCTCTCCCTTTTTTTTATCACACATGATACTTGCATGAAGCTTTAGTTGGATTGATTCTGTTGAGTGCTTGTTCAAATGCATACGGGTGCAATTTTATGATGGAAATTGTGTATAATTTGTGATCCAGTGTTTTTTTTTTTTTTTGCGGGTAAATGTATATTGATCTGATCCAGTGTTCCTCATATTGGGAGTGATTTGTGGGCTTTTTCATGGATGATGGTATGATCTTTGGTGGGGTGGATTCAATTGTTTTCACAACATCTTGTTCATTTTTGTTTCTGCAAGGTGGATTAACTGTCAAAAGAAAATTAAAGGGAAAGGTTTTCTAGGGTGTTGATTTTTGTCTGTTTACATATATCTTTGAGTAATTTGGAATTCTATTGTAATTTGTAAAGGAGAAAGATGGAAACTTTTTCAAGGATTGTTTAGCTACAAATTTGTTGAGTGATGGTCTGAAATTGCATAAAATCTTTTTGCTTTTTGATAACTCTATTTTATATAGGGTTTTCTTATTTATTTTGGTTAGAAATTGGCTTGTGTTTTAATTTGTTTTTACATATTTTGGCCAAATTATCCTTTGATTTTATGATTTCTAAGTTTTCTAATATTTCTAGAACATTTTGAGTTTAATCTTGAATTTTACTTCTAAATTGAGAACAAAGGACTAACCAATTATTTTGTTACTTTATAGCAAAGAAAGCTTATCAAAGCTTGACCAAATTACTTCAACAAAAAGACAAAGAAGATTTTTGTTGGCTGCAACAAAGAAACACAGCCGAGAGAGAGACAAGAAAAGGAAACAAAGTGGAATACAAAGAAGGAAAACTTCTAGAAGATGCATGGAAGAAACAGCCAAGTAACCACAACAAACAAAAGAGGAAACCAAGCTGAAATTTGGTAACAAAAATTCGGACAACAAAGAAACAAAGGAAAAGGAAGCAATGAAAGCAGACACAAAGAGAAAGGAGAAGAAAAAAAGCTACAAATTGGGAAAAAGAAATAAGAAGAACCAAGCTGAGCTGCAAACTAATTTGGATATGACTGAAATTTGGAAACAAAAGTTGACTGGGATTTGGAAACAAAGGAAACCGATGACAAGTTGAAGACAAAGGGCAAAACAAAGAAGGATTTGGATTTGTAGAATTTAGAAATAAACAACCAATCTTTTGCTCTATATAAAGCACACAACCGAGAGGAACAAAGACAGAGAACCCACTCTTCGGTCCTTTGTATTGTTTTCTTTTCTTTTCTTTTCTTTTCATTAGTTTAGGAGTAGTAGTAGTACATCCATCCTGTTTTTCTTTTCTTCCTCTAGTTTAGATTTAGTTTAGCCAAGCTCTTTTTTTTCTTTCTGTTTTCTTGCATTAGTTTAGAGCAGCCGTTCTTATCCTTGCTTCTTCAGGTCGTGTTTTTCTTTTCCATTCTGTTTTCTGTTTAATCTGAGCAGCCAGCCTTCGTTCTTTTGTTTTCTTTTCTTTTCAGTAGTTTAGTAGAATTCCAGCAACTTCCTCTCGGGTTTTCTTCAGAATATTCAGTAGTTCCTTCTCCTCGGTTTTCTTCTGAACATTGCAGTAGTACGTTCGATTTTTCTTCGCAGACTTACAGCCACAAACGTCAGTTAGCTCTTTGTTCCTCTTCCTGGATTTCTCGGATTTCCAGTCTTTCTTCTTGTTTGTTTTAGTTAGTAAGTAAGTTTAGCTTTTACAGCCGCCAAATTGGACTTTGGAGCAGCTGAACTCTTTTTTTTTGTTTAGAAGCTTACGGACAAAGAAAACAGCAGCAGAATTATTTTGCTGACTTCTAAGTCTTCGGTTTTTGTTTCTTTCTTGTTTTCTTTAGTTTAGCAAATTTAGTTTTCTTTCCTTGTTTTTCTTTAGTTTAATTTAACAATTTTAGCAATTTAATTTCTTGTGTTTTGTTATGAACTTCTAGTTGTGGTTTATTTTCAAGTATTGATTATTTTCTAGCTTTTATATTTATTAAATATAGTTACTTCAATTTTAAGAATTTATTTTAATTTTAATTTTAATTATGTCTATTTTTATTTTTGTTGTTAGTTTAAATTTCATTATGTTCTAATTTCTTTTGTTAGAGATTAGATGGATCTTAATCATGAATAATTAATTCTTAAGACTTGTTCATGCAATCTATAATTCAATTATGAGTTTAATATCATGTTCTTAATACTTTTAGGTAATTGATCACCACCTAATTGATTTTTTTATGCTTGTTTGATACCGTGTGGAGATAACATGCATGTGCTCATGTGATATTAAACCATGAATTCAATTTAGACCGTAATAATCTAGGTTGTTCATGTGGTTTCGGTAGTAGAACTAAGTCGTGGCTACTTATATTGAATCCGGGAATTTCCATAGTTCCTAATGCATTTAGAAGTCTAAATTCACCTAGACCAAGTGTGAGTTGATTTTAATCTAAATAGGGTTATTAGACCGATGTCGGCTATTAATTTACATTAGGGAAATTTCACCATCATAATTTGGAATTTACTTTAATTGCATGACAAGTCAAGAGAGTTAATTAGGATTGATTAAGTGAAGTCGAAATCTCTAACATCTTATTTGTTGTTTTTATCAAGTGTTATTAATTTTTCCTTCTTTAGTTTAATTCACCATAAAACAATTTAATTGGCTAGCTTGTTGTTGAATTAATCATATTGGTAAGTAATTGGTTAAATTGAAAACAATCCTCGTGGGAACGATACTCTACTTATCACTTTATTACTTGTTGATATTGTACGCTTGCAATTCACCGAACACTTTTTATGGTAAAAGAAAAAGATTTTTATTAAATTCTGTTAAGAGATGTCTGTTGAGTTAGCTTTTTGGTTGTGGGGCTAGAAGGTTGAGAAAGGATAGTAAGGGACGTTCAACAATTTAAAAGTCAAAGTTAATTTTTTGGTAAACACCTACACTTGGTCATTGTTAGTGCTATGTAGAACCATATTAACGTTAATGTTTCCTGGTCTTATGATTTGGAAATACTAATTTGTATAACTAAACCTTACTTAAATAAAGTCTTCCTATCAACATGATGATATAGCTTTTATTAACTTGAGCAGAAGTGAGGTTACTTTTCCCCGTTGTGTCTGACTGTTTTTTTTTTTTTTTTGCCTCCTTCTATCAACCTAAATATTTGATTAAAATTTATTTGTCTCATATGAATCAATATTAATAACTAACCCTTTAAATGCATAGAATTTCAATTTAGGTGTATTTCTTTTATATCCAAACAAAGAATTTGGAATTATAAATGAATTCTATCATGAATCAATTGATTTGCCAAACAAAAGAATTTTAAAAAAATTATAATTCTAATATAATAAATTCAATTCTATATAATTATAATTCCAATTCAATTCTAATTCCATGGAACCAAACAAAGCCTAAAAGAAAGTACAATCTCATCCATTAGCTCAACCTCCACAGAAATTTGTCATATTTAGACTACTAACAATACTTGGAGCAACAATAACGGGGTATGCAACCAGTTTTTTAGGTAATTTTCTGGTGGCATTTTTGAATTATAAAATACAATTATAATAGATGGCTTTGGACAATAAATATTCTATTTTGGATATATTTGAAAATATTGAACTTTTTGACATGGAACAGGTGGAGTGTTTGACGGACATATATTCCTGTATAAGACATTTCACAATCTTTTCTATGAGTAAAGACATGCCAAATCCACAGATTTTTATGAATTTGCTGACTTTCAATTTCTCTTACTTGCATCTGCTGCTCCAGTCTCAGCATATGTATCTTTATAGGTGCCTTTTGCATTAAGTAAGTGGAGGGGTCAAAAAATAGTATTGCTTAACGGATCCATCCTTCAATTCATTGGATTGGCTTCTATTATGTTGTTTCTGAGAAGTCCCATGATGATTCTAGGATTGATTATGGAGGAAGGCTTTCTTGTATAGAAATTCATATCAAAATTCCACTTTGCAATTAATCCAACCATAGGGGTTATTCAATAAGGATATACGCACAAAATTAAGGATAAGAAAGAATTTGACAACAGGCCGAATAGTACCACTCAAAGGATTAATAAAAAAAATTAAAAATGAGTCGTAAGCTGATTTGTAAAGAAAAATATTAACCTAAATTAAAATTCAGTTATGCATAATATGAAACAGCTGCTTAATTATTCAATTGATATAATGGCGACTAGTTGGGGTAGCAATTGAACAATAGTATTAATGAATAGGGTGGGACAGTGTTGAGGTCTCAATAAATCTCTCAATTTGCACTTATTTGATTCATCTATGGTCCTATCAATGAGCTTTATCTATTCCGCTTCAATATCGACATTGATATGCCCATTCCTTATCTTTCTCAATACATTTTGAGCATCAGGCAATCTTTCTTACTCAATAAGATATGTCAAGGTTTCACTAACAAATAATAAAACCACAAGTAACATGATTGTCAATCCCCCCAAGTGCCCCAAATGAAATGTTCCAACTCAAAACCATAAAATAAGAACCTATGAGATTGATTGTGTAAACAAGTGTCATTCATAAGCATTGGCACCTAAATAAAAGAGCAATGCAAATAAATAACATTATCAGTTTTGGTCATTTATGTTTAGCCTATTATTCTACTAATGAAAAAATTAGTGTAACATTTGACTATGTATTTGGTCAATGAAATCCTGCAATTGCAGGTAAAAGGTTCTACTATCACCACTTTGACAAATTTAAGAAATTGAAAGTATTATGAGACAAATATTTAGGACCAAAAATGTTACAAGACCAAAAGTGTCATATTCCCTAAAAGAGTAATTGGATATTCAAGTTCCTTCATTTGTTCAATGTACATAGATTACTTTAAATTTGATTTTTTTAACAAAGAAACTCACTCTTTGAATAATATTAGTATGATTTAATATTTTGGTTAATAATTCAAGTGATATATATAGTATTTTTCTCTAATGCAATGTTATTGTTTTTATACTTCCTGAAACTAGAAATTGTACACGTACATTGCATGTATTCTAAGTTTGATCACAAAGCATGCCTACTAAATTGCAATTTAACTAACAAATAAAAAAAAATCATTTACATAAAAATATTTTGATGTATTTGTCAACCAAATTTTTGTTATCAACTTGTAAATGATTAGAAATTATGCAACATGCATTCCACGTGAAATATGTTAAATTCAAACTTTAATAATTTTTTATTTATGTTTGGAATAAAAATTTCTTGAAAGAAACTAACAGTAAGAAAGTACCATTATAAAATTCTAACTAAATAATTCAAATTGTTATGAACCAAATATCTAAAATGAAATAAATGAATAAAATAATAGAGTAAGTTCAAATGCATATCAAAATCAATATTAAATGCATATCAAAATCAACATTAAATGCAAATCAAAATCAACATTAAATGCAAATCAACTTATTTTGCCTTCCTCATTTGCAATCCTTCCATTTTCTTGAGAATCACAAAGTTAATTGCTGCTAAAATTATCAAACTATCAAGCTAAGCTATATATCTTCTCCAAAACTAATGGTGGCCCCAAACAAGTTGGATGGCCTATTTTCTTTGATTCTATCCGGCACCAAATAGCACATGAAAAGTATAATAAATACCGCAAATACTCCATCTATTAGAAACATCCAACCCTTAAGAATATATAGCAGCTTGATTGACACTAGGTTTATAACTACCATCATCTCAAAGACAACAAAATTCAACCAAGCCACTGTACTTGTTCACTAGCCTAATTATCACATTGACACCCATGAAATTAATCACAAATAGTATGGCAGTAACATGACCAATACCTTTCTTGATATTAACATAAGAATCAACAAAGAAGGTAAAAATGATACATAAACCTATTTGAAATATAGAACTCATGTAAAGTAGATATAAAACTATTTTTTAATAATTTAAAAAATAAAAACAAATAAAGATTTACCTATGATGCTGATACAATAATGGTAGATCTAATAAGTGACCTTCTCCTCTTAACTTTCCTAAAAAAATGCACAAGCTAACATTGTTACTATGACACTCAAGAGGCTAGCTAAAAACATTTCATGTGAAATTAAAGATATTGACATAGAAACTAACTTACCAAAAAACATGAGGGGAATAGTTGCTACTAGTTGTGGTAGTAACTAAGCAAAGTTTTTAATCATCAATGTTGAATGATTTTCATATTGGAAAACAACTCTCTCAACTGATTCCTTTCTTCATCTTTCTTGTGGTGGTGATAAGTTTTGCCTATTCTACTTCAATGTCACCATTCAAATAGTAATGTTTCAACTTTCTCAAGGCAATGTACACTTCAATACTCTAGCTGGTGTTTTAAAGTAGATATGAAAAATAAAGCAATTAAAATCCCAACTTCTAGAACCTCTGAAGAACGCATTAAAGCTCACAATACGTGAAGCTGTATATTTTGATGAGCTTTCTCAATAGTGCACTATATTGAGTAGGAAGTCGGAATAACAATAAAATAAGTAAGACAAGAAAAAGAAAAAAGTATTCCAGCTCAACTTCAAATCCCTAATATGTATTAAGAGGTTTAATCGTGCTTAATCAAGCCCTATATCTCTTATTGAGCTTTTGAGTCTGGTGTTAAGAGCTTGGCTTGTTGACTCAACTATTCTAGTAAGCTCTAGTTCAGCTTGAGCTTAGTTATCTCTAAGTCGAGCCAAGCATTTGACCTAATTAAACTTCTTGTAAATGGTAAATGATTTGTTTGCCTAGGTTAATCTCTCTAATTTTTTGAATCTCAATAAAAAGTAAATAATTAGTTAAATTATATATAAGACATAACCCTTTTAGTAATCCTATTGATTAATCATAACTAACTAAATTAAAATTGAACATCATCCCTAAATTGGAAATAATATCTTAATTGCTCCATTCTAAGTTTCATATCAAAACATAATTATTAATTAAGAAAAATATTATATTTATTGTATATAATTGTGCAAATAAAGTTCCTACAATCACTTCAATATGTATTAGTATGCTTAAAGATAATATTTTGGTTTCTGACTAAAGTGATTATATAGGACTTTTCTCTAATACAATGTTATTGCTTCTATACTTTATGAAACTATAAATTGTGTACGTGCACTGCACATGTTCTAAGTTAAATCACAAAACATAACTACCAAATTGCAATTTGACTGATAAATAAATCAATCATTTGATACTATTGCATAAAAATATTTTGATATATTTGTGAAACAAGTTTTATTATTGATTGCTAATTGATTAGAAATTATGCAATATTTATCGCACGTGAAATATGAGAAATTAAATTTAAATAATTATTTATTTATATTTGAAATGCATCGTTAATAAAGGACAGGAAGTAAAAATTTGTTTGGCTTAGTGATGATAGAGGCAAACTAGAAGTCCTTGAGTAGACCTTATTATTGGATCATATAAAATTTTCTCTTCTAAAATTACCATTTCCCACCTAAAATTAGTCACCGTATTATGCATGAACAAAAGTATTGCTACCCGTGTATATTCATTTCTATGGCACATGCATGACCCTCCCCCAGATGGAACGAATGCATATGGAGCAATGCTTTCCCCTTGGAACCTTGATGGCTCAAATTTCTCCGGATTAGGAAAATATTTTAGGATTTATGTGTGGCAAGTCCAATGAAGCTGAGAAGTCATTTAGAATCAAAAGCAAAGGTAATACCAAATTTAAATTAGTGTTGGATAAGTTATTCATTACTCAAATTCTTTATGAGATTGTATGTTCAAAATTTAAAATATGCATATTATGTAAGAGAGTGTGGAGGAAAGAAGAACATATATAGTTAGCATGAAGATTTATGAATTGATCATAATGAAGAATATTGTGTCTTTCAACCTCTGGGAATTGTATATCCTGCATAGGTGAAGTCATTGATGGTCTCGGTGAATCGCCAATTGTTGGTGGCATTAGTCTCAATGTTTCACAGGCAACATTCCATAAATATTTCATTCTCCTCGTATCGTCCCAACTAAGCGCGCCATTTGCATCCTTCAAATTTAGAATTTCCTTTTGCTCTATTGATGTGTTATCAAAGATTAGGTAAGTATTACATTGTAAAAAATATGTACATAAAATTAAATAAAATAAAATAAAACTCATTTTCAAAAGAGTACTACATGCCCTTCAGATTATTTAAGTTTTCATAGTTATGATTAGTTAGGATTAAATCATTTTCAAGTCCTTAATTATCTATACTTAGATACGTTTGCTTCTAGTGAAAAAGATCAATTCATCATAAAAGTACCAAAAAGTGAAATCAGTATATTAAATGAACCAAGCAAAAACTCTACAAAAGTATAAAATAGTGCATTGACAAATTCAATAACAAATGTCCATCTTTGGTCATGCCATCATAAATTGTGATTCCTTTTGCCAGCCAGATAGACCATATGATGTTACATTATGGCTTGATAGTATCTAGAAATGGTCTGCTTAGTTTAATATGTGGATGCCAATTGGAAAATAAATATAGCCTCAACTTGATCAATTGGTTATCTTGCTAACTTCCTAGGACAGAATCGTAAACTTCAAAAAGTTCTACAAGATACTTAATGAGAATTATGATTGTGATAGGCAAAGTTAGCCTACCATCATTAGAACAACTACATGGCTACCGATGTCCACTTCATTGAAAAATTGACCATTATCATCTGTTGGCATGATCATATGTGGCGTGAACCCTTGGATAACTTGTTCCAAAAACTCACTACACAAGTTCTTCCCCTTGGATCAACCCAACTGAAATCTTTCCTTGGAGATGGTATGTTCCTTGAAGGTGGAATAGCTCCTCAACCCCTAGATAACCTGTACCTAGAAACCTTGGAATCAATGGATGGATGGAATCCGAATTTCCTAGGGAACAAATCTAGGAAATCAAGAACAACAAACACACAAATTCCGAATTTGTGTAATTTGCAAGTAATTACAGAAACTAGAGAGCAATTCTCTCAAGCTTGTAATGTCAAGAACCAAATTTTCATTTCATCAAATCTGCCCTCCAAGGGAGGCCGACGGCCACTTTAAGGTTACAAGACATCCTTCACAAGTGCTAGGGTTTCTAGGGTGTCTAGGGTTTCTTTAGAGCCAAATGGGCTCACATGAGTCTTGGGTTAACCTTATGGGTCTATGTCATCTTGTAATAACTAAGCCCAATGACCTTAAGGGTCCTAAGGAAAAAAAATAGTAGTCAAGCCAAACCCATTATGGCCACAAATTGGAATTTGGCTCCAAATTCTAATTAACAAAATCCAATTACACTTAGTACATTAATAAATACGGTTTTATCAATCGGGCTCTTTGGATGAGTCCATTCAAGGCTTCCTTCATTTTCTTTGTTCTAGCCCTTGTCATCATGTTTCGGGTTCGAAGTCTCTTCAATGCTTGTTGGATTCATATCAGTCCCCCCTTCTTCGAGAGGATTCGTCCTCGAATCCAGATCATCATAATCTGCAATGTCAAAAGGAGACAAATCAGCAACATTGAATGTAGTACTTACATTGTACTTACCTGGAAGGTCGATCTTGTAAGCATTGTCATTGATTTTTGCGACAACTTGGAAAGGTCCATCTCCACGTGGATGCAATTTTGTCGATCTCTGTACTGGAAACCTTTCCTTGCGCATATGAACCCACACCCAATCTCCTGGCTCAAAAGTGACTTTCTTTCGACCTTTGTTTGCATTCCGAGCATAGGAGTCATTCATCTTCTCAATATTCAGCCGAACCTGCTCATGTAACTTCTGGACAAAGTCAGCCTTGCGCTTGTTTGGTATGTTTGTGCCCGGTATGAAATCAATTGGATGTTCAATTCCTCTTTTGGGCTGCAATCCGGCTGGTAGCTTGTCAGGAAATACATCTCGGAATCCCTGCAATATGTTAGAAATCTCAACCGGTAGGTTGGATGGCAAGTCAGCACTAAGTAGAACATTAGATTCACAACACTTAGGAAGAAACAAAACACGATTAGTATGCAGACAATTATCAACATGTCGGACATTTGCATAAAAATTTGGTTGTTTCTTATTTACTTGAGTTACTTTCTTTCTCTCAATGTGTTCTACTTCATTTAACTCATATTGCTTAGGCTTAGAATTTTCAAAATTTCCTTCTTTTCTCACGGGTAGTGCAGAATTCAATTTCATCATTTGCCCAAATTCGCCCTTTAATTGTAATTGAGATTCATAAACTTGAGTAGGCAACAAAGGTAGTAAAGTAGTTTTTCTACCATTAACAAAGAAAGTGTACCTATTGCTTCGTCCACTGTGGGAAGCATCCCTGTCAAATTGCCAAGGTCTACCAAGCAATAGGTGACCAGCTTGCATAGGAGCCACATCACACAAAACTTCATCTTTGTATTTGTTGACTGAAAAATTTACCAAGACTTGTTTTGTGACTTTCACTTCTCCACTCTCATTGAACCATTGCAACGTGTATGGATGTGGATGCCGAAGTGTGGGCAATTTTAGTTTATCTACAAGCAAAGTCGAAGCAATGTTAGTACAACTACCACTATCAATAACAAGCATACATACCTTCTCATTGATGGTGCATTTAGCGTGGAAGATATTCTGGCGTTGAACATTGTTCTCCTCTTTAATCTGAACATTTAAAGATCGCATAGTCACCAAAGATGGTCCTTCATCAGGGCCAAAAACATCTTCATCAGATTCCCCATTTTCTACAAGTGGTGACATATCTTCATAGTCACTTTCATGTTCACTCTCACTTTCGATCGTGCCATCACCTCTGACAACCATAATTCGAGCATTAGGACACTCTCGTGCATAATGTCCCTTGCCTTGGCACTTGAAGCATGCAACCTCCCTGGCTGGTTTTCTCACTTCACTTGATTTCTGAGTGTTTGGAACCACGGTTGGAGTAGTGTTTGAGGTACTGGGAGTTGCGGCCTTTTTGAAGTCGGTATTTAAATCCTTCTTAGGCCATGTAGACTTCAAAGTGTCTGAACTTGAAGTTTGTAGGGTTGAAAAGGTTCGGACACCCCTTTCCTTAAGCTGCCTCTCAGCTTTCATTGCCTTGTGATACATCTCATTGAGATCTTCATACTCCTGCATTTCTACAATGTGGGCAATATCCTTCCTTAGGCCTCCTAGAAATCGAGCCATAGTAGCTTCACTGTCCTCCTGAATGTTGACTCGAAGCATAGTAGTCTCCAACTCTTGGTAATAATCCTCCACAGTCCTACTTCCTTGGGTGATCTTTTGTAACTTGTTGAACATCTCCCTGTAGTATTGGTGTGGAACAAATCGCTTTTTCATGAGCTTCTTTAATTCAGCCCAAGTACGAACAGGCCCTTCATCATCACGCCTTCTTCTCGCTCGAATTTTAGTCCACCGCTGAGCATAACCAAAGAAACTCAACCACGGCTAACTTGACCTTTTTTTCCTCCGAATAGTTGTGCACTGTAAAAATACTTTCAATTTTATCAGACCATTCAAAGAAAGCTTCAGGATCTTGCTTACCAAAGAATTGAGGAATTTTCATTTTGATACATCCTAAATTGGAATCAATTCTAGGGGTACGGTATTGACTTCCCTGAAATGCCTCGAAGGCTTCGTCATCATTGTCATTGCCATATGTGGTCTTTGTAGATCGAGAGGATTCGGCTCTCTCAGCTTTGAGCTCCTTGACTTCTTGTTGCAATCCTGAAACCAAAGTGTAAAATTTTGCTAACATCTCCTCATAGGATTCCTTAGAACCCGGTGGTGGTGGCGGTTGCCTCTCCATTATAGTTGTAAAGGTTAGCAAAGAAAATAAAACAGTTTATAAGTCCTCACTTCCCTTCCCAATTCCCCAAATTCACTCACCAAGTGTTTGAGTTCTCTCGGGCTTGTATAAGTGAAGGGACGGATTCACACCACTCAATTTGCTCTTCCGTTTCTATTCTTACTCAAACAATGTTACACAAAGTAATTTACAACAAGTTAATGCAGCTGGACAATGAGATTAGAATGAATTCTAAGGAACCAATGAAAACAGTACCAAAGTCAATGAAAACAGTACCAAAAATACAAGAATTCAATTTTTTTGGTAAGGAATTTGGACAAACTGAATGCAAAAACAGAATCTACACAAAAAATCAGTCAGACACACAAAATTTCAGAATTTTTGGATCACAATAATTTCAGAATTTTCGGATCACAATTCAAGACACTTGAAGAAAGGAAATTTGGACAAAGTAGCTTGCATTAGTGGTCGGTCTCAGCCCTTCCAAATTCTGGAATTGGTCAAGAATGTTTCTGGGTTCAAAATGTGGTGGAAAGGATGTATATAGATAAATAGAAGGCTAATCACAAACTGCAAACAATCCAAAGTACAATCGGAAACGGCAAATCTGTTCTTCCGAAATCAGAAATTTTCCTAGTTTGGCATGGTAACTTCAAAAGGTCATAACTTTCTACTCCGATATCGGATTTTGCTCCGTAAGTACTCAAATCGAAGCTCTCGGAGAGATCTACAAGCAGACGGCCAAAGGCAGTCCGTTGGGACTTTGGGGGTCAAAAAATAACACTAAGACCACCTACTGTCCGCCTCAAGTTTTCTACTCAAGTCCCAAAAAAAAAATTCCAGCAATTTTCTTCTTCTCTCTTTTCTCTTTTTTTTTTTTTTTTTCTTCAACTTCAGCAAGGCATAAACAGCAATAATATATGGAAATAATAGAAGTAAGGCCGCAAGGGTATGGATTTATCAAGAGAGAAAGATACGGATTTATCAAAGAAAAAGCCGAAACCAACACATGAATAAGAACAGAATTTTAGCAAGGCATAAACAACAATTGGATAAGCAAAGGTACGGATTTGTCTAAGATGGAAGCAAGCCGAAACCAACACATCAATACAAGAACAGAATTTGCTTCATCAATACAATAACATACTAATGATGATGATATTCAAAACAACAAGAAGATTGAGGGGATAAAGAACATACCAATGATGATGATTTTTTTTTTGTTCGGTAAAAGAAAAGATATGAACAGCTTGGGAACCAAGACTGCTCTGATACCAAAAACTGGCGTGAACCCTTGGATAATTTGTTTCAAAAACTCACTACACAAGTTCTTCCCCTTGGATCAACCCAACTGAAATCTTTCCTTGGAGATGGTATGTTCCTTGAAGGTGGAATAGCTCCTCAACCCCTAGATAACCTGTACCTAGAAACCTTGGAATCAATGGATGGATGGAATCCGAATTTCCTAGGGAACAAATCTAGGAAATCAAGAACAACAAACACACAAATTCCGAATTTGTGTAATTTGCAAGTAATTACAGAAACTAGAGAGCAATTCTCTCAAGCTTGTAATGTCAAGAACCAAATTTTCATTTCATCAAATCTGCCCTCCAAGGGAGGCCGACGGCCACTTTAAGGTTACAAGACATCCTTCACAAGTGCTAGGGTTTCTAGGGTGTCTAGGGTTTCTTTAGAGCCAAATGGGCTCACATGAGTCTTGGGTTAACCTTATGGGTCTATGTCATCTTGTAATAACTAAGCCCAATGACCTTAAGGGTCCTAAGGAAAAAAAATAGTAGTCAAGCCAAACCCATTATGGCCACAAATTGGAATTTGGCTCCAAATTCTAATTAACAAAATCCAATTACACTTAGTACATTAATAAATACGGTTTTATCAATCGGGCTCTTTGGATGAGTCCATTCAAGGCTTCCTTCATTTTCTTTATTCTAGCCCTTGTCATCATGTTTCGGGTTCGAAGTCTCTTCAATGCTTGTTGGATTCATATCAATATGTGACATGAAATCTTTTGCTAAAGATGAACTATGCACTAAAACTTTAGTTTTCCTTTGTCTAACCATTGTCTCAACCTATTTACGCATTATCTTGGATGCTTAGATGGAGCGATTTAGAGCTGTTCCTGGCAAATCAATGGGCATTGAATGAATACCTATTGCTATGTCCTTCGCCCCTTTTGAAAGTTCATCAATCTTCCTTAGATCATTTTTCCCCAAGAATAAATTGCAACCCAGAGTAAACATGCATCTTTTTGCCATGTTAGCAACCTTCATTTTTTCATTGTTCCAATCTATCACCAAATGCTTCTTCATTATGACATTCACGAGTCCCACATATTCTCCAATGACACATGACTTATGGATCAACAGGAGCATTTACATAACCTTTTCAAGTGCTCATTGCTAGTTTCATTATCAGATTTAGGAAAGATTCTGTCCATGGTGCTCAGCCACCAGACCCAAACCAATTTGTTCTCACTAGAGAACAGAAAATTTGGGCCCCTCAACGTTGCATAATATTGCCACTGGTTGTCCAATCAGTGATGTGCCAAAAATGCTGGAGGATAACTTATTCCTCCTTCCCATCACAAAGTTATCAAGGGCACATCTCTAAAGGCTGCAAAAATAATCCCTAAGTTTCATCAAGAATAAGCCATCCCTTCTGCCTGGAGAAAGCCTCTGATCTTCAAAAGCAACACTGTTGGTTATTTTGTTAGAACACTTTAGCTGAATAAGCCTGTGAAAACAGAGATAAACAAAAGGAATAACAAATAAAAGAAGCCATAGTATGCATGATAATTCAATCATCATGATTATGGAACTTATAGTTGAGAGTTGTGGAATAATGATTGAATCAACAAACAAACAAATGATAAATGAATGTTTCAAAAAATCTTCTTCATGGTAGTAATATATGCATAAGGCAACCAAAAACTAACATTACTTTGACAAACGGCTTTGGAATTTAAGTACTTGAACTTTACCGAACAGTTTAATTTTTGTCCAAATTGAATTTGAGTGCTCCCTGTCATACTTCTTCCTTGAAGGCCCTGTTGACCTTTCCTCGATGACAGGAAAACATATTTCTCTGCCATCTTTAGCAAATAGTAACATTGACATAAAGGAACGCACATTTGGCTAGTTTTGTATGAATGACTATTGAATTAGAATAATTTTATTAAAAAATTAGTAACACAAGCAACTGAATTTTTAAATAAGTTATTAAAGTTCCAATACTGATATTTCAATGACTTTACTAAAGTTTGAATAATTATATAAATAATCATGCACTTTATTTAATTTTAGGCCATTTTAAGCTTAAATAATGATATTTCAACGACTTTTCATGGGAAAAGTCATGACTAAGTATATTAAAAGATATAAAATTATTTATTATTATTTTATACTCTTTAATGAATATGATGATTAATTTTTTTTTTTCATCATTATTACATTAGTCATTATAATTTTTTTTCATTATAAAAATTTATTAAAAATATCATTACTAACTTTTATTAGATGAAATGAATTGAAAAGGTAAGAATTTTGTGATGATATATCTATGATTAGTTATAAAACAATTTATACTGTCATGCATCGATATTTGCTACAATTTTAAAACCAAAACATATGCAAAGACAGTATAATGCATGAAAAATTATTATTCTTATGAGATTTATTTAAATATAAAATCAAACCATAAAAGCATAGATTTGATTTGAATTGTATTTTAAAATATATTTTTATAATTTTGAAAATAATATTTTATATGTTTAATATACCTTATTTCCCACAACCATTATATCAAAAAGCACAAAAAAAAAAAGTTTTAAAATGCAATCAATACCCAGCTATAGTATCTCACTTTTTATTATCTATCTGAATTCTCTGTAAATTGTACAATTAAAGAATAAAATAATTTATACAAAAATTAATATATCTCCCATTAATCGAAATACTTAATTTATGTTTACGGTCGCTAGCTAGCTATGTCACTAATCTTTGTATAATGTATAATTTTCACTTGATGTGAATAAATTTGTTAGAACACAATTATATATTTCTTGTCTCCTATTTTACTCCATATGAGTTTCATAATTGTTCTTCCCAACTGGTGTGCTACATTTTTCTGATTGAGATAACTTCCACTTTTTTTTTCTCGAAACGATAGAATTTTCATTGATTGAAGAATAGTGCTGTACAAAAGTTAGCTGAAAAGCTAAATGATCTCCTTGGACCGATTTCATAGCCAAGGAGGAAAATGGAATGTGGTTGGGTTTACCACTCACCATTAGATACAAGGGGAGATTAGCCTAGTAAGGGCTAATACTGATTCTAACCTATACAAAGGACATAAAATCATAGCGTCAACAGGATTGCCGAAAAATTTGATGTGGTAAGATATCGTGTATCTAGCTAACTTCAACTAAATGACTAAGCTATGACACTATAACTTTAAGCATCAATCGCAATCTTGCCTATCTAACTATTACAAAAGAGTATTCAAGTCCACAAAAAAAGAAAAGGTGCCACTTATGGGCAATACGATGTTCTACCCTCTTCTGAAAGGAAAATCAACTACTATTTCCCATCTTAAATAGGGATTCAGGCAGGACAACAATAATCAAGACAACAATCAACATGCATACAAAGTAGCAAGTAACAAAATTGGATAGAAATAATCCATAAAACTGTTAACAAAGTT
This sequence comes from Gynochthodes officinalis, assembly GCA_020080225.1. Classification (NCBI taxonomy): domain Eukaryota; kingdom Viridiplantae; phylum Streptophyta; class Magnoliopsida; order Gentianales; family Rubiaceae; genus Gynochthodes; species Gynochthodes officinalis. The sequence goes on along the minus strand of CM034620.1, from coordinate 31,596,290 downwards.
GGATGAATTCTTCTTCACTTATCATTTTTTTTTTTTATTTTTTTCCTTCGTTTTTTTTTTTTTTTTTTTTTTCCTTCTTCTTCTTTTTTCTCTTTTTTTTTTTTTTTTTTAATTTTGTTATTTCTTTTTTTTTTTTTTTTTTCCTCTGGTAATGCCGATTTCATAAAGTTTCCACTGATGCAACAAACTTGAGGGCAAGAATTCTCTTTGCAGCATTTTATCAAGCATTGGTGCTTGTCCGAGTGCGAGACCAGCTGGATAACCCCTTTTTTCTTTTGCACAACCCAAAGGTGAGAAAAATGGTTCCTTCCATGTGACTCATTTCACATTTCCATGGAGATTGGTCAGCTTGAATTGAAGATGATGGATTTGGAAAGCAAACGTCTTTTCTGGGCAGAAATGAAACTGCTAGAATATTTCTATCAGCTTTTGAAATACGCGGGGCTAAGGATTTCCAATCTACGAAACCACCCGCAATAGCCTCCAGCTGTGTAGTATTCCATTTTGCCTCTCCCTTTCTCATTTGCTTCGCTGGTTGATCATGGATTATGATCAATGCAATCTCAGCAGTGCTGATGTTAGCTGCATCAAATGTGTGGACTTTTGTAGATCTTCCTTGTCATCTTCCTTGTCGGCTTTTCCTGTTTTGCTTCAAGGAGCTTCACCCACAACCGCCCTTATTGTTCAACTTGAAACGGCAACCATTGTATTTGATAACTAGTCAAGCTTGCACAAAATATGTTAGCTTAATTCATCACTCGTAGGTGTCCAATAGCATGGTGCATGATTTTTGCTTTAATGTACATTGAGACTTTTTAGCAAACAGATTGTGTGCAATCAGGCAAAAGCTTAAAGTCACATAAATCATAATGTGTTAGGATCCCATATTTCAGCAATTTAAACACACAACCACCAGAAATAACCAATTGAAATTCAAACCCAACAATCCATCCATTCAGCACAGTCTTCTCAAATAAGTAGTACATATATAACCGCACACAAAAGTACAAAGGGGAGTTCAAGGTCATACCCGTGAATGGAATTCTCAGCTTACTTGGAGTTTTATGCTTTTTCCTGAATTTGGAAGACCTCGGGCTGCTTGGAATATCAAGGAACGTTGAGACTGATTACATTTCCTGCTGCCGTAGTTTGCCGATAGGAATGACCCAACCAGAGCGTGTGTTGTGTGCGTCTCTGAGGCAACTTCTTCCATGAGTCCAATCCATAATACAGGTAGGCAAAAGGGATCATCCTGAATCCTAACATTTGAAATAAGTAGGCGAAACCCATCCGTGAAGTGGCATCTTCTGTGGTTGCATACCGTGAGCTCACAGCCGTGGGTAACCTTGGCAATTTTCTTTGCAACCCAGTATTCTTTGCAACATATAATCAGACACTTTTGGTGCATCCGAGGTAGGATTCCAGAGTTTAGCCTATTCATCACTTCATTAAACCCAGAGCTTGCCACTAGACTAAGTAGACCATAAATCACCATTTAATAAACATAAACAGCAGCTTTTTCTTCAGAAGAAACAGGACGTTATTAGAATAGTCAAAAAAAATTAGAGAATAATTTCATTACTGCACACACACAGCAATTATCTTTGCTATATCTAAAAAAAAACAAAAAAAAAAAAACAAAAAAACAAAAACAAAAAAACAAAAAAAAAAAAAAAACAAAAAAAAAAAAAAAAAAAAAAAAAAAAAAAACAAAAAAAAGCTTTTTGGCTTGTGCTTTTGCGGGGGCAAGGTTGTGGGGGGCAAAGAGGTGGCTAATAAATTATCCTTCTTTCGGCTTAATCAAATAGGAGATGGATGCCTGAGACCTTCCCTTGACCCGAATACACTATAGCAGGCTTTAAGTATGGATACTGAGGTCTGCACCAGCTATCTGTTCCCTCTCTCCTCTCCTCCTCTCTAATCCCCCCCCCCCTGCCCACTGTCTCTCCCGCCGCTCTTACTTCCCACATTCATGCAGGACAGGCAGGCTACTTACTGCCACTTACTAGTCTTCTGTCTGAAAAAAAAAGGAAAGTGAGTTGAGATGCATGCAAAAAAAAAAAATTAAAAAAAAAAAAAATTAAAATATATAGAAAAAAATAATGATTATAAAATAAAAAAATATATTAAAATATAAAAAATTAACCTAAAATTTTCAACATTTTACCCTTTTTTCAACATTTACTCATCATCATTTTTCATCCAAAAACACCAACCTGTTACTGAGCTCCGCCACTTGTCCGCCGTCTCCCACCCTATTCCAGCCCTCTGAATTGAAACCGCCATCTAACTGGCTTTGCTGCTGCTCCCTACTAAGCCGCCGGTGGTTAAAGCGTATTTTTTGGTGGGTACTCGTATTTTCTACTTCTCACTTTGTTTGACATCATTCCTCCTTGAATTCAAGAATTTTAATCCATAGCCCATATTTTTGTTTAATTGTATTGATTTAGAACAGAACACTTTGTTTGATTCCTTTTTTATATATATCTTTATACTCTGCTGTGATAAATGTTTTAGGAACTCACCCTTGTGTTTTATCCTATCATAAAGACTGGTTTTTTTCTGGCTTTTTTGTTCTTACGGATCACATTATGACAATTACTTCTATCAAGCTTCAATTTTTAAAGTTTACAATTGCATGCCATCTATGTGGAATAGTTTTTCTGCTACTTTCATTTGATGGGAACTTTTCCATTGAAAAACAGTAATGCTTAGTTTTGTAATGGGATGCATGAGATAGTCCTCAAGAACCCTTTACCTAATCATGTTATTGCTTCCAATTTCTTCCTAGAATATGTGTTTTACCCATCTGTTTGTGGAAAATTGTGCTCTGCAACACGAGAATGTGGATGTGAATAATGTAAGTGGACTTCTTAATTATTAAGGTTATTAAAGATGTTATGCATTTGATTGAACAGGGTTCTATGACCAAAACACACTGAAACTGTTGTTGGAATTTGTGCTTTTCAATTGCTTGCTGCGAAGCATGAGATCATGTTTTTCTCGATCAAATCAAGTCCGTCCCGTGTGCATCAGATCCTAAAAATTGGCCTTAAATCAATCAGCTTGTTTCATTCCTCCTCAGGAACAAATGCTGAGATTACAAGAATTGCTAGAGTTATAAATGATCATCCATTTCCTGATCAACAGCTGCACTCTAGACTACTCCAAGAGATCCATCCAGCTGATCTATCTCCTGACTTTGTTGAAAAGGTCCTCGGTCACTTGTTTGGTGCTCATGCAAACGGTGTTAAAGCATATGAGTTTTTTAGGTTCTGCCTCCATCAACCTTATTATATTCCAAGTTCAGATGCTTTTGAGAAGACACTCCACATACTTACTCGAATGCGCTACTTTGACAAAGCTTGGGAACTTATGGAAAATATCAGGGATAGACACCCATCCCTGCTTACCCTCAAGTCTATCAGCATCATGATATCAAGAATTGCAAGATTCCAGTCATACGAAGAAACTCTCATAGCTTTTGAGAGAATGGAGAAGGATATATTCTTGGGGAAAGAATTTGGTACTGAAGAGTTCAACATCCTTCTTCGTGCTTTCTCCACACAAAGGCAGATAAAAGAAGCACGATCAGTCTTCAACAAGCTTCACACTAGATTTCCTCCCAACACCAAAACTATGAATATTTTGCTCTTGGGATTCAAAGAATCAGGTGACGTTACCGCAGTTGATTTGTTCTATCATGAGATGATTCGAAGAGGTTTTAAACCTGATGTTGTAACTTATAATATCAGAATTGATGCTTACTGTAAAAGACGTTGTTTTGGTGATGCTTTGAGGATTTTTGAAGAAATGGAGCAGAGTAATATAATGCCCACATTACAGACAATCACAACTTTGATTCATGGTGCTGGTGTAGCTCGAAATGTTACAAAGGCAAAACATTTTTTTGATGAAATTTCCAGGAGAAATTTGCAAGCTGATATTGGGGCTTATAATGCCCTCATGAGCGCACTCATCAAATCTAGAGATTTGAAATCAGCTGCTGTTTTAATGGATGAAATGGAGGAGAAACATATAGGACTCGACAATGTTACGTATCATACTATATTTTTGGGACTAATGAGATCGGGTGGTCTTAATGTTGTATCTGAACTCTACCAGAAGATGATAAACAGAAATTTTGTGCCCAAGACTCGAACAGTTGTTATGTTAACTAAGTTCTTCTGTGAGAATGAAAGACTTGATTTGGGTTTAAACTTATGGAATTATCTACTGGATAAAGGACACTGTCCACACAGTCATGCTTTGGACCTTCTTGTGACTGGATTATGCCCTAGAGGGAGGTTTGTGGAAGCTTTTGATTGTTGTAAGCAAATGCTAGAAAGAGGTCGGCATTTGAGTGAGCCAACATATAGGATGCTGGAGAGGTACTTACTGCAGATAGGAGAGATGGACAAATTGCAAAACTTAGACAAGTTGATAAAGAGACTGCACGCAATGCTTCCTAGTCCATTGGACATGCGATTCAAAAAGTACTAGGGAACCTTCTTATAGGTAAGTTACATGACAATACACTGTCTTCTTTCCAATGTTAGATTGATATTACCTAAGTTGCTAAAACACACTTTGGTAAAAGGTGTTTCTTTTTTTTCTTTTTGAACTTTAGAATAACATCATTTCTGTTGAGCTCATGCAAATGAGGACAAGGATTTGATGCTTGTTATGTATATGATATCCCCTTTTTCTCTCTTTTTATCTTCCCCTCACTCACAGGATCCTAAAATTTAATTTGCACGATGAATCATGGCATTTTTATTGTTATTTTGTTCTTGGAGCAAATTATGAGTGATGATACTCGATGAATTTGTAAGTGAACTATTGGTGTCATAATGAATGTGTGATAGATGCCAACTAGACTCCATGTCAGTCATTTTGCAAAACCACTAATAGTATCATTATTTTGTATTTTATGGATGCATGTCTGCCCAAAGAACCAATTTTTTGGGAGAATTCAGTAATCATGTGAGTTCTCTATAATTTTGCATCTGTCACTTTAGCTTGTGCTCAAAATTGAATGATCTCTGATTCTTCTTGTTAGGGTATGACGTCTGACAGCTGTCAGTTGATTCTTCCATGCTATATGTTCATACTAACTGGGGTGACTTAAAATTCATCAAATGTTAGAAAGAATGTATTGTATGTCATGAAGTTCAACATATAACTTCCCAAAGAAGGAAATTTTCACAGAGGAATATGGTTCTCTCTTTCTCACCGCAATACAGCAGATTATAGTGGGTTATTGCCTTGGAGGCTAACAAATCTATTTGGAGGACCTACCAACGAGAATGTTTTATACCTGTAAGTCTTGGCTAGTAATGTTTCATAGTGATTTCATTATCAATTTCCTGTCTTCCTCTATCTCTCTTGTGTTATAGAAGTCCTTAAGATCTCACCATACCTCTTTCTCATTTTTCTTTTTCCATCTTTGTGACATCCTGCATTTACTAGATGGATCTTCCTTGAGACCTGGTTTGCCTTCACAAACTGCAATCTAAATCTGGCCCAACCACTTGAGTGGCAATATGGTATTCAACAGAATTAAGACACAGAAGTAATGGATCTTGGTCTTGAAAGTTTTGACATGCAGCAGCCTTTTAATTTTGTTCTGCAAGTGGTAGCCTCGTCCTGTTGGAGTATCAAGGCTCAATATAGATGGTTCTCCCAGAGACAACCCAGGAATGTCAACTGGAGGAGGCACTATTTGAGATTCTAAGCAGAAAGCTCTTATGGGTTTATTCAAATTTTTAGTAGTCCAAACTGGTGTTTATGCTTAAGCTACAGAATTAGTTGAGGATTGAGATTGCTGAGGAGCATCATTGGTGGCCTCTAATTATGGAGATGAGCTCAAAATTTTTGGGGCAAGTCTTGAATGGTGACTGTAAATATCAATGGCAATCACAACCTTATTGACAACGTATCTAAGCTAAGTTTGCTTGCATTGTGCAGCATGTCTTCCTTGAGGGTTCTAAACCTGCAGATTTCTGGTGAAATTTAGTTCTATATTCAACCCGATTTTTCTTTGCTCCTGATAGTTTTGTTTATAGTATTTTTTAGGTCTAGTACGGCTTGATAAGATTGGTTGATCCTATTTAAGATTTTGCATTTAGTTTGGAGGTTACACTCTACATGCGCCCCTCCTATAACTCTTACCTGAATCATTAGTGGGTTGGGGTGTATGGCTAACTCCCCACCATCAAAAAGTGATTTATTTTCAAACCAAAAAAAGTTAGGTGCTTTTTTTCTCAACCAAAAATATGGTTGGTTAGGATCATTATTCTGTGTGGATATTGTTATTTTCAAGAGGTCATCTTGTTCGCTAATGCTAACTGTTGAATTGGAATTAACTTTAGCCATCTGTTCTGTATGATACATGGCTCTTGATCAATCATACAAATGAAGCTGCATTCCATCATTTGTGTTGCTTCTGGATATCAGTGCACCTTCCTTCTAGTGTTGCTATCATAGTTGAAATTCAGAGAGCTCAAGGCTTCAACCTCTCTTCAGTTTCTAAGTTGAATCAATGGCTGTGCTTCTTTGTTTCTTGAGGCTATAGAACTTTACAACATTCAAATGACACAATATGAAACTATTATGTAGTTCTTTTCTTTATACAGAAGGTGTTAACGTTGTTGATGAATCCTATGTATCATCAAGATGATTGATTGTGGCATGAATATAGGAGTTGTAAGAGATGCAAATATTCATGGACAATGAGGAAGTGATCATTTTGGATGGAGAAACAGATACTACTTTTCTTTTGGTCGGCTGAAAGTATGCTGAAAGTATGCCAAAGTAAGTCTGTTGCACTTATGACATCAAAGAAAAGTACAGTTTGGTTAGTCTCTTTTTTAAGCCATCCACAATTACACATGCTGATTGGTAACACAGCCGACTTTCCAGTTTGATTAGTTTCTTTTTAAGTTGGCTACTTGCCCTTTAGTCATAATAGGTCGGCCGATTGAATCAGCAGCCGACTTTCCACATAACAAGTTGGCCACTATCGATATATATATATGCTAGGAGATCAAGGCCTAATATTAAAATTTAAAAAAACAAATTGTTTCTTGAGTCTAAGTAGAGAACCTAATTTGGTTTTCAGAAAAGGGACTAATGTTAAAATTTAAGGGACTAAGGTTCAAATTTGTGACCCTATGTAAGAATCCAATTAGGTTTCAAAGAAAAGAATAATATTTTTCCCAAAAAAAATTGTGTATTAACTTTTATAGAAAAGTTAATGAATACAAAAAGGGTCCGTTTAATCGATGTTGGAATGTCTTAATTGAAACTTACTGGGTTTAGGTTAGATATTTTGAGCGCAAAATCTAATATATATACACACATAGGAAACCACAAGGATAGATATTTTGTTGTTACCCATAGTAAATCACAAGAATATATATTTTGTTGTTACATGTACTAATCGTATTTTACTAATAAAACGATGTAATTTCATTAATAAATATTAAAATTTAATATAAAATGTATAAATTTAATTTTAGTAAAATTATATCGTTTCATTAATAGAACATATTCGATACACAATAACTAGAATAGAATTTATCAACTTGTGAATCACTCAATTTCTTTTCAGAACTCCCAAACAAAACTAGAATCTATTCTGTTTTTGTTTTTTTTTTACCCCCTTTCTTATAAGGTTTTTGATATTGTCTACACTGGCAAACTAGCCTAAAGCTTCTTTACCTTTTCAGTATTTTGAAGGAAAATGCCAATAGACCATAAAATTCCACCACGCCACTATATATGTTATTCCATATTTCCATGTGTTTATGTGGGTATACAATAATGCTAATGAACCTTTAGATAATGATAAAATATTTAGTTAAGAATATTCTGTATCTACAAATAAAATAAGAGTTTCTAAGTTGCCAAATTGGAATAGCCCATCATCATCAGTCATCCCCATAATTTATTTAATCAGACCATGTCTGTTGTAAGGATCATGAGCTTAATCATTTTAACATTTGTCATCAAATTACAAAACCCAAGAATCAAACAAATTTTCTTTATTTCTTCATAACTAAAGACACCAAAATTTATTAGAAAAATTGCTGGAATATTTTTCAAACATATATTGGGTGGCAAAATCAGGTTAACCTCCAACAATAAATATAGTATTTAATATTATACAATCATTAAAAAAATGTGGATATATGTATTTCTATTTATTCGAGATTTGAATAAGAACAGTGGTATGTGACCACACCAAACAACACATCCCTAAATCAACTTGGCCGCCCATAGGGCCATACCTTGACAATAATTTAAAATTTCAGAAATGGTGTGATGTAACCTTTGTAGTTTGGCGACTAAGTTTCCAACCTCGATTTAGTTTGTGATTTAAAATAGAATAATTATACAAATTCCCGTTTTTGTATCGATCTAAAATAGAAAATGTTTTATAAAATTTTAGTCGTCTATTAATTATCTACCCACTATGTCATAATAGTTGTGAATAATATTTATCCCTAACCCTCTTCGGTCTAATGGTTAAAATTTTCAACTAATTAATATGAGTCACTACTATACTCGTATTTGTTCGAGATTTGAATAAGAACATTGATTTACCACCACACCAAACCACATATCTCTAAATCAACTTTGATGTGTATAGATTAAATTGAGTTATTAGGGACCAGAGGTCTAGATCTTGGAGTCCAAATATTAGACTTTAGAGATAAGTGAAGTTCCGAACCTCAGAGGCAAGCGCAGTTTGGGACCTTAGAGACTTCGGAGACAAGCGACATTTCGGACCTTGGAGCCAAAGGCCAAGACCTTCGCACTACCTGAATAAGAGAAGAGAATAAAGACAAAAACCAATCCCCCCTTATCAAGCAAAAGGATAAGGATAATAACTAATCTCCTTATCAAACAATAAGATAAGATACCACCACGTAAGGGAATCCATTTCCGATTACTGAAAAATTATTAAACTTTGGCAACAAGACTAACTTGGGCATCGGAGAGTTTACCCTCGGAAAACTACTTCGGGATTTGTTTTGCAGGATTATTCATTGTTGAGTACACGAATCTATTTTGCAGGATTATTCATTGTTAAGCACACAAAGAATTTTGGATCGTGATAATTAAATCGGATCATGACCAGGTTGCGAATTTCACCTTCATCAAACTTGGTTGGCTAATAGCCTAATACGTTGGCCCCAAGTTAAAAATCTAAAATTGGTATAATGCACTTTCTTGATAAGTTGATTAAATCTTCAATTTTGGTTTAGTTTATAATTTAAAATAAAATAACTATACAAATTATTATTTTTGCATCAATCAAAAATAGAAAAAAAATTATAAAATTATAACCGTCCATTTAGTACGTACTGACTATGTCATAACAGATGGAAAGATTTGCCTCAAATGACACCTCTTTGGTCAAATAGTTAAATTTTCAATCCTTTAACATAGCTTAATTGGATTCTCTTTTTCTATAAAGTGTATAAGAATATAATAGATATTGCTGATAAAAAAAAAGAAAAAGAAAAAACACCACTCATCTCTGTCTTAATATTTCAACATAGAAGTTATTGCAAGTGTGATGTAAATGCGTATAATATAATTAAAACAAAGTATGTACATTGATTAATTCCAAGCAATTTTAGTCTATGACAAAAAAGTCAAATGCTTAGTACTCATTAGAATTGTATGGTCATATACTTATCACTATAATCATCTAGAGGCTTTCTATTCTTTTTGAAATGAGAGAAATTTTACATGTAATGGCGTCCAAGCAATTATTTTATATATATATATATATCCTCCATAATTTGTTTTAACCATTTTCAAGACTGAACTTACTACTACTATTTTTATAAATTTGATATCCTGTATTTTCTTTAATTTTTCGAAAGTTTTAAGTTTTCATTGGGTAATTAACATGAATATTTAAGTAAAAATGAGTTCAACTTACCAATGAATATCAATAGTAAACGGAAGAAGGATTAAAGATGTCTCATTATTAATTATATAACTATAAAGGATATATTTCTTTATGCAGAGAAATTTATATTTTATGCTCTTATAATAATACCCTTAGAATTCAGCCCTTTATATTAATATTATTACGGCAGAGTGCAAAATAAATTTCCTAAAATCTATCACGTTAAATTTGTAACGTTTTTTTTTTTTCAATAGAAGGATTAGATGGTACACAAAATTACAAATAGTACTATTATTTTTCTTTTGCTTCATTTGAATTACTAAAAACAACAAAAGATGATTTACTTCATAATTTTGCATTCACTTCTCACGTCAAAAAAGCAATGACTAAAAATACTCACAATGAAAAATAAAAATGAATTTGCTCATTGATTGAGGTGACATTCACATAGTAAATTACTAATGAATGTATAAAGTATGTTATTTTGTAGGTATTGCCATATATATGTCACTTTAGCCATTGTAAGAACATAAACTAAAATATTTTAGAGTTACAAAAATAGTTATGAAATTATTAATATTGCATAAAAATATTTCTCTTACATTAATTGTTAATATGAATAAGAGAAACTGTGTCATAGTCAGCTTTGCACATTCAATATACCCTACAGATAGAAGAATAAATAAATTAGTAAAATAAGAAATTAAAATATTTCGTTAAAATTGTTCATTTGAAAATTTTCTAAAAAACTAATAATAACTTATTCTCTCTATCGCAACAATAGAGCTGTTATATTCATTAGTAAACTTGTTGAAAAAATGAAATATAACCATAGGATATTGTTTTCATTCGAGGTTGAATTCATAAATTTTCAATTTGTGTATCATTATTTCAAAATAGCCACCTTAAAATCATTTATTTAAAAGTCATGATATACACTTTCTGTAGTATAAAAAAAGAAAGAACAATAATACTAATGATGAAATTTTTTTAATAATTAATATAACATTCATACAATAAAATCACTCTAAATATTTACTAATCAAAATATATCTCTGCTTTCACTCAAACAAAAAAAATCTCTTCAACTAGAAAGGGGTTAGACTGAAACAATTGAAAATATAGAGAAAGGTTACCAAATTTGACTGAGCCAGAAAGGGGAAAGAAAAAAAAGAAAAATCCTTGGGAAAATTAAACTTTATTGCAATTTCCCAAACAATATTGTGCCAAATTATTTTGTAGAATTTACTACAATAAAAAATGAAAAGAACATTCTAGTAACAGCAATACATGGGCCCTTAGAGAAAACTCAAAAGTCATGCTTCCCCAACATGACAAATTTTTAAATTTTCTCTTTTTCTTTCTTATAAAATAAATAAAATTAAAATTAAAATTAAAAAAAAAAAGAAAAGAAAAGAAAAGAAAAGGACTACCACAATAATTCTTACCCCAAAAGAGCCCACCTTTAAAAAAAGTTCCTAAAAATAAAAATATAATATAATAAAAAGTCCGATTTGCATTTCGTATGAATTTCATTTCATTTGGCCAAAAAAAAAAAGGAAAAAGAAAAAACACCGCATTTGCGGCAATAGAGATGGGATTCTCAATGTCCTAAATATTCTTGCCACCTTCAAATAGCCCACCACCTCTCTCTCCACTCTCTGCATAAAGTAAAGCTACATATTTTCAACCTATACACAGAAAAGAACTTTGCTTTTATCAGGTAAGCTTGTGATACCATATGGGTTTGATCAGATTTTTGTCAATTTGATTTCAAATTTTGATCTTTGGTATGTTTGTTTGATTTTTTGAACTGGGATGGATTTATTTATGCTGATCATGCTACAGCTTTGTTGCTTTTTGATTATTCCTTGACCTGATTATTGTAGTCTTATTGGTTATGTGGCTTGCCCCCTACTGATCAACTGAATTTTGGGTTTGTGTTTGTAGTTTTGTTTATGTTTGATATCAAAGTTTGTTTAATGATTTTACACTTCAGATCTAAGATATTTGTGTGTGGCATCGTTGTGAAGTTTTTGAATTATGACTGATTGATGAGCTTTGCATAGTGGTGCCTGCTTCTTGAATCGTTAAGAATGTTGCTTTATCTAAGTTTTTTCATGCTTGTTGTGCTTATTATTATGAACTTTTAGATATTCTTTTTTCTGCCTTTGAGCTTAATTTAATTGGAATTTTGTTGCTATGTTGAATGATTGTCATAAAAGCGCCGATTAGTTTATCATGATTTTTTTTGGTGGTTTGTTGAAGTTTGAGTTTTCCTTATTCTATTTTATTTGGATAGCTGTTCTAGTGGAAATGAATGATGATTAATATTCAGACTTCTCCTATACTTGATAAGAAAAGAGGCCCCTGTAGATGCTAACTTGGAGCGTTGACACTATGATGCCAGCTTACAGTGCTCTAAATTCTTTCAATGAAGTGAAATCGATTCTGTTTATTGTTAACTCCAATCATCTAGGCATAAGTGCAAGATCAGCATGAATTATCTACTTGTGGAAAATGAGAAAAATGAAAGTAATTTGCTGCTGTTTGGGTTAAATGTTTTTACCAATTTGATGTATATTGCTTTCTCATAATTTGGAAATTCTGGTTACAAAATTATTTTTGTGGTTCGCATTAGTTGCTTGGATTTGGGGTTTAATTCTGAAATTGAGCATCTTTTTTTCTATATTCAAGTTTGGGAGTGTTTATTTCAATATGAAGACAAAGCATGTAGTTTGTTGTCACATTTTTATGGAATATGCTTTTTGTAGTTACTTTGTATATCATCATCGTATGCATTATTTTCCTAAATGTTTCATGTAAGTTAGGAAGATTGTACCTTATGTACATGCATTGGCTTTTGCTCTTCTCTGATGTGATCTTTTGTAATTTATTTGGTCTTATGCACAGACTAATATAAGATGGCTGAGGGAGAGGACATTCAACCCCTTGTTGTTGACAATGGAACCGGGATGGTTAAGGTAAGTATCTATTTATTATTTTAATTTTTGTCTTAAATTGTCCCCTTCCTTACTAGTTATCATTCTTATTGTTTCAAAAGTTCATTCTGTTGACTATTACTACAATAACTCTACAGGCTGGATTTGCTGGTGATGATGCTCCTAGGGCAGTTTTCCCTAGTATTGTTGGTCGCCCAAGGCACACTGGTGTCATGGTTGGTATGGGGCAAAAAGATGCTTATGTTGGTGATGAAGCCCAGTCTAAAAGAGGTATCCTGACCTTGAAGTACCCTATCGAGCATGGTATAGTCAGCAACTGGGATGACATGGAGAAGATTTGGCATCATACATTTTACAATGAGCTCCGTGTTGCTCCAGAAGAACATCCTGTCCTTCTTACAGAAGCACCTTTAAATCCGAAGGCAAACAGAGAGAAAATGACTCAGATAATGTTTGAGACATTCAATGTGCCAGCCATGTACGTAGCTATTCAGGCCGTCCTTTCTCTGTATGCTAGTGGTCGTACAACTGGTATGTATAATGTCCAATCCACAAATTTGAAACTTTTGACCTTGTTGGTTGTTTCCCATCACAATTATTCTCTTGGGCAGGTATTGTTCTTGATTCTGGTGATGGTGTGAGCCACACAGTCCCAATTTATGAGGGATATGCACTTCCCCATGCCATTTTGCGTTTGGATCTCGCTGGTCGTGATCTTACGGATTATCTCATGAAAATTCTTACAGAAAGAGGTTACTCATTCACTACAACTGCTGAACGGGAAATTGTTCGTGATGTTAAGGAGAAACTTGCTTATGTTGCTCTGGATTTCGAGCAGGAGTCAGAGACTGCAAAGAACAGCTCATCTGTTGAGAAGAGTTATGAACTTCCAGATGGACAGGTGATCACTATTGGTTCTGAGAGGTTCCGTTGTCCAGAGGTCCTCTTCCAGCCTTCTTTGATTGGAATGGAAGCTGCTGGGATTCATGAAACAACCTATAACTCCATTATGAAGTGTGACGTGGATATCAGGAAGGATCTGTATGGAAACATTGTGCTCAGTGGTGGCTCAACTATGTTCCCAGGCATTGCAGATCGTATGAGTAAGGAAATAACAGCTCTTGCCCCGAGTAGCATGAAGATTAAGGTGGTTGCACCACCTGAAAGAAAGTACAGTGTCTGGATTGGAGGTTCCATCTTAGCATCCCTAAGTACTTTCCAGCAGGTAATTCTTTATTTCTATGAACATAGGCCCGCCCCCCCCCCCCCTCCTCCCTTTTTCTCTCTCTTTTCCCCTCGCCTCCTCTTCCGAAACCCCAAAGTAAAATATATTGATTGTCAATATACTAGAGAAAATAGGAAAAATGAAGAATGAGTATGAAAAGCAGAAAATGTCATATGTAGCCATAATGCAGAGGAGGAAAAGTAATCTCTATTGTTCTGGATTTGGCCCATAGTTATGACTATAATGCTTTGTTCTGTTTAATCATGCAGATGTGGATTTCAAAGGCTGAGTATGATGAATCTGGTCCTGCGATTGTTCATAGGAAGTGCTTCTGAGGTTATTGGATCAATCTTGTGGTTAGTGCTCCTTTTCCTGTAGTGAGCTAAATGACGCATCATATTACATAGCTAGGAGGGAAATATTGATGACTGAAACATTTGGTCTAGGGAAAGACTTTGATATATACACTATTGTTTGTCAGTTAAAATGGTATTGTGTATCTTTTCTTCTTTATACCCTTTTCCCACCTTCCCTACCACATGCACGCCCTAGGTATCAATTGATCCCTCCCTGGCCAGCCTACCAAGCGGCAATTAGTCTTGTGGGTTTTTAGTTTACCTTCCTTGAAGAGAGTCTAATGCGTGATTTAACCCATCTACTCTGGATTTCAGGGAAAGGCGCATATCTAGTCGTATTTGTGGTAGAATGAGAAGATTATATTGGTAGCTTGGATTGGCTTGAAGTTTTGAAGTATTTTTACTTGCTAGAATGTATACATAGAACAGGGTCTTGCTGTAAGCTTGTGGGATTTAGATTCTTTTTTAATTTGATTAGGTTTGCAAATTTTTTTTTCCAGATTTTTTTTTTTCGTTTTCGGTGAGGCTTTTTGAATGTAATATTACATGGCTTTGAATCTGACGTTCACAAAATATTGTGTTGTGGCATGGCATTAAGTGATTTTCATGGTGAGTGGTAGTAACTTTCCCTTATTGTTGTTTATCACATTATGCGTTTTCTCCTGTAGATGGAGAATCATCAGGCTCTACTTCAGATCATACTGGGCTGTCAAACATGCTACTTCTTTTGTTTCTTGTTCATAGAATGGATTAGGAATTATGATTGATTTGAAATGAGCTGGTGCAGAGTATATGTGTTAGTTTGTGTACGTATCAAATTGGATATCTTAACTGATGAGATGAATGGAAATTTGTAAGTTAAAAAGCGATTGAAGTGAGTCAAAAAAAATGATGGTAAAGTTTTTGAAGTAATAATGATATTATAAGAGTAGCGGTTGCGGATTCTTAAGTTAACAAAAGAGACTTTAAACAATAATATATACTTAATTATGCACTTCTCTATTCAAGTTTGGGCAATAAAATTATGCCATGTGAACTGATTATTTAAGCAATAGGCATAATTATTGTTAGAAATTATGCTAATTATAAATTATTTGGCAACTATTTTAGAAGGTTTGGGTTTGGATGGTAAATTTTTTTAATTAACGGATCTCTTTTATTTCATTATTGAAGGTGTGATCTTTTGTCTTTTGTTATCAGTTATTTTGAAATTATGAAAAATCATATTGTTAATAAAATAATTAATTCCAATCTCTATTCACAAAAGAGTCCTTAGCTCAGGGAAGAGCGTGGGTGCTGGGGCAAGTGTCCAATCCCAAGGTCACCGGTTCGAACCCCGTAGGACTCATTTTTTTTTTCCATGTGCGGACTCAATTTTTTTTTTTTTGTTTTTGGGGGGGTTAATTTTTGTTTATTGGATCAAAGCTAATTCACGCCCGCCGAAGCATGTGATCCGCACATGGAACCAAAATCCAAATCGCCACCGTCCATTACAAATCCAAATCCAACGCTCCAAGTAAATCAATATTAATCTCTAACTCTAAATCTCATCCTCTCTCTTCTTTATACCTCACTTCCATTATTTTATAAAATCTCTAATAATTTTCTCACCCTTTTCTCTCTCGACCTTTACTTTTTTCCCCCCTTATTTATTAATTTCTTTTTTTTTTAAATTAAGTATTCATAAATTATTACCATATTCTCTTCATTAGCTCCTCATTCGAATTGGTTTTCTTTACTGAGAATTGCAATTAAAATTTTTTCAAAATTGTGAATTCTTTATTTCTAATTTTGTTAATACATAATTTGATTTTAATTACGTTAGATTATGTATTTATTCTTTGAATTAATTGGTTACTTCACCAAAATTATGTGATTGTAGATAATTTTTTTTTTCTATTCTCTCTTTGCTGATGTAATTTTGTATTACCACACTAAATATTCCAATTTAGATATAAATCGCTTTGGCATGTTAAAAAGTTTCCTTGGAAAGTAAGACCTTACTTAGTGAGTGCTTTGAACTGAAATCTATAGTTATACTATATTATCAACAAAAGGAAGGAAGTAAAACCTTAGGCATACTATAGTGTCTATTTAATACTCCCTTCAATTAAAAAAAGAGTCAACTTTTGTTTATGTATAATTTTTTATTAATTATTAAGTATAACACATTTAATACACAAACTAAATGTATAATTTTACATATTTATACTTACTTTTTAATTATGAGTATACACAATTATTATTAGTAAGAGTATTTTAGCAATTTGGTTTGAAAATAAACTTTTTTTTTGGGACAAAGGGAGTAATATTTTAAAATTATAGAATCTTTTTATAAAATTCAAATTAAAATCTATACAAAATATATTTAATTATAAGTCAATTCTAATTCTAACAAGAAATTAAATAAGCGAATTTCAAAAGAATGTTTGTGCTTAGAATAACATGTTCTATTTAAATTTTTTGGGTCAATTTATACAAAAACTAAGTAAGTAATTTCACTTTTATTATTATTAAACATTGATGAACCTATTCAACTAGTCGACATCCGGGTTCTGACGTAATATGATTCTAAACTCTTGTAATATAGAGTTTCGAACTTGTTAAACATTTCGATACTTAAATTTATATTAATTATAATATCTTATATGATGGATTCAATAATATGTAGATTATGTGAAACTAATCAATGAATTCATTCTTCAATAATATGTAGATGGTGAGTCATGAGTGGTAGTAACTTTCCCTTATTGTTGTTTATCACATTATGCGTTTTCTCCTGTAGATGGAGAATCATCCGGCAGACTTCAGATCATACTGGGTTGTCAAACACGCTACTTCTTTTGTTTCTTGTTCATAGAATGGGTTAGGAATTATGATTGATTTGAAATGTATGTGTTAGTTTGTGTATATATCAAATTGGATATCTTAACTGATGAGATGAATGGAAATTTGTAAGTTAAAGAAGTGAATGATGTGAGTCAAAAAAATGATGGTAAAGTTTAGAAGTAATGTTATTGATAGGGGAAATTCTAAATGAATGATGGTATTTATATGGTAAAATGATATTAGATGTTGAGGGTGATCATTGTTGAACGGTTCTTGTTAGGTAAATATCAGGTTAGTTGTTGACTTTGTCACATCAGACTTCAGTCATTGACTTTATTGAGATTTTTAATTAGAGATAATATCAAACACTTCCTCAAGATTTTATCAAATAACAAATCGGATCTTGAGATTTAAAAAATAACAAATACCTTTTTTACTAAAAAGAAAAATAACATTAACTCCCCTTATTATAAGTTAATTAACACAATTTATTTGTAACATTGAAAAAAAAATTTGTAGACTAAGATGCCTTTTTCTTCAGTCATTCGATTGCCCTGCTCACCCCATTTTTCTTCTTCTTTCCTTCTTCCCCTCCCAGCCACAGCCCCTCCTCTTTTTTTGTCGCTTCCTTGCTCCCCTCCCAAATTTCCCCTCGCCCAGCCCCTCCCCCTTCACCCCCCAAATTTGTTGGTAAAAACTTATCCCTTCACCCCAGCCCTACTTGCACCCTTCCCCTTGCCTGCTGCCCCCCTTCCCCAGTTCCGCCTCTCCCCCTATACCCCTTTAAATTTTTTTGTTTATGTTTTTTCTTCACCCATCCGTTCTTTGGCCGCCCTGCTGCGACAATCCCCTCCCTATCCACACCTCTCCCCTTGGCCGTCCCTTCCAATTCCTCCTTCACCTCTCTCTCTTTGCATAATTTTCTCCGAGAAAATTTGAGAAATTGGCATCATGAACAGCAAGGCAATGAGCATCATAAACAGCTTCATCAACAATATTTTTGAGAAATTGGCCCAAGAGGCTTCTAGGCTTGCGAGGTACAACAAGAAGCCCACCATCACTTCCAGGGAGATTCAGACTATTGTGAGGCTTGTACTTCCTTGCAAATTGGCCAAACATTCTGTTTCTGAGGGTACCAAGACCTTGACCAAGTTTATAAGCTCTTAGATTGGGAATTAAATAGTTGGATAAAATTTGTTTTTTTTGATTTAGGGTTCTAATTTTACTGGCCAGCATATGATTTTGGATATGCTTCTTACGGAATACAATCCCTTCAATTTTACGCGTAAACATACAGTTTTTGTAAAAAAAAAAAAAAAAAAACTTTCTGGTTGTTTTGGACAAAGACAATGGAGACGGAGATAGAATACTGGTTGAATAATTTTTATTTTTATTTTTTAAAAGTTGAAAGCAGTTCCAATGTCATTTGAAAGGCTAGATTTGGATTTGGTGTTGGATGAGGACCTAGCATTGGCTGAAATTGCTTAAGGAAAAGAGAGGGACAAAAATGGAGGAAAATTTAACAGAAAGAAATGACGAAGAAGAGCTTGAGAGAAACAGAAAGGTTAGAGAAATTGGGAAAGGAAGGTTTGTGAAGGACTTTTTCGTTTTTTCTGCTCTTCTAATAAATTACTTAGTTTGACCATAAGTCAAGAGAGGTATTTGTTATTTTCCAAATCTTAGGTTCCGATTTGTTATTTGATAAAACCTCGAGGGGTGTTTGATAGTATCTCCTTTAATTATGTGTATCATCATTCAAAGTTTAAAGGCAAATTTTATTTTCTTTCTTTATCGTTTGATCAAAAAATACTTTGTACATTCGTGGTTTTAAAATCTAAGTTTTTTCAACAATCTATGATATATATACAAAATCGTGTTCTCTTATCATAGTTTTGACACATATAATTTTATTTAATGTAAGTTTTGACACATATATAATCTTATTTAATATAATGAAACTATTTGTCAAATTATAACGGAATTGATTTATGTCTTGACATTTTTATCACATTAGAATTCAAGTTTTATGTCATCTTTTATAAACTTTTAATTTAATTAAATATTTGATTCACACCTATCTTATTAAATTTAACTTAATTATCATTTTTAATAATTATGTAATATAATTAAATTAAATTTATCTATTTATCTTTCACTTGTATGGATAGTCTTTTCAAATAAGTTTGTCCGCTTTTTAATTAGTATATTTTCTATTTTATAATTATTATATTGAAAAATATAAAAATGAATTTTAAATACTGTTGATATAGACCCTCATGTCACCACAAATTTTTTCTATAAATTTATTTAATTTTTATAATTATTTATAATATTTATTAAGAGTCTTATTATTGTTTAAATTTTAAATTTTTCATTATTTATTAATGTAACTAAAATTTTTATATTAATTTAATGCATCTTTCTTTTTTCTCCACTCATGCTCTTCATTTTCTTAGTGTAGTTTTTTTTTTTTAAAAAAAATTCTAGAAAAAAGAAATAATGCTAGAAATGTTTTCTATTTTCATATTGAAGTTTTGAAAAAACAAAGAAAAATTATAACACCAAAAATTAGTGAGTAGTATATTATCTCCACCCGCGTTCTTCATTTTCAATCTTTATTTTTTAATTTTCACTAATTTTTAATTTAATTTTAATCTTTACTTTATCTAATAGATTTTCCTTTTCCTATCTTTATTTTTAATAATATAAAATTTTCTTGATTTTTTTTGTTAAATTGATAATAATAATAACAAGCCGTTCATGTTTTTCAAGCTAATTCAATTTATGTCTTTATCTATTACTCATATCTTTATCTTTATTATTATACTTTATAAAAGGCAATACATCCGCTCTCTATAATTTATATACGCTTTCTTACATTCTAAAATTGAATATGAGCAATTTAAATGAACCTTTCTGAATTTACTATTCAAGAGACTTTAAACAATAATATATGCTCAATTATGCACTTCTCTATTCAAGTTTAGGCAACAAAATTATGCCATTTGAACTGATTATTTAAGCAATAGGCATAATTATTGTTAGAAATTATGCTAATTATCAATTATTTGGCAACTATTTTAGAAGTTTTGTGTTTCGATGGTAATTTTTTTAAATTAACGGATCTCTTTTGTTATCAGTTATTTTGAAATTATGAAAAATCATATTGTTAATAAAATAATTAATTCCAATCTCTATTCACAAAAAAGAGTCCTTAGCTCACAGAAGAGCGTGGGTGCTGGGGCAAGTGTCCAATCCCAAGGTCACTGGTTCGAACCCGGTAGGACTCATTTTTTTATTTCTCTCCGTGTTTTTTTTTGGGGTTAAATTTTTGTTTATTGGATCAAAGCTAATTCACGCCCGCCGAAGCATGTGCTGCGGATCACGATCCGCACATGGAGCCAAAATCCAAATCGCCACCGTCCATTACAACCCCAAATCCAACGCTCCAAGTAAATCAATGTTAATCTCTTCATTAGCTCTAAATCTCATCCTCTCTCTTCTTTATACCTCACTTCCATTATTTTATAAAATCTCTAATAATTTTCCCACCCTTTTTTCTCTCTACCTTTGCCTTTTTTATACGTAAAATTAATTTTGTAACGATGACTTCAAAATTTTTTTTCCAAGCTTTCATAATTAAAAGGCATTCGTTGTATTTATACTATGTATTAAATTATGTCCCACTCTAATACTAATCTAATAGATATATAGAGTATATAATATAAGCATTTAATAATGTTTTGAAAATTTAACGATTTTTTTGCAAAATTCGTGTACGAAGAGTGAGTCAGAATTTAAAATCATATTGAAAAACAAGTAAAATAGAAACAAGTGAAAGGATTTGCCCCTTCCGCTATTTCATGTACTATCATTTGTTTCCTTTTGTCAAATTATTGCAAATGGTGTTTGTTTGAATTTATTCCATTATTTCTTTTAAAACATTGCATTATTTTTCTATCTTATCTGTTTTGTATTTCAAATGTGATATACAATTGAGTACGAGGTAAAAAAAAAAATTACAAAATTAATACTATTTAATTTGTTGTTTGCCTCACAATTTATTTGTATTAGATTAGCCGATTTTTAAGACATGAATGGATCGTTGTTTAATAAGTTATAAAAAAATTCATTTAGTTATATTTACCTCTCCTTCCAAATAAGGATTTTTTCCCCCTAACCTTAAACCCTCTTTTGCTGAGATTAAATAAAAATAGTATTCTCTTTATCTCAAAAAAAAAAAATTCATTTTAAAATCAAAATTTTAAAATATTCTTACTAATAATAATTGTGTATACTCATAATTAAAAAAATAAAAATAACAAGATAAAATTATATATTTAATTAGTATATTAAGTGTGTTGTACTTAATAACTAATAAAAAATGATACTAAAATTAAAGTGAACTATTTTTTGGGACGGATGAAGTAATTAATAAAGTTAAAAAAAAAACTCCTGTTTTGCTTAAAAAAAGAAAAATCATTAAAATAATTAATTCCAATCCCTATTCACAAAATAATTGAGTCCTTAACTTAGTGAAGAGCGGGGTAGGCCTTAGGAGGACTCCTTTTGTTTTGGGTGTCAAAAGCGAATCAATCCCGCCAAAAGCATGTGATGCGGATCACGATCCGCAAATTTAACCAAAATCGGAATCTTAACCGTCCATTACCCCTCAAAATCCAACGCTTCAAAATCACCCCCGCCAAACTTTTCCCTCAAAACTTTAAAATGTCACCCCAACCTTTCCTCCCTATTAACCTATAAATACCCCCCTTCTCCATCAACGAGTTCATCCCAAAACCAAAAGTCTCCAAAATTCCCTCTCAGGCATTTTCACAAACACTCAAATTTTTCTTTCAAAAACTTTTTCTTGTATCATGGCTAGGACTAAGCAAACTGCCCGCAAATCGACTGGTGGCAAGGCGCCTAGGAAACAACTGGCTACAAAGGCTGCCAGGAAGTCAGCTCCGGCCACCGGTGGAGTGAAGAAGCCCCACAGATTCCGTCCTGGAACTGTTGCCTTGCGAGAAATTAGAAAGTATCAGAAGAGCACTGAACTTCTGATTCGAAAGCTCCCGTTTCAAAGGCTAGTGAGGGAAATTGCTCAGGATTTTAAGACAGATCTGAGGTTCCAAAGCAGTGCTGTGGCCGCTCTTCAGGAGGCTGCTGAGGCATATTTGGTTGGGTTGTTTGAGGATACTAATCTGTGTGCTATTCATGCCAAGAGGGTTACTATCATGCCTAAGGATATTCAGTTGGCTAGGAGGATTAGGGGTGAGAGGGCTTGAGTAAAACTGTGTGTGTTTTATTTAGATTTAGATTTAGATTTGTTTTGGAAAATTATGGGTGAGCATGGCTGTATTTTCTTCCTGACTCTTTCATTGAACGGTTACTATGAAAGATCTAGTTGAATATGCTATGTAATGCAGTGAAATTTAGTGATGTATGAAAAGGGCATTTTTAGAGGCTGAAGAATGACTACCACTTTTTAGTTTGCATTTCTTCAGCATATCTTCTGCAGATTAACATCTCGAAACTTCTGATATTGCCTCTTAGCGTTATGAAACTTGAAGCATTAAATTGATTTGTATAACTGAATGTTGAGCATGATATTCATCAGATTCAAGTAGCAAATGTTTGAAGTAAGATTTGGATGGACTTTGGGTTCCAGAAATAACTCCTGCCTATTCTCAATACTACTCCCTTGATGACTTTTGGAGTCTCAAGAAATTCACTCACACTTTGTTTTGGACACAATTGCAACGTGAGCACGTATTTGTATCACTTGAAAATCAGGCAGAGCGAAATCCGGCACATATTATACTCAAAAAAAGTTGAAATTTCAGCTGCTCTTGCTTTCCAGTCAAGAATCGCCTCTCTCGGTATTGAATAATAGATGCAGTGCAACTAGTAGCAACCTTCCCTGGGCAAACTCAGAATGTGAGCTAGTCTTTTTGATGCCCTTTTCTCTGTATATGTTTCCTTTAATTTAATCTAAACACCAAGTCAATTTAGGATTGTGAGATGACATAGCAACAATTTGTTGCGTTATACAATGACTGCTGTTTGGAGAGAACAAAATCAACTATATACTCTACTCTTTTCGAATGATGTCAATTTTCTGACATGGAAGACATCTACATTGATATTTTATGAGCTTTTCAATCCTTGTCTCTTGTACATTTTGCACATATCACGGAAGCTAAAATGAAATTACCTGGCAGTCTCTTTCCATTATCCCCAACTTCATCTTCATTTAAAAGCAGAAGTTTTTGTTGCAAAGCAAGTGTATAGCTTAGCTGTTGGCAATCCATGCCTCAACCACGATATCCATGATACGAGTTTATGTATAGCTTTCAAGAGCAAGATGGCTACCCTCAGAGAATCTCTTTCATCATTACTTTGGGAGTAACTCTATGATACTGAATGATCTCCATTTCAAGACTACCTTCAACTTTCTGCAATGAATTGTCATTACACATTGTCAAATTCAAATCTGGCTAATCAACTATTTGCATTTTGTTTGTCTATTTATATACAAGAAAAACTTTCAGCTGCTTAATACATAAATGGTGTTGTTTACGCAAGAAAGGATGAAGTCATAGTGAAGAATTTCCATCTTGATAATGTTTGATCATTAATATGGAGTGCCCATTGAGCTACTAAGGATCCACCCAGGAATTTACTCCCTAAAATGCACTGAAATGGATGAACAACCATGTTGATAAAGGATAATAATTAATAAGGCGTGACCAACGAGCTACTGAGAACCACTACTGGACTCATCCCCCTAAAAATGTACCAAAGTAGAAGAATAACAAAGTTTCTTTGTTCTGATATCCTTTTACTTTCATGTCAATCATGAGCTTATTTATTGCAGTAAAATCACCAGCAGAGACATCAAACACCCACCTTTAAGCGATAAAACACGAGACAGAACATCATTGACAGAGGTTGTCATAAAATGTAAAATTTTGTATCAGTAATTTTACCTCAAGAAAAAAACTAAGAGCACGAATAGTAGCATTCACACTATACAGTATTCATAAATCAAAGACAAATCTCTCTTTAGTGCTTTCGCTATTTTCCAGTAAGCAGACATCCATACTTTCTGAGAAAGTTACCAGAAGCAATGAAAAAAACCTTTTGTCTACAAAAAAGTTAAAAGAGTTACTGTCCACCAAGATGTTCATTCAGCAAAGGATGGTCCCATAAATAGGACACTAAAACCATGAAGTTAAGAAAAAAAGTAATAACAAGGAGAGACGTGAATTTTTATTGGTAAGAAAATAATTCGTTCTAAGGGAAAATACAAATAATGCTGACATCTGCAACTTAAATTAGTTATTCAAACATTTATCAGGTCCTAGAAAGGAGGTTTTTCATATTTCTAGAAGTAGCAGCTCTGACTTCCCATAACTTGGATATTGGACCCCTAGAAAACACATGATTTCATCAACATTGAGAAACCTAAGAAGACAACCTTACAATGGTCCAAATCTTTAGGAAATTTATGATATTTGTTGCTTTTAGACCAGAAGAAAGTTACACACAAAAAACCCAACCATCATTACTTTCATTAACACAAACAAAAAGCCAAAAAATTCACAAGACCAACAGTCAAAATGAACTTCCTTAACCTTAAGCAATCACATGATTCAGACTTCAATCAGTTAACAGAAGAGGTGCATAACATCCCAAACAATAATGTGGTGTTAATACGTTAATAGCAAAACCAAACAAACTCAAGTAAGATAGCAGGAATATTGCCGGATACATACCAAGCAGGTTACATGAAAATGTTTCCCATCAGCCAATGCCCAAAACATTCTTAATATCTCATTGAACCTTTTTCTACTCCTTTGAATGTTGCATATCTTGAGGATTTGCATTGATCGCGGAGGTGACAAACATTCAGGATGGAATACTTCAATGGCAAGACAAAGGCCAAATGCCCTGTAAGTAAATGAGATGCAAGAGATGAAGTGGTTACAAAATAACATAAATAGTCATGGAGGTCAACATAATATATATGCAAATCATTAGTCAAGCTCAGAGATAAGGTGGATGTCTTCTCACTACAAAAAATATATATACAATGTCGTATGAACCTTTACCATCCCTCCATGTACTGTTGTACAAAAGGGGGAAAGTAGTGCATACTTCAAATGACCCTGTTTTGGTATTAATTCATGACAACTCATGTTGTAATCCTCCGAAGATACTAAATTGACTATCAGATTGATTGCCAGCCATGAAATTGAAAACAAGCGAGAGCAAATGGAAATGATTCAGGAATAAGCATGAAACAGAAACAGTGAGGCATTCATGGCAGTTAGTTGCCTTTTGGGATTGGTTGCCACACATACTGAGAATATCTGAGAAAGAGAGACTTGCTGCATTAACAAAGGTTTCAAATTTTAGTTTGTGGCATGCTGCTATTTTCAAAAGAACTTCAGAAACTTAAAAAATTATGGCTTTCACACAAAGCATAAGATAGAGAAAAAATAACTGCATCTGAGACATTCATTTCAACAACAAAAGAAGGACTAAAGGCAATGGGCCAACCATTCACAGAGTTGAAATGGACAACAAATTCCTCTCCACCATTTAGGATAAGTATATTTCTCTAAAACCCAGTAAAAATGCACAATCAAATCCAGGAACATCTATGTGTTTCTGTGTGTGTGTGTGTGTAATTAGTTAGAAAAGAACCAAGTGCAGGTCCTCACATGTAAAGAGATATTGGCACTGGAGCATTTTCAGCATTATTCTTACGATTTATAACCAGCAAGATGATTCTATCTATCCCGCCAGACATAAGGCCAAATTGAAACAAATGTCACTAGAATCAGTTCAACACAACATAATCTGTATGAACCTCTGAATCACACAATCATTAAAATAAATGTGAGAAAATGATCAAGCACAAATTTTATTTTTGCCTACAGCAATGAAAAATCAAGTTTTCAAACTACCTGAAACAAAACTTAGACTCTATTCACTTGTCGCTTTTGCTGATTAGTACATAATAAGAAATAAAATGCCACAAAAACTCACTGGTATTAGCATTTGCTATTTTATGCACATAGTTGTATTCAACTTTGAAGTTTATGGGGCATTGTCATCAAAGAGAATTTTGTAAAATCGTTTTCTTTCTTCAGGGTCAAATATGCCACCAAGATCACCACTTTCTCCTTCTTCTTCAGACATTTCACTGCTTAAGTTGTTCCTTTTCTCAGGTCTTGGTGTGATCATGCCTTTCTTTCTCTTCTTTTCAATATTTAGCAAATAGTGCCTTCTATTGTACTCATGAAGTCCCTCCTGCATCAATTCTCCAAATTTATCCTTCATTATCACGAGAGGATCCTTGTCAATCAATTCAGATCCCTTGTATCCTTCTCTTAGAAGAACTGTGTAAATCTTGTATCTATTTGAGACGTAGAAGACACCAGGATGTTTAAGTAGTAAAATATTTAACTTATCAGGTAAGCAAAATTCTTTTCTAAAATGACTAAGCTTAAGAATTGACATTTTCTTCCACAAAGACAGTGAGAGTATTTCATGCACCAAACCAACTGTTCTTTTGTCCATTTCTTTTAACCCCTCCACCAAGGTGCTAGGGTTGATATATGGCGAAATATATGGGGTTGAATTAAATTCCTCAAATCTTTCCCATGATTTCACCCAAGAAGATGGCAATGAACAACTAAAACTTGGACTTTGTCCTTCCCTAAGTGCTACATTTTCAATTGCAGAAACTGCTAACTCAGGTTTCCATGATATGAGCTCAATTTCCATTGAACTTCGTCTCCCAGTGTAATTAACAATTCTAAACATTTCAGGGTACTTTGGTACAATTCTTAGCAAGTAGTCATCAGGAAAGCCAAAGTTTCTCTTCAATTCATTAAGCTTTGTGACATTAAGTCTCTGGTTTGAGCTCATCATCAACAACTTCGCCAATCGCTCAGCAAATACAGGTACCTGCATATCCTTCAGGGACTCTTCCTCCTCAACCAAAGCCATCATTCGTCTAGTTAGTCGACAATAGTACTCATCATTCTCAAGATATACTTCGAAGCAACAAGGGTACTTTTTAAGCCAATTGAGAGCTTTGCCTTGAAGGTCAAGAGTCTTGAACTTTTTCTGGAGCAAATTGACTGAAGCCACTTGATTTGGGCACCAAATGATAATGTTTTTGATCTGATTATTGACTATCCATCTGCGATTACGGGATAAGGCATATTCAAGATTTGGATCTTTCTTCATCGACCAGAGTGACAATCTTCTCTTGGGAACAAAACCAAATGGTCCAGCACCCATGCTAAAGTTCCAATATAATGTAAAATTTCTAAGATGCTTGGCAATTGCCATTTTGGAGCTACCTTCAATGCCCGTATCAAGCTAAAATCCTGAGAAAAGAAAAACAAGTCTACGCTGAAAAAATAGGAAAGAAATTGCATAACATCCACACACACTCCAAAAAAAAGAAAAAGAATAAGGAATTGCACATACTGGATTGAATTTCAGCAAGTTTCAATTTTGATTCAACTTAAAAATGTCTGCCGGCCTTGATTTGTGTTGTCCGAAAGTCCTTGAGATCATTTCAGCCTTACCATTTCCCAAGAGTTTGAGTGTTTTTGAAGGCAGGAGCTAAGAGAGGGGCTATGAGGTAATATACAATGGGACCTTGAAGATGAGCTCTCGGTTCAAATTGATGAATATGTCTCGGTCCGAGCTTGTAATTTAAGTATGAGGTGGGAGGATTGACTTATTTAAACGGGTCAAATGGATAGAGTTGGTCATGAGGATTATTAAAAATCCCACTCTTTGTTATTCCCTCACCGTACGCTAGGGTTGGAGATAAGGCAACATAGGGAGATCACTCAACTCTTTTTCCCTCGCATGAAGATTCTTGCAATACCCGCAAGTTGAGTCTCATCAAAGTCAAGGAAAGGTATCAACAAAGTTAAGGAAAGGTATTATAAAACGCCCATCTTCAATCCATATTCGGGTAAGTTTTCTTTGAACCTATCTTTGCACTGAATTGTTGGGTAATGAGTGGATAGATTGGATCTGTGTATCACTCTGATTTTCTCGTTGGTTTGTGATTGAATTGCTGAAATATGGGTTCCGATTACTTTTTCAATTTTGTGTTGCTAAGTCTTGGCCAGAAAGCACACAACCTGTTTGATAAAATGTCTCATATAACACTAATGTGAGTTTCTTGTTGTATGATACGGGTAAGAAAAGGTTATGAATTAAGCTCATATAATTTGTTCAAGTTTGGCTAATTAGTAGCTAAAAGGGTTGCTAGCTTAATTTTGGATTAAAAGGCAATAGTTGGTTGATGTTTTCATTGAAGAAGCTAGAGGCGGATCACATTCACCTTGGCAAGATTGGGGTATCAGCAAACAAAACATCAACAAGGAGGCAACACAGAGTAGCAGCAACCAAAATTGTTGGTTGAACGGTAAGGAAAATTGTAGAAAAAGGAAAAAAAAAAAAAAAAAGAGAGCAAAAAAAGAAAAATAATGAAAAATGGAAAAAACAAAAAAGGAAAAAAAAAAAAAAAACAAAAAATTGGGATGGAACAAATGAAAAGAAAAAAGAGAGAAAAAACAAGAAAAAAGAGGAAAAAAGAGGGGAAAAAAAGAAAAAACAAACTAAAAAAGAGAGTTTGGAAGCCTTCCGCTTTTGCGAATTGCTCTCAATTTAGTAACTCATCTTTTAACATCAAAGGATTAAACCCCGGAGAGCTGGAGCCTGGAGCCAAAGAATGAGGCCATTTTCCTCCTCATTTCATAAGCTTACAACTGCAGCCCACTGTTTCAATGCCCTTATTTACCCTGAAATTTCCCTAAAATTCTATTCTTCCAATATCCTTTCTAATATTGTCTTATAACTTGCTTATTGCTAGTTGGGTACTTACAAAGGATTGGCAACTTGGATGAAACACTGAATAGTGTAGCAAGAAAACTGAAATTCTATGTCATATCTTTCAATGTCTCCTTCATTATGGATGTATAGTCTCCAAATGTTTAAATTATTTTCTGCTCATCTAGGCAAAAATCAAAAGAGAAAGAGAGAGAGGAAAAAAAAAATTAGAGAAAAAGAGGAAAAAAAAAAAAAAGATGAGGAAAAAACAAGTATGAGAAAAAAGATGAGAAAAAAGATATGTAAAAAAAAAAAAAAAAAAAAAGAAAAAAAAGGGAAAAAAAAAACAGGAAAAAAATAAAAAAAGGGAAAAAATAATAAGGAAAAAATAGGGAGAAAAAAGGGGAAAAAAAGAAAAGAAAGAGGAAGCAGCTATTACCATCCTTCTGCTAGATGGTGTAGAGGTAGTCTCATCTAAATTAGGTTTCTTACCCCTCTGTGAAGGAAGGTTTCTTTTGAGTTCTTTCTCTGGTTCGTTCTTGAACAACTCACTGCTGGATATCAAGTCTTCATAGTTTCTCAATCTGCGAACTCTTCGAATGTTGCTGTTTACTTTACTGCTGGTGTTTAGGTTTTTCTCACGGCTTTTATGCTGGGTTTTTGATGATTGGACTGCTTGGTGTTGCTATTTTCTGTCTCAAGGAAATGTTTATGAGAAGATGATGGGTGGCATAATGCTTTTGCGAGTTCCCTAATTTAATGGCCTATTTCTTTAATCGGCCTTTAGGTTTTCTTTTATGTAATAATAAATCAAATTGTGTATATGGATTGCAATTGATATTCAAGATATATTGTCCAAGCTTAGTCATTCAGTTGAAGTTAGCCAGACAATATATCTCAGAAATTCAATATTTTGGTTGGCAATCCTTTAAATAGGGTAATGTTTTCATTTCATAGCTAGTGTAAAGATATTGCTTAGCAAGCACATTGCAAATGCAATATTTTGCAATTTCCATTGTAACTAATGGAATAATGGCAACTTCAATCCATTATTCTATTTTCCTCCTTGGCTATTAATTTAGACCAAGGAGATCATTTTAGCCTTTTAGGCTAATGTCTGTAAAACCCTTATTCTTTATTTAATGAATTTGCTATCGTTTCGGAAAAAAAAAAAAAAAACTCACCCTTTTGTTTTAATTTCTATAAAGAATAGACAAGCTTAAGCGTTACTGAAACAAAACAAAGAAGCAAAACAAAACAAAATTAGGCCTTTCTTCAACTTCATTTCAGCTTAAAAATAAAAAATTTTACCACCCGCAATTTATGTATACTTATTCTCTCAATAGCAATAAAAAGTTCTCCCGATAGAAGGCATTCGATAATTCAAGTGTCTCAGAATTCCAATTCTAAACTCCAACATCAAAATAAACATATGACCTAATAATATCCAAGAATTTCCAGCTTATATACTATGAAATAACCCAAAAAAATATGGATTCCCCATCAATTTATTTTCTTTGTTAATAACTTTTTAAATTAATTGGGAAAAAAAAATGTTCCTTCGGTTTCTTAATGGTGCAAAAGTTTTGCTTATTCTAATGATACCCATATTTCCCAGCTTGATCATTGAGAGCCCAGATGAAAATTTTCAATTAATTGAGAGCCCAGAATCGAAAACGCACAAGTTAAATTCAAAAGACTAAAATGAAAATACCGAAAATAAATGAAGAGAACCTGTGTTAGAGAGTCGGGGGCCACTATGGATGCAAGGTTTGGGTAATGGGAAGGCGCCAGTAATGGCTTCCGCTCGGAGTGACAGTCACTGATTCACTTGTTGCCTAGGTGGTGTGATGGAAAGACCACGCGTAAAGCGTACCTTTCACTTGGCATAGTTTTCACGCCTTAATATTACGGAGGTTAGAAGCGCTACTCTGTAAGAGTTCAAATTTTGCGCCTTTTTGAGGATTCCGTGGTAAGAGATTTCAAGTACTATAGAACCCAAGTAATTTCTTAGGAAACATATAACAGGTACTATAGACGTATCTGTTGTGGAAATTAATTGAGATATTAAGATGGTAATTATCGAATAATTTTGGAAAAAAGAGCTTAAAAAATAGAGATTCTATTCTATGTATTAAAACTCTTACATGTGAAGAGATTAGAAAAGAGTGGGTTATTAAGAAGAAAAAAAAAAAGCAATAAAAAATGATAATAGTAAGGCGCACATTTATCTATACGTCTTCAATTGAAGTACTTCAATTTCAATGATAATGTCCTACTAGTTCTTTGATTTAGATGCACAATTGAAGGTTAGGGTATAATAATTAAATATTTTTAATACGGATTGATAAAAAAACACAATTATATTAAGTCAACAATTAGATAAAATATTATCACCCAAATAATATGAATCGTCTAATGCGAGCGATTAATGGTGCGATTTGCACCAAAATCACCCTATAGCTTTTTTATTTTTTTATTTTATTTTTATTTTAAGTTGTACTTTTCCATGGCTTCAATTATTGACTATACCCATACGGTAGTAGTTTCTAACTGTTCATTATCTATAAGGAGCACCACGAATCGTCCATGACGAGAGTTAAAGACCCTGCGAGCTTTCAATTTTTTTCATTTGATGCAATTTGCGGTGCATTGGTCAAGACGACGTCTTAATTTTGTAGATTGTTATAATTTAGTTGACTTTAGTTAGACTAACGGTCGCTTTTGTAGGCCCTTGGGGCTGGTTGTTTTGTCTCGCCTAAGACAAGTGTTTTGTGTTTGTTTTTCCGCTTTATGCGGACTTTTTCCTCCTCAGGAGGTACTTGTCTTCGTGGGTTAAGTATCATCCAACACCACAAAACTTCATCAGCCTTTTTGGCTCTATACTTTTTGTCAATTAACCATTTAATATATCTAACGTTATTGGAAAAAAAATAATATAAATCATATTTTAAATCGTTATATAATAACTACTTCAAATGAGCATCCAGTGCAATACAAGGCATGAAGAAATTGCTCACAATATACCTACATGATTAGCTGTTAAAACAGTTCTAAAAAAACTTACAGTCCCTAAAACACTGATTTAACTCGTTCCCGCCAAAAATCCAGGGGATCCAAATGGAAACTTTTCACAATTTTCTTTGGGTTGGGGGTGGGGGGCACGGGGCCAACCATAAATGAGTTAAATATGTATTATAGGAAGGGGAAGCCTAAGTTTTACAACACTAAGGCAGTAGGGCAGCACTAGTCAATTAATTATTAATGGCCTAACCCCATTTTAAAAAAATATAGATGGTTTGTCAAAGGCTGAGAGGTTTGATATAACTGAATTCCGGAACCCAGCAAGAACAAATGTCTTTGCTCACACTCAGAATTGAAAACCTCCAAAGCATATAAGAATCTTAAAGTCACAATCATATATCACAGTTAAAAACAATCCTGCTTTGTCTGTGAATGAAAAATTGCAGCATTAAGCATCCTCTCCTTCACCCGAGAGCTCTAATTCCCGAGTTGCAGTCAGCAGTCTCATTTATTGCTGCACGTCCACTTTCGGACGTATAAGCCTCTTGCATCCTTGCAAAGAATAAGGCATGTAAAACTGAGGTGATGTAAATTTCCCAACAAATTAGACAATACTAGGTGCATCCCCTTCCCAGTTGCAAGCAGCACGTGGCCAACGGGTCCTAATGCAATCAACCAACGGTGCATGCTGCGAGGGCTCAGGTTTAGACACCTCAGCAGCAACCTCTTTACCACCAGGTTCATTTTTTCCTGTGCTGGAGGTCACTGCTACATCTGACATGAACTCCTCTGGTGTCCACCTTGGAGGAACAGAGACCCTCAACTTTGTGAGTCTAGGTCTTTGTATTGGATTTTCAGTTCCAGATGCTGCCTGGCTTCCGTTGATGACTGATTTTGCAATTCCATTAAAATGGTAAAGGTCAAATACCTTCTTGCCCATCAAGCCAGTCGCATCCTTCAACCCTCCTAAACTCTTGTCCAGATCCAAAAGAGCTTGCCAAAATTCACTCCAGACAATAAAACCAGAACTGCAAAGGTGTTCCACCTTCTCAGTAGGAAGGTTAATGCCTGTATCTCTGAGAACTTGATGAAAGCCCTCAACACTAATGAACCCACCACCTCCACTTTGATCTTGGGCATCAAAAGCCCTCCTGATCTGTGTTTCTCTACTTTCATATTCATTTTCCTCCTGAACTTTGGTGTCAAGAGCAAATAGAACTGTATAGTGAGATTCACTTCCCACAACCCATATTGGCCACTTTGGGCATTTTAAATACTGGCCAACTTTGCAGAAGTTTAGGGACTCGAGCAAAGTCAGGAAGCCAACATCCACGGTCGATGAAATGCCTTTAACAAACATCCCACCACCCAGGTCCATCCTTCCATCAAATACATTAGCCACTGCCCTTCCAGAAAGCAGGAGGTTCACAATTTCCTGTTCCCAGAATCAAAAAGAAACGAAACCAATTACCGATCACAGAAAGAAAGTATAATTGTAAAAAAGAAATTAAACTGTTTGATGATCTCACTTACCTGTGAGGCATGCCCAAATGGAGCAGTGACTAACGGTTGACTGGGGTCATCCCTGTCCGCTTGCACTGATTCCTGTCCAAATTATTAAAAAAAGAAAATAAAAAAAAATATGAATAAACAAGTAAAGACAGAATTAAGTAATGTAACTACTCCACTGACATACTATGTCCGCATCTGAAGTACATCATAGCCTGTTTACTTCAAGAGGTTCCCAAAATAAGGTTGAGAAAATGAGACACTCCACATCAACCATAGCAGCCTAGAGTCATAAACTAAAGGTTGATTGACAACACAAAAGGTAAAACACCCAACACTTCAGAGATGTCATATCCTCCCCCAAAGTTGTCAAGGGGGGAAAAAAAAGAAATAATTGTCCCTCTCAAAAAATTGCAAGAAACAATTTTTTTTTTTTTAAAGATATATAATAAGTTGTGTGATTGCTGCCAAATCCGCCAATCCGACAAAAACCCAAATATCTCAAAGATAATGATTTTGTATTCCTGAAACTCAGATTTTATTTGATATATCATCATTCATATTCTAACATTACAATTGGGCAACCAAAAAACTTAGTTCCAGCACCAAAAAATATGCTCTCCTCACATAAAAGAAAATTGTTGTTTCTTCCCAAATATTAAAGGAAAAAACAGAGATAAAGAAACAAGCACTTTTTAAGACAACACAACTACACAACATACCATTCCTCGAGAAAGTAAAGCAGATATTAAGAACAGAATTGCTCCCATACGACTCCTGAAAAGGGGCAGCATTGTTCGAAGTCTTTGAACTGCAGTACTCCTTGAAGTATGAACCTCAACTCTCAGAATCTTCTGCAAATCAGGCGCTGATTCAATTACAACTCCTTCAAGCATTTTTCCAATAACCTGCGTC
This sequence comes from Gynochthodes officinalis, assembly GCA_020080225.1. Taxonomy (NCBI): domain Eukaryota; kingdom Viridiplantae; phylum Streptophyta; class Magnoliopsida; order Gentianales; family Rubiaceae; genus Gynochthodes; species Gynochthodes officinalis. The sequence continues at coordinate 31,561,661 of CM034620.1, read as the reverse complement.
AGATGATAAACAACAGTTGTGTAAAAGCAAATGTCATTATTACAATAAAAATTCCATCAGACTTTCACTTGGTAAGAATTATTTCACAGGAGGAAAATAATACAATAACACATCACCTCAGACTCAACCAGATTAAAGAAAATGATAAATACACTCACAGAATCTTTTGAACTCTCTTCAGAACTCTCGGCATCACCCTGAAGAACTCCAATGGACGCGATCACAGCAGTTTCATTATTTCCACAGAGAAAGAGAATCTCACACATGCTACTCACCAAGGCTCTTTCAAATGGCAGAATAGGTTAGTAAATACTTGAACAAGTAATAAAAAAGTGATAACACTCATTAGACATAAAAAAATTAAAAATGAACAAAAAACCATGATATATCACATGACCTAATACTCTACCATCTAGTTTAAAAAGATTGCAAATCTACTTTAAATGAAATCCCCAAGTTCTATAAAATCATGTCCTGTAAAACGTTTTGCCAATCACTTCAGGAGGGTAGGAAATGTTCTGACAACTCAAAAAGAATGTGTGCAACAAACTTCATCAATATTTGACCTTTAAAATTGAACTTGAGTGAACATTAGGATAGCAGGCCCTACCAAAATGAGTGGTCTCAAGGAAATTGAATTTTAAATAGGTACTTTAATAAATAAAAAGGCAGCCAAACAGGGAATTGCAGAAGAGAATTTGTGGAGAAGGTAAAGAGCAAAGCAGGAAGGCCCTATTTGCTTGACTCCCTGACTACCTACGAACGGCAAAGATGAGTTCAAGAATACTAGGTTAAATACACTCATCACTGTGAAACTTTGCCACCTGAACTACCCAATCAAACCACCTCCCCCCCTTTCTCTCTCAAGGGTTACTTTTGTCAGCTTCATTTTAAATAAGACATAACTAGCTATAAGACCCAGATGTCATGCTTTTAAGCTCTTTCGATTTATTTCTGATAACCAATGTATGTAACAAGAATCTAATTCATGACTAATTATCATTCTGCCAGTGATCACCCTTGCAATGAGAAACTAAAGAAAAAAATCATCTTTTTTTTTTTTGGCTAAGAAATCAAATGAATAAAGAAGAGAAGAAAAAGAGGGGACAGAAGATAAAGTAGAAGAGACATTGATGGACAAAGAAAAGCATCAGATAGTAGTCACCTAGATTTTCTCTCTTCTGTCAGCCAAGGAAAAATATCTGCTGCAATGCATTCACTTTTGGAGGACCTTCTTACCTCTGTGTTTCTTGACATGCTAGGTGCAGCATAACCTGATTCCTCTGGATAGAATAGAAGGCATTTGAGAACAAACGCCTACAGAACAAAGAATTTTGGAATCAGAATACAGAAGATAGAACTTACAATTGTATAAACCAGTTTTCACATAACTCGGAGAAAGTGGGCCAAAAAAAAAAGACTCTGCACCAAAGCCGGGAATTCCGGGAATGGATACGTTACAATAGATGCCATTTTTCCTTTTTTTTTTTTTTCCAAATTTCTATTTTCCATTAGTACAGCATATATAACTAATTCAGCGAATCAAAGATCCAAAAATTGATAAATCTGGAGAAACTATTTTACCCTTAGAATGAAGAGCTTCATAAAACTTATGAATATATTTCATAATAATAAGTCCTGCATTGAAATCCAATCAAAATTTATGGAAATAAATATCATCCACATAACATTATCAGCATCACTTTAAATTTACAATTTACAATTATTTCTGTTCAGAGACTTAAGATGTGACTTTTGATAACAGAAATATTTAATTCGTGGGTTACCTATTTCAACTTTCCACAGTAAAAAGAAATTTCCAATTTTAGGAACATTATAAATTCAATCACCAAAACCCATAAGACACATGGATGCATCACAACTTCAGCATTCTTAAATGAAATCGATGTTTGGAGAAAGTTTGAACATGTAACAAGTTTAAAAAGTCTGTTTGGATGCAAAGAAAGAAAAGGATAGAAAAGATTCGCAGAGAAACTGAACTTTCTTCCGTTTAAAAGTTTGAGAAGAAGAAAAAGAAAGAAAGAGAAAAGCAAAAAGTTTGACAGCCTACCACTTCAATTTCAGTCTTCCATGTTATTCCCATAAACGGTGAGAAAGTAGGAACTCTTTATTAAAATTTCTGGACTTACCATGTATCTGAATCAGACAAACATCAAACTTCTGCAGATTTAGGGTACAAGTGTAAAAGGAACATATTAACAATCATTTCTATTCCTCTCTTGCGAGACACCCAAATAAAATTAGAACAATAAAAATCTTTTCTTCCATTCTTTTCTCTCATAACCTTTTTTTTTTTTGGCATCCTAAATTCCAAAATTAGGCCTTGCTATAAATCTCCACATTCAGCACATGCAATTCAATACAATCAGAATGTAAGAGTCCAGATATGTGACACTTGATCATGGATGAAATCCAAGTCAAACCAAATATCCAAAAAGATTTAACTATTAACGCAAATCTCCACATTTAACACATGCCAGAGAATCATTACTTAAACGTGTGGAAACATGACCTTCATAAAGCCTTGCTCAGTTTCATAACAATAGTTTTACAATCTTATAGCAAGAAAACCTTCAAAAGGTCGCAAGCTGGATAGTTATACAATCCTACTACAAATTTGTCACATATACATCTGCAATTGCATGTCCTTTGTCAATAATTTCATTAAAGAAATTTGTAATTCTTTGTTTAATGAAATGGAAATATGACAATAGGTGGACAAAAGAAATCAAAGATTACCTGTAAGGTAGCTAACACACCACAAGGCCCACCTTCATGCTGCACTAAACCCATAGATGTTTCTGGATCAGGACTAAACCTGCAGAGAAGTTTTACTTCAACGTCAAATGATGCACATGGCATTGTGTTTGAGAAGAAGAAAACCACGAACCTCCAGGAGAGTAAAAAGATATTTTGCAAAATTTAAAAACAGGAAACTCCATAATTCTGCCTGAAAATCATGAACCTACTTTTTTTTTTTTTGGGTGGGTGATGGTTGGTGCCAAGGCAAACAAGAACCTCATTTGTAGGCAATTCAGGACCTTTACACGCATACAGAAGGCAAATTATGAAAGCAGTCATATGAAAAGTGCGAAAGGAAGCCATGACAAAGTGGTAAGAACTGTTGGGCATGTGACCTAAGGTCAAGGATTCGAGTCATGGAAACAGTTTCTTATAGAAATATAAAGGAAGGCAGTGTCACTGCCCAACCTTTCATTGGACCCCACACTTGTAGGAGCTTCTACGCACCGGGCTACCCTTTGATCATATGAAAAGTGCGGCAAGGAGCATAAACATAAAACTACTAGTAACTAGCATTGAGATATCAAATATTTTAGAATTTATGTTATTCCTATGAGATGAGAACATAAAAAAGAAAAAAATAACTATTTTAATAAAATAGTAAGTTAAATTAGTGAATTGACTAAGAAATTTACAAAAATCTCCATTCAAATGCTACTTTTGCATTAGTTTTGACCCCATTCACCTTTTAATTATGTTTTCAATAAGATAAATAATCATCTCATTCTGTATTCAATGTTTAGATTACTGTAATCAATGTTTCTTCATTATCCAAATAACAACAATAGAAAAAGAATTTGTGATGTACCAAAGCAGAAAGCACGGGCAAATCCTGCATTCCATCAAGACATGTGACGTGTCACAATTTCAAACTCATCTAATCTCTATACTATAGTCAGTCCAATGAATCACCTTAGTTGTTTTCTTCATATGTTGGGAAACCATTATTCTGCCCATTTTATTTCTTCCAACTTTTTCCCAATTTTCCTACTGCCAACCATCAACATTATTAATTCATCACCAAAGGTCTAAACCCAAAAACCACTCTTTAATCCAAAACCCATAGAAAAGTTTGTTTTTTTCTCTCCCAAGACTCCACTTTTACATACACTACAGCTAGGTATTTCTCATGTAAAGAATAATCAACAATTTTTCACCTCCAATTCTCAACTTCTACTCTCTTCCAAAAATGCCAATCAAACTGATTTGAAAGAGAGTGGAAAAGAGAAACCATCACAATCCAAGAATTTAACTACTGCAATGTTATGAATTCATGATGAATTTTGTGAAAAAGACTCTTTGGCATATGCAAAAAATTAAATGGCTTTTCTTCTATGGATTTCCAGTCTTATGAAACTTTGCAGAGATTTCCTGATAGGAAGAGTCCATCACATGGCTTTTCTTCCATGGATTTCCATTCACTAAATCCAGAAAGCTTTCCCACAACTATCGGTGAAGGAACCATCAAGATTAGGAATTTCAGAAAATTACTCATCCGGCATGTTTTGGTGCACAGCAAAACACATTTATAATTGTATGAAAATATTGATAAGTTATGCACACACAAAAAACTATCCGTATGACCAAAAGGAATATACCTGATACTATCAAATTGAATTGTCAATTCCATGAAATCAATCTCATTGGTCCCCTTTTGGTTACATAAGCCACTGATTGATCATTTAACATCATGAAACATGTAGGCAAAAACTGACTGGTTAATTCCTAAATATTGTTAGTCACCTTTTGCCCAAGCCACTATTTTTTTATCTAATTCAACAGAGGCCCTTTAATTTATATGAAAAATTGGCAGAACCAACGAATGATTTAAAAAATCCAGACATATTAGATTGTAAGAAAAATACCAATTCACTGATAAAAGAAAGTAAATGAACAAAATTTTAGAAAATGAATGAGTTATATGATAACTAAAGAAAATAAAGATGGAGGGAAAAGAAAAAGGTGCAGAGAGAGGTGGTAAGAGAGAAGAAAGTTAAACCTCAGCAATAATCACAAGAAAGAAATTGAAAATTATGAACATCATTTCAACCAAAAAAAAGGAAGAGATTAGGGTTGAGATCAGCTGGAGGAAAGCAGGAATGAAAAGTGAAATTGACGGGGAAGGATGATGGCATTGAGAGAATATAGAAGAGAAGGTGATTAAGATAAAGGAGAAGGGTGAAATCTTTTCAGTGGAGCAGAAAGAGGCTGGACATAGGAAAGTTTTTTGACTCCAATAGATAGGGACCAGCACACACATATAACAACAGAGTACTAACATTGAGGAAAAATAGGTTATAACTGGCATAATTTATAAATGCCAAATCATCAAATTTGATTATGTAAGTGAAGATATCGTTTTATAATATATGTGTTTGTGTGTGTAAATGGATTCCCACACTTGACACAAAAAGTTAATATAGCACTCAATGTTTAATAACTCACAAAAGTGCAGCCATCATATCAAAGTATCCTCACCATAAAGAGCATGAACCAGCTACTTAATACCCAGAGATCAATAAATAAGCATCTAGCAATTATTGTACATTGAAAATGAAGTATAAAATCCTACATGAGAAGGAATCTAATAACTATTGCTGAGTTAAAGTGAAGTCTAGAATCTGTGGCCAAAGACAAATCAAAAAAGCAAGAAATCCCACTGATCATCAAGCTTCATTAGAATTGATAGGAATTTAACCCTAAACTTGTTCACGACATAAGTACCACCAGAAGAAGCAATCCAAACCACAACTTCTGTCCAACAAATGCACCATTAACTCCACACTTCAACACGTAATTGAGAAAATAGACAAACTGAACCATTACTTTCATATTCTTACTTCAACACAATCTCCAAAACGAACTGCCTTTTGTGCTTGAGTATGTTACAAGAGTAGATTTATGATAGAAAGTGAGCAGACACATTTAAAAATTCTGTAAAACATAATGTCTAATAATCCATGCTCAGGAAACCAAAACTAAGTTCATCTATTTTCAAAAATTTCAAGGCAATTCTGTGCCTCCTGCAGCCACTGCTCCATCAATAATATCATTTCCAATCACATGAACCTCAAAAGGAATCAAAAAGAAAATAATTCCCCTAGTTCCCAAATCTACTTCCCAGTGCATTTCTCATAAACGTAATTTCCCTAGTTCCCAAATCTATCTCCCATGCATTTCTCATAATTGTGATATCCCTAGTTCCCGTATCCACCTCCCATCATTTCTCATAATTGCGATATCCCTAGTTCCAAAATCTACGTCCCACACATTTCTTATAAATGCATAATTGCACTGTCACTAAGTGGATAAAGACCTCCCCCCCCAAAACCAAAAAAAACAAAAAAAAAAAGGCTTAAGCTGAATTAAATTCTATCCTTCATTTGTCATTCTTATTGCCTTTTACTCAATGCTCCACAAATTATTTGGCATTTTAGATCAAATGGTACTACAATCATGAAACACATAATGTTATTCTGGTTTTGGCTTTTTGATGATTTATCTTCCCATTAAAAGAAACTATCAGCTAGCGTGCAGTATATTTCTATACCATTGACGCCAGACCAGCTTCATAGCATCACTTAGTGACTTAAACGGCAAAAGATCCTACAAAAGCTGTAGAACCACAAAAGCACAAATCTTTTTAATTTCACCGTTTAACAACCTTTATTAACACTATTGCCACATGACGAGCTGCATGAACAAAGAAAATCACAGTAAAATAAAAATCACTAGCAGGCAATACCACCAATCACCATCCGATTAAATAAAGAACTAAGATTCCGCAATAATGACAATGAAAAAACCAAACTTTATTCAACAGAAACTAAATTACATGAACAAAAACGCGTGATCATTACCTAATGCCTTGATTACTCCACTGTGCAAGTATATCTTTCGTAACTCCCACTCCAAAAATCATCGAGAACAACTGCTGAGCCTCCGCCGCAGTCAGTTCCCTCCCTGAATTCCCCCTTTTATTCTCACATCTCACCGAGCCAACATTTTTCCCCACACCCCCATCGGTACTCCCAGTTGCCGCCCCTCCGCTACCGCTCCTCTCCTCACCAACACTCCTCTCCACCTTCACCGCCGCCGTCGTAACCGCCAAAGCAGCATTCTTCGCCGCCATCATCCTCTTCTCAGCAGCCGCAGCCATTAACTCACGCTGCATCCTCCGATTCCTAATCTCCTGCGACTCCTCCACACCACCACTTGCCGCAGGAGCCGGATTAACCCCCCCGGGTCTACTCCTCTTCGGCTCCGGCGGCTCGTATTGCATGCTCATCCTCAACGCCATCTTCAAATCCTCATCCTCTTGATCAGCCATCAAATTATTCAACCCCAATTTTATCACAAAATACACATACAATTACGTCTACAAAAATGTAGGTGTAGATCAGATAAAAAAAATCCGATCTTTACGAGGAACTAGGGTTTAATCGAACTTAATTTACACCAAAAAAATAGGGGTTTATGATTCTTCTGTATAATTGTGATTTTACATATAAACAGATATACAACAGATGAATTTAAACGCAACACAAAATCAAATTTCTCCTGTTCTACAAATGAATACATATATAAAGATTTATATTTATATAATTACATCTGTGTTTATATTGTTGGTTTTGTATAGAACTGTGGAGATTCGATATTTTGCTTGGGAAAAAGGAAAGTGGAAGGGGAAGTGAAACGGTGTCGTTCTCGGAGAGTTCATCCATGTGCATTTTCTGTTGAAGGACGAGTTTATCCTTGAAGATGTCAATATGAGGGTTTTGAAGAATCGAGGGTAGTGTAGTAATTTAAAGAGGGAATTTCGTTTTATGAATACTTGCCTTTTTTTGGGAGGAAACCAGTAACGTATTCGTTAAAGGCCAGAGAATCTGGCCATAGACCATATGGTAGTGGTACGAAAGGGTTTTGATTGGATGTTTTGCGGACTTTTTTGAACTTGGCTTTGGAGTTACTGTATATGCTGGGATCATCCTTCGTGGTTTAGGAATATTTTATTTCATCATGGTTGATGATGTACGTTTCTGAGTTAATTCCGTGAATATTGGTTAAAAAAAAATTAAATTAATATTAATTTTTTTTTTTAATTTTCTGCCGAAGTCGGGTTTTGAAAATCCGATTTTAAAGTCAAATACGAAAGTTAAATTGATGTACCTAAAGGATATAGCGACGACATCGGGGAATAGTTGGAGTAGCGCCGTGCTAGCATTATTATATAGGGCATTATGTCGGGCGGCAATGGGAGATACGGCCGGCATATGTGGACCCATGGGCTTATTGCAGGTGTGGGCCTGGGAGAGATTATCTCGAATAAGACCCCAGCACCGAAATGTCAGAGACCCTCATCGATATGGCTACCCCGGCATGCCTTTAGGACCAAGAGCGTGCGTGTACGTGTTTACCGGTCACATTTTTTCTATGACATATTTGATTTATTTTAAATTGTGTCTGATCCTTTATATGCTCGTATATTGATTCATTGCAGATGGAACACGGGTCTAAGTTTTGCAAATGTAGGATGCCATGTGTTGCGTATGTATCGGGATCGGCTGGACTATATGGCCGAGGAGGACGTAAGTAGATAAATAATTACTGTTTCGAAATTATTGGTTCGTTACACCTAAGTTTAGTTCAAACAATGATGATTGTTAACCTTCCCTCTTTCACAGTTTATCTGGCAACCGTATCAAGATGGTGACGACCTGTATGAGTTGCCAGAATACTGCTTATTTGGCCGTGCTATTTGGTGTGCAGCCATGCCTCTGCTCAATTTTGATGTAGTTGAGCTACATTTACCTGGGCGGGTTATGTGGCAGTTTGGCTATATTCAGACGATCCCTCCGACAGTAGACATAGATATGAGATTGCATCGAGTGGATCGTCGAGACAGGAGCGGAACGAACTGGATGTCACGGCATGCAGCTTACGTTCACTAATGGAACAACCGAATGGACAGGATTGTGACTGGCAGGCCTGCAGCTGGTCTGATGCATTATTTCTCAGAATACATGATATGGTATCGACAGATTACTCGGGTGCTTATCGGTAATCCCGCGCATTGACCGGACCAGGGTATGCGCCCAACCGGATCGATTGTCTCGTATTGGGTATGTATTTAACTTTTAAAGTGTTCATATTCGCCGATATATAAAAAATGTTATGGCTAAGCACTTTTTTATATGCAGGGATCATGTTGGGAGCAAGTGAATGATTTGGCCCGCGATTTCACCAATGTCGAGGTAGATACCAGATCTCAAATGGGAAATGTATATGACGTGTCCAACCGTGCTATGACAATGGTTGGAGAGGATCGCCGGCTGCAGATGTTACGTGCTAGTTTTCAAGGTGAATTTCAACATTCGCAGATGCAGATGCCACGTGCAAGTTTTCAAGGTGAATTTCAACCATCGCATTCGCGTCCCTATACGTCGGTAGGCGCTTCTGCCGGACGACCATCTACTTCTGGTCGTCCATCTATGTCCGAACGTCCGTCTACTTCCCGCCGTCGCAATGTTGATGAGGATGATCGGATTTTGGCCGCTAGTATGTTTCTTCATCAGCCCGATAAGCCATATGAAGAGACACCTGAGATGGACAATTTATCACAAGGCCGCGCTAGTATGTCATCTCAAATGTCTCATTACAATTTGGTCTATGAGCGACGTCGAAGACGTTCTCGTCCGCAATCACGTATGGATGAATCAATTCCTTTTGACCTAAACGCACTGGAGACGGACGACAACCTACAGCCCCAACCCCAACCCCCTAAGCGACAGCCACGTAGGAATATTAAATAGCCTCCTTGTGGAACTTGATTACTTTTTTTTCCTTTATAGTCACTTGTTGAAACTTAAAGATTTTTCCCATAACTTTATTAATTAAGTGAAATTTCCTCACTCATTCCAAATGTTATCATGAAAAAAATACATGTTACGGCTTAAGAGGTAATCTAACCTAAATTGCCATAAGAAATTGATTTCCTAAATATGCCCTTTGTAATGGTCTAAGGTGGGATTCCAAATATTATTAAACAACAAAATTGTAAAAAGCATATACGAAAATTTTATATGTCTTCTTACGAAATAAACAGATATAATTATATTATTTTTAATTTAACATTCTCTTATGCATTTCCAAAAAATATAAATAAAATCATCTGTACTAATACGACCGAAATTTTTGAATATTGTTTATTTAAAAAAAATAAATATTGATAAATTGGGAGTCGTTCATAAAATAGTGCAGTTGCTATCATGGATATCAACTTGAAGTAAAAAAAAATCAATATTTATTTCATTTGTTATTAAAAAAACAATATTATGGAAATTAACTCTACTGGTATCCATATACTTTTACCTATTTTGATTGGTTTTGCTTTTCATGCAAAGATTCTTCACATCATTTCATATAATATGCCGTACAAGCATGGGAAATAGTCAAAACACTAGAGCCTATGAGGTTATGAGCCCCACTTTAAATTCTGAGAGCTAGCCATCACAAGCTTTCCACAACTTGGGCGAAAGCTTCGGCGGTTTCTTGAAAACTCCATTTTTCACTTTTGGAAAAACCTCCAGTGTACCCTGGGAATTATCAATGGAAAAAACTTCATGGATAACTTGACGGAATCCTCGGCCATGCTGTCTTTTGTGTTTACTTTATCATTATTTCTTGCTGCAGATGTAAAGGAAGGAGCAGAACTACCAAAAACTAGTTATGAACCAAAGAGAGATTGTGAAGATGAGATTGAAGCAGACGATGTGCTATAGGGGAAAACAGAGCCTGATAATCCACCAGTGGAAGACTTAAATACTAGTGGAGGGGGAGGGGCGACAGGTTAAGGGTTTTGGGTTAGGGTTTTTAGGTTTAAGGATTAGGTTTTAGGGTTTAGGGTTAAAGGTCGAGGGTTGAGAGTTGATAGTAGAGTTTTTAGGGTTTTGAGTTTAGAGGGTTTAGGGCTAAGTTTTTTTTTTCATAAATTGTCTGCAGTCGATATCTAGGATTTCGACTTCAAAGTGGTTATCTGGAATAGCAATTTTCAAAGTTGATATCCTTAATATCGATTTTAAAGTCGATATCTCAAAAATGGATTTCTTTAAAAAAAAAATTCAATAAAATGTTAAATTTAATTTATATTTTTTATATAATTTTTTGGGAAAAAACTCGTAATAATGCACAATAACTTATGGAGAAAATTATTGTTCAAAGTTACATTATTTAAAAATATATATATTAATATATGGTACAAAAACTAATTAACTAGTAATTTTAATAAAAAACTTTTAAACAATAATTCTAAATTGAAGTGGATATGCAGAATATCGATTATGAAGAATTTAACTCTGGAATATTATTTTCGAACTTGTTAAAATAAAATATGGTTCAAATACTAATTAATTAGTTTTAATCAAAATAAATGTTAATTAAAAAAAATTCTACTGAAGTCGGTTTCTGAAAAACCGACTTTAAAGTAGGTTTTTCAGAAACCGACTTCAGTAGAAAATGAAAAAAAAAACTAATATTAATTTAATTTTTTTTAATCAATATTTATGGAAATAACTCTTTCTTTTTTCATGGGTTTCCCAAGGGGTTTCATTTCCCCCCCTAAAAAAATGTAGTATGTTTTTTATTGAATGCATTTCAAAATGCGGTATTAAGTTTTGGAAGTAAAAATTATTTTAAATACGCTTTTTCAAATTTGTTTAAATACACAATCTTCTTTATCAAGACAACCCATTTCAAAATATGTTCTAAAATTTATCCATCATTTTTTTAGATCAAGTGGTATTGGAGTTTAACGCACGATCCTGAGGTCTCAAGCTTAAAACTCTAAAGAGACGAAAATCCCTAGTTCATACCATAATGCGCAAGTGGTATTAGAGCCTAATGCACAATCCCAATGTCTCAAGTATCCATATCATGGCGCGCAATGCGAATGTGGAGAATAAGGACTTTGTAAAGAGTAATGGTAATTTTTGCCCTCCAGGAGGTGGTCTAGCGATAAAGAGGGTTGCTCACCATAGGCATGACCAATGTTTGATTCTCAACATCCTTGATTTACATTGTCTACTGCAGTTGGGGGTTTGGGGTTGGCCAAGGGATTGTTATCTTTAGAGGAAAACATTTTTGAGCTAACAAATTCTGAAGCATTGGAATTAAATCATAATAGTAATTAATTGAAATTTGAATGATTAAATTAACATTGGGATTTAAATTAATTAATTTAGATTAAAATTAGTTTTCCCCCTTTTCAAGCTTTCATGTTGACACTATAATTTAAAGTAACATTTTTAGGAACAATTTCAAATTTAACAAAGTTTTCATAAGTCACTTTCATGATGATCAAGATTCCCTTGACCAATATCCTCTTCAAGACTTCAACCCTCAATTGTTAAAACTCCGGTAATGATGAATTGGAGAGTCTAAATTAAAACTTACACAAAAAAATACTTGAAAATATTTCCTACATAATATGCTTTGATACCTAAATTATCCACTCCAATTCAACAAAAGAGAAAATAAAAAGTTTTATTTGTGTGAGAATGAAATTGGAATTCTTTACTAGTTGATGATACATGTATGTATGTATATTATTTATAAAATGTAGTGATAGTAAAGCAAAAGTACCTAGTAGTGCATAATCTTAATCAATAATCATTATCGACTTGCTCCTTTAGAAGTCTAACAAAAAGTCAAATTGGAATAATTTTGATTATGCTTTCTTCTTAATGTAATATTTAATCGCATTAATTATTAATATGGTATATACGGTAATGTATGTTATCCAATCACTATCAACACAATAAAGAACAAAAAACATGAAAAAAGAGACATGCATGCATACACCTTATTCCCTTTTTGACGAAAGAGAAGTGCTGCCTTCTCAAGAAGATTGGGGAAGAAAAAGAGGGGAGAGGGTTTCAACTTTCAAGGAAGCGTAAAATTGGGAACGAAAGATGAGGAGAAGGAATTGGGAGAAAGAATGGAGTAGGGCTTCGATTATGGACATTGGCACAAACCAAACAACCTTAGAAAACGAATTATGTTCTAGTAAGGGTGGCAATTAGGAAGGAATGGGTGGGAATTGGTTAGGATTTAAATAGGTAGAGAGTTATTAGAAATGAAAAATAAAATTTTTATTAAATTTTGGAGTTAAAATGGAATAGAATTTAATACGATTGAAATTCATTAATTTTCGTTAGAATCCTATTAAAATTTTCCATTAAAAATTAAATAATGGTTGTTTGTGGCCAAGTCATCACCATACCACTGGTCAACCGCCACTAATTGCCGCTAACCAAGCAGTGGTGGTCTAGCTACTGGTAGTCACCTTGGTTTTAAAATTAAAAAAATTATTTATTAATAATATATATAAATATATTAAAAGATTAAAAAATACTCTTCTCTCCTAAAAAAGAGTTTACTTTGAAAAATTTTTCTTGTCCAAAAAAAAGAGTTAACTTTCAAATCAAATTACTAAAATATCCTTACTAATAATAATTATGTATACTCAAAATTAAAAAATAATGATAAAAATATAAAATTATACATTTAATAATGCATTAAATGAGTTGTACATAATAACTAATAAAAAAATTATATCTTAATCGAAGTAGACTCTTTTTTGGGGACGAATCGAATAATTAAACTTACCAATATCTATTTATTATTCAATGTTACCCAATAATTACTTAAAATTACTCAATGATTATCCATTAATTTTTTTTAATTGGGACCCATGGGTATCCCATAACCTACCTAATAAAATCCCTCCCATTTATTTTCAATAGATAATTTTAAGAAAATATGATATATCAGGATGATCCTGATATAGTCTTTATCAGGCATCCAATCACATAAAGACAAGTAAGATTATTTTGCTTTTTCCATCTCAAAAAAATTAGTTCTCACCACATAGGATTTCTTTCACAGCACTAAGTTGTTCCAATCGGTACAAAGAACGCTCTCCCTCACCAAATATTCTTGATGCTGGTTGAATCCTCTTACAAATTATAATCCCAAAATGCTACAGACATCAAATTTCGAGGTTATGTATGTTCTCTAAGAAATAATGATACTCTAAAACCAAAGAAGGTAATTTCAAACTATATTCGGCATAACACGAAAGCAATTTTCTATTAAAAAAAAAATTCCACATGATATTCTTGAAGTGGTTTGAGCTCAAACCACTTTAAACATACTTGCTACATCAACAAAATTTACTTTCAGTTCAGCACATCGAAAGATACAGCAGCCTTTGGCCAACACGAAACATATTTGCATATGAATGCTTTCTAATAGCTAAACTAGTCTTTGTGCATTCAAGATGTGAGAGGATAAAATCATATCACAACATCTGACCATGAAATCTAGTCCATCTTGTGGGACTTTAAGGTAGCTTGGAATCGAGTCACACTTATGTCGTTCAGCTTTGCTGTTTGACCAGAAAATCGCTGCTTGGCTTGAAACCCTCTCTCGGCTTAGAACAATAGATAGGATTGTTTGACTAGAAAATCGATTTGCTGTGCAGGTTGTTGGGTATTTAATATAATAATATTTAATTGGTTTTAATGTATTCTATTATATATTTTAGTTGGGAAGCGTCATTTTAGGTTTATTATTAGATCATAGGTGTAAAAGAAATCGCATATATTATTGCTTGACTTTAAACCCTAACACAGGTTGGTGTTTTCTCTCAGCTTGGAACGATAGATAGGATTTGTTTGGTAGAAGAAATCCTATGCAATCAGGACTAATTTTCTTTAGATGGAAGAAGCAAAATAATCTTACTTGTTGTTATGTAATTAGGTACCTAACAAAGACTATATCAAAATGATCTTGATATATCATATTCTCTAATTTTAATAGGTATTGAAAATTCAATAACTCTAATCCCATTGATACTAACTGTGAAAATATTGTCATTTCTACTAGTAATAAAGGTAAGGAGTTTTGCATGTGGTCGTGAATTCAGTTTTCGAGAATGGATTAAATTATAGAAATTTGCAAGTCTTACAAAAGCATTTAAAAGAAATTTTGCATGTAGTGGTGAATTCAATTTTTATGAAGGGGTCAAATTAAAACTATTTGTAAGTCTTACAAAAGCATATAATAGCATAAGAAGTTAAAACATTATTAGTACTTATTACCCCACAAACAAAGCCAAAACTTTAACTCTAATTTCAAATTTCGAGTTTAATAAAATTCTTTAAGCAATCATGAGTTGCGTTAGTGACTCATACCAACACATCTTTGAAACATCAGCGCCTTTACGGTATTTTTGCACGTTGCAATTCATACACATGCAAATAATTTAAAAAGTAAATGATGCTTTTAAGAGAACAAAAAATTAAAAGACACAAATGAAAATTTATAGCATTTAAAGTTTAAAGAAAAGTTCCAATTTATTGTTTAAAGAAAGAAAATTTATAAACGATAACCAAATATTTGAAAAATAATGGAAAAAAACGCAACACTTGCTTAATACATAAATTTGAACCTTATTTGAGAATTATGTTTTTCTTTTATTTATAGTGACTTATTTGAGCAACATTCAATGCCCGACTTAATTAATTAATTCTTTGCAATACGGTATGTTAATCTTTAAAAAATGGTTTAACATCGGGATTTTGAAAACACTTTGGGGGCGCTTGGTATAAATGGTGGGTTTAGGAATGGAATGGATTTGATAAAAGGAAAGGTTTGGAATAGAATGGAATGATAATAATTATGGTGTTTGGTATTATTTTGTATTGGAATGGAATAGATTTTATATTAAAATTAAAATTTAATATTAATATTAATACATTTTATATTAAAATTATAATAAAAATATTACCATTTTACATTATATAATATTTAATAAATTATATATTGTCACGTTTATGTACACATCTATTAAATATTTACAACTTTAAATAGAAAATGACAAAAGATTAAATCCTTTAAAAAAAAAAAAGGACTTGAGGATTTTAAAAGTTTGAAATGGAAGAGAATAAATATTTCTAAAACTAGAAAAACTTTTGAAACTTGCTAGTATCATTTTTAAGTTCTTACAAAGTGATGAAGCACATCTTAAAATTTTATTAATATGATGGGAATATCAATGTAATTATACTTAATTTGTGGGATCATTATTGTTTTCTTTTTCTAATTTGACAAAGTATGGGGACACAAAATAAATACTTTTAAAATTACACACACATATATATGTATAAGATTTTGGTGGTTAATATATTTTTAATTAAAAATATATACAATATCCATTTATAAATGACACATATTACACCTAGATTTTAGATAGTTATGACCCCTTGATGGAGCCAAGGGGGAGGGTGGGGCACTTGCCCTCATAACCTCACCATATCTATTGTGTATGTATTGAAAATTTAAGAGTTAATTACATTTTACTATCTTATGTTTTAAGGTAACTAATACTTTACTATTTTATACTTTATTTATATGCAGTTTGCCTTTTTTCTTTTTTATTAATATTGCCTAATTAAAGAAAATGGAATCATTTATTTAACACCACGAATACCCTTAATTATATTTTTTACCCTTTAATAGTCTTTTTTATATTTACTTCATTTAAATTATTTAAAAATGTTGATTGTCTATTTTTTGTGAATAACTTAGTGGAAAATTTATCAACTAATAAATTGTTTGAAAAATAATTTAAAAAAATATTTTTGTGAGGCCTAGTCTTTATTTTATTGGGAAAATAATTTCTAGAAAATTCAATTTGAAATATCTAAACGAACATATTATGACCAAAAAATACAAATAAAAATTAAAAATATGTCCATTATTTTTGGGTTATAACTTATAACCTCATTTAAAAAAATTAGAAGCCGTTTCTACAATATAATTATTTGGGTTTCTAATTTTTGGTTCTTAATTAATTCAATAGGGAATAGTTTATTTAAAATTTTCTTTAAGCTTTTTTAAACATATTTTTGGTAATAACCTCTCACATTGTTTTCAAATAAATATATATAAGCTATAACCCCCAAATTTGGAGATATTTTTACAAAGTTTTCGTTTGTAATCTTTGTTATAGTCTATTAGTTCAAATATTTCTTATTATAATTTGGAATTAAATATAAATCATTAAAATTACCTATCAATGATTTTTTACAAATCACATTTTTTTCAAAGAAAAATAAAGACAATAACTCATGAAAAAATATATATGAGTATTATAGACTTTTTGTTATAGTTAATTAATTTACATATTTGCCATCAAGTCAAACACAAATAGTGGACAATTCATATTTAAAGGGATTAATTGAGGTTAAAAAGCAAAGTATATATATAAATTTTTTTCTTTTTTTTTTAAATTTTTTTTAAAAAAATATAATTTTTTATTAATTTTTTTAAATTTTTTTTTTTGAAAAAAAAAAATTAAACTATATCATATTTAAAATAACTAAAACTAAGGAAAAAAGTATAAGTAGGATACTTTTAGTATTAAATAAATAATATCATATATATTAATTGAACGATACTAATGATTAGGGCAAAGTGTATATAAATGAAATATGGTGTAGTAAAATACTAATTGTCCAAAACATGGGATGGCAAAGTGTAATTAACCAAAATTTTTAAAATGCTTAAAATTTTGGATGATTGCTTAATTTTTGCCCCCACAAATATTTTCTAAATGTATTACCCCATTAATCTTTCATTGTACTTATTATATAAATAGAAAATTTCATAAATTTTTACTCATTTTTGTATTTTTGCCCTCCTAATAAGAAAATCGATGACAAATTTGATACTTAATAATTATATGTGGTTTTATTTAGACGAATATTTTATTAGTTTCATTACCTATAGAATGTGATAATTTCTATTGATCAATAACAAATAAAATTTTAAAAACTAATATATAGTTATAGTATTTATTGATTAGTTTATATTAGTGGAGTGACAATGTAATTGAAAAAATAAAAATAAAATAATTTTATATCTTCATTATTAATCACTATAATTAGACAAAATTTGAAGGGTTTCACGTTCGTCACTTGTTTTCTGAAAATTTATAAGGGAAACTTAAAAAGATTAACTATATAGTGATAAGAAAATTTCAATTTCACTCTCAAATTAATGGCAATGCCAATATTTTTAATCAATTAAAAGTTAAATAAAGAAAACATTTGCTACTTTCCATGTTATACACGTATATCTTGTGTGATAAAATTTAAAAGTTCAATGAAAAATTTAAAGAAAAAAAAACTTAAAAGCATAAAATATGAGAAAAATAATAATATATACAATGAAAATGAAAATTTCATAACTTTCCTACTAAGACTTGCAAATTTAATAGTCTCAGCCACATCCAAAATGGCCAGTTCGTGTTGACGAAGCTGGAGAATAGTTGTGCATGCATTTCAAAACACATTTTTATTCTTTTGATATAGTAATTATAAAATAAAAATATGTTTAAAAAATAAAAAAAAATGTATTAAAAAAACACATAAAATGCATTGAAAATTTTAAAAATGCAATCCATGCACACCGAAACCTTTTGCTTTCCAAGATTATTCAGCACTCATTGCCATCTATATATTCGTTCGAAAAGCCTGATGGAGTGATTATCTTAATTTCATTTCTCGAATTAATTAAGTTAAAGTAAGCCATACAAAGTCGATCTATATGTACTTTATCTTAAAAAAATTTCTCAATTGTACTACGTTAATTAGTTGTGATAATATGATTCAGAAACTAAAGGAAGTTAATCATTGGGTGAAACATTGGATGTAGAACGTCAACGAATCACTACTAAACCTATTAACTAAATCTCCCAACTAAAAGATAAGGTTTCAGAAAAATTCTCATACAATTGAAATTAATTTAGAATTAAATATACTTTTTATATATTTTAGTTTGAATTTTATAATTTATTTACATAATTTAAATATATCATAAAATAGACATTATAAATGAATTAAAAAAATCATAAAATTTGATTAAATATAATAACAAATTATTCAATTACAAACCAATTCTAATTTTACCATAGAACCAAACGGATCTTCAATTCATTTCAATATTCTTTAATGAGTATTGAATCTCGACCTATCATGCGATGTGCAAATGATTCTGTAATTAACAAGTATAATCGATTTCAAACTTCTATAAAAACACATTCTTAGCATATTAGATTTTAAGTATAAATATACTGTAATTCTACGAGATAAAGAGAAAATTTTCTAATTTTTACATTTTACTAATTTTCGGCTATCTTGCAACTATAAAATCTTTTGGCTATTTTACAACTCTAAAGCTCGGAAATCATTTAGGAATCTATTTCGCGATCTGTTTTGCATATTAACTTTTGGTTGGAAGTTTTGCAAACTTACTTCCTATCGAAATGTTCGAAATAAATTTATTTTAAATTAAATAACGAATATTCCTTTCATCGTTAAATATAGAATTAAAAAGCCTATTTACAGAATTTACAGGCTAAAATAAACAATCCAAACGGTACAAATCACAATTAATGTGAAAAATTAGGCTAAGAAGTATGCGTCCGGCGGAAAACTTGGATTCAGCAAATCATGCGCAGTAAGACCCAAGGATTTGAGAGTAATTGGAGCGCAAATATGATTCTGCATTAACATGAACATGTAATATTAATGTCAGATTCCAGAAATTAAAAGAGTAAAGCCCACAAAACAATGGTTTAATTCAAACTTGGAAACATTAGCCAAGGCAGAAGAAGGAACATCTGAAAAAAAAAAGAAGCAACATCTCATAAAATCCAATATAATTTTTTTTTCATAATTCTCTCATATATATATATACTTTTTTTGGGCAAAATTCCACCAAAAGGCATATAAAATATGAAACTTATAAAGGATGTAACAAAGCACATTATCATAACAAAACATAAACTAATAGATTTTGCACAAAACATAGTAATACAATATATATACATACTATTAATTTAAGGAAGTATTAATCAAAAATTTATTTTTTGATCGAGTGTGATTAAAATTCAAATTAATATTCATTATTAAACAAAAAGCTAATAATATGAATTATTCTATCAATAAAAGGAGATTAAAAGTCTAAAGAATATAAACCAATCCATATCTACTTAATTTGTAAGTATAATTTAATTCTATTAATGCCTTCAATATATGTAACTGATATCATTTTCCTACTATCAAGAGATTAAAAAAACTAAGGAATACTAAATGATAGATGTCCACTTCCATGTTACTGTTAGATGGGTTTTTTTTTTTCTATAAATATTACTCGAGTAATGATATTCACAATGACTTTTTATTTTTGACTAATGTGGTAAGTATGGAAAGACAAAATCATCATTTATTATTTTACATTTTTTAAAAAATATAATAACTGAATTTTAACCTTTCGTATTTGCCACATCCGTTACTATAAAAAGTCACTGTATATATCATTACTCATATTACTTTTTACAAACATATTTTTAAAATGTTGCCCGATTTACGAAAACCGAGATACCAATTTTGAAGTTGAATCTCATATATTGACTTCAAACAAGGCAAAACTCTCCCCCTTTCCCCATAACCAGTCGGCCAAATCCCCAAAAAAAGAAAAAAGACAAGAAGTAGCTGTCGCCAAACCAAGCAATAATATAAAACAAATATCAAAACATCATCGAAATTGATTAGAACAATAATATAAGACAAAGTTTGAATTGACCTTTCAAATATCAACTTTGAAATCAGTGTTTGAGTTATTGATTTTAAAGTAAAATTTGTAAATATTGATTTCAATATTTTAGGCAACCTATTTAAAATATTAATATTTTTTAAAATTTCTTACAAAAATTACAATATTCATATAGATTACTTATGGACATAATATAGTAAATCATCTATAAATTAATATTAGATAAATTAAAAAGCTAAATTATAATCGTCCCAAAAAAAAAGAGTTTTCTTTTAATATGGTGCAACTTTCTTCAAATTGTAAGGTACAACACATTTAATACACTATTAATATATACTTTTATATTATCCTTATTTTTTAATTTGAAGTATGCATTATCATTATTAGTAAGAGTAATATAATAGTTTTACGCAAAAAGTGGACTCTTTTTTTTCAAAATAAATAATTTTTTTTAAATTAACTCTTATTTTGGGACATAGGCTATGTTTGGATTAAGAATTTTGTACTGGAATATGTGAAAGTTTTAGTGGGAATTTTTCGTAAAAAAAAAATATGAAAAAATAAATGGGAGGGAAATTTTTTTTTGGAAATAATGTGAGAAGAATTTTGGTGGAATTCAAAATTTAAATTTTGAAATAAAAATTTGTTTGAATATTTTATTTTTGTAGTTAAAAAAAGTTAATTTTTGTACAAATAAAAACACAAACCAAACACAGCCTTTTTTTTTTGAAATATTTCGTAACACTTTTTGTCGTGTCCATATCATAAGTTAATAATTTGTTAAAATTACATATCATATTTTCTTAAAATTAGGGGCGGATCTATCCAAGGTCCAAGGGGGGCAAGTAATGCCCCTCTCTCTTCCCCCGCCCCCCATGTGTCAAAATTTTCATTTATAGTAGTATTAAAAATTAAATTTAAAGAATTTCATTTTATATTCTAAAAACTTGCCCTTACACTCGTTTAGAAAAAAAATATCTATTTATTAAATCTATTGATATATACGATTTTTAAGAAAACTTATTTGAATTTTAGTTAATCACAATTCTAAAAATTAAAAAAAATATTTAATAAGAAAAAAATATTTTCAAGAAAACTTTTATCCTTTGGAGTTTAATGCCAGCAAACTTATTTCTCTCAAATAACAACTTGAGAATTATATTTATGATATGAGGTCTAATCTTAATTTTTCAGACTTGTAAAGTATTAGCAAGCTTGCTCAGAAAATGGTTACAAAGGAAAAAGATGTGACATACCCTTTAATTTATTTACTGATAAAGTTAGTATTGATTTTACCTGTAGCAACCACAATAGTTGAAAAAGTTTTTTCGGCAATGAAAATATTAAAGACTACACTTCGTAATTAGATGGGAGATGAGTGGATAAATAATTGCATGGTGACTTTCATAAAAAATAATGTATTTGATACAATTAATAATGATATCATTATGAAATTATTTCAAGATATGAAGTCTCAAAAAATAATTTTGTAATATATGATTTTTTTTTAGTTACAATATATGGCATTACTTTTATCATTTTTTATATTTATCAAATTTATTACTTAATTTTCTTATAAGTGTCACTCTACCTTATAATATTTCTGCATCCGTCACTGTTTAAAATATGAGTCTATTTTTATTTATTTTTCTATTATTAGTTTGATTCATTGCATGCATTTGATAGGAGTAATTTATACGAATATTGTGATTTTTGTAAGAAATTAAAGAAATATTGATGTTTTAGGTGGGTTGCCATGTTTGTAATAATGTTTTCTTCAAGGAAAAATGAAGAACACCTCGGCTTAGAAAAAAACGTTAGTGGTACCAGAATTCCTACACCTATCCTAGTACAAATAATTAAGTTGAAAGAAAAAAGAAAAAAAGTGTACAGAAAAATCGATAATCTCCAAAATCGTTTTCGTGGACGCCGTCAGCCGTCAGAATCGCGTGAAACTGAGAGCATGAAAACGACAGAAGATCTGTAACGGTTTCTGTTTCACTGACGGCAGAGAAATAACGGACAGTGCTTTCGGGCAAAAAGATTAAAAAGGGGACGAGAGGCATTATCTTCTGCGACAAATTGACAGCCGCTAGTGCCATGACTCTCCCTACTGCCGCCACTTGTCATCCAAAAGTCCCATTCACATTAGATAGCCTCATCCCCTGGCCAGCTTACTCCACCACAAAACTTCACTTTGAAGCAACCATACATCTGATTTTGTTTTTTTTAATTTCTAAGAATTAGAGATTTGTTTCTATCTATACTAATGTGTATTAATAGTATTTCAAAATGTATTTTTATATTTATTAAAATAAAAATTATTTCAAAAATATAAAAATTTGTTATAAAAATACATTTTAAAATATTTTGCATACAACTGCGGACTTTTAATTTTGCACCTGTATTTGGAAAAAAAATTTGACACTCTCTCCGTTTAAAAAAAAAAAATCTATTTTGCAAATTTTTTCTTGTCCAAAAAAAAAATTAAAATATCCTTATTAATAATAATTATGTATACTCAAAATTAAAAGTAAGAATAAAAATGTAAAATTATACATTTAGTGGTGCATTAAATAAGTTGTATCTAACAACTAATAAAAAATTATTTTTTAAACAAAGTAAATTTTTTTTTTGGGACGAATGAAGTATTTTTTTTGTCTACTTTATCCAAAAGTACTGTGGTACCCTAGAATTGACTTAAATTGATTCATTCTAAGATTTTGCTTGCTTTTGATAAAAATTTCATTAATTTTAATACATTTGTAATGAAAAAAATAAATAAGTTGAAACTATAGAGAGAATTTATAAAAACTAAACCATATTCCATTGAAAATTTATTAATTTCATGACATGTCCGACCCCTATGTGAAACCAAACACACAAAGTAATTCATCACACTTAAAAGAACAATTTAGATGTCGTGATGAATATTTTGCACGAAATCCTAGATTCATTGGCAAAATATAACCAGAAGTGGTCAACATTATCAATTTTATTGGAATTAATGTAAACCAAATATCTGCTTTACTCTACAATGGCAAAATGCAAAAGTAGAAAATTTTCATAAGAGCAATGATTGAGATAATGATAAATTATAGTGATTCTGTATAGTAACTAACGTGACAACCATGGAAAGACAAAATTATCTCTCATTATTTTTTGTGTTTTGTAATGAGGATAGAGGGATAATTTTATCTTTTATAATTGCTACGTCAGTCACTATATAAAGTCACTATCTCTATCATTACTTTTTTCATAAATTATAACCCATGAAACTTTGTTTTGTGATACTTAAAATATTTACATGAATAATTTTCCACGGTATTAGGTTTACTAAGCCCCAACCATTACTCATAGGGATGTCAAATAAATGAGGAAAGAGAGGTAAGGGAAGAGAAAGAAAATGATAATCACATTAATTAAAGCTAAATTAGGCATAAGAGTAAAAGATTGCCCTAGATGCTAAATGTAACTTCGGCAATACCTATCATCAGCCTATTCATATATCAATTGCGTTTGAAAATATATTTTTATATTTTTTAAAATAGTAATTGTTGGATAAAAAATATATTGAAAAAAAAATATATATCAATTGTGTTTGAAAATATATTTTTATATTTTTTAAAATAGTAATTGTAAGATAAAAAATATATTAAAAAACAAAAAAAAAAGTTTTAAAATGTAAATCCATACATACCATTACTCACTTCATCTCATAATTAGAATCTACATTTCACTTTTTAGGGTCTCAAAATCCAAGTCTTGTTTTTTCTAACTTTTCAAATAAAGTTTTTATAACATCATTTGGGGTAATATATTAATACTTCTCCATGTGAAAAGAGTCTATTTTTAAAATTTGATCCTTATTCTCAACAAATAGTCCATTTTAAAAAAAAAATCTCTATATTATCCTTACTAATAATTAAAATATATGATATAGGTTCCAAAGTTAAAAAATAAAATTAAAATTAAAAGATTATACATTTAACCGATACTTTCAATATGGTTTACTTTACAATTAAAAAAAAAGTTATATTCAATCAAAGTAGACTTTTTTGTTTTTGAGTATTAATTATACGTGACCCACAATTAAAAGTACGATCAAGGTAAAACTTGTAAACTTAATAGCCTAATTAACATTTAAGATATACTTTATTAAACACTACTTAATAGGGAACCCAATACTATAAGCTTTGTCACTTAGAGCTAATTTTGTGATCGAATTTTACAACCATAAGAAAAATTCGAAAAAGTGTTCTGATCCCTTCTAAGTGGTTAAGTCCCTAAGTTGTTATATAATTAATTGAGCCTTTGTTTTTCCCCTTAAAGTAATCAAGAATAAATTAGATATTGTTGTAAAAAATTTGATCCGTTTGGACAAGGCATTTCTATTTGCAAATGGAAAAAGTTATATTGGAATGTGTAAAAATTTTGATGGGTATTTGTTGATAGAAAAAGTATTTTGGAGGGAACAATAAGAAGGAAAATTTTAAAAAAATTATGTGAGAGGAATTTTAAGCGGAAAAATTTGAATTCTAAATTTTGAAATAAAAATGTGTTTGGATAATTTATTTTTGTTTGAGAATTTTTTTATTTGCAAATAGAAATAATTTGTCCAAACGGAGAGCCTTTGTTCCCTTTTATGTTAATTAGTAATTCTCCAAAAAGGTTGATAGATAATAGTAATGACACTCAAAATTAAATTTTTTTACATATTAGTATTCATGTGACCAAAATCATATAGACGATCAGAGTAATTATTACTTTGTTAAAAAAAAATCTACAAATTTACTATAATCGAGCATACGACTGTGCAATAAGAAACAATTAGAGGGGATAATTTATAATTTAAAAGACAATTTATTTATATAAAAAGGGTATAAAAAATTATGTGATTAATTTGTTATATTAAAAATAAAAATATAACAGTTGAATATAATATTTTTTTTCGATAACAATTATTAAGATATTTTATTGAAAAATTTTATTGTACATTTTCATTCAATACCTAATATCCGTTGATCTTTTGAGTAGTGATTGAATTTTAACAATTTCAACCTAATTATCTTCACACATCCTTCTCCACAAAAATGGGAGTCAACCAAATATAATATACCATAAATATCTAACTTTGTATCGTGCTCACTGCTCAGTTTTTAAAAAGGATGGCAATTCCATAATTCAAGGTGGAAAAAATATATATTAACCAAAGGACGGTGGGAAGTATATATATATACGCATGAATCTCTATCCATTTCCTTCGTGTGGCCTCGTCAGCTACGCCTTGGGTTGGTTCACTACACCCCCTCCTCCTCGAATTGAGTACCGCAATTTCCTCCCTTGTCCGATAATAATAGTACTACTAGTCTCTTCTTCCTCCTCCAGTGGACCGCAAACATTCACACACCCAATAAATTTTCATCCCTTTTCTCCAGCTACAGTGTTTGAATTTGAGTTGCAGTGAAAGAAAAAAGAATCATGGATCACTCAGCGGAAGCGCACAGGACTGATTTGATGACCATAACAAGGTTTGTGTTGAACGAGCAGTCGAAGCACCCAGAGTCTCGTGGGGACTTTACTATTTTGCTTAGTCACATTGTTCTGGGCTGCAAGTTCGTTTGCTCTGCTGTTAGCAAGGTCTGTTTATATGCGGATTTTCTACTCTTTGCTCCTCCTTTTTCTTCTTGTGGGACAATATTTGTGATCATTCCTAATTGTTTTGATTTGGGCTTTTGTCAGGAAATGAATGCCTTTGATTTGAAATTGTGGGTTTTGATGTTGTATTTGGGTGATTCAATATTGGAATTTTGTATGATTAAGTGCAATAAAAACATATGACAAAATTTTTTTTAACTGGAACTGTTGTATCATGTACTGTAAGGTGGTGTGAGTGAGTTATTGAAATTTGTTCAGCTATAAGATTATAACGTAGTGGAAAACTGGTTGATATTCTCTGAAGTTTATTGGCTGTAGAATATATTCAAGAGGATATGCCCATAACCAGTTAACGTATTTGTGGGCTGCAATCCAACTTCACGAATCTACAGAGCTAGTGTCAAAACATGGATACCTACAATTTCTACTTGCAGGGTGTCAATAAAACAATAGATGCCTTAGTTTTAGATTATTGGTTCAAGTTGGCCTCAATTGCAGATTTGATTAATTAGTTCAAAGAATCTCATGTTTAGCTTAAATAACATGATTGGAAAATAGTGTTTGAGATTCTCTATTTCTCCTTAAGTTTTATCTGATCAAACTATATGCTTTGCAGGCAGGCTTGGCGAAGCTCATTGGGCTTGCGGGGGAGACAAATGTGCAGGCAAGTTGGCAGTGATTTGGGTTCATATTTATGATAGAGTACTTGTTTCATATCAATTTTTTTAAATATGGAATCTCTTAATTAAAGGGTGAAGAGCAAAAGAAACTAGATGTGCTATCAAATGAAGTTTTTGTCAAAGCATTGGTCAGCAGTGGTCGAACTGTAAGTCAATCAACTTTTGCTTTCCTTCTGTTGAATGTCTACAAAGAGCACACTAGATCTTTATTTGCAACCCTTGAAAAATTTGACAGTGCATTCTTGTCTCTGAAGAAGATGAACTGGCAACCTTTGTAGAGCCATCAAAGCGGGGAAGGTGGGTTGTAGTTAGTGTGAGTCTTCTTGAACTGGGTAAAAAAAAACAAGGGAAACTTTTGGGACTGGTGGTTATCTTTCTCCTTTTTCCCATTTTTATACTTTTATAGATTTGGTGTGTCAAAATTATGACATTGTCTTGCTAACAGGTACTGTGTTGTGTTTGATCCCTTGGATGGATCCTCCAACATTGACTGTGGTGTCTCAATTGGAACTGTATGTTTGCTTTCATATCTTCAGGAATCTTAAATAAATTTGGATGCTCACAAAGAAAGTTTTCAGGGATACTGCAGCCGTTATTGAACATATTTTCTTCATTCTAGATCTTTGGGATTTACATGATCAAAGATGGTATGGAACCGAAATTAGAAGATGTGTTGCAGCCTGGGAAGAACATGGTTGCAGCTGGCTATTGCATGTATGGTAGCTCTTGCATGGTACGGAATGCCAACTTCATTCTGTACTACATATGCATATCTTTCTTTCTAGGACAGTTAGACTCTGTTTAGAAATGACCCAGAGTCTTAATGGCTACAGTATGGTTCTTAGATGTTTTATGCTTGTGTTTCATGACGCCTAGCAACTAACTCTATTATTCATCATCCTTGTGATTGGTGACTTGCAGCTTGTGTTGAGTACTGGAAGAGGTGTTAATGGATTTACTCTTGATCCATCTTTGGGAGAGTTCATATTGACTCATCCAGATATTAAGGTAACCAAGCCAGTCAATTTTACAGGCATTGCCTTCTAATCGTGTGGTTAATTTTGAGTGGTCTTTTATTTATTTATTTATATTTTTTTCCCTAATCAAAGTTTCTCCTCTTTTGTTTGTTAAACTGGTCTCAACTTACACTTTTCTGCATAGATTCCCAAGAAAGGAAAGATTTACTCTGTGAATGAGGGGAATGCAAAGAATTGGGATGCCGCAACAGCCAAGTATGTTTGACAGAATACAGTGTTTCCGTGATTCGATCCATCTCTGAGGTCTTAACATTTTTCAATTTCAGATATGTGGAAAAGTGCAAGTTTCCAAAAGATGGTTCCTCGGCTAAATCATTAAGATACATTGGAAGGTACTAAAATACTTGGAGAAATTGCAATTGCTTCTATTTTGAAAACTGCCTACAAAATGTATAAAAAATTGGCTGGAAGATATAAACAACAAAAAATATTATTAAAATGATGGAATATTGAGCTAATATGTACCAAAATAGATAATTTGCTGATGCAAATCGGGTTCAAAACTGGATGATTTTTGTGGCCTTTAGATTTCAATATCTAGTTAATGTGCATAATTGTTCTGCTGATGAAGTGAGAAAATAAAACAAGGAGATAGTTGTTGGTATTTGTTAACGTTGTTATAAAACTGATACTGTGTGGTGGAAGCATGCATAATATCAAGATGGAGAATAAGAACAAATTGTGGATGGAGAAGGATCACCTATGCTAATTTTAGTTTTACAGGAGGCCAACTAACGGGTCCAAATGCAATTTAGTAATATCTAACCCATCACTTGTGACAGGATCAAGGCTCCTAAGTATAACAGTAACTTTGTGCATTTTCTGGAGATGAAGGGAATCATGCTCAGCATATTGACTAAGAATCGTTGATGGATCATGTTTCATACCGTGTATAACAATCAAGTGTCTGAAGTTTTAACCACTGTCACCTGTCTCATTGGATGGCTTGGGTTGGGGGAAATGGCCGGCTGAATGTTTCTGAAAAGTACTCCCAAGTGGACGAGTGGTGGTCCTTGGGCATAATTAAGGAAAATACACACAGTTTTATGGCTT
Organism: Gynochthodes officinalis; assembly: GCA_020080225.1. Taxonomy (NCBI): domain Eukaryota; kingdom Viridiplantae; phylum Streptophyta; class Magnoliopsida; order Gentianales; family Rubiaceae; genus Gynochthodes; species Gynochthodes officinalis. The sequence continues at coordinate 31,532,728 of CM034620.1, read as the reverse complement.
CTGTAGCATGAGAAACTAGCTATGAATTTGGTAGTTTATCCTTTATAGAGAGCCCTTGAACAGGTTTTGGGAGTTCCTAATATTTTAGGCTTCAGAATGATGTTTGTGAATTTTTTGATAAGACTTCTCTAATGTAAAGGAGGCCGGAGCCATTAGCTCCTGTTGATTATTGCTTTGGAAATGCAACTTTAGCATATCTGTTTCTTCCCTGTCTTCCTCTCACAAAAATCGGAAAGAAAAAAAATACTCACATTCTCATGAAAGAAATGTCTACAATTGCTGGATGTGATGAATTCATCAAGGTTTAGTTGATGGCTACATTCTTTAACATATAGAGATTCATGAGATCAATGAGCATTATGAAAGAAGATAAACTTATTCTTCGGAAATTTTTATTTTTTTACTTCTGTTTCTTGCATCTCAATTGCAGTATGGTAGCTGATGTCCATCGCACGTTACTTTATGGAGGTATCTTCATGTATCCAGCTGATAAGAAAAGCCCCAGTGGGAAATTGCGGTAAGTTGTATGCTTATTTTAAGATCCCAAGTAGAATTACTTGTGTCCTTCATTCATAATAATAAGATACTAAGAACCTGAATGGAGATGTTAAAGAATTAACATGGGTATTCTTATGAAACAGAGTTTTATATGAGGTCTTTCCCATGTCTTACTTGATGGAACAAGCTGGAGGACAAGCATTTACTGGGAAGGAACGGGTATGATTGATTGACAATTCTTTTTGTAGCCTACACAACTGCAAAGTGTACTCTTTTCCCTGCTCAAGTTTTGAATGTATCAGCAGCTAGTGCCTCTATGCTGTTGAATTGTCTAGTATCCTTTTGATGAACACAGAAAAGTAATGTAGGAAATTTTTATCCTCATGGACAGGCTCTTGACCTAGTTCCAACGAAGATTCACGAGCGATCGGCAATATTTCTCGGCAGTTATGAAGAGATTGAGGAGATAAAAGCCCTGTACGCTGAACTGCAGAAAGAATGATTATATATGACTCCCAGGCAGATTCAGAGGTTGTTATTGCTAATTCCTTGTATTGCTAATTCCTTGTATCAAACAAAATGTTCATTCTGATTTATGGCAAGTTAGAAAACTACTGATGTTGGGTTTTTCTCAAGATTCAAGATAATAATAGTTTGCATACATCATATATTTACTGAAAGGACCATGTGTAGATCTTTAACCATAGTATTCCTTCCCTTTTCTACGTGTGACATGGAAAAAACATTTATAACAAGATACTTTCATGGATAGTTCATCAATGTGGGAACATAACTTGCAGATGATATATATTTATATTGGGGGCAATACAAGGAGAAAGGGGGTTTGGCACAGCGTAGATTGCTTTGGACTGGATTCATAGGGGATGGGAATCCCTGCAAGGTTCTGGTTAATTGGATTGGACTTCTGTGACATGGTTATTAACATCGATGAAATAAAGACTACTCAATGAGAATGGTTTTCACAAATTGGGATTTTGAATTTGGGAAAAGCATTCAAACTCCTAATCTTTAGAACATTGTGCATTCTCTACGTCGATCATGATGGTAAGTAAATACTACATTCATTGATTTTCTGCCGCAAGATGGGATAATTTTTATAATTTAATGATAAAAATGTAATTTCTTATGTTAGCATGTATGCAAGATTGATTAGGTTATTATACTAAAGATTTGTACTTTTGATGGAATTACGCCCTCTCTTAGAGGGTTAATTCTCTTGAGTTATGAGAAGGGTAACTCTAATTGAATAAAACTTCAACGGAAATTTTATTTTAGAGTTGAATAGTTACGAACCAACATTAATTCTCTCTAGTGATGAGAAGGACAATTCTAATTGAATAAGACTTTTCCGAAAATTATTTTTTAGTGTTGAGCGGTTGCGAAACAATATTGAATAAGGCTGCTACAAAAATTTAATTTTAAGAAAGCTCAACTCTCACCCTCTTAACATTTACTTTCGGGGTAATAAGAAAAATGTGAAGCGAATTTTTATGTTACCCTCTTAACATTTACTTTTGGGTTAACAAGAAAAATGTGGAGTGAATTCTTATGTTACTTTTGGGTTAATAAGAAGAAAAATGAAGAAGAGTGAATTTTTATTTTACTTACATGTTAATAAAAAAAAAAAACAGAGAAACAGCAAAACTTTATTAAATAAGATTAAAAAACTGTTTTCTAATTTGTAGTTTACTTATATTAAAATTTTCCATGTCATGAATATACCCAACATTTAGTCCGTATAGCTAGAAAAATGCATTTTTGCGTCTCCAAAAGTAACATGCTCTTTTTAGTTCATATAATGATAAAGGATGTGCCGTTTTCTTTGCATTCAACAAATTGTTCACATTTAATCTTCTCGAATTGGACAGATGGATGTTGAGTTTTTTTCAAAAATATTGTTAAAAATAAAAAAATATTGATGTTAAAAATTTTCTTCCAATTGTACTGAAGTTGATATCATGGATATCGACTTCAAGGTAAAGGAATAGTAATAAAATTTTTTACACAAATATTGACTTATTTATTCCAATTTAAATAAATAATGATGCTTTAATTTTCCTTTTTAAAATAATGAAGCCGATTCTTAGGAAATCGACTTTAAAGTCGATAATTCGATCGATTTGAAATTTTAAAATTGATTTTGAAAAAATCAACACACAAAATAATTGTACTTAAATTATACATTTTTTAAACAATTTCAAAGATATTTAAATTTATCCTACATTTTACACCTTAATTTTAGAAAAATTTAGATTTATCCCAACTTTTACAACTTATCAACAAGGTCAAATATATTAATTTGATACATGAATTAAATTCTATTTTATTTATATAATGTATATCAATGTGGTATATGAATAAAATTACATTTATTTTTTTAAAAAGATAAGTGAATTCCTTTATATCATTTTGAGATGAAATTGTTTAATTCCAAGTATTGTGAGAATTAATGTTTATTTTTTAATTAAACCCTACAAATTAGATTTCTTTTTAAGAACCTCTATGTTTGAGATGGATAGATAAGGAAACAAAATTATATAAAAAGGTTCTTAAAAAGTTATTTAATACTGGTTCGTTTTCTTGTCAGTCCGGTGAGACATATGAGGATACACCTGAGATTAATCATTCATTGCAATCAGACACTAGCACGTTATCTCAAATGCCTTCGCATAATTTGGTGTATGAACGTAAAAGGCATCATCGTCCACAATCACATATGGATCCATCTATTCGTTTTGATCTAGACTCATCGGAGACGCAAGGGTTTCAAAACCAATCCAATGTAAACTCACACCCCCAGCCGCTCCCACCGTTTTAAGTTAAAAAAAAAAAAAATTCCTCCCTTCAAAAAATTAGTATGAAATATCAATATACAAAAAATTACTTAAAAAATGTTGTTCAAAATTTATTGCTTCCGAAATTTGTTATGTAACTATAATACTCAAATATTAACAAAATAGGGTTTCCAAATAATTATACATTGAAAAATAATGATGCTTTTATTTGTGTTTCCAAACTAGTGAAGTTGATATATAAAATATTGACTTTAAAGTCAATATTGTATGAATCTACTTCTGCACTATATAACTTTTCTATTATTTTTAAAGGATTTATAATTAACTTATACAACTAAATTTTAACCTTTTTATATCATTTTGTTTTTTCTCCTCATTTCCACTCTTTTCCTTGTCTATCCATCTCAAACATGGAGGTTCTTAAAAAGAAATCTAGTTTGTAGGGTTTAATTAAAAAACAAACATTAATTCTCACAATACTTGGAATTAAACAATTTCATCTCAAAACGATATATAAGAATTCACTTATCTTTTTTAAAAAATAAATGTAATTTTATTCATATGCCACATTGATATACATGATACAAATAAAATAGAATTTAATTCATGTATCAAATTAATATATTTGACCTTGTTGATAAGTTGTAAAAGTTGGGATAAATCCAAATTTCTCTAAAATTAAGGTGTAAAATGTAGGATAAATTTAAATATCACTCAAATTGTTTAAAAATTGTATAATCTAAATACAATTTATTTTGTGTGTTGATTTTTTCAAAATCAACTTTAAAATTTGAAATCGATCGAATTATCGGCTTTAAAGTCGATTTCTTAAGAATCGGCTTCATTACGTTAAAAAGAAAAATTAAAATATCGTTATTTATTTATATTGGAATAAAGAAGTCAATATTTGTGTAAAAAACTTCGTTATTGTTCATTTGCCTTGAAGTCGATATCATGGATATCAACTTCAAAATCGATATCACGAATATCAACTTCAGCATTTCCGAAACTCTAATTGAATCATCAATATTAATTTAATTTAAAAAAAAAAACAATATTCATCACTTTTACTCGATGGATGTTGGAACTTTCCGCATGCATGCATTGGTTTTTTCGGGTTTGAACTAATTTTCCACAAAGAAATTGACATTCATTTCGCTAGAAAAATCAAATGAATGGTTTTTTTTTTTCAAATAATTAAAACCTGATTTATTAAATAATTAAAAAGAAAATTCAAGTCGTATCAACATTGGAAGGCTGGAAGCATCTAAAAACTTGTACCAGGTCAGAAATTTAACAAAACGAGTTTCATCCCCTCATTTGACCCTTAGTATCCGTTTGGATTTTACTTAAAATTGAAATTAGTTTAGAAATTAAATATATTTTATACAAATTTTAGTTTGACTTTTATAAAAAAATTTAATAATTTAAAAAACTTATAAATAAACATTATGATTCTACGAATGAGTTAAAATAAGAAAAAAAAACCATAAAACTTAACTAAGTATAATAAAAAAATTCTTTAATTTTAAAACAATTCTAATTCTAATGCAGAACCTAATATAACTTCAATTAAATTAAATCGATTTTCCTTCAATCTTTCATCCCTTCCATTGAACCATAATTGAAATAAATTGATTTTTTTTTAAATACTACGAGAAAAGGTGGTTTGCCGTCTGAAGAAAATATTAAAATAATTAGGGGAATTAACAGAAGGATGATACTACTATATATTTTTAACTTAATCAGCAATCAATGGAAATGACCCATTACTAGAAAAGTCATAAAACGTGTGTTGACTTGATGAGGTATGCTATTTGACCTTTCTACTTTCTACTTTTATTTAGAGGAAGTAAATTAAAATGTGTTTTTATATATTTTTTAAAATAATTATGATGAGATAGGAGATTTATTCAAAGTTAAAAAATTTTGTTAAAAAACGTGCTAAAATGCTAAACAAACATACCCTTAACTTTACAAAATTTTGATTTCAAGACTATTTTCTCCAAAATGTGATTATAAGTACTTAAATTTCCAATATAATTCCTCTGTCCCAAAAATAATAAAGTTTATTTTTAATTTTTCTTTCACAAAAAAGTGTGCAATTTTATTTTTTCTATATTATTTATATTTAAAATGATAATATATGATCTAAAAATAAAAATAAAATTTTGTATAGTTAATGATACATTAAATATGTTATGCTTTAGAATTAAAAATGTACATAACCAAGTGGATTTCCATATATATATTTTTTGAAATTAAAGGAGTAATAACTTTTAAAAATTCTCAATTGTTGTCATGTACTTCAATTTTATTTAAATTTTAGGACAGCTATTAATTAATTATCCACTCATCCTTCATGTTGATAATTTTCTTGTTCCAACAAATTGTGGTGTTCAGATACTTTTCTTTAATACTATTTGGAAAAATAAATTATCTCAAATTTCAATGTATTTGAAATCAATAAAAATTTTGATTTGAAAGCATAGAATTGTATATTTATCTCCAGTTAACTCATAATGATTATATGTTCAGTTTAAAATTCATTTATACCAACAATTAGGAACCAAGGGAATAACATATTGTTCCAAAAGTGCCTGAATTTTTTATTACTGTGAAATATTGATGTACCCTGTAATATAATTAGGATTCAATTAAACGATTATGAGCTATTTTAAAAGTGTGTTTGATTCCTTATTAGAATTGGAATTGTCTTAAAATTAGAGAATTTTTTTAATTGTAATTTAATTTTTTTTCCTCATTCCAACTTATTTATAATATCTATATTATAATATTTTCAAATTATTGAAATTTTTTTATAAACTTTTGTCTGAAAAGAGAATTCAGTTGATAATGTAACTTTTTGTAAATTATAATGTACAACAATTTAATACATCATTAAAATATGTATTTTTACATTTTTACATTTATTTTTTAATTTAGTTTAGTCATTTTCATTATTAGTAAGGATAATAAAAAAATTTCACATAAAAAGTAGACTATTTTTTAAGATAAAGTTTTTAAAATTGAACTTTCTTTTTAGACCGAAAGAGTATTTAATTATAAACTAATTCAAATTCTAAATAAAAACCAATTGGACCCTAAAAATTTTTCTATAATCACCATGTTTTAATAATATTCATAAAGAAAAAAAAAATCTCTTAAAAAAATCCATACCCTTCCTAAATAATTGAGAAAACGAACAATTTCGTTGCCACGTGGCAAATAGATAGCCCACGGGTGCTAACACACGGATTCGCACAAGCACACCCAATCTCTCCTCTCCACCCCACTCATTCCCCCAACGAGCTGCATAATTTCTCCCCGAGCATTATTATTAACAACTGTAAATCAAACATCGCAGATCCAAATTCATCAACAAATCTCACACACCACACACTTACTGCGTGTCCACCATAGGCGTGTGTATATAACTTGAATGCTTTGATCAATCAGGGAAATTTGAAAATAGTTTTACAAGGTTAAGAAATGGCCAGCGACAGTGACGACGACGAGGAGCTCTTGCAGATGGCATTGCGAGAGCAAGCCGAGCGCGATCTCAATTACCGCAAGCCATCTCAGCCACAACCCTCGAAACCTGTTCGAAATTATGTCCAGCCGCCGGCGCAACGCGGCAGCGGCGGAGGAACTCCGGCGAGGAGCTCGAATTCGGGTGCGGCGGCGATGCAGCAGAATAGCGCGAGTAGTAATAGTAACAGGAGTAGTGCTAATCAGCTACAGCAGCAGAGGAAGGTTGTGGAGGATGATGATGATGATTCGGATGTGGAAATGCTGAGCATTTCGTCCGGGGATGAGGATTCTTCGTCCAAAGATAGGGCAAGGTTAGGGGCTGGGTCAAGGGGAAGGGCTGGGAGTGGTGGTGGGGGAGGGAGAGGAGGGAGGGATGATGATAGAGGGTGGGATGGGGGCGAGCCTAATTGCTGGAAGCATGTTGATGAATCTGAGGTATAGTATTGGGCATATTCGGTAATTCTTATTTGCATGAACACAAATATTAAAGGTTTTTTTTATGTCCTGTTCTCGTAAAATGGATGGACTTCGTGTCTTTTTTTGTGTGGCAATGTTACGTAGGCCGTAAGTAGATAGTTGACTGAATTTTGTGTGTTTGACGACCTTATTTGTATGTGTAATTAGCTGCATGGTTGAATGAGATTGATGTAATTATGTTAGTGTGGTGTTATTGAACTTATTTGTTGCTTTTAAATGTTCGTTTGAGCTTGCATTTTGGTTTTTAGGATCTTTGGGAAGCTTAGATTTGTTAATTTTGGAGTTAGATTCATGCCGGCATGTCTTCCAACTGATTTCCTTTGGACATAAATGCTCGGCCTATCTTTTTATATGGAGCATTCTTATAAATAAGAGTATCTATTTGACTGAATTGTCAGACTTTCTTTTGATATATTGTGGGGAATGATGGTGGTTGTCTTGTTGGGAGATAAGTTAAAAGGATTTAGTTTGAATGTAGTGGGTTCAAGTAACTCTTGCGGGGTTGGGACTTTATGGTGGATTGAGGAGAGCTTTTTGTCTCACCCTTTGTTACTAATAGTAATATGGGAAAAAGGCACATTGAAATCAAACTTTTTGGGCAGCTTGGACGAAGGGTTCGTGAGATGAGGGAATCACGAGCTGTTCCGGTGGTTCAAAAGATTGAGGCAGTTGCATTGGCTAAAAAGGGGCTTAGTAGTTTGCAGTCACTTCCCCGTGGCATGGAATGGATAGATCCTCTTGGATTAGGGTAATCTGTTCTCATGCTGGCAAATGTTCTTTATTCCAATCCTTTTTTGGCTTTTACATTCCTGCTTATTGGATTTTTGTTTTTCAGGATAATTGACCACAAAACATTCAGGTTGATGAGCGATTCAGGACCTGTCCCTTCCTTGACTGAAAAAGAACCTTTAGAAGTTGGCGCTCGTGGTATGCAACCTTTCTATGAAATTACATTATGACATTAAGCATTATAACTTTATTCATAGTGATTTAGCATTAGTAAACCTCTGCTAGGTTTCCAGACATGTCTTAGCTAGTATGATCGATACTTTACTTTGAAGTTATCTTTCTTCTAAGTTCATCATTTTTTCTTTACTCTTCTTATTTTGCTTCGTATATGAGTTTCTGTAACCATATGATTTCAAACCTAAAAAACGGATATATGATTGAGAGCTTGATTGCTCAGGCCTTAATTTGTGATTCCTTATGTTGCTTTTTGAAGAAATTAGAATTATTATTATTATCTTTTTTGGTTCTAGAAATTGTTCTTCTAAACGTACCTTCAAAAAGTTTAGTAGGAAGGAATGAGCTAGCTGCCTATCTTCAGAGCATGAAGTTGAGATTGGACACCCGAATTTATAGGAAAAAATTATTTGGGTTTGGAGGTTCCTAACTGAGACACAAAGGTAGTGAGATATACACGCACCTGGAAGTGTTAAAGAAAGCTAAATGGATGCTCTCAACATTTGGGCTTGTATTGATTACTCTTATTTTCATTCACCACTATTAATCTTTTTCTTTTCACTCTTAATAATTTTTTTTCCGCTTGAATATTCTCTTGTCGTCCCTATGTGAGGAGCTTCACAGATTTTGAATTTCAGCTCATCAGAGATCCTGTTGTTCCATTTCATTTCTAAATGATATTTTTGTTATGTAACCATCTTTGGATGTCTGATGAACTCAAGTCGCACAAAAATGAAAAACTGAAAACAAGGACCAGAGTATTTAGCTACAAACTCCTCTATGTCTATAGTGGTAGTTTGTAACCACCATCTGATGATTAACTTCACATGTGTTTTCCAGAGAAGTTAAACTATTACTCTGAGAAATTTGAGGCAAGCCTTTTCGTTTCTCGAGTACACCATGATACTAGTGCAGCAAACTTGGAAGCTGGTGCTCTTGCTCTGAAAACTGATCTTAAAGGACGAACTCAAGCAAAAAAGCAGTTGGTGAAAGAAAATTTTGATTGTTTTGTTTCTTGTAAAACAACTATTGATGGTGAGCAATCATTTAACTCTGCTATTTGGGGAAAAAAAATTCATCCACAAAATAAAATTTTGAAGATGCTGATAGTGACTTTCCTGGTAACAGATATTGAGTCCAAGTTAAAACGGATTGAGGAAGACCCTGAGGGTTCTGGGACGACTCACTTGTATAACTGTATGCAAGAAGTCAATTCAATTGCAAATCGTGCTTTTGAGTCTCTATTCGAGAGGCAGGTTGGTAGGATATCCGATATGTACTAGTTTTTGAATTTCATCCATGTCAAGATTTCTTGTCCAATATTCTTGATTTCTTTTTTGTTTCCCCTCCTTTTTATTTTCTTTTCCTCACTTTTAGTGTCTTTTCTGTTTTAGATTAAGAATATTTATTTCTGTTACGTAGGCTCAAGCAGAAAAGATAAGGTCTGTGCAAGGAATGCTTCAGAGATTCCGGACTCTATTCAACTTGCCAAGCGCAATTCGTGCAAACATCAGTAAGGGTGAATATGACCTGGCAGTCAGGGAGTACAGGAAAGCGAAATCCATTGTTCTGCCTTCTCATGTACGCTCTAGTCCCTTGCATTTTCTTTCGCTCATATTCTTGGCATGATATCAGTTGAAAATCCGTTACATGGAAGTGTGTACTCTCAAATAATGTCATAGGGTTTGATTACTCATTTTTTCCCCCAATGGTGGAGAACCTGGGGATGCTTGGGTAGAATACCATATCTTACCATAGCTTAAGTGGCTTACCTTATAAACAAGGATGTGAATGGTAAAAGACAATATTTAATCGACCTTCAAACATCTATATTGAAACTTAAGATCAACACGTATAAACATTTTCTAGTTTGATATGGTTCAGTTATAAAGCCTTTTACTTTTTTATGTTCAGATACTTAATGTTAAATGAGGGCATATTAAATGATGCATTTTATTCTGTTTCTGTATGATATTCTTGGTTGTGGTTTTGTATGATATCTATAGCCAGTTAATTTAATAGAGGATTCCTTGCTGGTAATGCGAAATACAATCTCTATCATAGTACTAGATAATTTTATAATTTTACAAGATTCCATGCTGGTAATGCAGTGTGCAATTTATATCATTAGTAAGGAATAAAACACTCACTTGGATATGATCATCTGTGCCTTGCTCCTGTAAAGTTAATGTAACATGATCATATGATTTTTAAACTGAATATAGTTGTAATTGTATATATGCATGAGTTTCAAATCCTTTTGCATGCATACCTAATACATCATTTTAGGTGGGAATCCTCAAACGTGTCCTGGAGGAGGTTGAAAAAGTGATGCAAGATTTCAAAGGCATGCTATATAAATCCATGGAAGATCCACATATCGAATTGACAAATGTAAAATTTCTTTATCCTTCATCTGAAGTTGTTGTGTGAAACATTTCCAAATCATGCTGATTTAGTTATTTCTTCTAATTAAGTGCTCTTTGAAGTGTATTCATGTTGTAATGCAGCATGCTTTGAAATGTTTTGATGATTGTTATATCTGGCAAGAATTATGGAAGTAACTTGAATGGTTTCATCTGTCTTGGAGGATAATAAAGTAAATTCATTTTCAAATAGCTAGTGGCCTGTGTTTGCTAACTGAAGATTTTTTTCATAGTTAGAATGGCCTAAACAAAAGTACAGAACTTTAGGTGAACCCATATGTCATGAGACCTGGGTTCTTGTTATTTGCGTTGGATAAATGCATCTTTTGTACAAACCACAGGTAAGCAGTGATATAGATACACACATAACCTGCAAGGCCAGCTTTGCATCAATCTGATATAGTTGTCTTTACATTTTGTTAGTCAATTTAGGCTTTGAAAGAAAGAGTAAAATAGAGACATATAGAGTTGGATGCTGATTGAAGTGCATGTTTTTGGAGTTTTGCCCATGGTTCATAAATAATTTCTGTGGTCAACTAATTGCTAATCAGTGTAAAATTCTTACGAGCATATGCTTGTGTCAGAATCAAGTGACAAGTGCTTGTGTACTGATTTAACATAAAAAGTGAAGCTTAATGGTTTTATTTTAAAGTCTATGGGTAAAAAGTTTGCTTGGAAAGTTTTCTGTTACTATCTCTTTCAGTTTCTACAAAGAGAAAAGACATAATGGTAGAGGAAAATGTTCTCATTAAGTGGGGTTTGGTGTACTATCGTTTTTAGAGAAAAAAAGAAGAAGTGGGGTTTGGTGTAGTCAATCTTTTGTAATGGTAGAGGTGCAAATTAATGACTTATAAACACAAATGGGAGGAAAAAAAAGAAAAGACATAAGAGATGAATTAGTAGATGCGCATCATGATTTATCGCGATAGATTAGATTGTACTGTCCGTGTAAAAATTTAAAAATGAGATTAATTTTTTATTTAGAATTGTAAGATCTACTCCAAGGCTGATTTTTTTTTGTAGTAGTACTCATAGCAATGAAAGAGATCACACTGGAGGTCAGTAAAGAAAATGAAAGATAAGGGTATGTGGTTGCTTTGTTTGCAGCATGCCTTGAAAAATGATACCCACTCCATGTCTTAAGATGTATGTAGGTACTGGTGGTGGACAATGTTTCTAAGGCTATGTTTGGACAATGTCTTAGATACAAAAAGTTATTTTTTCTCACAAAACAAATAAAACATACAAACACATTTTTATTTCAAAATTTAAAATTCAAAATTTCCCTACCAAATTCTCCTCACATAATTTAAAAATTTTTCCCTCCAATACAAATTTTATTCTCTCTTCCAAATACTTTTTCTTACAAAAAAATCCCACCAAAATTTTCACACATTCCAATACAAAATTTCTCAAATAAACCACAATCCAAACATAGCCTAAGAGTGTCTAAGAATCTTTGTTGGTAATGTCCATAAGGATGGTATGTGAATCAACGTATTGAGATTGTTAACTGTCTAGTGCTATGTTCACTGGATGTATAAAAATTGTTGCCTTGGCCCTGGTGTTGGACATAATGCAGGTAAATTGCCTGGTAAAGCAGGGAAGTAAGCTGGCTGTTTCAGACATAATTTTCACCAGTACTGCTAAATTTCTGTTGTCTCTGGACTCTATCCTTTGGTCATGTCTACATTAAAACTTAAGTACTTTATTATACACACTTGCTCACACTTGCAAAATAGTTAGAAGTAAATATACTCCAAATAACGGAAGAGTTACAAGTGGACAGATTATTGGATTTTCTATTTTGCAGAGGGCAAAACTTGTATAATGAGTGACGAGAGTTTTCGCAGGAATCGATTGGTGAATTATGGGAATGTATCTTCTTAATGTGGCAATCATTCTAATAACATTTGATTTCTTGAATTAAAAAATCCAGTAGAGAAGAAGAGGATAAATTAACATAAGTGAAAGGAGAACATATGGGCTGGAGTGTAGGCTTCTAATTTGAGTAAAAACTAAATTGTCAAATTGTTATTTGTTAGATACTAAAAAATGGGAAAAAGTCTTTCATGTATTTACATTTTGTGTGCATGGATCATTTTCATGTCTTCTGAGGTCTGAATCATTCTGTGGGTGTTCAGTGCATCTTTGCATTTTGGGGAATCCGGTTCTTTATTTAAGACACCTGAGAAATGTCTAGGCATATTTCTGACCCTTTACATGTAGTGTCAATTTATGGTGCTCTGTCAATATTCATTTACTCTGTCTCTGTCTGTCTCTGTCTTTCTGTCTCTCTAATACTGGACTGGCCACTCTGTGTAGCTTGAAAACATTATAAGGCTTTTAATGGAGCTGGAGCCAGAATCAGATCCTGTGTGGCATTACCTTAGTATACAGGTGAGAATCTTCTCTTCATGTGTGCTGTTCCCTTGATTTTGTGTGACAATGGTAGGATGTATTTTACCAGACAAATTTAATATTTTATTGTTATAATCTTCCAAGCTTGCCTGATATTTTCACTAAAGTACAATATACTTTGAGGAATTTCTAGGGATTCATTTTTGGCATTTCATCGACTCTTTCTATGACATATACATAGCAAACGTGTGTTTGGAGAGCAAAGGAGGACCTATGAACAGTTTGTTAAATGGTTCTAGATCTTATCCTGCCTGCAAATGAATTCTGCATGTTGATTTGAATAACATGCACTGGATGACTAAGTTTCTACGGAAGGTCTTCAAGCTTAGGGGCCTTTGTAACTAAATTGCACCAAATTCATTTTTCAAGACAATCCCTCATAAATCCCAAATATTAAGCAATTTGGCAGAATGCACAGGCTATAATTCTAGCATTTTTCTAGATGCAGCTTCGGGAAAAAATTGTGCTCAACTCTGATAGCTTTTCAATTTAATCTGTGTATTCATGAAGCAAAAAACGTCAATGTCGCCTACTTTTTGGAGGAGAGAATGAACTTATTATGCATATTTCTGCACCAAATTAAAGTAGGATACCTGGTGATGGAAAACCTCTTGAGGAGGGCAACAAAGAAGTGCAAAGACAACAATAAATTTTGTTTCTTGAATATCGACTGTCAGTTTATGTTTGAACTTATTAGCCTGGAAACCTGCATTTCTTAATTATCTACCAGCCTTGAACCGCACATATTATATGCCATTTACTATTTGCCTGTGGCTTGTAGAGGCTTTCTTGATTATTTTTACTATATGGGGGAGATTTCTTATACCAATGATCCCGGGATAAATTTTGAGCTCTATTATGTTGTGTATTCATCAGAATCGTAGAATTCGAGGTTTGCTTGAGAAGTGCACTGTGGATCATGAAATAAGGATGGAGGCTTTGCACAATGAGATGCGTGAAAAAGCTCTATTAGATGCAAAATGGAGGCAAATTCAAGAAGATCTAAACCAGCCTGTGAGTGCACGAGTTATATGAAATGTATATTGCCAATTGACCTGGTAAACCATAATTCTAATGATTCTGACCTGGTACTGTCAGTTAGATGTCGATAACTCTCAAACTATTTTGGGAGATCTACAATCACTAGGCCAGACTGGTGAAGAAGTTGATGCTTTAAGAGGAAGGTACATCCGTAGGTTGACTGCTGTACTTATCCATCATGTACCTGTCTTCTGGAAAGTAGCCCTTTCTGTTTCTACTGGGAAATTTGCGAAGGTATCTTACTTTTCTTAGTGGACCTCTTGAATGTATTTTCCAACTGAATAGGTTATAGGCCTGAAGGCTTTGTCCAATAGCACCAAATTTGATTTCTATTGGATGTTTAATTTGATGCTTCTCACTTTTCATATGTTCAGTTTTTGTGTATTTTGTTTTATTTTTCTTTCGTTTTTCAAAATCATTACTCAATCAATTTTGTATTCGACTGCCTATGAAGTGCTGTGGAAACTCACAGGAATATATATTTACCATACCACCAAATTGTGTTCTTTTGAAGACTCTGATTGTTTACACCAAATACCTACATACGCTTTGTCTATCGCAATCACTTACTTGTTGGGGCCATCAGTCTGTTGACAATTTTTTAAACCAAACACATTAAAGGTGATTAATTTCATCACAATATTCCAAGTAGAATAACTACTTTTGCTGTTGCTGATGTCATATTATACTATATTGTTTGTTTTCTTTCTAGATATTGATTATGTCCTGTATCTTATTTATCTCTTCTAATTTTACATCTTTTGGAGTTCAACGTAATTGAAATTCTATTTTTCCCTTGCAGTCTTCCCAAGTATCTTCTGATTCAAGTGCTAACACATATGGAAATAAAACTGAGGAAAAAGTTGCTGATGGCAAGCTTTCAAGTCATTCTCTTGATGAAGTTGCTGGAATGATACGGAATACTCTATCAGTATATGAGTCTAAGGTAAAATTTTATTTGTTTAGAAATTGGTTCAGAATGGTAGTATGTACGGATAGTATGTTATTACTATGTTGAATGCCCATCCAGAACTATAGAAAGAATTTAGAGAAAAGAAACAATAGGTGAAGTTTGATGAGGATGAAATCTCAACTATTGTAGGAGAACAGCTTCTAAGATTAGAAAAGACCAAAGAAAAATTAAATTTGATATTGAAGAGGAAGAACGGCCAAAACAGTTATTTCTTCTTAGAAGCTGTGATCTAAGAAACAAAAGATCTATTTCTTCTAGTAATTGCACAATACCTTTAATGAAGCACGTGTTGTACACAAGGAATTGGAAAACAACACACAAAGTGTGGTCTAGCATTTAAGCAAAATGAAAAAGGAACTAAACTAATCAAAAGGAATAATATGTATGAGAAGGCCCTTGCCCTTAAGATAGCCGGCAAAAATGCAAAATTTTGTAGGCAACAGTTGCAGTTAGGATTTTTAATCATGGTTTGTTCTGTTCTTTGACCTCTTCACGTAATGCTGAGAATTGATTCCTTGCTCAAAGACTAATAACAAAGACCCTTAACCACTGAGGCTATATATGATTCCCAAATCTGAGAATAGCTTAAAAGAAGCAATTTGATAATTTTTTATTATTAACCTCACCTGTTGTTTTATGTTATTTCTTCATTTGAACTTATTAGATATTATTTTCTTATAAATGTTAATGTTCTAAGCATCTCCTCTTTGGAGACTTCCTTATTGGTTGAAAATATATCTCAATGATTAAACTGCTTGCCCAGGTTCTCAACACATTCCGTGACCTTGAAGAATCAAATGTGCTTCGCCCATCATTGATTGGTTCTATAAAGGAGATATCCAAAGCATGTCAAGCTTTTGAAGTGAAAGAATCAGCGCCTTCTATTACTGGTATCGGAACATGCTTTCTTTTTCTACAACTCTTAGCTCTAAGTTTGCTTTCTAAGTCATTTTTTGAATTGATTGACAGTTATAGCACTCAGAGCACTTCAGTGTGAAATTACGAAGATTTACATACTAAGGCTGTGCTCATGGATGCGCATTTCAACAGAAGAGATATCGAAAAATGAATCTTGGGTTCCTGTGTCCATTTTGGAAAGAAACAAATCTCCTTACACAATCTCTTCCTTGCCTATGGCATTTCGTGCCATTATTGTTTCAGCAATGGATCAGATTGATCAGTAAGTATGACAATATTTCTTTTTGCTTTTACACCATGAAATTTTGATATAAATTTAGACAATTTCATCTTTGAAGTTTATGAGGTAACAGGCTTGCTTACACACACACACACACACACACACACACAGACACACACACACAAAATTGTTTGTGGCCATGTTTTTGTTTGCCCTTTCTAATGCACAATATTCAAACTTGCAAATAGACTTTTTTTTTTATATTAACTGGAAACTTAGCTTTCCATTTTGGCTTACCCTCTAATTGAAAAAAATAAATAAATAAATAAAATCCTCTCCAAAAGGAATCCAAAAAAAAATAAAAAATCTTGTGGATGCTTAATGATATTGGTTCGGAATCTGAATTAGTTGTTTGCTTCCAGACTTTCTAAGCAGCTGGTCCTATTCGTAACTGTATTTTTCCATCTCGTGTGATCCATTATATTAGATGTAACTTTTCAGGATGATCCAGTCTTTGAGGAATGAGGCCACAAAGTCAGAGGACATTTTTGGGCATCTTCAAGAAATCCAGGAGTCTGTTAGAATTGCCTTTTTAAACTGTTTGCTACATTTTGCTGGTATTAAGATAAGTTGGTGTTTCATTGTCCGTTAAGCATGGCTAAAAGAATGATATCTTTAATATGGTATTTCTCTTGATTGATCAGGTCATCTTGAGCAAATTGGCAGTGAACTTACTCTGAAAAGATCAACCAAAGAAAGTTCACAGTACCAAAATGGTTATTCTCATGAATTTCAAGAAAAGTCATTTGATCCGCTTCCTGGAAGTGTTACTGATCCGCATCAGCAGTTGCTTATGGTCTTGAGTAATATTGGATATTGCAAAGATGAATTAGCTCGTGAGTTACATAAGAAGTACAGACATATATGGCTGCCTTCAGGGTAGATAATGAGTCCTTTTTGACTATTTCTTAGTATTCAAAATGATTTTTCCATCTTATGTGTCTCTAAATCATTATGAGTGACATGTCTAATGCTGCCCCATCATGAATCTAGTTCTTGCAACATGGTAAAAGTGAATACTTAGTCAGATTTCTTCAAGATCTACTTCACATGTCCGTGTAGCACACTCAACATTTTCATCTACAATGGTTGTGGCATTTTGTCTAGGATGGCTTTGAATCAATTTAGTAATCTTCTAGTTGCACTAAAATTTGTTTATCATGACCTTGATCCCTACGATCCCACCCTTATGGCTAAATGAGAAGATAAATTGAAAGATGCTAAAATAAGAGATGACATGATCTTATTTCTCTTCTGATTTAACCAAGTAATCTTTTCACTTGGCGGCAAGTGAATGGATTTAGATGATCAGATGATGCATGATTAGAAATTTTCATTTTCTTCTGGAGAGGTGTACAATTCTCTCCATTATAGTTATAAATTTATACATGTATTCTTCATTTTGATTATATTGCAAGTGTTATATTGGGTAAGTTCTTGGGCCATGCTTGGAAACTGGTGGTTTTCATGAATCTTTGAATACGTTGTTGACTTTGCGTTATTATGTCTTTTCACGTCAGGGGAAACGATGAGGAGGACAGTGACATGCAAGATTTGATCATGTCTTTTTCTGGGCTTGAAGAAAAAGTTCTTGAGCAATATACTCTTCCAAAGGTATGGATAGGCAAATCATGGTTATACTTGGACATCTCTTAATCCACTCAGAAGAAAAAACATGGTTGTATCTGATCTGCTTTATGCTACCTAATGCAACCTTCCTTTTATTTTATACAATCTGGCCAACTAACTATATGCTTTTCATAAAGAAATGGAGTTTATCTCAGTTGTCTATTTGTGATGGGCATTCATAGATTATCTGTTTTAGATGACTGCTATGTGTGGCTAAATGTGGCTTCAGATTTATGCAGCTTCTTGATTTGCTTGTGAATTGTAATATGGTTTACATAAGGAGCTATTTTGTGAGATTCTGGGTAGTCAACCTCAACTTCTTACTGAAACATCTGTAATGTGGACAAAATTTACTGCATAAGAAGCCACAGATTAGATTGTATGATTTTTGCTGTAGCTTAACTGAGAGGCACGTGGAATCTTACGTTGGAAGGGATAGAGCATGCAACTGATGAAAAAATTTCTGCATGTCATTTTATTATCGTTTGTTCTCATTCCTTGCGCGTTCTATGAAAACTTTTATATATGTCTTAGTTTATGGAGGCTAATCTTGATACCCATTCCTCTGGATTTTCAATCCATGAACTTTTCTTCCTTTTCTTTCTCTTTTGTTTTATTTGCCTTGGGCATAAGTTGCAGACTTTTTTAATTCTTGGAGTAAGACATGAAAATGTACAAGATGTCATAAAACAGATATCAAACATATGGGAGAATAGTAGCGGCATTTGGAATAAAATTCAAACCCATGGTCTAATATAATGTTTCTTACTTTCATTAACATTCTAAGAGTTAATCTTTCTTGCAAACTCACTGTTCAGTTAGTTTATGTTGCAATTTTGATGGCTAGATAGTCTAAGAAAGTTTGAAGACAACTTATTTTCCTTACCTGCCATGGAGATATTTCTACTGAATCTCATATAGAATGTTGCAGCTCATCAGTCTGAATGAGGGAGAGTTAGCTTATGAATGTAGGATATAAATGCTAACTCAAACATTGAAACTTTATGTCTGAGGAATTTACCTTTTGTATGATCTTTGTTGTCTTCTGTTCAATTATTGCATTTAACCCAGAAGGTGTTTCACCCTGGTACTTGAAAACCGAGTCCGTTATCATCTTCTGCAGTTAAAATCAATCCTCTCATGGAAGAAATTTGGTAGAATTGTATGAAAAGAAAATTTTGATATACTTTACAAAATTCTAATTGAAGCTTCTAAATATTTTTCTTCTGAAGAATTATTACTGATGGTGTTCATAAGATATTGCAGGAGGATAGTTGTAATAGAAAGATTAAATGAGCCTCTGCTAATTCCTTAATGCTTAAAGCTAGGGCAGTAAAGAACTTATTGATTTCACTATTCTTCCTTCTGTGAAGCCCGTGCCTTTCTGCACTTCTATATCTTTTTTAATTGGCATTTTTTGCAGACAAATTTGATCAGAACAGCTGCTGTAAGTTATTTGCTAGATGCTGGAATTCAGTGGGGGTCAGCTTCTGCTGTCAAAGTGAGGATTCACTATCTATATTCCTCTTCTTGTTATGACTCTTGTTTTTCATGTTTTGTCGACCTTTTAGCTAGTATTGCTTTTCCCCTTTAAAATTGTAGTTTTTGAATACTTTGCAGGGTGTGCGAGATGTAACTGTGGAATTGCTGCACACTCTGGTAGCAGTGCATGCTGAGGTACTCTTCACCAGGCTAACTTCCTGTTCTGTATTTTCTCTGTGAACTTGAAGGAGATTTTCTTAACCCAATTTGTTGAATCTTCAATATTTCATGCCTAGTCATTCTTTCAATTGTTCATTACAGGTTTTTGCTGGTTGCAAGCCATTGTTGGATAAGACGCTTGGTATCCTTGTGGAAGGCCTGATTGACACTCTCCTGAGCCTTTTTGATGAAAACAAAACAAAAGATCTAAGGGCTTTGGATGCGAATGGTTTCTGTCAACTCATGCTTGAGGTGAATTGAAGTTTGTCTTGTTTAACATTGCCTTTATTGCAAATAAAATCTGTTGAACCATTTTTGATTGTCGCATATTCATCATGCAATGCACATTGTAATACTTTGACATTAATCAGGGGAGATGTTAACATGTTTCAGTTTATCCTTTCATCATTTTCAAGCTATTTGGGCATGTCCGTATCCATGCATGTATGTGTCGTGGTGTGCTGCTGGGCAGGTTGGAGAAGGAAAGAAGGGAGAACATGGAAAAGTACTAAAGGGGAGAGGAGTACCACACTAAAATTCCTTCTATCTTGTTCAAAATTTAGTTAAAGAACCTGAGAAAAAAACAAAGAAACAGAATTCCAGCTTTGCTATGTACTTTTTCAGCATTAATGAAGTATATGCACTTTCCATTTCCATCATGCTTAGAGAAATATATTGTCTTGGTTAACATATGCCGTGAACATTCTGCAGCTCGAGTATTTTGAGACAATATTGAATCCATATTTCACTTCTGAGGCAAGAGAATCTCTGAAGTCCTTACAAGGAGACCTATTGGAGAAAGCAACTGAGAGTATCACAGAGACAATCGAAACCCCAAGTCATCAACGTCGGCCTACACGTGGAAGTGATGATGTGCTTGCTGATGAGAGGCAGCAGGGATTGAGTGTATCTCCAGATGACTTAATAGTAAGAAATTTGTTCTCTCTCTCTCTCTCAGACACACGCAACATGCTTTGCATTGCACTTCCTTGCAATGAGTTTGATGCTTGAATATTGGCTTCTCCTGATTTTTTCATCTTTTCGAATTTCAAACTTTTTCCAGTGTAGCAGTTAGTATGTATCATGATCAATATACCACTTGGTAAAAGCAAATGCTACAAGTAATTATGTAGGGCTGACTTTTTAATAGTTATCTTCCTTTCTTTGTCCCATTTGTTAAGAATGCTCAGAGTAATTCCTTTTCATGCTTCCATCTTTGTTTAGGTGCTAGCCCATCAGTGTAGCACCGAGCTTCTTCAAGCAGAACTTGAGAGGACTCGAATTAACACAGCATGTTTTCTGGAGTCAATTCCGTTAGACTCAGTTCCAGAATCAGCAAAAGCTGCTTATGCATCTTTTAGAGGATCAATGGAGTCTTCTTCTTTTAGAGGACAGATGGATTCTCCTAGCAGAAGTTTCAAAGGCTCTCAATCTTTTGGGTCCCCAAGTTTTTCTCGGCAAAGGCGTAGATAACTTAGTTCCGACATTTTTGTTTTTCCTTTTTCTACACTGTTTCTGTAATTGTTG
Source organism: Gynochthodes officinalis (assembly GCA_020080225.1). Lineage (NCBI taxonomy): Eukaryota > Viridiplantae > Streptophyta > Magnoliopsida > Gentianales > Rubiaceae > Gynochthodes > Gynochthodes officinalis. Next base: position 31,511,524 of record CM034620.1, on the reverse strand, counting down.
TATTCTAGTAATTCAATATATTCTTTGCGTGAAAAAAGAGATAGCCCATGCTGTCCCAAAATTGAATTTTCCTTGCACACCTTGTTTATCCTCCCATTGTATTAAGAATTTAATCTCACAGCTTGTTTGTAAAATCCATATTTGTTAGTTACACAGTAAAATGTCTAGCTTTGCTCGTTTTATAACCAGCGCCTCAGCAGCGCTTGATTGTGGTGTAGGGACACTCTGATTCGTTGAAATTGATTAGTGTGCACAATTTTTTCGATTCCTCTCTGTTTTTAACTGAATTGTTGAATTGGATATAGATATTCTGCTCGTCAACTTGCACATACAGGTTGGCACAAAATGGCCCTTCAGTCTGTTGTTTTTTTGCTCTTAAATGGTTTGGATGAGGCACTGCATTGTGAGACGCAACCCATATGGTTTAATCATGTCATTGAGATTGGCTTTGGATCATCCTTCGGTGAAAGCTTGTTTATTATGTGGCAGTCAGATTTGAACATTTTTTTGATGTTTCATTATGCAACTGTGATTGGAGCTAATATGATTCATTTAAATCGGCCAATGGTCAATGGATGCGCGCCATTGAAACAAAGTTGAGTAGTTGAAGAAAAAGGGCTAAAACTTGAAGAATGCCAAATATAATGTATTGCTAAACCAAAAGAACTTATCAAATTGAAGATAACTAGACACCACCTTAAAACATTTAGGGCCTACAAGTTCTGGATACCAAGACATGCTTAGAACCTGAAATTTTTACAACCTAAGGAAAAAAATGACCTTGGAACAACGAGAAACAAAAGCAAACTAGATGAGGAATTAGCGAAGAATGAAGATAACCCAAACAAATTCCTAGTCACTTGTCCAAGGCAATGGCAATTTGTGTGAATGGCCAGAGTATAAACAGCCAATTTCGATAGCCCCCCAGGAGAAACCAATTTGTTGGAAGGAGATATCCAGAAGTCCCAGAACCAGGCTTAATTGCTAAACTAATGATTTCAGTGTGCCATTACCAAACATAATCATTCGCAATCAACCACGGAACCCCAAAGATGTCAAATTGGAATTTCATTGCATTCATAATCTAATCATGTCAGCTTTCAAATAGTAACAAATGATAAAAAGTAAGCCAATACTACAGTAGTAACAACACAATAAAGATAAGAGAAAGCTCCTGCTTATCAAGCTGTTCTCAGCGGAGGAGAAACCAGTATGACACCATCTCCTCTGACAAAGAGAAATGGAACTGTCCGCCTGGTTGCCTGAATCATGCAGCATACCGATATTAGAAAGCAGAATAAGAAATCAATTTGTTACATCAAATGCATGAATAGCACTTCCATTTTAAACTAATAAACATTTACTTAATTCTCCATTAGAAATTACAGCTAATTTCCAGACTTTGTTTCAACTCAAACAATAAAGTCTTGAGAAATCTTGCCCAATTGTGAGGGCTAATATAATCCACATGGAAAGTTATATGCAACACCTATTGGTGTTTGATTGCTTACTTCTTACATCAATCTTTTCATTAATTTAAAAAGAAAAAAATCAATCCATTGGAACCCTGGAAGTATTACGACCCAGAATACAAAAACAACTGTTAAGCCTTTATCCCACTACGTGGGTCAGCTATATAGACCATATCTCGACCCAGAATAGAATTGACAAATTGATTCACCCTGAGCTTTTTAACTGTTCTAAAGAGGATCTTTATGATACAAACAGTTGTAATTTATACTCCGCATACATTTATCACAATTAATGAATTTCGTGTTCATTTATCTAGTAGTGATATTTTGTTTAGTCATTTATGCGTTCAGGTTTCTTGTTAGAGACATGATAGAAGTTATAAGGCACACCTGTATAAGATACTGAGGTTGAAATAAATAAGAGTTTTCTCAATGGAGCAACAGAATTGAAGTTCTAATCAAACTAATAGCTAGGTGGATAAGACGCAAATGAAGAGATTACGCTTTGCTCATTTTCTTCCCGGCAGGATAAATGGGATAAGTCACCAGCTAGGTTGAAGGAGCAAGACTATAATTTAATATATATCAGATTTCATCTTTCTATTCTCATTAGGCTAAAATCCCTTTGACCGCTAAACCCATATGCAACTACATTTCCTTGTGAAAACAACCTAACATGCTTTGGTATCCTTCATCTCTGCACCACCCCACTTTTTCTTACCACCCTAAAACTATTGTTCCATCTTGAGCACATATTACCACGCTTTAGTCATCATCTACTTTAGTATAATAGCACCTGACTAATTAATATAACGAAAACAAATAGAATAAATGTCACAGAATAAGAACAAATATAATAGTTGCCTTACCCTGACAATCTCCTCATAAGTTTCATCATCAATCTCCACAGTTGTTACAATCTCTTCAACATCTCCCAGAATCATGTTTAGATGCTGATCATAAGCCTGAGATAGTTTCCATATAATCACAATATTATGGTTTGGCCCAAATGCAGATAAATCCTTCCTAATATGAGGAAAGTTGCCAAACAAGAGAGAGATGGAGAGGGAGAGAGGGAGGGAGAGAGAGAGAGAGAGAGAGAGAGAGAAGATGGCACTTATTAAAAATATGAATCTAATCTCATGCAGAGAGCAGAAAAAATTTCTATTGCAGGCTAATTTCCCTTTTTTGGGTTAGAAACGTCCTCCCACTATCTCTTTAGTCTGTCAAGCATGAAAATAAGGATAACTCAAAAAGAAAAATGTGCATGTTATAGCTTAAATTACTTGCATAGTTATTAAAAATCTTAGTACTCAATTAGGAATCTAGAACACAATTAAATGTTGTTTGTCATTGAGATGTCTATCCAATTCATGCAGTGCTGTAAAGTGTTTAACAAAGTGATTAAGCTCAAGTTCTCACCAATATTGTGTCACCTTTGCATATTCAAAATTGGATAGACATTATATCATGATCAACTTCTCACAACGTAAAACTTAATATGCAATTTTTTGATTCCAAAATGGCTATACATCTGTTTGCTACTCATCCGTTACTCTTACCCCCTCTTACTTAGTTTCCACATCCACAGATTATGATTTATAATGATTTCAGCGTTTTTCAACAATAAACACATCGGTTTGAAAGAAACTCCAATGACTTAAAAGGTAAAAGGTGAGAAGTAGTAGCTATTCATGTCCCCTAACAACTATGCCCTCGATCCCAAAGAAAGAGTTTAGTTTGAAAAATTTTCTTTGTCCTAGAAAAAGAATCCACTTTTTGGATGAAATTTTTGTATTACCCTTACTACTAATAACAATATATAACCTAAATTAAAAAATAAGGATAAAAATGTAAAATTATACATTCAATTGTGCATTAAGTGTGTTGTGCGTTGTAACTTAGAAAAAGTTACACGAAATCAAAAGTGGACCTTTTTTTTTTTTTTTTTGAGACAGAGGTAGTATAAGATTTTATAGCCAGAATAGGCAAAAATGTTCACATCCTGACAGCCAAATGTCATCCCAGAAAACAAAATACAACAAAATAAGGGATTTCCATAGCATAGCTCTTGCATAAGTTATACCTTCTGTTGCACAATTTTGTTATCAAACCTAAATTTCAGGAATAAAGGAAAATAAGAAAAACTGCATGGATAGGTAAGCAGCCATAAAAATGAATGACCTTTTCCAAAATAATGTTTGATAAAAACAACAATGCAAATGCTTATGTGCTACTGGTTCTTAGCCAACAATATAAAAAGTAATATCCTATTCTTATAGGAAAAAAATACACTGTCAAGAAGCATCTATTCAATAGAAAGTCTTAGGATGTTTACAAGGCAAGGTAGACAGCCACATGGGTTGGTCATTGTAACTATCATAAACCAACAACAGCAATTACAGGAAGCAACTTCTTCTGGTTAATATTAAGATAATGTATATAAATTGGATTTAACTAATCTCATTCACAACCTACCAATTAGAATAGAAAAAATAAAAAAAAAATTATGTTGTTGCCAGCGGAATGAACTTTGTCAACAAAGCCTAAATAACGTTTTCTTCTAGTCTCCCCATCTAAAATAACTAAAAACCCATCTAGTCTGCAAAATCTTTTCCATAACTGAATACAACAGAAAAAGAAAGAAGAGAGATTTCTGTTCACTTTTTTCTATTAATTTATTGTTCACATAGCTCTTAATAACAAATAATTCGCCTTAGAATGGCAAGAATTCGCTCTAAATCGCCAAAAAGCAAAGGCATTCTCCCAGAAAAAGGCTTCAATACAAACCCAACTGTGTCCTAGCCCCGGATACATAAAAAATTAGTAACAAACAAAAAGAAAGACATTCCCTTCTTCTTCTTTTTCATGGGCTTTACAGTGCTTGTTTCCAAAACATTTCCTACTAAAACCAAAAGGGTTTTATCCAAATTCACTAAAAAGGAAAAAGGATCACAAAGAACACAACTTTAATCCAAACCCAGGTGAGTCCAGGCGAGTAACGACGCATACGAATCGCAGAATCACTTAAATCCTCAAATACCCAACAAGCTCAAAAAATATATATACATACATGAAGTTTGCCGCGAAGTTCTCGGTCATGGCGAAGCTTGACGTAGATGCGTTCATCGAGGCTGAGGCGGATGAGGTCCAATGGCTCTTTGACGGCACTCTCCTCCTCTGTACTCCCCATTCTGGATTCTTTAGATTTTGGGTTACGTTGAAATTTTTGACGTCCCTTTTCCCCTATAACAACTACCAATAATCTGTTTAAGAATACGCTAGAGAAGAGCCTCCAGTTTTTCACGCTTTCGTTTGTATTATTCTAGTGCTATTGGAATATCCGAGTAAAGCTACCGTTCCTAGTCGACAAAATAATAAGTAATAACAATAATAATAATAGAGATATTTTGAAATTATTTTTTTATTGAAATAATCCAATCAACTGGAATTATATTTGAGTCAATTATTTATTTTGATTTTTTGGAAAATATAATTATACAATATTAAAATTTGGATAAAAATATTTTAGATAGATAATTACAATTCTAAAGTTTTTACAAAATATGCAAAAAAATTATACAATTTGATTATGTATAATATTTAAAAGTGACAAAAAGATTTTTATGATGAAAATATTGTAATGTCTAACAAAATTACAAATAATTGATTCTCTTTTCCCCTTTTCAGGGATGAAAAGTAAGCAATGATGATATTTCTAAAATAAAAGAAGATTTTTCATCACTAAACTATATTTGATTTTTGAAAGACTTGAATCTCAAAATAAAAATAAATAAGTGGACTAATGCAAAAAGAGTAAATATGAAGAGGATCAATTATCAATAGCTACTATTGTTCTTTAAACTCTAATGAAACTCTAATTTGCGAGTTAATATGAAGAAATTAAACTCTAATTTGCGAGTTAACTACTATTATTCTGTGATACGGGAGCAACTGTGATCTCGAATTTAACAATAATCAAGACTAATTAATGTTATCACTTTCTCAAGATCCATCTCAGCCCATCATCTTCAAAATAATAAAATACTAATTTATCATTCTTAGAAATCATTTTCTTAATCAATAGTTAATGTTATCTAAGGGGCCTGGTTGAGTTTTTTCTTTGTGACTAGGTTTCAATTTACAATCTCATATAGAATACTCTTATGAAATATTTGCATATTGGATTTAGAATATATCATGGCATGGTTTAAATATTTAATGGTCTGCAAATCAAGAGCATAAGATAATTAATTTTTTAAGTAGAAATTTAGATAATGGTAGTGGGAATAAATTATTTTCTTCTTCTTAAAATCAATGGGGTGGGACTTCACAAATATTTAAATAATTGGAAAAGATTCAATTTTCAAGTTGAGGATCTCAGTTGGATATTAAGGGGAAGATCAAGCACTTCATTTGGAGATGTTGGTATGGATTATTACCCACCAAGGACCAACTCATTAAGAGGGGCATGACAGAGGATCCTATGTGTAATATGTGTGGGGAACATTTTGAGACTCTATCACATGTTTTACTTTATTGTGGGAGTGCGAAGCTAGTATGGAAAATTGCCTCAATACAGTGGGAAGAGCTTGAATCGCAGGAGTAGTCTTTTCAAGATTGGTGGTTCCAGATGTGCATGGGGCTAAAGGGGGACAACTAGTAGGAGAAGATGCAATTGGTCGTATTCCTATTGTGGATTATGTGGAAATCTAAGAACCTATGGATTTTCAGAAAGGAATGGAGAGAGAAGAGAGTGGATGTGGAACTGGTAAAGGCTGAATGGAGGGAATTTCAAGAGGCAAAGGAGCGTAGAATAGCCAGTTCATAGTAAGATGGTTTTTTAAAGTGTACAATATATAGTTGATAGAGTAACTGCTTTGAGTCTAACTGTTAGTCTATCTGCTATACAGAAAGTAGCTTTAGCTTTTATGTGTTGAATGAGCTGAAAACTTCAACTTACTCTTTGTCTGAGTCTCGTTAAGAGTGCTTAGTTGATCATTACCATTTGGTAATATTGTATACGTTCATTATTTTGAAAATATCAATACAACTATCATTTTAAGGAAAAAAAAAAGTTGAGGACCTCAATATAAAACAAAACAGGTCTCTAACCAATATATAGTCTCTTTGTTCTAAAATAAAAGTCAATTTTTGTTTTGATATAGTTTTTTTAAACAATATATTTAATACATTATTAAATGTATAATTTAACATTTTTATCATAAATTTTTAATTTGAATTATATATTATCATTATTAGTAAGAATAATATAAAAATTTCACATCAAAAGTAAACCTTTTCTTTTAAAGACAAAAAAAAAAAAAATCTGAAATTGATTTTTTTTTTTTTTTTGACAGGAGGAATAATTAAGGCACAATTTGATGGTCATTTGACATAGACCAAAACATTCAGCTAAGAAGGGAAGGTAGGTCGAAATCGAAGCTATGGTAAAGGCAAGAATCTTTCCCTATAAATGCTATCGAAGGCAAAGCTATCTTTGAAGCTCTGGTAGAGTTTTAGCCAAAAAGATGATATAATACTATAATGTCATTATTGAAACAAACTCCCTGCAAATGCTGTTGTATTTAGCAGATAAAGAGAAAATACCACTTCATGCGAAAGATCTGATTAATGATGTTTTCCTAGTTGCTAACAATCTAAATTCTTATAATTTGGTTAAAGTAGATAGGAAGTGTGTGTAGGTTACACATATTCTGGTATGTAATGTGATACATCATTAGATTTAGTGATATGACGTATGGGATTTTTTAAAAAAAAAAAAAAAAAAGAGGCAAGAATCATGAAAAACATGAAAAAAGTGAAGAAGCATTAAGACCTTAGCTGGGAAATGGAGGTTTTTGGCTGGCTGGGTTGGTTTATTCATTTTGATCTTGTCATTGATTTGTGTTTCTGTTTAGAGCTCTACCTTTATGAAATTAGCAACTGGCCTGGCTGGTGCCAATTGAGAGATATGAGGTATGTCTATATATGATCATTGTTTTTTTTTTCTTTGGGGTTTATTTTGCATGATTAATCATTATATGAGTTAAATTCATCTACAAAGTTACTAACATGCTTTTCAAACACATATTTTTAGCCAAAATTCATGTAAAACTACAATTTCCCATTTGCCAAAAAAAATAAAATATAAAATTTTGCATTAAAAAGAACTATTAAAAAATCTCAAAATTTTTTTTAGAATAATGATATTTTTAGTGACTAATCATAATCACTTTTCATAGTGACTGATATAACAAGTATAAAAAGACAAAATTCACTTATCACCTTCCTTAAAAAATACAAAATAATAAGGGATGATTTTATCTTTTTATATTTTTCATATCAGTCACCATAAAAAGTTATTAAAAAAAATCATTACTCTTTTTGTTACAATATTTCTCACACTGTAAAATACATGCATTTTCAATTCTCAAACATTAAGAGTTGGAGTTGAGAGTAGAGTGATCCCTCCTCCTGGGCCAACCAGCCCATATAGGTAATCATTACAAGCCCAAAGATGTGGGATCTTCTGGCTCATATTTATGGTTTATTTTTTATATTGGATTTTATTATTATTTTTTTATCGATACAATAGTCCTAAAAGAGGGGTTGGAACATTGACTGAACCACGAAAGCGGTGCATGACACGATTAGGGTTTGAACCTTAGACCAACCTCAATCAAGAGCCTTAAGATTATGGCTGGTGGCCAAATTAGCTAAGCCAAGTTGGTTTTTTTTTTTTAATATTGGACGTGGAAATGTAGATAATTATGCTTTGAAATGACACTTACACTTTTGATTTGGACATGACTAGGAAACTGACGTGTCAAAATGGGCTCTTGGGTAATTTTAGCCCTGCTAGAATACAAGTGTGTGTTGGGTCATGAACTGCAATAAGATTATCACAAGTTTTTGGTCGTTGGGACTTGTTTGTATATGATTGTTGTTTTTTTAATCGGTGATAATATCTATTTTATTCTAGATTTAATCAGTGTTCTAGTCATGTTATTATTAAAATAAATGTATTATAAATTAAAATTATAATATATTTTTATGTTATATTAAATTCAAATAATATGAATAATAATTAAATTGTTAAAAAAACTTATACTAGAAATTTAAGTTTTTATTTAAATAATATGATTAAAATTTTAGATAAGTAATAATGTTAAATTTAGATGAGATCATTTAATTTAAATTTGATTAAAAGTATAGCACAATGTAAATGATTTGAAAAATCTTTTGTGAAATAAAAAAAAAGTATTGAATTTAATAAAGAAAGCTAGTAAGATTACAAACTATTTAATTATTCAGTACCATATTTTATACTTACTGTGTGTGAATGAACATTGTTTCTTGTATATATAATTAGATAGATTTACTACCATCTATTATAAGGAAAAATTAAATCGTTTTAAACATATTGGAAGAAAAAAAAATCTCATTTGGCTTGCCAAATGATGCGGAATTGTACTTATTTCAAATTAAGTATAATAATATTCTAACATATATTTCATAATTTATTTTAAGTCATAAAATGTCATAATTTTCTTAGGGTTTGTTTGGAATGTGATGTATTTGGAAATAGTTGTATTGGAATGTGTGAAAATTTTTGTGGGTATTTTTTGATAGAAAAAGTATTTTGGAAGGAAAAATAAGAGGGAAATTTTTTTAAAATTATGTAAAAGGAATTTGAGTAAGAAAATTTAAATTTTAAATTTTGAAATAAAAATATATTTGAATATATTATTTTTATTTGAAAATTTACTTATTTACAAATGAGAAAAGTCGGTGCAAACAGACCTACTTTCTTTTAAGGAACATCTTGTGAGAATGGAATTCAACCCACTTTATTCATTTGGCAAAGAATCAACTACGTGTCCAAATGGGCTTTGGGTATTCTAATGATGGTACTAATCTTGGGTCATCAATGTTATGGCCTTGATTTTGTTCTACACTTTTTCCTTACCTTATTCTAAGGAATATTTTCAGTTGAGAATTAAAATGATGGTCCGTTTGATTCTTCATTAGAATTGAAATTGATTTAAAATTAATTTTTTTTATTATATTTAAACGAGTTTTATGATTCGTTTCTTGTTTCAATTTATTTATAATGCTTATTTTAAAATATTTATAGATTATATAAATAAATTATAAAATTCAAACTAAAATTTATAGAAAATATATTTAATTTTAAACCAATTTTAATTCTAATAAAAAAAAATTAAACGTACGTTGAACCTATTTCACTCACCAAGCCAATGTACCTATTCTTTGAATTTGGAACTTTTTGTTATTTCTTTCCTCACAACCACACCTCCCCTCTCCCCCCTCCCAAAGAAAGAAAGAAAAAAAACACACAGAGACCATAAAAATTTCCAAAAGCAATAATAGAGTAGATAGGCAAATTAAATAAATGTAACTAACAAATATAAAGTCTCATTTTGATATGGAATTAAAGAAACTCATTTCTTTGGTGGGCTGATTTTTAGTTTTTACCCCTTTATGAAGTAGTACTCATTAATAGACAAGAAGCTGCTCAAAAGTACAACATGGAACATTAATAAAGCTTATCCATTTGAATGCTTCACATCAGTGATCAAACAATTGTAAGTGGACATGTGTAACAAAGTCACATACCAAAGAGAAGGAGACCTTTTTTATATATTTTTTTTCCTAGTGTGTGTGAGTGTGTTTTTTTTTTTTTTTTAATTTTTAAAATTTTTGGGCCTAGTTTATTTTATTATAGGATTCATGTACAATTATTTGAATGCGTGTTTTTGTGTGCAGTGTGTGTGTTTGTAATGTGCATTGTGGGCAGGCACATGGGGAACTCTCTCTAAAATTTAGTTTTACTCTGCAACTGAATATGGGCTTTTTGGAGTGCTTTGGTCTTGGTCCATATGGGCCCCCAACTTCCAACAACGAGGGACCCCTTCCACCACTCTCTTCGTCAATCATTGTTACGGCTCTTTGATATCTGTCTTTTTTCCCTTTATATTTTCTTTTTCTACACTTTTTTAAAAAAAAAAAAAAAACCTTTTTTAGCATAAAAGGGGTGAAAAGTGAAACTCGTGCTAATTATTATTCATTTTATACCGTAATGATGTCCAAGACAAGTTTTCACACACAATTGATTAATTAATTAATTAATTTAAACACTGCTTGGGAGTTGGAACTATTCTAAACCACACACCAATGTTACTTTATTTATGTGTTTTGGATCTTTAAAAGCCTAGATTAAGTTGGAAATTTTGTTATATAAGTGAATAATGTGTTGATCAAAGCTTTCAAGTTAATTATAGTGGAGAAAATTGTCCTTTAAATAGCCCCACCATGCATTGGTCTTTATCATGTTTACATGTTAAAATAAATTTTCTTGCTTGATGTTTTGTAATTCTTTAAAGAAATAGTTATAATATTATTTTATATTATATATGTATGAACGAAAATATGTATTTTAATAAAAAAGTAACAGTAATATATAATTCATATATTTGATCTCATATAATAATATAAAGGCTTAGAGAGTGGTGGTGTTGCTGCAATCAATATTCATTGCATACTAGGTAAATACTTTTGTTGTATGAAACACTTTTGTTGGAATGTACCATATATACTTTGGAAAACTTTTAGTAACAACAATCCATCTTCACAGAAATACTGTAAATTGTGTGCATATTATTGTATCTTTTGGTACAAATCTACCTGTGATGATGTGAGGTTTAACAAACAACTCCACCTGTAAATTACAACTTCAAATTTATGGTGTATGCATGGAAAAGACATTTTCATTCAATCTAACTAAACCTCTCCAATTACCAAAGGAGCACAAATGTTGGACAAAATTTATTTTGCACCACATTCTAAATTAAAATTGCTATGGATAGCCCTGTTGGCTTTCCTCTAATTAAACCAAGTAGTTTTGCCCTTAATCATTGTCTTCATCTAGTAAATGTTGGTCATATATTAAATTGGATTAGATGAATTTAAGCTGATCATCATAACTTAAAACATCATGCATTCGGGTTTTTTTTTTTGATAATCCAACTACGTAAAATGCCGAAATGGTCACCAACATCATATACCAGAGTTGGAGGTAAAGACAATTTTAATTTTGGACCAAAATTTTAGACTTCCATCACTTTCGATAGGCCAAACTCTTCAAATTAGACTAATGAGTCAAAAATTTGTAATTTACCGTTTGTGGAATTGCAGTTCTGGCCAGCCACCAATTAGTTACTCATGTATTAAACAATCAAGTTTGAGAAAATTAACTTTGTTAGAATGTCTTACATGTTTGTATTCTCTTGCATTCTCAGTTGACTTGTATCAAGGTTTACCAACTTTACAAAATTTGTATACCTCAAAAGTTTGAATGAATTTAATTACTATGATATTGGCTCTCTCCTCCCATTTTCCGTCTTGGCCTGCCATTCTCTACTTTTGTTTTTATCTTCTTCGGGTATCAAATTTAACGTTTGTTTTTCATTTTTGGTGCGAATCAACATTGATCCAGTGAGAGTTGAGTTCATGATTTATTAAACTGAGACGTTTTCTATCATTGCTAGTCAAATTACATAGAAGTTTATAAACTTCTAGGGGATGTACATTTCCTCTGATTCCTCCAGCCATATATGCAAAAACAAAAACCCACTTTTTCCATCCAATAAAAATAGTTAATTAAGAACTAATATCTTATATATATATATATATCTTTTTTATTTTTTGATTGAGGGTTGTGGAAATTTTTAATGGTTGAGGAGCCGACTTCAACTCAAGAGTTAATTACAATTAGGGGCGTCCCCTCCCTAAATCTTTTGTTAACTCATGTAGATCTGAAAATTTTAAGACAATTATTTATTAACTTTTCGAAACAGCTAGTAATATTAATCATTTCTGTATGGGTAAATAACACTATTTATCCCTTAATTTAGACTTTAGTTCGATTTTGTTTTTTACGTTTCAAAAGTTTCAATATTTAATTATTTAATTTCGATTCATGTTAGTCTTTCCACTATAATCAAATTAAATGGATTTAACGTATTCAATCATATGACTTGTATATATCTAGGGCAAAGGTAGTGGATGGAAAACAAAATAAAGAGTATAAATTACAAATAATCATTTCAAACTTTGATTCTTTCGCCAAATACTCCCTAAAAGTTTAATTTCATAATTTATCACTCACAACTTTATAATTTTCACAATGTATACCAATTTTTATTAATTATAAAAAATATATTAAGAATAGACAAAATTACCTATTAACTATGTATATTGCAAAGTGTCAAAGTTAGAAATGTAATTTAAATAAAATATTTATAAATTGTGCAAGTTACAGTATTGAATGTACTAAATCCTATTTAGTTTGATTTCATTAAAAAGACCAATTAAAACTGAAATTATAAGTCAAGAAATTAAATTGAAACTTTTTGAATGAGTAATGAAATCAAACTAACATTTCAAGTTTAGAACCAATGACACTATTTACCTTTACATACATGCATACACTTTTATCATTTGTTCTAAACAAAGTTTATATTCTTCATTTCTAAACGAGAATTTGATTCTAATTGTCTCTTATTCTCTTTTCTATTCCAATTTCTTCTCACTTTTCCCCACGCTAGAAAATATTTTTACCACGTGCAACCGAAAAAAAGGAAAAGATTTATCTATATTTTAATTCCTAATAGTGGGGAGCAATTTTTTTGACATCAAAATTAGCATTAGTATTTTGAATACCAATACATAGCTAGGAAAAAGGACCAAATTAAGTTCCCTCACAAAACCTCGTATTTAAGTTGATTTGCACAAACAAGTCTCATATTAATTCCATGAACAAAACATATTATGGACAATGGCAACACAAATTTGGTTACACGATGGAACATAATGCAAATTGAACAAAACTAATGTTGCTTCCAAATAAATCATTCCAATCACATGTTGAAGTACTCGTACGTGCTACGTTAACGCACTGTCCCAAAACAAGAATCTAATACCAATTTTGCTTTCATGGGATATCTTAACTAACTGGAGAGTATAATCTAACTGTGCATTTATGCATGATTGATTGTTAAGTCCACCTATCTATCCTTCTTCCTTTCTCTCTCGCACACTCACACACTGCCACTCACAGACTAACTGTGTGACTGTGTGTGTGATATGGAGCTTTGGCTAGCTCAATGACAGTACATTCCCCAATTGATTATGCCAAACTTGAGTCGGTTATTAACAATGGCATGTGGTTTACATGATGGATTTGGTGCAACTTCACATGCTATCATGCTTTGTTAATAGCACACATTAGCATAATCTTTTCATGTGTCCTCCTAAAGGGTTGTCCCATGGAGCTATATAGGTGTGCAATTAAGACACAGCACATGGTAGTATGTCTTGACAATGAGGCAAAGTTATTTTTTTTTTTCATTCCCTCCATCCTACGCTTAATTCCCACTGTAATTATACGCCCACACAAGTAGATAGATGTTTCATACAGCACTAGAGTATAATAATATTAGAATGATCTAGATATGAACAGATAATATAAATACATGACACAATGATTGGAAAACATTTTACATTTTGTGTCCATCAATGGAAAAACTTTGAGTAGAAACAAAAGATCGATAAAACTTATTTTCCACTTTTTAAAGTAATTTTATATATTTTTAATGTATCATTTATTTCACAATTATTATTTTAAAAAAAAAATACAAAAATGTGTTTTAAAACGCAATCTATATACCTCATTTAAAAGGCTACCTAGTAAAGAAATGAGATTAGAATCCATATACCTCATAACTTAACTTAGGCCATAAAACATTTTTACTATTAGAAAAAGTAAGATAAGAAAAAGAATTATTTCCTCTTATCAAAGCGGGCAGCATTAAAGCCAGTGAAGCAAAGAAATTATTGACTTTTGTTTACTATTAAATTTAACTGTCTAGTCTAAGTGATTAGTGACCAAGGTGAAAACTTATACTCAATGTAATATTTAATTCAATTCGTAGCTTTATGTTTATCCAAGTTTGAGTTAGTCTACTGTTTCATTGATCTAGATGTTTTCCTTTATCATTTTTGTTTGGTGATATGCATAATGTACATTATTGAGAGACCCCAATTAATGGATAACTTAAATGGGTAGTATAAGTAATTATAATGGAAAATCCTAGTTGACAGGTCACATTCAATAATTGATATTCATTGAAAACAAATTGATGCAAATGGTCAATTGTGTGGTTATGGTGACTAGAATGGGTTTGAGTCACAAATTCTCCATGGTGGGCTCCAATAGAGAATGTAAATTTTTTTGATACATGGCCTCCATTTTTGTGTCTTACAAGTGTTATTATATAGGTTTTGTAAGAAAAAGAAAGGAGATGAGAGAGATAAAGATAGAACATGAAGAATCAATCCACTTGGTGGGTTGCTTAGCTAATGCCAAATTGCTAGATAAAATTGAAAAGGGAGTTAAACCACATGGATGACACATGATTTATGCCTATATTCACATGCCTGCCATATTCAATTTTAAACCCCCCCCCCCCCCCCCCCCCCTTTGTGAGTGAATATGTAACTTTTCCATATGGGGCCAGCAATGTTTAGATCAGACAGCTCATATTGGTCCATGTCACAAGCCTTAATAGTTAACTACTTGTTGTGACATGAATGAATCGTCTTTCCATGTCAATGTTCATGGTTTTTTTTTCCTTTTTACATGATTATTTTCACGCACAGACACATCTTTTACCTCCATACATTTACATATTTATCAATAACGATATAAATATACATGTAATTAGGAACTTTTGGGTTCGAGATTTTCCCATTACAAAAAAAAAAAAGTACTAAAAAACCCTAATTAATTTTTCATCAGCTTATATATATATATATATACATGTAGCACATGGAGGGGGTGAAATAGATAGATACTTTGCTGCTATTTTGGGTGAGTAGATAGAAGCTTTCTTTACAGGTTTAGGGGGCTGAAACATATGCAGTTTTTATGCTGTAAAAGACAACAACATTCATGTATTTTGGAAAAGTGCTTCTGTTTGATGACAATAGGAATTATGGTCAACTGAACTGCTCATTTTCCTACAGCTTCTCCATATTTTTCGTGTCTATAGTAACAAGCCTAAATTGTCAGAACCCTGCTAGTAATTGCATGATGATGAAGAAGGGACAAAAGATCCTTAAACCCAAAAAAAAAAGAAAAAAAAAGTGTTGTTTTATAGCCACCAAGATAAGTAGTACTTCCTCCATTTCAAAAAAACTGTACTTTCAAATTTATTTTTTTAAAATAAGGGTTCATTTTGAAAATACTTTTACTAATAATGATTATTTATAGTTTAAAAATAAAAATATAAAGTTATACATTAAAAGTATTTTATCTAATAACTAAACAAATTGTATCTAATTCTAAGTCGACTATTTTTTAAGAAGAATGGAGTACAAAATATATGAGGCATTGCAAATATATAGAGAACTCTCATTTGAATGTGTAGGGAGTGACTCAACACCTTTTTTTTTTTTTTTTTGCATTCTTGAAATTTAATTTACCCCCAAGATTAATTTAGTGGGATGACTTGAAAGTGTAAGTCCTTAGTTAGCATGTATTAATGTATTTTACAAGTAAAATGAAAGGTAAATTAAATGTACAACTATGCATAATTCAATTTTAGCATATTCTAATGACTTCAAGTGATTCGATATCCCAACAGTAAGAAGTGGTGAGACATAATAAAAACAGCAAAATTACTACTCCATTTTCAATTTCCAATCAAAGAAGAAATCCAAACTTAATTTTGTCAATTTTAAAAAATAATTCTTCAAAATGATCATTAGAATGCTACATTATTATTGTTGACATCCAGCCATCATCCAACTCACACAATATATATAGCTTCTTATAAATGCGTGGTAATATTTAATCTCAATTCTAAACCTAACATATCACGTAATAATTGATTGAGAAGCAAACGATTCCATCTTTGTAAAAAAAAATTGGATTAGACCCATCATTTGAACTACATTTCCTGGAATCATGCACGATTAAACTTAGATTCAACCAATAAAAAACAAAGATTATGAGCTTAAGAATCTGTCTCACGATGCAACAAAATAGACTTGGCATAGTGCTTCGTGGTAGTAACTAATTAATTATTAATCTTCTCAAACAACGTTAAAACGCGTAATTAGTACACTTAAGCAAAGAGTCATATTGTCGTGAACCAACCGAGCTTTTGCTAAACATTTTTAATGCCATTTATTCGTACTTGTTTGCTCATAGGACAAGCATAAGAATTTGTGATTGCAGGCATTTTAATTTTTTTTTTTTTTTACTTTTGGAGAATATAAATATTCACATGCATAGGTTACACAATGGTGGGGTGCAAATGGGTTTGCAGGAGGGTTTTTTTTTTTTTGCGCTAATTAAAATCTGTCTCTAAAAATAAAAAATTATTCTTATCCTTACTTTTTAATTTGGTTCAAATATTGTTATTATTAATACTAAGAATACCATTAAAATTTCATACAAAAGTAAACTGTTTTTTTATGACAAAGAAAATTTTAAAAACTGAACTCTATTTTTAAGACGAAAGAAGTAATAATTATACTATGTATAGTTCAAATAAAAAACCATTTGTTACTCCCTCCATTCCAAATTATTCTAAAAAAGGGAGTTATTTTAAATAAAAAATTTTTAAATATTATTTTTATTAATAATAACAACGTAAAATCCAAAATTAAAAATATAAATTTGTACACTTTATAACTAAAAAAAATACGTAATGAAAAATCATATAGCTATTCATACCCAAATATATATATATGTGTGTGTGTGTGTTTTTTTAATGGAGAATTGTACGTAAAGGATTGTATGTAGATAGATGTATGATGTATGGGTGTGTGGGAAGGCATATTCTTGTTTTTATATGGGAAAAAGATTTTTAACACTCTCAGTCACATCTTCTTTGATTGTGCCATGTGACCCACTTGTGTAACTGGCTTGTAAATGCCAACCCTACCCACACAGAATCATAATCTTCTCAAATAATGAAAAGTCAAATAAAGTGAATGCCGACTATTATTTTCTTCTTCCTTCTTCTTTTTTATTTTATTTTATTTTATTTTTTATATATAATATAATTATATATTTTTTCTATTGCTGTCGCCTATTTAGTATTTACCCTTAACTACAATACTCTTTTGCAAACATTAAATATACATGTCCTTTCATTTTCATACGAACACATATTTACATAAGCATCAGAACTATAAATGTAAATTTACCTTTCTTTTCCCCAAAGATAAAAAGTAAAAAAAATACGGAAAATTGAACTCATAGCAGTTAGATGGAATTGGTTTTTATTATACATTGTTTTATTATCATTTCTGCATTTTTTTTTCCTTTTACATTATATGTAGAGTTTAAAATTTTAATGCCCAATTAAAAGTTTAAAATAAACCCTAATTAATCCCTCACAGTGTATATGAATTGTACTTTCAAAATTTGTTTTTTAATCTCGCAAACACTATTTTGAAAAATATAAAAATATTTTTTAAAACACAATGTATATGTACTCAACTCGTCCGATGTGAAATGTGGTTATATGAAATAATTTTTAAATTGCTTTTATGTATATAGAAATATCCATTTATATGCCGTGGAGATATATGTCATCAATTTTCAACCTCTAAGCATTTTCCAAAAGAAAGTCCAATTAAATCCAAAATAAATTTAAAAAAAAACCCAAAAAAGAATGGAAAAACGTTGATCCTATAAATAAACAATAATAAGAAGGTTCAAAAGTGAAACAAACAACGATAATAAATCCTTAACATTCAACACGAAATCATAAAAATATATATCTATATAGTTTGAACCTTACTTTTGTGTCTCCTACAATCCAAATTCCTTTTTCAAAACCAAAAAAAGGAGGGGAATGGGGGTTGGGGAGAAATATAATAATCTGCCAACTCGTGCACATCTTTCGATTTATATTTCGCCTGATTAAGGAATCTCTAGTACAAGTGAGGGAATTTCACTTTTGCAAGAACGACTTTCTCCTAAAATAAAGAAATAAAAGGAGTGGTAGTATAATAAAGTTATACGCATTAAAAAGAGACATATACAGTTGAACCCGTAAATTAAGTGGCATAGTGGGAAGGCATCTCTTACAGCTAGAGAATGCCCACAAAGCCAGCGAAGCGCAGACATAAAACAAACTCTCTCTCTCTCTCTACTAGTTTTATTTGTTGTTTTGTAAGACAAGCAATCTCCCTTCACGCTTTCATACATTCTACATTCTACATTGTACGTACCCCACGTATGTATGTATATATATAGCTATACATACACATACACAGAGCAAAAAAAAAATAAAAATTCTACAAAAAAATATTTTATACATTTATTATGCATAGTATAGTTGGTAAAATTAGAGGTACATTATCTAATTTAAAGAATTTGGGTACGTATGAATAGATTTTTTTGAATGTATTTTTATATTTTTTAATGTATAGTCTATTTCACTATTATTGTTTTAAAAGTGAAAAATATATTTTGAACCCTTTATCTCTATGAAAAAGGATAAAAAAGTTTAAAAAATTATTTTTACCTTTTGTAATTAAATTATTTTACTAAAAATGAAGATAGAAATTTTTTTTTTTTTTGATGATAAGAAAGAGTACTCACTCAGTCACTTTTTTTTCCTTTTTTCTTTTTTAAATAAACAAAAAAAAACAGAAAAAGAAGAAAAGGAAATAAGATTAGAAACGGTGGGAATTTTAATTTTGCGTCCTTTTGATGTTTACCTACCTTATGTTCCCCGTGAAATGACGATTACACCCTTCCCATAACAAAGAGGGTTAAGATATTTGTTTAATGTTTTAGTTGACCAAAATAGCCCTCGTAGTAGTAGTAGCAGCAGCAGCAGCAGTAGTAGAACCGGCACGGAACTACATGATTGATGATGATGATGATGATTCCCTCACCCCACCCCCAACCCCCCATGTTCTAATCTGATTTTTACACGTAATGATATGGTAAAGAAAGCATGGAAAGATAGAGAGAGAGAGAGAGAGAGGCAGCCCTTTCATAAGTGCGTAATTATTGTTTGATTTCTGCATTTAATGGCTTATTGAGTGATTGGGTCCAGCCCTTTGAATTATTTATTTGCCTAGCCGCTCCTTTCATATCTCTCTAAAAATATTTTTTAATGAAGTTTTCATTTCTTCTTCAATTTATAAGTCATTGAAAAATATTTTATGCTACTTTTTTACCCTTTTAATTTTTAAAAATTTACCCAAAAATGTAAAAAATAAAGGGTTCCCTTTTTTTTTCTTTGTTTTTTGGTTATATTAGTTGGAATGCACTTATTTTAGAGAGTTGTTGAGTTATTTGCAATCATAAGCAAACTTGGGGACAGTGATTTTTTTTTTATTCGTTTGAGTAATTTTTCTGAGTTTAATTAATTCTACTCTCTCTATCTCTCTCTTGCTTTTTAATCTTTTTAATTATTGACAGCATCATGGTGATTAGTAACTCTTTCAACTTTGACAGCTAAGAAGATCCCATCTTTTGAATAACATAATCGACTTGTTTCTTGCTTTGAAAGTTAACCTATTTAGGTAAGCTATTAAATAATTGGGCTTATTAAAAAAATCATACTAAGAATGATAGCTTGGCTTAAATAAAAACAAAAGCAAGTTATCCATTGAACAAAACAAAATAACCCAAAAATAAAGTAAATTCACAATATATATTCTTGAAGAGATGGATAATATATGGATTGTCTCATAATCGTAATTCCTTAATTTTTTTTTCACGATTAATAATTTTATGACATAAACATAAATTATAGTGAAACTGAAATTATTATTCTCTTTTTTGATCAGTTTACTACACTAAAATTAAGATCCTAACCATTATATTTAATATTTACTTCTTGTAGCGTGTGGGATTGGGTTGGTTGAGTCAATTTTAACAATCTCTTAATTAATAGTATATCCTTGATCGGTAATAAGCTAAGACTGACAAATAATTCTAGAAAAAGACCTGGTCGTGCACAAATAAATCTTGCCAATTTTAGTGAAGACTTGGTTAAAGAAAATTAATCCCTCTAGAATCATCTTCCTTTGTATATTGATCTGATGCCTCTGTCATGTAAATAGATCAAATTGATTAGTTGAATAATTAGTCATAAAAATTGAACAATGTAAAAGTTTTTTACACGAATGTTTCACGTACTCACAAACAAAATAAGTGAAACTTAAAACGAAAAAAGAAACACAACCCACCATTTTTCTCGTGGGATAGCATCTCAATTGGTGTGAAATCTTAAAAGACTTGGAGAAAAACAAATATAGGCAATATCAAAGAAAAATAATTCACCTATATGAATTAATGTACGCTCAAAGAGTGAAGGATATATTAATTGGCAAATCTCTTATACTATTATATACTTCCTCTGTTTTAAAAAAATAGTTTATTTTGGGTAACGTACAATTTTTTTTAGTTATAAAGTATAATATCCTATATTTAATATACTACTAATATACAATTTTCTATTTTTATTCTTATTTTTTTACTTGTGTGATATATATTTATAATTATCGTTATTAATAAAGATGATATAAAAATTTATTCTAAAAATAAACTGAAAAATTATGAAAGTAAAATTTTTTTCTTTCGGGATGAAGAGAAAATACTATATAGAAAAAGGTTATAAAGAATAAAACATAAGGTGGATAGGGTGGTTGTTCGTATCTCTTTGTCATGGTTTGTGTATGCATTTATTCAAGTATAAATTCATGGTAGACATTTTGAGGTTTAATTTCAAAGAGTTTTAGGCCGTGATTGATTCCGTTATTGACCTACTATTTGTCAATTGTTTCCCGGCAGCCATTAAGGTAACATGGAGATTATTTGGACTGGCCACCACCACCACCACTACTTTTCTCCCTCGCTTTCATATTTTGCCCCCCAAGTTCACATTCTCTTATCTAATTGTGTATATTTTTAAAAGTTGTATCATGATAATTTCATTTCACATTAATAGGTTGATTAAAAAAAGAAGAAATACATGCACAATGAATTCCCCTCCCCCCTAAATAATACTTACCTCTGTTCCAGAATAAGGATTAAGTTTTAAAATTTTTTTCGTTAAAAAAAAGTTCAATTTTAGTATGAAATTCTTATATTATTTTTACTAATAATGATATTGTATAACTCAAGTGCAAAAAATGTAAAATTATACATTTAATTGTGTATTAAGAGTATTTTACCTTGTAACTTAAAAAAAATTATAATAAATCAAAAGTGAGCTTTTTTTTTTTAAGACAGAGATAATAATTACTTTCATCATAAAAAATAAACTCCCTATTAATATTTTCTTAATTTTGTGTTAGAAAAAAGAGTCTACCTTTGAATAAAATTGAATATAATTTTTATATTATCCTTATTAATAATAACATTATATGATATAAAATTAAAAAATAAGGATAAAAATAAAAAATTCTATGTTATTATTAAAAAAAAGAAAAAAAATTACACTCAATCAAAAGTGAATTATTTTTTTTAAGGGACATAGGGAGTAACACATAATCAGAAGTTTTTTTTCTCTCTTTATTTTCCCTTTTCTATTTTCAAAAAGCAAACTCTGAAATAAATTTTGCATGCCAAAAACCACTTCATGGGCTACCCTAGCCACACATACAAGAATTTTGAAATCAGGCAACGAGAAATCTCCTTTATTTCCCTTTCTTTCCCTTTCAAAAATCATAATAATCGTATGGCATGAATTATGGTGGGCTAATAACAAGAAGCAAGCCATTTGGTGGAAACATTTAGAATGCTACATTAGCTTTAATGGTGGGCACATGGGCAATATGCAATTGAGACGTGTCAAAATGATCAATTTATGGTTAGGCATACGTGCTGGAATATGAGTTTTTGTTGCCCAAAAACATCAAAAACGTAATTTTCGTATTCGGGGTTGACGGGCAACTGTGCATGTTCCAAGTTGCTCCTGCGTACTTTAATTATTGTAAACATTATTACACGGAATTTTTAATTGCCAATTGAAGATTTGTGGGAAGAAATAATTGAGTCATAAAAATGGAAAAAAATAAATAAAAATAATCATGTTGCTTTCGTGGAGTAGGGTCTTGGATTAGACGTTTACATCATTTTGTTAGAAAGAAAGAAAAAATATTAGGGGCCGATTACAATTTGAATACATTTATGGTTGAAGAAATAATGGTTTGAAAGAATTAAATTGATGAGGGCCAAAGTTCGGTTTAACTGTCAAACCAATATGGTCATAAAGAAGGAAAATATATTTTATTTCAATTCAATCTAAAAAGAAGCAAAATAAATTAAGTTATTAACAGAGAGAAAAGAAACAAAAAGAAATTTCACTTGTGAAATTAAAAAAATAAGAAAAAAGAATCGAAGATATTTCTTTTTTTTTTTCGTTTGGGATTTTGAAAAACATATAAATTCAATAATATCGTCAAATTTTAATTTTCTTCATTAATTTTTGAGATAACCTCTAAAATGATTCCTCACATATTAGCCAACGATTTTTTTAATTCCTCACAGTGGATTTCATCTACAAATACAAAGTTTGTGGATGACTGATATTGCTCATCATCATTTAGTTATTGCATTCATTTTTCTCATTGCTGGTCATATGTATAGAACGAATTTCGGAATTGGGCACAGTATGAAAGAGTTTTTAGATGCACATATTCCTCCGGGTGGGGGGGGGGGTCGGGGGGCGATTGGGACGTGAACTCAGGGGTTTTTATGATACAATCAATAATTCACTTCACAAATGGTCCATTACATTTCATGAATATATTATTTTGGTCATCCGTCATTATTCCATCATTATTCCGACAGAAAAACAAACGCAATAGTGACAGAGGATCAAAATGATATATTCGTGAAATGTAAGGGACCATTTGTTCCTGTTTTAAAAGTAAATAATTAAAAAGATCATTAGCCAATATGTGAGGGATCATTTAGGGGGATTATCTCTTAATTTTTTAAAATTTTGGATAGAATCTCTTTATTCCCTTTTTTCCCTCCTCAAAAGAGAAAAAAAAAAAAGAGAAAAAAAAAATCCACAAAGGGAGAAAAACCTCCCAACTTTCCCCATTAATTTGCTTTCCTTTTAAATTCTCAACTCCCTAACGAACTCAGACGTTTCCGTATCATGCATCTTCTCACACATTTCATTCCGGAACTTCAGTTTACTTCACAAAGTCAACTGCTTGTGCTCATTCTCATCATTTTCCTTTACTATTTCACTTTCTTTCAACTTTCGCTCCATTCCGTTACCCAAAAAAAACAAAGAATAGTTGAAAAGTATTAGTTGAGAAATTACGTTGAGATGATTATTTATTAAATATATGCGTCGTGTTAGTTCATGATTAAAAGTTACGTTTTCGAGGTTCAAGAGACTTGTCAATGAAGTATATTTAAAAAAATAAAATTTACAAGGATGCAAAATTTATAATGAGTTTATTGTATTCAGTTAGTTTAAAAGTGAATTCTTTTTTATAACTCCCATTAAAAGTATTGAGAGTAGGAAAAAAAAAATCATCTCCATTTAGGAATAAATGGGGAATTCTTCATTTATCCAACAATAATTATACATAATTAGGATTTTTTTTTTTAAAAAAAAATCTTCTAATTTTGATACATTTCACGCTTGATATTGACATGATGAAAGAATTTTGATTTAAACAACAATTAACCATCCATTGGACAGAGTTGTTACAAACTATAATAGTTGAAATTTAGAAGGAGGTTATATTTTTTTTATATATAATATCTTTGATTGAGATCATCAAGATTACATAATGACACCATCAAAAAGTAAAAAAAAGCAAGAATTATTACTATTATTATTTTTTGTGAATTCAATTGATCATCATGTGAAGGACCAAAATTATGCCTAATTGCTAAGACAGAGTAAACAGACGTATTAGGGTATGTATGAATTACAATTTGGAGACGTATTTTTCAAAATTTGAAGATATTTTTAATAATTTTTTATTTCACAATCACTATTTTCAAAATAAAAATATATTTTAAAATACGATCGATGCACGCCCTAATTAATTCAGACCTAATACTTGGAGGGAAATATATTTGAGAAGATCTCACATCTCTCATTCACAAACTCCCATTTTCTTTCAAAAATTATTGCTACATATTTATTGCAACTCCCATTTTTTTGTTTTAAGAATTATTGCCACATATATTTATTGTGGTTGGTTGCGCAATCCAACAAAATTGGCCACTATTTACTTCAATTCATAAATGGCTTTGCCTAATAAAATGACCTACATCTAACTAGTTTAATTCAACAATGGAACCCCACCTTCATTTACAAGGCCTTTCTTAATTCTACATAAGGGAAATTCTTGGAACAACTATCATAACCAAGTTTGTCAAACCCCATTAGTCCTTTTCACAGACGTGGCTACACAAGCACCAAATTGTTCATCAAAATCCAATTTCAACCACCAATTTTCCCTTAAACAAAACCATGGTAATTAAATCACTTTCTCCTCAACCTTCAATCAACCAAAAGGGCAACATTGTAAATTCGCCACCCAATGGCATTACACAAGAAAATCCTTGATCCATCATCTTCATCAAAATGCCACATCTCCCAATTATTTTTTTAAATTATTGAGGAAGGGGATGAGATCGTGAGTCTAACACATGCAGTTATATCTTTTATTGCTCAATCACTATTTCACTTTCTATTATACCAATTTTATAAGAAAAAATCACTTGTCTCTCGAGGGTAGAAATACGGAGAGGGCAATACAGTAATTTTGCTGGGGAACGACAACCCCCTAATATAAAAATCTGGAGATTACCGAAGAAAATCCCTGATCAATGATCAGGTGATCCATTAAAAAAAAGAGTCAGAATAGGCATCTACTGAGATGGCTTAAGAAAAAGGTCAATGGGATACATGTTAGGGGCAAAGGCGTAAATCCAGTAACAGCCCCACAAGCGTAGCCAACAGCCACTGAATTCCAAAACGCCCAAAAAGCAAAGCTGACCTACATGGGCCGGCTTTTAACTATATTTAGCTGGACAGACAAAAACCAACTTATTATCACCATCGTCGCTTTCTGCAGCTGTTGCTTCTTCTGCTGCCCCTGATCATTTCCCCATTACTATACCCTCTCTATAGTCTCTCTATACACACACACACACTAATTTATTCCATTCCATTCCATTCCATACAATAATAATACACAATACATACGTACCCTTTGTTGGTATATATACACATTCATATATGAATTTTTATTTGTTTTGCAGACAGCCCCAAGTGAGCCCCTGTGGTGCTTTGATAAAGTATGCCTTCAAAACTTGTTTTGTTTTTGTTTTTTTTTTTTTTTTGGGGTTGAGATGGGGAAAAAAACATATTTTAATATAAAAGTATTTTGTTATTATTGTTAATATATAGTATTATTATTGTTACTATAGCTATTGATGATGCTACTAGTAAAGATTCCCATGAGAGGGCTGAATGTAAAGGTGGAAAAATCTTTTCCATTTTTTTTGTATTTTTCTTTTGAAAAACAGAGGGGAAGGGGAGGGAGGTGCTTGTGAGATTGACAGGCAGATCCCCACCGAAATAAATTATTAAATTCACCACGCCCTTCTCTTCATAAAACCCATAGAATTCACCATCTTTTTAGTGATAAGTATTTTTTTTATTTTTCAGCTGTAATTGCCCCCCAAGAGGGCAAGGCAAAAGGCTCATCAAAGCTCTCTTTCAATTTCATCCCCCACCTTCCATCCTTCCCTTCTTTCTTTCTTTCTTTCTTTCTTTTATTTTTAATTTTTTTTCCCCTTCTTATCTATCTTTCTTTCATTTTCTTCATTATTCTTTGATGATGTTGGGCACTTCCTCTACCGGGCTAATTGGCAACAATTCAGCTGAGGCTCCCGCGGCCGCTCTGACTACTACTGCGGAAGCAGCTCATGATAGTGGCGGAGGTGAAAGCGGAGAAGTTGGCGGCGGCGGAGGAACAATCCCAAGTGGCGGATTTAGTGAAGATGATAAGGCTAGAATTGAAGAGGGTGAGAGAGGTGCTGGTGGAAACCGGTGGCCTAGACAGGAAACGTTGGCCTTGTTGAAAATAAGGTCTGAAATGGACGTAGCTTTTAGAGACTCGAGTCTTAAAGGTCCATTATGGGAAGAAGTATCCAGGTAATTATTCAATTCACAATAATTCAAGAAATTCTTGTTTTCCTTTTTGTCTGCTGGGATTTTCTTTTTTTTAAAAAAAGAGAATTTTTCTGGGGTGGAGTTGAGGAGTGAAAGGAAAAAGATCCTTGTGGATCAATGTTTGTATTGAATTATGGCTTTTTGATTAAAGGGTAAATGTTTTTCAGTTCATTCCACTAAAATTCAGCAGTTTTCCTGGATTTCCAATCTCCGGGTTTTTCGCTATTCTGTTTTGGTTTCCTTTTGGCATTTTCTTACCAATCCAAGCCAAAAAAAGGCCAAATGATTTTTTGTTTTGGGATCTTTTTCTCCTTTCTTTACCTTTGATAGTTCCTGCTGAAAAATCAATGTCTACCTTCATAATTTTCTTCATATCTTTTCTTTCTACTGTGCAATTCAGCTGGAAAAGAGAGTACTTTGATTAAGAGTTCATTTTTCCCATGATAAAATTGTGTTTTGAGATTTTTCTTTTTTACCTTTTGTTTTGTTTTTCCTTGGCTCATTCATATTTCTATCTTGTACTTGCCTCTTTAATTACTACCTTGTTTTTTTACTTAGGAGGAAGTCACCCTCTATAGTTAATTCTGGTTTGTTTATTTTATGGGATGTGTTTTGTTTTCCTTAAACGTTAATAATTTGTTACTATTTCTTAATGAACTCAAGGATGGGGACCAAATTCCAGAAATGGAGATTTTATTATTATTATTATTATTATTACTACTTTGGATCCAATTGTTGTTGTTTCTGCCAGGAAAATGGCTGAGCTTGGATATCATCGAAGTTCAAAGAAATGCAAAGAAAAGTTCGAAAATGTTTTCAAGTATCACAAGAGAACAAAAGAAGGCCGTGCTTCAAAGGCTGATGGCAAAACTTATCGATTCTTTGATCAGTTGGAGGCCCTCGAGTCTAATCCTTCCGCCTTACAATTACCTCCCACGCCAACACCTCGACCTCCACCATTGGCGGCCGCCGCCGCAGCAGCAGCAGCCGCGGTGCAAATGCCGCAAGCAGCTTCCAATCCTCCCATGTCTTCTTCTCACACTGTTTCATCGGCTCCACTGTCGCCAAATCCTGTAAGTTTTGCTCAGAATCTCGTCACGCAAAACGTTGCCAATCCTAATATTCCCACACTTCCTTCCTTGCAACCACCCCCATCAACTACGAACGCCATGAATCCTCCGCCGCTTCAAAGCTCTCACCATCATTATCCCACATCCCATGCCAACATAATGGCGGGTATGTTGTCGAATTCTTCCTCGTCGTCGACTTCGTCGGATGAGGAAATCGGGAGGCGGCATGGGAGGAAGAGGAAATGGAAGGA
Organism: Gynochthodes officinalis; assembly: GCA_020080225.1. Classification (NCBI taxonomy): domain Eukaryota; kingdom Viridiplantae; phylum Streptophyta; class Magnoliopsida; order Gentianales; family Rubiaceae; genus Gynochthodes; species Gynochthodes officinalis. Next base: position 31,483,442 of record CM034620.1, on the reverse strand, counting down.
CTTTTTCGAGAGGTTAATGAAGGATGTGATCGCGAAGCAAGAGGAATTGCAGAAGAAGTTCTTGGAGTCGTTGGAGAAAAGGGAGCGCGACCGGATGATAAGGGAGGAAGCTTGGAGAGTACAAGAAATGGCGAGAATGAATCGGGAGCACGATCTGTTAGTCCAGGAAAGATCACTGGCGGCAGCTAAAGACGCAGCGGTCATCGCATTCTTACAAAAAATCACCGATCAACAAAACCAACAGAATCCCAATGGTAGTTCTAATGCAATTCAGCTTCCAGTGCAACTCCAAATTCCCAACAACCCTTCCTTATCATCTCCACCAGCGGCGGCACCACAAGCACCGCCGGCCTCATCAGCACCAGTGGCACCGGCACCAATATCAATATCACTCCCACCTCAACCCATAGTTCCTGTGTCTATTCCCGCAGCAGCAACACCGCAAGCACTGTCAATTCAGGCACCACCTAGAAATGTGGAAACTACTCCTAAAACGACGACCGATAATGGGATTCAGAATTTCGTCCAGCCCAGTTCGTCCCGATGGCCGAAATCGGAAGTCCAAGCTTTGATCAAGCTACGAACCAATCTGGATATGAAATATCAAGAGAACGGACCTAAAGGGCCTCTCTGGGAGGAAATATCAGCGGGCATGCGTAAACTCGGGTACAACAGAAACTCCAAGAGATGCAAGGAAAAATGGGAAAACATCAACAAGTACTTCAAGAAGGTGAAGGAAAGCAACAAGAAAAGACCCGAGGATTCAAAGACATGTCCGTATTTTCACCAACTAGATGCTTTGTACAAAGAAAAAGGGAAATTCGATTCAGGTTCGTATAATTTCGGGAGTGGTGGTACAAATGTCGTCAAGCCTGAGAATGCAATGGTACCCATCATGGCTAGGCCTGAGCAGCAATGGCCACTTCAACAAGACAATCAACACCAACAACAACAGCAGCCGCAACAACAACAGCAGCAGCAGCAGGATTCGGCAATGGAGGATCACGAGAGCGAGAACATGGATGAAAACGATCATGACGATGATGGAGACGATGAGGATGAAGAGGACGAAGGTGGATACGAGATAGTGACAAACAAGCAGCCATCTTCAGTGGCGACCACAGTTGAGTAAAATGTGAGGGTGATCAGCCCAGAGAGAAGAAATGGAAGAGTACGTTAAAGCGGCCGAGGTTAAAACAACAAGAACAATGGAGGAAAAGGGACTGAGCATTTGCGATGTGGGACAGATTTGCAGGGAAATGTCAGAAGGACGAAGGGATCATTGGGACAGAAGACGGTAGGCATGAAACTTTGCAGAGATGATTATGGGGTGGTGGTGGTGGGAACCGGGAAGGGAAGGGAAAAAACAATTGAAAATACATAGGGAAAAAGGATGGTGTTTTTTTTTTTGGGTTTTTTTTTTCCTTTTTGGTTAATTGGGGGTTGTTGTAAGGTAATGGGGTTCGTTTGGTATAAGTTTATTTTCATAAATTTATTTATTGTTTTGAGAAAATAAATAAATTGAGAGAGAGAGAGAGACAAAAGGAGCTAGAAGAGGAGTTTAATCAAAATTTCAAAATAATGAACATAAAAAACCATAGTGGATGTATTTAATTTTTGATTTTGTTAATGGGGGTGTAATGTGGACAAATGCTTAATTAATTAGTTGTTTTGTCATTTGATTATTATTATACTTTGTTACTTTTAGTTGTTCTTTTGTGTATTAAAATTCTTGGCCTTCCTCTTTTAATTATTTTGGGATACGTAATCCTCAAGGGATGCTGAAACTAAAGAGCAGTACTAATCTTTTTTGTTTAATAGAGTTGTAGCTTTTTAAACAGATCTGGTTTTGGTAAATCGAGATTCAAATTATTTGTTTATTCATATGCTAAATGCTATATATTTAGCTACCTAGATCCAAATGATTTTTGTTTATGAATTTATTTTAGATCCCAATGTTAAATCTAAGGTTTTATATTCCCAAGAAAAAGTCATCATAAACAAAGGATTCCATTATTTGTGTTCATATTGCTTGGCAAACATAGAATTAATGTTTCATAACATCACGTTCCAACATTAATCATACGAATCAAAATTGTTGTTTGGATCTCGTTCATTGTTCATGATCAAATCATACTATATTTCTTTAAGGGGAATGGAAGGGAGTATGATGTGTATGGTTAGTGGTTTCAACAAGCCTTTTAAAATATTTTTACAGTTTTTAATACATTTTTTTATTTCACAATCATTATTTTGAAAAATGTAAAAATATATTTTGAAACGCAATTTATACAAATCCTATATTTATGGTGGCAATTGGGAGGGAATTGGAGGAATTGGGTGGGATTTAAATGGGTAGATAATTATTGGGAATGAAAAATATTATTCCTATTAAATTTTGAAATTAGGAAAGAATAGAATTTAATGGGATTGAGATTTCTCAATTCCCATTGGAATCCCATCAAAATTTCTTATTGGGAATTAACTATCAGTATTAATTATTACCCAACATTAATCATTAACCATTTAATTATCAACATTAGTCATTAATAATTGATTATTAAATATTAACCAACAATTACTTAATATTACCAAATAATTACCCATGTAACTATTTCTAATGGAAGCCAGAATATCTCATATCCCTCCCAATAAATTCTCATCCCAATGACATCCCTTTTAATTATTCTCAATGAATACTCTTAATGAGTATGAGAATCTCAATAACTCTCATCCCATTAGAGACCCATTGAGACTAAAGAAATATTGTCACCTCTAATGACACACCATGGTATTTGGATCTTCCATTTGCAGCTGTGTGGATCCATGATGAAAAAGTGCATGAAACCCTTGGTTTGATTTGTCATTGTGCGGTTGTCTAAAGCACTTGTTAATTAATTGTTTAAACTAAGGGTTAAGGCACCTTTTAATCTCAATTGGAAAAGGCTTGATTATAATTAGACCAAGAAAAGAGAGAGCTTTCAAGCTCTCCCAGTCCAGTCCCCCATGGAGAAAAAAAAAGAAAAATGAATGGCCCCCACACATAATTAAGAAGATTCCAACATAACACATGATCCCTTCCACGAGAGGGTCACCATTCAGCACAAGGCAAGGGAGAGATCAAAGGAGAGCGAGGGTTAGTGTGTGAGTGCGTGAGAGAGACAATTGTATGTGCGAACTTCAAATCATTCTTTGGGAATTATGCAATAATGTGATTTGTGTGAGAGTGTGTGTGTGTGTGTGTGCGTGCTGTGTTGTTGATGAGTTGACTTTGAGTAGAACAACAATGTTGATCAACTAATCATCACGGATGGTGCTGAAAAAATGAAAAAATTTTGGAGGAGAAGATGAATTTTTTTGATTTCGCTGGTATCATGATGCTTTCCATTATTTTTCCTTTCCTGATATAACGTTAAATCACTGGAGAGAATTGTCAAGGACGGTAGAACAAACCCCACATCCTCACCCCACTCTACTTTCTCTTCCCCTCCTTGCCAGGGAAAGGTCTATTTTTATGTTTGTCCTACATGTTTCATTTCAAGTTTCTTCCATATTTAATTTTTTTTTTATTTTTTAAAACCCAAGATATGGATTAAGTGTGTTTTAAGCAACTTAATTGGTAGCTGTAAATTAAGGCTCAAAGGATTATATATGAAGGTTAAAATCATCAATCAATCTCTTAGAATATATAAGAGGTTGATCCTCATTTTTTTGGTTTATGGCACTTCATGCTTCGTCCAAAAAAGAAATGGTGTTTGTGTCAACATTTTAGAGGAAAGGGAAAATACATACTTTCCATTTTCTTATATTGTTTGTTGAAAATTCTACCTTTAAAATAAATGTGTATACAAATACATATCACACAATGGACTACATATTTACTTTTTCTTTATGGCCCTTTCTTTTTTTGTCGAAAAAAAAAAAACTAGTGGAATCTCTCCTAACTTGTTTTAAACAAAAAGAGAAGCTCATGTGAACCATATTACACAATCTAGGGTTAATTTTAACCACTAAACTAGCTGCGTGTATTATTATCCACAAATGATCTCTTCTTACTCGGTTTGTGTGCCACTCTATATTACACATTCTAAAAAATTAGTATAAATTTTATAATTTATATTAATATTTACATCATTGATATTTATTTTTATTATAATGCATATTAATGTTAAGGGTTTATTGTTTTGTAATTAGGTTATATATATTTTTAAATTTTTAGTTGATACAAAAAATAGGAAATGTAATGTTAAAGATACATATCACTGTTTCTATATATGTCATTTTATATGATACACTGTAATAAGTTAGCATAAATTTTATAATTTTAGTATTAAGGTTTCACTTCATTGTGATTAGGTTATATTTATTTTAAACTTGTAGGGTAGAAAAAAAATTAGAAAATACCATAAATCTTATTAAAATATTAAGTTAATACAAAAGATAAAAAAATTTAATATTAAAATTAATTAGAATGAAAGTGGATACTAATAACATATAGATTAACATAAACTACAAAATTAGTGATTTATGTTAATTCATTAAAGTGTGTAATATAAAATGATACATAAAAATTTCTTAACATTAATTGTAAGAGTACCAATTATATTAATCCTTCTAGAGAGAAAAAAAAAATTGGAACCTTGTATGTGTGTAGTACATATAACTAACCAAATAATAGCAGACACAAAAAGTACAAAAATCATGGTCCTGATTCCCTATTAAATTCGATGAATTTTGATTTCAAAAGAAGATTGGTACCGTGAAATAAATGTAAATTATTTGAGTTGTGATTGTCCGATATTACTCCCTCCACCCCCCACCCCCCCACCAAATTATTGAGAAAGACTTGAAATTATTACCACCCCGGAATTGTGGGACCAAAAAATATGTGGTGAAGACGCATTTAAATGTTACACATAACGTGTATATAAAATTATTTGTGTAGTGTGTGAGTGTGTGTATATGGACAGCAAAATTGAAATTCTGTTATGGATGAACAGTGGAGAGAATACGAGATGCAGGCTCCTGTTGCCATCAACACTCGACGCACACAAACCCTTATCTTCTCTCTGTTTCAAACTTATCACTTTTTTTTTGGAGGGAGAAAACAATTCTAACGTCACGGCCGCTTTACTGGGTGGTAGTTATAAATTCCATTTAATGATCTGGCTTTATGCTGATCAACTTGTGCAAAAAGGAGATGGGAGCCTCCCCTCCCTCATCAGCATCATCATCATCATCCTCATCAGTCATCCCCACCTTTAGATTAACTTTTTTTTAGCAAATTCCATATTGCCAATTGCCATGCACATATTTATCTTCATCTCCATCAACCCATTCAAGAAATATTGTCTATGGTAATGTTTTTGATTATAAATATCATAATATTTATAATAAAAATTTGCATAGAACTTAGGTAATATGCCCTGGTAAAACAATATTGAATGAGTAAAGAATATCAGCAACTAAATAATATATTAATGTTATATCGAATACTAAAAGATTTTATTAAAATTCGTTTTTACTTTATATGTAATGTAATGTTACGTCAGTCACTAAATATTCAATGGAGTTTTGTTTTTACTGTGTATGTATTATCACTTTATTTGTTCTTATCACATCACTTTTCACTGTCATTGTTTCTTGTCACCTCAATTTTTCACTGTGATTGCCTTTACTAAGGGTATTATTACAGAGTGTATTAATTAATATTAGTGTTTTGACAATGGTGCCAAACATTTTAGAGATATGTTTATTTAGGATGGAGGTATTGCAAGTGGGCAAACAGGTATTGCTTACCTTTCTTTACTTTGAACTCAGAAGGTAAGTGGGCAAACAGGTATTGCTTACCTTTCTTTTCTTTGAACTCAGAAGGCAAACTTATGATTTGGTATGCATATATAATATGCCATTGTTTGAAAGTGGTGTCAATGTAGCTAAATAAGGCATGAATCATTGTTGCCTAATTCAGTATGTCAATCTCCTGCTGTTTCCAAGCATCACCATCTTTTCATAAAACCAATCATTTCTTGCTTTCCACCACTGCTAAATCATTTATTTCCACTATGAAATAAAAATGTGATCCAAATGGTTATTAACATGAATAAATATGTCATTCCCTTTCCCTTCATTCTTCCTTCGGTTGGTGGAAGTTTCATCCCTCTAATAAGGCATAAATAGGAACACTTAAGGATACCTTGTAATAGTGTAAGAACAGTTATAATCACCCATAGGTGAGGGGATTTAAAAAAAACAGAAAACTTATCCTCAAAAAAAAAAAAATGATACACAACTATGAATCTCATATTTTATACACGTTTGAACAGAAGGCAGGCCCATTATTTTAGGCCCATGAATTTTGTTAGGCTTTTAAGCAATGTTCACTCTCTCATGGATAAATATGCACAAAAAATAAAGAAAGAACACCCAAAAGTATTTTTCATATTATAGCGAATGATCTTTTTTGTCATTCACTTTTAAAAAGGAAATAAAATATCCTTCACAATTCATAAACTGAAGCTTTTGGTACTATTTGTGAAATAAACGGGAACTTTTAGTTTTTTAAATTTCATAAACATAAACATTTAGTCCTGTAATTTTCCTTCAAATTTTGGTCATTGAAATTTAAAGGACTACTTGTTCTCGTTTTAAAATAGAGGATAAAAAAGATTATTCACTATAAAAATACTTTTGAACGATAATTTTAAAATTATAAAAGAAAAATTTAAATAAAAAAATTTAAAATTTAAAATTTAAAATAAAAATATATTTAAATAATTTATTTTTATTTAAAAATTTTCTTATTTATAAATACAACCCCTCTCCAATCGAGGCCTTATCTTTGGTTACATATATACATGTTTTTTTAATCTTCCCACGTCCTATCACAAAATGCCGGCATTAATTATTGAACCCCTGATTTAACGTGTGGACCATAATTATTAAACATTTGATTTGAAACTCGAGAGGGACAACGGCCATGGAATTCAACGCGGGTTGGATTAATTTTCGGAAACCATTTTCAAAGGATAAAGAACTGAAGTTCTGGGATGAAGGATTTTTCATCACTCTCTTTCTTCTCCATGGATGGATCATTACAATTTGAGAGAATTTAGTTTGGAACTGTAGTCTGGTCCCGATACGTCACTTTGAGGAATGAATGCAATTCAGACACTATTTTCAAAGCGTGAAACAAGATTGAATCTTGCAGAAATTAAATCATCATGCATGATCCTGAATGCAATGAATTTTCGTACGTTCAGTACCTAATTACCTGCATGCATGCATGCGTGCTTCTGCAGAAAATTTAAGGTTGTACGACCCCCTTCTTCATTATTCCGTAAAGTCATGACTAACTTTGATCAATGAGAAGTACCAAAGCTACTCAAACCAATGAAAATTAAAAAGACACACCCAACGGTTATTTATTTATTTTTTAAAATTTTTTTGGGTGAAATATCTAACTAAAAATATTTATAAAATGACTTATACCTTGAAAATATTTACCAATACTTACAGTTGAGGTTCTTGAATAAGTATTTAGAATCCCAACTCAATTATAAAGAGTTATATAAAACACTTAATAAATAAGATAGATTCAAAATTTACACGTTTAAACTTTTATATTTAAATTGACGTCATATATACTTGTTTTTAGTTTCTATGGAAGGTTCTCTAATGTGTTCTTCCTAATAAAAAAAAGTTACAAAACTATATTCAACCATCATTTCTTTTTCTAATTTTTTTTTCATTTTTCATTTTTCATTTTATACATACTTGATCTCTAGAGGGATGGATTTTATGTTTATAATATACACCGGATTACCTTTCCCCACACAGAATTGTTTAGATTAATATCCTGAAATATTAAGGTTATCTGTATTTTACGAGGGTTCTAAATCTATCCGAACTCTTTATGTCTCTATTCAAGGGCAGTTCGCCCCACATGGGAGTTCCTCATGTCATATTATTAGGTTGCTTGGGACTGTGAATTGTGCACCAATTCTTAAATTAATATCTCCATACCAGCCTCAATCTTTTTGTCTAATCCACAAACTATTGCTGCAAATACATGACCAACCTCCCCTAATGTTCTACCTTTTCTCCTCCATTTCTCTATTATATTAATATCTTGTGCTCACCTCCATCCATTCATGTAATAACCTAATTGGTTAGAGCAAATGTTCATGTTTGTGAGATCATGAGTTTCAACCAGCTGGCTGTCACACTAGGGCCACTAATGCATGTGTGAACTAGGCAACATGTGAATGTGTTTGTGGCCCTCTAGTGTTTTTGTAGTATTAGGGATTGATGGTTCATGTTAATTGAAATTATTGGACATTTGGGGGTGGGAAGAGTTAGTTCAGAATTAAATTACATTGTCTCGTGGATAGTTTAATTAAGCTTTTCATCCCCTTATACAATAACTTAAGATAATCTGTACTCTAAAAGGGAGACTTGAGTGCTGACCTACTGTCAAATAGATTTTTTACAGGTTGCATATTACACTTTGATAAAAGTGTAATTTTGTGAAATTTTAAGATTATTTTGTATCACTTTTGGTATGTTAATTCACTTTAAAAGCTTTTTATTATTTTTAAGTTTAAAAATCATTATTAATTATGTAAATTTTACTTCAAATGCAATCAACTATAAAATTTAAAATTAATCAAAGTTTGTTTTTTCAATTTGTATTACCATATAAATTTTATAACTCAGATACACTTATATATTTCTTTTATATAGGTATATCTATATTTGTTTCCCTTACTTCTATGTTTTTAATACAAAAGCATGATGATTTAATTAGAAATGTAATTATATAAAGTACTACTAAATTAATTAAAAAACATTGCAGTTCATTAAATACAGTAAATTTAGTTAAATTGTCAATTAAATAATTAAAAAATCACACAGGATTTTTCTTGAAAAATTAATACTCATTAATATTTTATAATTGGAAAATTGTACTTAAGACTATAAATTAAAAACAATACGAAGCATAACATTCAAAATAACTTTATTTCTTTTCCATTTATCAGTTTAAATATTTTGACTCCAAAATGTTAATACTAAATCTAAAAATTATTCAAAATTATCTCAATTTATTATTTCAAAATTTTATAAATATCAAAATATTTTATTAATATCTAAATTTACATATAATTATTTTAATATTTTATACTAGTTTCAATTATTTCTATGTATTAAGTTAATCACATATTTATAAAAAGTAATTTGCATAATAAACAATAAATCAACAACAAAAATTAATTTTTTATTCTACTATGTGGGATAAACAATAAATCATTAAAAAAAATCAATGTTCAAATTGTGATATTATGTATGTGTGTGTATTAATTTCAATATGTGAGAGTTAATTAAATAACTAATTATATGAACTTCTCTACTAATATCTAAATATAGACATGTTAATCAATTTTAATCGTATATAATATTTTGGTTAACTTTTAACAACATATCTTAATTTGTTTTTTATTTTTATTTTTATACGAGAGTACTTATACCACATATAATTAAAAATGATAAAAACCATGTTAAAAGATAAAATTAAATTATATACAAATATTAAAAACTAATGTAATTTTTATTTTGAATGCTATTGATAGTAAACATATTTTTATTTTGATCCTTGTAACATAGAAGACGCATTATTAAAAATAATTTCTATGTGAGATGCAAATCCAATACATAACATGAATATTTGAGTGTTAGAACACATAACATTATTATAAAACTTAACTCTTTATGTCAAATTGAACATTTTTTTTTGTAATAGTGATCTTAAAATTAAAAATTACCATTTACTATAATTTTCAAAAATAAAAAATAATATTTTAGTTACAAAATTATATATAATTTATTTTAATTTAAAATTATTTTTTTAAAAAAAATTATATGGTTTAGAAAGTAAAATAAAAATAATTTAAAAATACTAGAAAAAACTTTCGAAACATACACATAGATATATATATATATATATATACATAAATTAGTTTTATAATTTTATTTAATATTTAAAGTGAGAGTATCTAAAATGTTTCTATCAAAATTTGGAAAACAATCAAAATAAAAGTTTAATTTCTTCATAATCTTAATTGTGTAATCAAGACCATTTTGACTCATGATAAACATGATTAGAATTGTCTATAGTTTGACTAATGTTTTCTAAATTAATTTCAAATAATCATGAATTTTCTTTATAAAGTTATTATAAATCTACCAAATAATTATAAATTTTAAATATTAAATTATTTAAATATAAAAATTTTTGAACACTCCCCACGCCTCGTGCGGGTCTCCAAAACTAGTAATTATGAAACGTTAGAAAAAATTGGAGAAGAAGCAAAAATTAAAAAAATAATGAGCAAATGCAACTTGCATTTTTTCTTAAGCTATTTCTTTAGTCTAGGTTACTCGTTACTACAATGGGTTTCCTGTTTCACTTTTTGTGTGCCATTTCATGTTACATAGTCTAATAATTTAGTATAATTTTGTAATTTGTGTTAATATTTATACCATTGACATTTATTTTCATCATAATAAATTTTGGTGCTAAGGTTTCACTTTTTTGCTATTACTTTATATTTATTTTAAATCTTTAAAACAAAAAAGTATTATAAAATTTTATTAAAATATTGGTTTAATACAAAAAATAGAAAACTTAGTATCAGAATTAACAAGAATGAAAGTGGGGGACACAATAGTATATATATTAATGCAAATTATAAAATTTATACTAATTTATTTGTTAATGTGGGTAACATAAAATGACATACAAAAAGTATAATTAGAGGTCCAATGCCCTATGTTACACTCTTTTAAAGTATTCTGCTCTCAAGATTCGCCCTGTTTAACAAGACATCCTTTCTTCGTAATTATATGTAAATGTGTTTCATTTTTTTGCAATATTTTTCATTTCTTTCTTTAATTAAGTTCTAATCACTACCTGAAGTCTCTCCTATATCATTAATTAACTAAGTAGAGCTCACAAATGGACAGCAATTGCCAAGATTTTGAATAGGTTTTGATGAGATAGTGATCAAGAGATTGCGTGGAACTCGCTTCACATTGGAATATTGGATATTATTCACAAGTAGAATATGCTTCTCAGGGCATCAGGTGCCCCATTGCATGTTAATAATGTCTTTTTCATTTTTGATTCTTTTTAGTAGTGTATATATGTGTACACATTTTATTATTTTGATATTTTATTTGTTCTAAGTTTTTTTTTTTGGGGGTGAGAATTGATAGACAGACAGACTATGGAATTCGTAGCAGCACAGCACTGTGCTTCTTTAAATTGCGTATGAATTAAGTGAAATTGTCAATCAATAAGAGTAGGGTGGTGTCATGGTGTGTGTGCTACTTTGGCAGATTTTGTGTCCATAGAGTTCACTTAGCCCACAATACAAAGAATACTATGTGCCCATGTGGTTCTCCCAAACACAATATAGACATAAACCCACAAAATAATGATGCAAAAAATGAGAACGTTGATAAGAGATGAAAGGGATGAGAAGATCACCATGGCGCAGTTTCCCTGTATTGGTTACTGGTCAGAACAAAGGTCCAATTTCTGGGGTATATGAGTCATCATCAAATCAAAAGGGAATTACATTTCAGATTCTATATCTTCTGCACTTTGCACAATTTTTGTACTTGTGATTGGTTTCATCCATCGCCAAGGCTAGTGAATGGATTATGAGGAAGTTAGGGCCATTGTTTCTTTTTCAAGGGAGTAAATAATTAACTTTTCTCCTCATCTATTTTCATATTTCCATCCTCTCAATATTTGAGCTCATAATTGGAAGGGTAAATTATATTTACCATCCCGAGATTCGTATAAATTACCAATCGAACCTCAAGATTTGGTAAAACTATCAATACCTCTTGAACCCTGACTCCGTCATGAACAATAAGAAAATCGTAAACAAAATTAATATTTGGACAAAAATACCCCTTATACTCCAGTTATTAATTTGTATAAAAAAAATATTAATAACTGACATTTACCTAAAAATAAAAGTAAAAATTATACATATTTATTTGTATTAATAGCAGAATACGCAGGAAGAAAATAGAAGTAAAAAGTTGACTTGTATCAAAAAATTCAAATTAACTAAAGAATAAAAAGCAAATCTATCAACAAAAAGAAAGTATGGTATCAAAATTTCTAAAATTCATTTCGTAGTCAAATTCACCAAACCAACAAAAATGAAAATACATATATTTCTTTTTTTTTTCATACATTCCATACATTCTTTTTTCGTTGATAGATTTGTTTTTTACTCTTCAATTAATTAGAATTTTTTGATATAAATCAATCTTCTACTTCTATTTTCTTCCTACGTACTTTGCGTTTGATACAAATGAATATTTATAATTTTTGCTTTTATTTTTAGGGTAAGTGTCAATTATAAATATTTTTTTTACACAAATTAATAACTAGAGTATGAAGGATATTTTTGTCTAAATATTTTTTTTACTATTCAATTACTACTCATGACGGAGTTAAGATTCAGGGAGGTATTGGTAATTTTATTAAATCTCGGGGTTCGATTTGTAATTTACACGAACCTTAGGGGTGATAAATGTAATTTACCTTAATTAGAATTATACTCTCTCCGTACAAAAAAAAAGGATATATATATATATATATATATATATATATATATATATATAGTTTCAAAACTTTTTTTATTCCAAAAAAGTTCACTTTTTGTGTAAAATTCTTATATCGTCATTATTAATAATAACAACGTGTAATTCAAATTAAAAAGTAAAGATAAAAGGATAAAAGTATACATTTAATGATGCATGCCTTGTAATTTAAAAAAATTATACAAAATAAAAAGTATTTTTTTTTTTTTGAATCGGATGGAGTAATATTTTGTTACTTATTACATATGGGGCAAATTGTGCTATGGTGTCTAAATTAGTTGTCTGATTTAATTGATCATTTAGTCAAAATCAATTCAAATCAAACATTTAATAATACGAGGGAGATGCACGTGATGCTAAAATAGAAGAATTCTCACGTGTGTTTCTGGCAAGATTTCACCAATGGAAAAATAATGGTTCTAACAAATAATTCAAAACATTTAATAATCAAATAGTTCAGGTTGGCACAACACACTTACTAACAAACTTTTACTAAACATGGAAATTAAATTTGGATTGACATAACACAAGTAAACAAATCACTCTCTCCCAAAATGTAAATCAATTTCCATTTTTGAGATCATCCAAAACTGAGAAATGAAGAGCTGATGAGTCCAAATCCCAATACATGCCAATTAGCATGCCTGCCTTGAGCCCACGACGCTGCACGAATTCCTCATCCCAATTTCCCTGGACGATGAATCTTCCCTCCTTTAGGCACTTTTTGAATGACAGGAAATGCTCAGTGTCTGTGTCCATATCTCGTACTTGGACCTTGATTTCATCCCCATTATTCATCAAACGTGACTTACTGGTGTAATCCAGATATTTAACAATGTGTTCAGAAGCTTGTACAGGATTCAGTTCCATTGAAGGCCCCAAATCCTCAGCAGCAATGACTTTCTTGATTTCCCAAGGGAATCTGAAGTGTTCTATGGGTTGGGGAATGCCTGCTCTTTTCTCCACAACTTCCCATTCAAGAACATTGCTCTCCTCCTCACATTTTGCATTGTTTTCTTCCTCCTTGGCTTTGGTTTGGAGGAAATGGTAGAAGACCACTTTCTCCATGGACATAACTTATCTTATGTATGAACACTAGTTTGATATTGAGAAAAAAAATGTAGAAATTTAATATCAATGTAAACTAATTTGATACCATCTGAGAGAAAAGATTAAGCATGACAGGTTTTTTATACTATATTTTTATATAGATTACAATAATTTGATTTTGGATTTTGAAATTCGATATAATCGGTATTATTTAATGATACATTAATGCGTTCCGTTACGAAAAAATATTGTTCAATAGATTTGTCGTATTCTTATTTTAGTATAGTAAGTTAATTACATATTTTTATTTTTTTGTCCCCTATACGTAAATAAGTTGTTCCTCTAAGTTATAAATTGTTCGACTTTAATTGTCTTTGACTTCACTATCATACATAATGTAACGGATACATAAAATAATTTCTTTTTCTGTTATAATATTTGATATTTAATATCGATATGGATGAGAAATAAGTTGATATCTAATAAGAGAGGAATATGACATTTTGTTTTAAAAACGTTTGTTTGTTGAAAAAGTCATTTTATGGTTTAAAAAAAGAGAAAAGTATAAAGTTGTTATTTAATAAGAAAGAAGTATAAGCATGACATTTACAAAAAAAAAACACTATTTTACATTTATATATTACAACAATTGGGGGTAATTTTGAAATTCGATAGAATTACTATTATGGAATGATTCATTAGATGCATTCCGTTATTGGAATTTTGACATTTTTGTCATTCACAAGATTTTTTATACTCTTATTATATTCTCATCATTTCTCATCATCATTTTTTACTAACATTTTTCTTTTATTATTATTATACTATATATTAAAAAAGTAGAATAGAAATTTAAATTGTGTAAATTAATACTACTAGTCCTCCAATTTAGAGGGCAAATTCAATCAGTCTCAGAAGTTGAAAAAGTTTATTCTGTCAAAGTTTTTAATTTGGTTTTAAATAGTCCATAGTCTATTATTTCACCAAATCAACGTTATATTCACATGAAGAAGTCTTCGAGCCCTTGTCATATGCACACAAAGGAATTTCTAGAAGTGCATGGATAGAAGCAAAATAAATAATTATCAACAATAGTCCTTCAATTTTGCTAACGAGTTCAATTTGGTTTTCGTAGAAAACATATCCTGTTTTCTCCCCATTAGAGAGAGGTAAAAAAAGTAAATACATCAAATTCTCTTATTGCTTGTTGTATAAGGAATTCATTCCACTTCAGGAGTAGGGTTTAAAAAAAAATCCATACTTTGAATACATATTTACCAAATCATTTGTATTCAACATTAATAAATATTATAATGAAATAAAATATTTTAAGTTACAATTTATTTTTATCTAATAATAAAATGAGGAAAAAATATTGTGGGATTATGCTTGCTTTTCTTTATTATAGCCTTCTTTGAACGCTTACATATATTATAAAAGAATACATTCACTTTGTCAACAAATAATTGCTGATTTTTATAGCGTAATTTTACTCCACGTATGCTCTTATTTTTCTCTTAGATTCTCAATTCTCTCAAATGTTACTTACATGTGCATTAATCAATGGTATAAATTTTAATTACATCAATTATTTTTGCTTCAGCAATCACTACACAATCAATTCAATAAAAATCTTCCACTAGTTCCCATTCAATAACATGAGAGTATTTGTTGTGTTCATGGATACTATCCCATATTGGTAAATTAAGAGAAATTAGAGCATCTAATAAGTGACAATAACTCATGGCTCACTAGTTTAAACTTTTAGGTTCAGGTGGGCTTCTATTGCTTATTGTACCGCTCTAGTTGGGCTCCCCATATTTAAAACCTCCACAACAAGTGGTATCAAAGTCAGAATGTTAGCCTACTCGGGAAAGCAAGTGGTTCCTCTTTTAGTTGGACTGGGCCTTAGTGGAGGACTCGTGATCGGGGAAGCAAGTGGTTCCTCTTCTGGTTGGATTGGACCTTAGTGGAGGACTCGTGACCAAGTAAATTTGTGATACCAGTTTACTACTTGCACGGGCACTAAATGAGTCCATGGTGAAGAGATGGGCTTGTTGGAGATGGTGAAGAGATGGGCTTGTTGGAGTAGGGATTGGGCTTGTGGGGGGAGTGAGCTTTAATGTGGTAGTGTATTCATGGAGGGGGAGGTTTGTTGTTTGTTGTGTTCATGGATACTATCCCACATTCGAAAATTAAGAGAAATTAGAGCACCTAATAAGTGACAAAGACCATGACCCACTAATTTAAACTTTTGAGTTCAGGTAGACTCCTACTGCTTATTGGGCCGCTCTAATTGGGCTCCCCATGTAAAAACCTCCCCAACAGTCTTGACATTTTGCATTGTCTTCTTCCTCCTTTGCTTCAATTGGTTTTGAGGAAATGGTAGAAGATGATTCTCCCCATGTTAAATGGTGGATATAAATTTGTAGAAAGTTAATGTCTTATTTATGGGAATTAATTTAATTTGATAATGGATAGAAATAAGTAGAAAGTTAGTATCGATTTGTGACAGAACTAATTTGATATTTAATAGGAGAAAAGCTTATGCTTGCCCTTTTTTTTACTTTTTTTTTTAAGTACTTGCATTTGTAGATTGGAATAATTCGGGATGTGATTCTAAAATTCGATTGTTATAGTATTATTCAATGATTCATTAAATACGTTTTTTTTTTTATAATATCTCTAATATGTTTGTCATACACAAGATTCTTTGTCTATTTATCGCATTTGTATTGTATTCCATCATCGTTTTCTATTAACATTTTTTTTCATTATTATACTATAAAAATGTAGAATAAAAATTTAAATTGGGTAATTAGAGCCAAATTCAATTTAGTCTCCAAATTTTAAAAGTTATATTGTCAAAGCGTTGTATCACATAATGAAGGTTTAGTGAAGAATCATATGCAGATGAAGAAGTAGAAACTCATTGATGATTGTTAACAAGTTCAAGTCAAAAATTAAAATACATCAAAATACACTATTGCTTGTTTTATGAAGAAAATACTTTGAATACATATTTTAGTAAATCATTTTTAATTATTTTAATGAAAGAAAAAAACTTTTATGATACAATGAATTGCCAATTATTTTTATTTATTTTCATCTAATGCTAAAATCATACGTATCTTTGTCCACGTTGAAAATAAATTTCAATATAAAAGTAAAACTTATATATATATCAAAACTAAAAGGGTAATATGACCTCACAAGATAAGTCGTATGGCTTTAAAACTAACACACACTCTCAAATTTGGAGTTTAACTAGTTCTAAATGTGAAGATTGGTTTGACTCTATGTATTTTGAATTTTTCCAAGATGGCTCCTGCAAATTTTCTTTGAGAAATGAAGTTTCCTCAATGAGATTGGAAAACTTCAATCCTAGAAGATTAAGACATTAGGCACATATATATGTCTCATTTAAACTATTTGATCATAACTTTTCTAAATTCTGATCTTTTATCCAATTTGCTGTTAATTATCTATTCGAATAATTGAATCTTATAACTCATCGATATTTAAAGATTACAAGTCTTTTATTTCCTGCGTCACTACTATAATATGATCAAATTTCATTAGTAAAGTATTAAAAACCTTTTCAACAAAAATTTCATTAGTGAAAAATAAAACCATTAAACTCCATCTTGTTTTTAATTTTTGTCAAACTAGAAAAACAGGCTTAACATATCCGATTTCTCCATTGTACAAAGTTTGAATTTTCTTCTTAACACTAGCAACGTGAACAAGCAACTATATGACCATATAGTTGAAAATGTTACTATTGAAATAGAAAATTTTGGTGAAAAGTTTTAGTTTGAAAATAGATGAGTCAATTTACATCAACTCAATGAGGGATCATGGGTTTCAACATGTGTGCCGCTAATTGGTCTTTGTCTCGCTACTTGGGTTTTTGCCTCTTGTGAGCCTTTTTGCCTATTTGTAGGTTTTTTCTTCGTGAGTTATAATGCTGTAGGTAGTTGTAACACCACGAAACGCAATTAACCCTTGTGGCTATGAACTTTAACCATTGTGCCGTTTTGTTAATATATTATCATTTTTAAAGAAAAAAAAAATGAGAATCGTGAAAAATAAATTAAAAATTCTTTTGTTAAACTAAAGCCACAAAAATTCTCCTCGATGTATGTGTATCAAAATTTATAAAATGCAGAAGGGCTGCTGTTTCTTTCAATGGCGGTTGCAAAAATTGTTTTCCCTTTCCAAGTTTAGCCGACATCAACTCACTGTAAGCATGAAGGAGGCCTGTGTACGTTTACTATTTGCAGAGCCACACGGCTCCACAAGAGAGGGACTTATCAATGGGTATTAATAGTGTTTTGTTAATAAAATAATATAAATTTATTAAAATTAATTTTTATACATTTTATGTTAAAATTTATTTTCTATATTTTAAAAAAAAATTACTTTAATTTAAATATGATTTTTTATTAGTTATTAGGTACAACACATTTAATACACTAATTAAATAGATAATTTTATATTTTTATTCTTACTTTCTAATTGTGAATATATATCATTATTATTAGTAAGAATATTTTAAAATTTTAGTTTGAAAGTGATTCTTTTTTTAGAATAATAGAAAAATTTTAAAAATGAATTTTGTTTTTTTAGAATGGATAAAATAATATTTATAATGAAACATTATTATTTTACTATTAATATATATTAGATAGTGTAAAAATTGAGAGCGTCCATTTTGTATTATCAAACCACGTGCTTGTGTACCTTGCGAATCCTACTTATTTCATAGATCTTTAAAGCGTTATTCTTCTAAATCTTTTTTTTTTCAACAGTCTACTTATTGTGTTCATATAGTGTCCCCTCATTGTTTCCCAATATTAACGTTTTTCTTTTATTATTATACTGTAAAAATGTAGAATAAGAATTTAAATTAGATAAATAACACTACATGCCAAATTCAATTTAATCTCTTAATTTGAAAAGGTTTATATAGTCAAAGTTCTGAATTTGGCTTTAAATAAACAATCGTCTATTATTCGACCAAATCAAGTTTGATTTCAATTCACACATTAAATGTACGTGAAGAATTTTTTGTGCGAAAAAATATTAATTGCATTCAATGTATTATTATTTTTAGTACAATAAATCAATCACATAATTTTAATTTTTTTTGTCCGTATTATATAAATAGACCGTTCTCCCTAAATTGTAGACGGTATCTTTAATTGTTTTGACATGTTGCAATGAATGCCAGAAATATTTTCTCCCTCGAAGCATACATTTTGTGCACATAACGTGATTTAAATATTACTGTTATTTTATATTAACATTTAGTTTTAAATTAATATAAAATAAGAAATTTACTTATCTTCCCCTTTAACCAACGGGTAAGAAACTAGGCATATAATAATTAAATATTTATTTACTTCATGGCTACTTTTCGTTTCACCATTATTTTCCTTTTATTCTTTATTATATATTTATATGGTTTATTTTTTCAAATGAAAAGCAATTTTGGAGATTTGGTTTTCCCCATTAGCACTCTTATAAGAGAACCAAATATTTTGTTCTTTTCTTGTTTATCTTTTTTTCCCACTTTAATAAGATAGTTTGAACATTTTATCTTTTAGAAAGCATTCACATAATACATACATGAATTTCTTGGATGGATTCCATGCGGAAAAATAATCGAGGAATGAAAAATCAATAAATATTATGAACCATATTTTTTGTTTTTCCTTTTTCTTTTGAGGAATAAAAATGATTGGCAGTTATGCACAGCTAATGATTTTTTGAAATTTAATCTTTAATCAAATAGTATGAATTTATTATCCAAAACTTAACTTTCACCAAGGTGTCTTATTTTTGATATTTGAATAGAACTCTGCGAAATTATATAAAACCTCTATAGAAGTATATGAAACTTTGATAGAGATATTATGTGAAATTATGCAAAACCTCATCAGAGGTATATGTGAAATTATACCTAAAATAATTTGATGGCCTCAAATATTTTTTACCAAAACAAATTAATTGCAACAGTAAAGAGGAATGCAAAAACCCATGAAACAATAAAATTAATACTCATTATACTTTTGGTTAGAGTACACTTTGTTAGTTTGTCCCTCTTCAACAAATGACGATCCTTTTAAATGGAATTATGGCAACTCATTAGTTCCTATTGCCTTACTTTTTAGTTCTTCTAAATCAAGGGGACAAGCTGGGAGCATTTAAGTGAGAGTTCTGTTCTTTTTGAGCAGAACTAGAGGTGCTGAGTCTTTGTAGCAGCAACCAAGCATCAGAAACTGAACAGCCCTGGTTCATTTCGATTGCCACAGGCACAGAGGATTCTTCAGACATCTGAATAAGCATTGTTCCCTGGAAACAGCAGGGCAAGCATCAGATGAACAATTGTCTTCAGTAATTTGCAAACTGTAAAGAAAACTTCTCTTATTCTCAATTATCATCAACTAATTGGAGACATCGAAATCAAGGATATGTAAAGAAAAGAAACGATGAAAGATGATCATTTTTGGAAAATAATTATACACACCCGTAGTTGAAATAAAAAAAACTGACACATAGATTAAAGAGGAGATGCATAATTGAAGGAAAATGACAGTACAGAAAAAAGGAGACTAAATCCACTTAAAATTTCCAAAAGACAAGCATGATGTCCATTTCAAGCAATCTGGTATTCTTGCATTCATTCTCTCCCACTTGCTAGTCTAGATCCTTGGGGTTCTATTCCCCACTCAGTCTCTCTCACCATCTAAACCATCATTTCCTAGCTAACATACAGAAACAAACGTTTATATACAGAAGCCAAATGCAGAGACGAAACATACAAATGTTTTTATATATACAGAAACCAAAGATATTCACAGAGACAAAACATACAAATGTTTATATATAGAAACCAAACCATATATACTCCATGCATGCCATCAACACATTAACCACCAAGAAGGCCACCTAACTCTCAGCCAACATAACGGTAGGTATATCTGGAAGCAAGTTAGAAAACACTTAAAAGTGGCCTGTGCTTATATTTAACATGCACTGTGAAACTGGTTGTCAGATATGGATTTAGGGTCTAGACCCAAATATACATGCACAAACAAAGCTACCAGGTTGAGCCTTGGAATTTAAAGTATATGGGATTTTGTATGAGAAAGCTCAAATCTACTGAACTTCAGGAAAAATTTTCAATCATCTGTACCATCTGTTGCACTAGAAAAAAGACTTTCAGCAAGTTCAGGATCTAATTCATGGAATTTGACATTAAGAACGAAAGTAAGATTGTCTTAAGCCCACCATTTGTTTCAAAAGAAGAAAGTACCTTCTGGCGCACTATAAAATGGACTTTCAGGAAGTTCAGGATCTAATTCAGAGAATTTGACTCTAAAAACAAAAGTAAAATTCTAGTACGCCCATCATTTGTTTCAAAAGAAGGGAGGAAACCGAAAAAAGAGCCAATCATCTTTTTCTGGTTGTTCAACCCAGTGGGCTCTCAAATTTGGAATATCTTTTAAGTACATAGAAGATTCTCTCAAAATCTGAAGAAAATGGCTTGAACTCAATTAAGTAGAAGAAAGAAAGAAATTCTTAAAATCCCCCAACCAACCAAAAAAAAACCTAAACAAGTGGAAAAAGATTATATCCCTAAAAGTTATTTTATTATTTTTTACAAAAATACCAGAAGTGTTCAGGTCAACATATTTATACAATTGTAAAGCCAAAAAGAGGCATAGCCAATGAGCAATTAAAGACCAGTTTTGAAGCTCCCAAAAGATGGGAAACGTATTACCTCAAAATTTACTAAAAAAATCTGGAACTGTTTCAATGTCTCCTTCATTTGACTGACTTGGCTGCTGTCTGAAGAAGCAAGAGCTTTACTGACTTCCTCAGGGGAATAGCCTATTCCATTTTGCACAACCTACAGCACCAACCAATTCAAAATGCTACACTAAAAAATTTAAATGACAAACAAATTAACTTACACTATGATCAATAAGGATTTCTGAGATGAGGCTGCCATCATCAATATAAACTCGCAGCTCATAAGTGGTCCTCCTTTTATACTGGAATCCCTTTACACTCGTAAGGAAACACTACAAATTACAATAAGATGTAAGCATTTATGATTAGAAAAGGGCAGCCAAGTGCATAGAAACTCTCATATGTGCGGGGTCTGAGGAAGAGTAATTGCCCAATATACACAGTCTTATCTTATATTTTTATGAGGCCGTTTCTACACTCAAACCTGTGACCTCATGGTCACATGGCAACATCTTTTATTGTTGGAATAGTATACTTGGAATTTCCAATTAAAATGGTGGTACGTATTAACTAAAAGAAGGAACTAATCGTGCCCAAAATTATACAGGGATACCACCGAAAGGAAGAGAGAGATAGGAGGCAAAATAAATGGTTAGACAATCATTCATATATATAACTCAACTTCAGGAATCTGGAACTTAGAAATTAAAGACACTTACCAATTAAATCATCAAACAAATTTTATTACATAAAAGAGGTGAACTAAATTTCTATAGCTTCCAAACAAGTTCTCACTGTCAAATGCCAAATTTGTAACCATAATGTGTTGACGACAACAAGATTAACGTAAAAATTATCAGGTACAACAGCATCAAGTGTTAAGACCAATGACTCTATCATATAGCACATACAAACCTTGACTGTCCCTTGAACTTTGGAAACTGTGTCATTCATCGTAGCCCACTTAGCTGACAAACTTGACAAGTAAGTAAATGGGAATTCTCTTTCTCCGGTTAACATGAAGGAGTGTTCCAGCTCCTCAAGCATTTGAAATTCTTGAACATCCATGGCTTCCACTAAATTAGGTCCAACTTCTTCCCCAGGGATGGGGACTTCATTTTCATCTCTGGTCATTCTACCACTAGGTTGTGCTTGCTCTGCAACAAAATGAACTCCAGCAATATCAGCTGCAGATGACTGATTAGCTTCGATATTTCCCCTATGGTGCTCTTCAGTCCCATCACTAGCAGAAATACCAGATGAAGGGATACCGGATGAAGTTCCTACATCAGGAAAAGCAGAGTAACAAATATGAACCACCAAGCAAAAAGCAATAGAACATTTGCCCTGCTTTTTTCAACTTTGAAAGTGGAATATATCATACATTTTGGATTTCTTCTTTCAAAAGGAAAGGACCTAATTTAACATGATAAAATGACAGTTAACAATGAAACACATGCTTGATCTAAGACAGGAAAAGCAAATGAGGCATCAAATGACATCTCTCCACCAGAAAAATAAAGAATAGGAACAAAGAAAAGGTAGACATGCTGATCATTGATAACACACCCTTTCAGAACCTTCGCCATTCTTTCTTTTTAGAATGAAGAAGGCCCTTAGGTACTATCATTTTGTTCTTTAACATTTTCTTCCCCAAAAAATAGTACTGAAAATCAGCATGTATATCTGGTCAAGAGGATCAAGGAATTGAAGTGAAATTCAATGTCTTTCACTAAGTTTGCTAAATGAAGTGATTTTCTAGCAGATGCTCCTCTTTGCTTGATGTGTAATACATATAACTAGAAAGGATCCATTTTGGCTTCAAGAGCTGCCTCCACTGGCCAAGTCTTTTCAATTTAAATATGTTTGGCATTGACTGAATTCATTACCAGTTATTACAGAATGAGAATGCTTCAGGTGCCAGTCTTCAAACTGTCATCTGTTTCAAGTCTCATAAAGACAATTATTTAAGATATTTAGAATGTAAAACATTCATATGTGAAGACTTTTCAGTTAACCTCTTTCACTTCTTACTTTATTCTCTCTTTTCATTTTTATTCATCTAATTAAAATATTCTTTTGCTCACTTTTATTTTTCTTCCAGATTTCAGGCCATTTAATTTGGAATCAAAAACCAAAATCCAGATCATTCAAGTTAGAAGGGCATGATAGAATTGTTTCACTTCACATGCTCAAGGATTCTTGTTTGCATTAATAGAATTGCTTACAATAGTTACACAAGGACACAGATACCAATTAGGAAATACATGTTAGCTCAAGCTCATGCTTCTATGATTTGTACTGTGTTCTTTCATCCTAAAGTGGTACGGCTGAAAGTATAAACCTGGCATGTCAACCTGAAATGGCATTGCCACTGTTCTGGAATTGTTAATCTGGTCTTGTACATTGACAGTTTCAGATGGCCATGCAGCAAGAGTAGCTCTTTCACTTAATTTTGGAACCACCCCTGTCCTGGTTCAGATGTTCATTAGAGCTAGTCAATGTTTTCATTCATAGAATAACACATACAAATTTGTTTTGGTGGGCCTTCCACTAAGTGATGACACCCACAAATACATCTAAAAAATCATCAATAGATATGTTATTAAAACTTAAGCCACACCAGTCAACCAAATCCAGAAATAGTCACAGTAAAGGAGAAATGCAAGCAAAGAATTTTCAAGCCAACACTAGTTACTTCTTTCCTTAACATTTAATTGCAACAAGAAGGTGAAGAAAGAAGACAATAATCAGTTTGCAACCAGATTTGATTGTAAATTAAAACTCTTTTGTTTTGTTTTGTTTTGTTTGTTTGTTTGTTTGTGCTTTTTTTTTTTTTTTTTGGGGGTTTTTGCTTGCCTTGAAGGAGAAAACAATATTAATTTTTGTGGAGAATATGATAGACAAGCATGTATAATACTATTACCAAACTATGAAAATATTAACAAAATCAATAAAAATTTACAATTCACACAAATACTTATGAAAATGGATAAACGAAAAAAAAATGTATTCATACACAGATATAAATAAGTATGATGACTCTTTTGAATACCTTTTGCCCCTTGCTGGCTTATTTATTTCATGCACTAATCTCTGTTGTGCAGCATCCAACTCCTCAACTTTGCCACCTAAAACTTTAATAACTTCAGGAACCAACATCAAAATGCCACGCCTTACATTAACATTGCAAAGAACAATCTGTGAGAAGCAGCAGTGATCTCTATTACAAACTAAAACAAGAGGGTTTCCCGAACCAATACAATGTACATTAACAAAATGTCAAACTTAAAATAGAAATGAAGTTAAAATGCAGAATTATATTGAGCTGAGCACAAACCACAAGTATAATTGGATTGAAAGATCATAGCCAGCATAAGAATATAAGAATAAAAATAAGTAATGAACTGATTAATGCCCAAGCAACAGAAAACATCTCTTCTACAACAGATATCCTATCTTTCAGCATGGTGATACCAAATTTGCATTCCACTAGGAGTCATCAACATATACTTGGAACTATGCTTACTTGCTTTCTTCCAAAAAATCACAAATCTATCCAAGTACTGAACCAAATAGTAAGATGAGAATAAATACCTAAATATCAATGGTGTCAGTACTCAAGAAAACATTTGAGAAGAATGATGACTAAAGAAGATACCTTAAATAGCTAGTAAGAAGACAAAGAAAATTTTCCAGTTACTGTATTTTAATTTATTTTTATCAACATGGAAGCAAAACCAACAATAAATTAATGAAACGAAGCATAATATAAGTTTTAACCTTCAGTCCAGCAGAAGAAAGAACTTCAAGATCTTTAATTGGCCTATATTCCATGCCAAAGACACACTGAACACCATCCGTCATTGACAGCTTGAGACACCTCTTAAATCCTGGTGCTGCCTTCTGATACCTGCTCCGAATGGGAGAACTGATATTTACCATCTCATCAACCTTACACAAAGGCCAAACCACTATAAGATTACCCTGGAAAATTATCTCACAGTACATTGTTTCTGCACCACTAGAATCCACATTCCAACAACTGCAAACATTGCAAAATGCATATAACAATACATCTCAAATGAGCGGGAAAAAAAAACCATTTTTCTGACATCTCTGAACAATTTAATCAAGTAACGACAGAACATAACACAACATTAACAGCTCCAAACATTCCACAAATCATATAACAACAAATTCCAAATGAACAAAATCATCCCAATTTACCAAATCTCTTAACAATTTTATCAACTTATAACACGACAGAACAAAGACTTAACGCATAATCACATATTTGAGCTTCAGCATAGCTATAATTTAAATACTGAATCAGCTGAAAAGATTGCAACTTTACCAACTTTTCAAACAAATTTTCACCTGTAAAATATAGGGTCCTTTGAGGTCAACCAAATGCAAATTATGCACATCTCGAGGAAGCACTCCACAGCCGCAATAATTCATATCCGCAAACAAAAATTGCTCGAAACAAAGCTTTGCCCTTTGAGAATCATCAAGCCCCAAAAACCCTTGAATTGAGCTCTGCAGGGCTCCAATGCAAGCTTCCAACCATTCCCTCTTCAGTCCTAGCCCCATTTTCCTCAATATTGCGTTAGTTCCATCATAAACAGGATTGTTCCTAAAACTAACAGGGTTTATAGGGCTAGGCTCGTTGACAACCTCATCCATTTCGTCATCGGAAATGTTGAAAGGGATTGGCTCGGTAATGGTGGGATTATGGCGGGAAATGTTAGGGTTTACGGAATTGGAATTGGAGGAGCTGAGGTTTATGGTTTGGAGAGTGATTCCAACCTCGCTTTGAGCAATTTGGTCGCTGCGTACTTCTTCTTCGTCATCGTCAACTTGAATGCGCGGGATTTGGTGGGAGAGTGACAATGGCGGGGGCGGCGGCTGCGGTTGGAGTGAAACAGCGTCGTCGTCCTCGTCGGAAGAAGAACAGACCACCCTGAGGCGTCCGCGCGGCATTTGATATGGTTTGTTTTTGTGATTTTCCCTCCACTATAATGTAGAGCAAATAAACGGCGTCGTTGTGAAGTTCAATTTATATTTAGCTTTCAGGCCCATTAACACCCTTTCCTTCAGTTTCAAAGTTTTGGGCTTAGAATTACTTGGAACTTGGAAGGCCCAGTTTTTTTTTTATTTTTTTATTTTTTGGAAAACAATAAATTGGGTAAATAATTTCGGCAATTACGAAATTGATCAGTGTTATATTTACTTTTAAATCTATTTATTAATGGAAAATTTGAGTTTCTTTTTTGCTTGGTCCTTACTATTATGGTCAAATTCTTTTACTTAATAATAATTTGTTCAAAAGTTGTTGCATTCTTTTGGAAGCATGCACAAAAATTTGACATTTTATATGGATAAAGGGTGAAAAAATCAAAATAAAATTCTCTCTTTTCGGTTAAGCCATACCAAGAACTTTTCCTTTTTTGGTAAGTAGTATGAATAAATAGTCAAATCAGATCCTTTATCCCTAACTCGGTAAATAGTATAAATAAATAGTGGTACTTCTTTTTCACGCTTTCTCTTCGTTTTCAAACATATTTATAATTGAACGGCAAAATAGATTTACAATTGGTAACAAATTGATTTAAATAAAAAGTTGGGGACTGTAAAGAGTTGTCTTTCTGATACATAAAAATCCTTTGCGGGATGGTGACCGACTTACTTTAACTTCATGGAGAAAGGACTATAATTGTCTAATATATATGAATACAAGTCACAAATGTAGATGAAATTTGGAGGGTACAAAAGAAGGAATAGCATGGTTTACTCTTATTTTAGTTTTATTCCTTTAGTAATATAATAAAATTAATTTATTACTTTATTTAAAAATTTATATTTAGGTTATGGAGAATACTAAAGCCATAAACTTCTGAGATAAAATAAAAAATCTATTGAATATGTATGCCAATATGCAAACCACATTAACAAACACAATTTCTTTATTTCTATTTGTTCTAGTGTTAGTATGTTGTTAATACCACTAACTTTGCATGCTTAATAAGACCAATAGTTGATACAATTAATTGAACATGTCTACTAAGCAATTTCTTTATTATCTCTCTAGTTTTCTTTATCTTACAAGGAACAAAGGCCATTAGTATGACTCTAAGAAAAAGTCAATATTAATTTGACCAAAATAAAACATTTTAAAATAATAACAATATATATGACAAATTAAGAACATAAATAATCTGCAAATTTGATCAATTATTTCTATTTTCATCCAAATGTAGGTACCACAAGAGCTTTGAATTGGTGGAATCCTTATAAATTGGAACGCATATATAGCCATCCTGAGTCTTCAAACTCATGTGCGGCCACTTTTTCTCCTTTTAACTTAACTATTTTCTGCCCCCACTCTCACCTTCAATGAAGATAGAAAAATACATCAACAAACTCAAAATTTCCCGAAAGTTTATGTAGATTTTAGTCTAACAACTTTCTTTGTTGTGCTGTGAACAGGAAACTATTTTCATTTCCTCACTTAACTATTTATAACTGGGTTCCCTTTACTAAACTTTCTTTCCTTAGTGGAAGGAGTTTGGCTTTTGGCTGCATATTTTGTAGATTTCAGATTGAAAAAAAAAATAAAAATGAGAAGACATTTTCAGATACTCAACATGTAGCAACTTCAAGAGTCCAAGCTTTCGTCGGTTCATTCAATTCATAGTTCGGAACCAAGAAATGAAAGAGTTTATGGATAGAAAGGAAAAATAGATATTGAAGGAGTTCGGACGATTCAATAATACTATTACGTCAAGTCGAGGTTCTTAACGTTATTGTTCTTCAATATTTTTGTCAAAACTTTAACTTATTACGGCATCTCATGATTGTTTTAGGACATTTAAACAAATTTTAATTATTTTTTGGCGTATTCTAAAATTGCCGTTACTCGCACGTCTTTACCTTTTGCTATGAATTCTCCATTGAATTTTTTAGTTACTCATATTTTTTATTCCAATTGAAGGAAGGAAGGAAAAAATAGAAGTTAATAACTTTAAATCCAATTACAACAACTATAGTAAATCAAAGTCAGAATAAAATAATAAGTAATACAAAAATTTCGAAACTCTATTTTAAATTGAAGTGTAGTCTAGTTTTCATTTAAATATCTTGGAATACCTTTTCCTTTTATTATGCACAGTTCAACAAATTTTAGTAATTGTTTGCGGTACTTATCAATTATCTGGAAGTTTCAGTAGGGTAAGTCTCGTATGAATAGAAGGTTATTATTATTATTATTATTATTATTATTTGTCCTTCGTGTTTTTTTAATATCCTTTGTCATCCAATGATATAATAGAAGTTAGAGAAAAGAAGGAGAGTCAAATAAAATAAAATAGAATTGAGATCTTATTGGTCCAAAAAAATAAAATAGTGTTGCGCATGGATAGAGAACAATATATATTAATAAAAGCGGTAGCAAAAGGCAGGATTTTAGTGGTGGGGTAGAATTAAAATTTTTGAAATTTAAGGAGGCAAAAATTAAAATATGTCAATAATGTAGTATAATTTTAATATTTTTTTTAAAAAAAATTCTTAGGAAGGGTGGGGACGGCGCTAACTTCTTGGCTCTGCCACTGGACATTTTTTTTTTATACCACTTGTCATGATGATAAATTTTATCCAAAATTTTCAAATATTCCATTTCAAAAAAATTGAAAATATAAATTAAAACTAAAAAAAATCATACCATGGAATATAAAAATGTTCTATCCAAGTTTTTTTTAATAAATCGAAAGAGGAATAGAGATAAGGGTGGGTGGGTCTGTGTTATATCTTCCTTTTTATGATGATACATTTTAACTAAAATCTTCAAATATCTTACATCCAAAAAATCTGAAAAATATAAATTAAACAAATAAAGACTATCATGAGAAGCAACGTGGATTGTCAATGTTACAATTTTTCTCACAAAACTTAGGGAATTTTACCTTATTTTAATGCGTTTTTGATGTTTGGATGGCCAATAAAATTGAAGAGGAGAGACCGGAGTAGGTGAATTCTCTGTTGAGCAGCAAATTCTTTTCATGTTGGGAAAAAAAAAAAAATGAAAGGAACATGTTTTGTGTTGACAATGGCTTCTGCAAGCATTGCATGAATTAATTGTGATTTTTTTTCCTGATCATGGAAGCCAGTGAGTTCAAGATTAGGAGAAAAAAAATTAATATAAAATAATTTTAATGAATTAATTTTATTTCTTTTGTTCATACTTCGATTAAGTGATAGAGCTAGTTTCTGGAAACTAACGTCAAAAGTCCACTAGTTTTTTATTTTTTAGGATAGGTAAATGCGACAGTGCCTACTTAATTTATAGATTGCAATTGAAACTTACTTTCTATAATTGTTAAGGTAAAAACAGTCATGAAAAACTCAAACTTAGTCTATTCTATGAGAATCTTAAGAATTAATCTCTCTAAATATTATAGAGTCTAAGGTGCCGTTTGTTTCAAGGGTTTGGGATGGGTTTGGATTGGTTTTGGCAAAAATTGAGTGTTTGTTTTGTAGAGATGGGTTTATCAAAACCTTTTAAAATGGCTTTAGTCAAAACCCAACCCCCCCTCCTTTTCTCAAAACTCAGCAACGTGGGTTTTAGTCCTCCATGACCCTCAACTCTGAAGTGACGCGCGCCCATTAACCCTCAACTCTGAAGTGGGCGCGCGCCACTTGTCCTCGGGGTTGCAAATCCCCCATGGTTTGCAACCCCCATTTTACTTTTTTTAAAATTTTTTTTTTAAAAACAAATTTCACTAATTTATAGAAAATATTTTTCTCTACAAATTAACATGCACTTTGACTATTTTTTGAACAAGATATAATTTGTTAAATATCATATAATGTAAAATACTATTTTTATTATAATTTTAATATAAAATCTATTCCATTCCATTACAAAATAATACCAAACAACATAATTATTATCATTCCATTCTATTCCAAACCTTTCCATTCCACAAATCCATTCCATTCCTAAACCCACCATTTATACCAAGCGGCCCCTATTGTGCGACTTGTTCATTGCACTACATGTGATTTTTGAGGTAATAATCTTGTTGTCCTTCTTGCAAATGCCATGGATAATTGACAAAGAAATTTTTGTCAAAAATCAAGTTATAATATATTTTCTAGGGTAAATTACTTCAATCATCCATCAATTTCAACTTATATTTTAATTTGATTTGGATGTTCAAAAAATTGAATTTAGCCTTTCAACTTCATAATTTGGTTTAATTTTGTCTAATTCAGAAAATTAGACAAAACTGATATATAACTTGCTCAACTCTTACGTAAGAAGCACATATAGTATTTAAGGTTGAAAATGAAAGAAAATTATCCCAATACACATGAATCTCACCTTTTTTTTCTTTCGGGAAAAAAGTGTTTGCATGTCTTCTTTCTTATTCATCACTAGTTGGTAGTAGAATTGGGCGAAAAAAGGTATACTTAATTCGTTGTTAGCAATCAAAGAATGAAAGAGAAAGAAGATGAGACCTACTTTAGTGAGATATAAATATTGACATGATTTTCTTCCACTTTTGTCCTTAAAGAGAAAATCAAAATATGAGTAAAAATTGAGGGACTATTGTAGTAATTCACCCCATTTCTTACTAACGGATTGATTGCTTCAGTGAATGCCCTTCTTCCCTAAACATTGTCAATCGCGTAAGGACCCTTGACTTCCAATGTAAAATGCTTGAGAAGCAGCAAAAACAAGTCAAATGCACAAATGACTAATTGGATAAAGACAAAGTTCCCTATGTTTTTTTGCCTTTTCTGCCAAACAGAAACTTAGTGGGGTGATTTGTTTGCGACTCTAGGTCTTTTTTTTTTTTTTCTTCGTTGTTTGGTTACAAGGCTATTCAATGTATGCAGTCGTAGTTTAGTGGTAGGACTATGCAACGTATACGGTAGCGTCATAAAAGGCATAGAACAGTCTTTAGGAATGAGAGTAGTTCAGTGGTGTTTTGTTGCATGACTTTTACGATTTTTCAAGTAGAGGCCAATCAGTTAGGATGTATAGGTAGTTTTTAAGTAGACTTTTGTCTTTATTTAATAGGGCCAATTCCCAATTTATTTGGGTTTTTGTAGATAATTGTGGTCACTTTTGACTTTTGTAGACTCTTTTGTGGTTATTTCTCCTTTGTAGTTCTAATCACATATTACAAAGATCATCTAGCATTTTTGGCTATGTACTTTAGCAATTGTAATGTTATATAATTATCGTTTTTCGTAAAAAAAAAATTAAACTAATGGGGATGACGCCAAATGTAATCACAATTATCGTAAAAAAAAAAAATGTGAACAAGGCAGATTTTGTCTACATTTTGAGGAATCACGCAACAACTTTGTCCCCTACTTCTTGGATGTGGCAATGCAAAGAGTCGACAGCATGATGCCTGTTCACCACTACAGTAAGCAAGATCAAAGTCCTTATGATTCATCAATAATGCCAGCTTAGCCTCGAATTCGGGTTAATAATGATTGAGGGAATATGCGGACCATTGAAAGAAAAAATCCCCAGGCACTCTAGGATAAGTCTAACAACCTTGAATGATCTCGGAGAAATGAGCATTTTCATCATTTGGACGTTGAATACTCCAAACTTTCTTTAATAAAGATAATTGGAAAATTCAATTAACAGATCAAGATTATTTTTTATCTTGTCGGAGGAGAGTAGCAAAATTTTCATCAGTTTTGAAAGTTAAACCTCAAACACAATAGACACTAACAAAAGCATGATAGAGTTGAAATATGTAATCACTTTTACACCCCTGCGGATGATGAAAAAGAAAACCTAATATTCCCAAAATAGTAGGTCGCCACAGAGTAGGCGATTAGTAATTTAGGGGCGGCAATGGCCGACATGACACGATAACACGACACGAACCTAACTCGAAATTGACACGACACAAAAATACAAAATTAACAAATTCGAGTTGAAATTAAGTCGAATATAATTAACTTGAAAAATAAACGGGTCGAGTTCGGGTCGACCTGACGGGTTGACAGGTCGACCTACTTAACCCATTTAAAGAGTAATTTGTAACCCGCGAACCCGAAATTGCCACCCCTAATTAATATGTTATCTCCAAAATACAATAGATGCAGTAGATGAAGATAGTAGATGATTAATATAGTAGATAATTAGGCGTATTGTCTTTAGGATACAATAGATGCAAGAGGTGATTAGTGTTTGTTGTCTTTAGATACAACAGCTTTTCTATAGACCAACCAGTCAAAAAAAGAAAAAATAATAATAAAAAAAAACCACTCCAATATCTCACTTATGCCTAAAGAATATTAAGAAAGTTTTTCTAAGAGAAAGAAATGAAAGAAATTTTCTTCTTACAAATTTTCATGACAACATATATAACTTTAAATCTTTATTGTCTACCATCTAATAGTGGTTAATAAATAAATAAATAAAGATTTATAACTCATGCAATAATGAAAGAAAATATAATTTATGCATTCATAAAAGTTTTAAAAATTGAAAATTTTCTTACTCTCTCATGATTTGTAGCTCATGTATTAATGAAGAAAATGTAACTCAAGCAATTATAAAAGATTTCAATATTTCAAAGTTTGTAACTAATGTCATTAAAACATTAAAATAGTCAATACATCTATTTCTAATGGTATTGCTAAATGTAAAGAATAAAACATTAAATTTGACCAATGCTGTGATGACATATAGCTATGCTTAAAGAATTTTTGGGGAGAAGTAATTTTAACATCTAAATATATTATGAATAAAGCTCCTATAAAACATATAAATATTACTCTCTATGAACTATAGAATAAAAGAAAATCTAATTTAAATTATTTTTGTATTTGGAACTGTTTGGCATATGTTAGTTTAGTTGATCCTAAAATGTCTAAGCTACGCATAAGAGTTAAAAAAATGTGTATTTGTTGGATATACTTTAAGTAGCAAAGCTTCTGGATTTTTGGCTTTAGAAATTGTATACTTATAAAATCTCTTGATGCAATTTTTCATGAAAATAATTTTTTTCTTTAGTTTGAA
Source organism: Gynochthodes officinalis (assembly GCA_020080225.1). Lineage (NCBI taxonomy): Eukaryota > Viridiplantae > Streptophyta > Magnoliopsida > Gentianales > Rubiaceae > Gynochthodes > Gynochthodes officinalis. Next base: position 31,449,886 of record CM034620.1, on the reverse strand, counting down.
AAATAGTGGGGGGTATTGAACGTAAATCTACAAAGGTTGCCAATTTATATATTGGTATTGCACCTCATAAAGAAAAAATAGAGAATTTGAAACCACATAAAAGTAAAAGAGCCCATGTAGAAAATATTTTGGACCTCATTATTTAGTTTATAATATAGAACTCAATTATAAAAATTTGGAAAAACTTTTGCCTTACAAAATTCAAATTTTGGAAAAGAACATGTGAATAATGAAATATGTTCTGTGATGGTAAGTAAAATTTGGAAATTTATAGATCTACCACCAGGTTATAGAACTATAAGTTGGAAATGCGTATTTAAAAAAAGAGTTAAAATCAAATGGTTCAATAGATAAATATAGAGTTAGACATGTGGCTAAAGGTTTACAAAAAAAGAAAATTTAGATTTTGATACTTATTCATTAGTAATTACAGTTACACTAATATGTTTTCTTACTATTATTATTGTAGTTCATGAGTTAATGATTCATCAAATGGATGTTAAAACTATTTTTGTGAATGGAGAATTAGAAGAAGAAATTTATATGAATAAACATCAAGGTTTTATACAACTTGAATACAAAAATAAGTTTGTAAATTAACTAAATCATTATATGGCTTAAAACATGTACTTAAATAATGGCATAAAAAATTTGATGAATACATGATTTTAAATAATTTTAGAATAAATGAAAGTGATAAATGTATATACTACAAAACATTTGATCATATTTGTAGGATTGTTGGTTTGTATGTTTATGATCTTCTTATTTTTGGAAGTAATTTAGATGTTATTAATAAAACAAAAAATATGCTTAATTTTTTTTGATGTGAAGCTTGAAAATAACAAGAATTTTTAATAAAGTTATTCTAAATCAATCATAGTTTACTGAAAAAATACTTAAGAAATATAACTATTATGATTATACTTCTGTGTCTATACCTTTTGATGCGAGTTTAAAATTATATCTTTATTGAAAATAATGTATTTGCATTAAATCAAAATGAATATACAAGTATGATAAGAAGTCTAAGATATGCTGCTAATTGTACTAAATATTACCTTTGCTATAAATGTTTTGAGTAGATTTACTAGTAAACCAAGTTATGATCATTAGAATGCTATGTGTCGTATTATGAGATATCTTAAAGGAACCATAAGTTATGGTTTATTTTATAAAATATCTAGTTGCAATAGAAGGGTATAGTGATACTGATTAAAATTCTCAATCTAGTGATTTATTTTCTACTGTGAGTTATATTTTTACCTTGGGTGGTGTAACTATAAGTTGGAGATCTAAAAAATAACATATTATTATTGCATCTATAATGGAGACTAAACTTATTGCACTAGATTATGCTAGTGAAGAAGTTAATTGGTTAAGAAATTTATTATCTCAAATGCTAATGTAAGATAAATCAATACTACCTATAGTTATACATTGTGATAGTACAGCTGCAATTAGTAAAGTACATAATAAGTACTATAATGGAAAGTCAAGAATTGTGAGAAGAAAACATAGTACTATGAGATTATATTTATGTGACGGCATTATTAACATAACTCATGTAAGATCAAATGAGAATCTTACTATTAGCTAAACCTCCAGTTCGAAATGAAATTCTTATTACGTTGAGAGGAATGGGACTAGAGCCTAAATATTTATAAATTAAAATCATTTTTTCCTTGGGGCTGGAAATCCCAAGAATTAGGATAAGAACAAACTAATCTTAGTATAATTTGGAAGAAAAGCATATGATGATAATATTATAGTCCCTTCATAGGGTAAAAAAAATATGCAAGTCTAGTGATGAACTTAAAAGTTGACATTTGGTAAAAAATTTTTAATGAGTTTTATAACCATTATTGATGAGATGTTTTAGTCATGAGAGTATCATTGATAGACTAACCCATGTGAATGTGAAATAAAGTCACTTTTTATTAAAACGAAATTATTCTCTAAAGTATTCATGAATTTGGGATAGAGCAGGCTAAAATGTGCCAACATAAAAAATTGTAATTACATTTAAAATATTTTGTGTATAATATAATTTACATGCTTAAAAGTGATTTTAGTTTCAAAGTTTAATCACTTTGAGAATACAAACCCATGAATTAGAATTATGATTGGGGAAGATTTTATCCTTGAGATTTGATGTGATGATATGAGGGAATAAAAACAATATAGTGCCCATAAACCCCTTCATAATTTAAGCCATGAACAGTTATCCCACCAATATTACATCAATTTTCACACTCTAAAAGTAAATTTATGAACACCCCTTGACTGTTCATATCTCAACGTATTCGTCCTAATATATTAATTACTTATTTCACCTTTTTTTTTTCCAAACTTTAGTAATTTAAGTGTGCATAGTTTGCATATTTTTTTTTTATATTTTTGAAAGTTATTAATTTCTATACAGTTTCTTTGAATCCAAACTTTAAAGTGGTATATAATTATATTTTTCAAAAAGTAAGTAAAATTAACATAAAGAGTTGAGTCAAAAAATGTGTTTGATTGGACAAAAATCTAATTAACATTTACAATCAATTTGAGATGAAGGGAATATATCCTTAATATATATATATGATACATCTCAAGAGCTATAAGGTAAAATTAATTTAATTATTCTGTAATTCTCGAGTAGCCTAAAACGATATGAGGAATCTATCCCATTACAAGTCTGCCCCCTTTTTAGTCAGTGGTGTACTTTGATGAATTGTTGCGGCACAACTATTTTTCCTTTCTCATGCATATTTTGTATGTTTCCTCAAAAATAGGTTGATCTAAGCTTTCGAAGGTTGCCATGACACCATCACTCAAACATACCTTTTGAAAATTATGATTATATATAGTAGAAAAAAAAATCTAAAATTTTAGAAAAAAAAAAAGCACCACACATCATCTAGATTTGTCAAAAGCAACCCAAAATAAATTACAGTCAAATATTCAGCACTGGAAAATTAAAGAAATGAACTAGAGGGACGACTTTGGATTTCAGCAAATTTTGCAGATGAATCCGAAATTTCAATTATAGAAACTTAGAGCTAGATGCCATCTAAATTAATGGCTAATTTTCACGAACTCGTAGGAGATCTTAATTTTATTAACCAAATGAAACATCTATAATGGCCAAAAAAACTAGGTTAGACCTATTTAAATGTGCAAATTACAATGGTAAGTCCAATATTGTTATCGAAGAAAACTGATCTAATAATGCTTCCTATAATGGAAAGGTACTTCCCCCATGATGTTCAGTGGAATTGGGTACAGTGCTGTGTGCCACTGAGGAAAATTTGCATTAATTCCAAATGCGCACATGCTACTTCGGATTCGGGGAGCACTTGTGGAAATGTTTAATCATTACATGTTTCTAAATTGTTGTGTGAATGCTGTCGTCATGATGTTGTCCTATATATATACACACGTTTTAGGGGGCTTTACAACATGAGAAACTTAACTAATATACTTTAATAAATAATACAAATTCAACTTGAATTTACAAGTTTAAATCAATAAGTTTTGAATTTTTTTATTTATTAAATAGTCTAATTTTTTTTAACGTGAGATAATATCAATGAATAACAATATACATATATATATATATATAGATATAGATATTAGGTTCATAATTAATACAAAAGTGTTTTACATTAGTTTGGAAGAAGAAAATGAAACAATTAGTAACTTGGTGTAATCTAAATCCTAATAGTTTAATTTTTTAGGATTATTGAGCCTTGACAAATTTAGTTGTCAAAAAATGGTATCAAAATCAAAACTAGACTGGTTCATCTAAGGCTAAAATTTAGAATAAAGGTTTGGATACTGTGATCGAATCAAAAGAGTTGATTTTGGGTTATTAAAAAAAAACTGCAAAAATTGTGGAAGGTTAGATATGTGTTTCTTAGGGAATCCTATTAGTTTACCCACAAAGGGAGAGACTGGGGAGAGACTGTTAGATGCATAGTAAGTGTTCTAAAGCTAGAGAATCCAATATAAAAGTATAATTTACCCATGAAAAGATTTACCCATGAAAAGCGAGAATGTTAGGCTCACCGTTAAAACAAAAGTGTCCCACGTTGGTTTGGAAGAAAAAAAATAAATTTAATTACCAACAATTATTCATGGTCGTCATTTCAAAGTGATGGGATAATTCCACATCAAACTGTCCCCATTTTAGTACCAAAGGTTACATGAAAATGCACTAAATAGTAAATGGTTCTATTTGGTTAGCTGTTTGTATATATGGATCCCTTTTCCATGCACTATCCATATATAATTCAGCTTCATTCTAAATCAACTTTTTTTTAGGTTTGTCGACATATAAGTTGGAGAAAAATGAAGAATGGACTTAGTTGTTCAAATATTGATGTGGAGAAGCACAAGCCATACCTTGCAATGTTGTTTGTGCACTCCGTGTATGCAGGGATGGCCATATTGTCCAAAGCTGCAATTTCAAAAGGGATGAACCCTTATATATTTGTAGCTTACCGCCAAGGATTTGCAACAATTGCTTTAACTCCATTGGCTTTCCTACTTGATAGGTAACTCAAAACATTCCCTCCTCTTCCTTCTAATTTGTTTCTCTGATCTTCTTCTTGATTATTGGAACGAGGGTTTGTTCCCATTTTCATTTGTTTGATCTCTTAATCTATTTGTCAAGGGATAAGGCTGCCTCCTTGTCGTACATAATCATGTGGAAAATCTTCTTCGTCTCTTTAATCGGGTAAGTGCTCTATCTTGTGTTACTTATTCAATAGTAAGTAGTAATCCTTGCAATGTTCTCAAGATAATCATAACCCATGTGAGAGGTCAAACTTCACTAGTTGCAAAATCAGCATAACTTTCGTCCATTCCTTATAAAATAGTGTTGTTAAAAACTAGATAGGAGTACAACTAGTCAAGACAAAAAACCTGAAAGTCAAGTTATTAAATCAATCAAACCAATAGTAAAGAGCGAAATAATATCATTATAAGATAATAAGCATATATTAATTGTAAAAATATTAGTATTAGTATATGAGTATATTATAGATATGATATTTAATTTTTTTAAATGTTAAATATAAATTTAGTGAAAAAAATGCATGAAATTTGTAAGTCTATGGTTGAATACTTGTGGAGAAAATAGTATGAAAATATGTTTTAAATAAAGAAAGTATTAGAATTGTAAAAAAAAAAAAAAATTTGGTTAGGTTTCTAGTTAAACTGAATTGACTAGTCAATCTAATTCAATTTTAACAACACTACTATACAGAATTGTTATTACTAACTTGGGATTTTCAATTGAACCTTTTGCTTCAATTCTCTCTCTCTCTCTCTATATATATTTATTTATTTCTGTTATCATTAAACAATTAACAGAATTCAATTTTCAGGATTACATTGAGTTTAAATCTCTATGCCTATGCAATGAATTATACAACGGCAACATTTGCCAGTGCAGCAACAAATACAATCCCAGCCTTAACGTTCATGATGGCTATTGTGTCAAGGTACATGACAGTTAAAAAATAAACTAACATTAATTTTAGTTGCCTTTTTCCACTTTTCTTGGGTACATGCACCAATAATAATAATAATGATGTATTTTTTTTTTTTTATAAAAAAACTACTATATAGAATGGAGAGTTTGTCAATAAAGAAGAGGCATGGAACGGCAAAGGTGATGGGCTCCTTGATTGGTCTTTCTGGAGCTTTTGTGTTTGCATTTGTTAAAGGGCCACATTTAGATCTCCTGAATTGGTCAAAAACCAATTACAAAGAATCTACAAGCTCTAGTACAAATTCCATTTCTCAAGGGCAGCAGCTAAAGGGTTCTCTAATCATGATTTTGGCCAACATTACCTGGTCTGCCTGGCTCATCATGATGGTAATTAGTTAATCCCTTTCTCTGATGATTGATAATTTTTTTCCTTCCCTAGTTATGATCAACAATTAAAATATAGAAAATTTTTATTTTGGTTCTTATTTTTAGGGGCCTGTTGTGAAAGAATATCCAGCAAAAATACGTCTCACAACACTACAGTGTTTGTTTAGCTTTTTACAAGCATCAGTTTTTGCCTTTGCCATGGAAAGGGATGCATCATCATGGAAGCTTGGGTGGGATATCAATCTTTTTTCGGTGGCATACTGTGTATGTTCTCTTTGCCTCCACTTCATGATGCATCATCTCAAAATTGATAGTTTAATTCTGCACATTTTACAAATATTGTGGATGAGTTTGTCACAATGAATGCATTGACGTCTTGGTCCATGGATAATAGTGCAATCCAAAATGAATAAATCAATTCTGCACATTTTAGTTGCAACATTGCACCCATCGCCGTCTTCATCCATTTTAAAAGTGCTTCTAAAGATAAGAAAGCAAGATTGCCACATTTTGTAAAAGTACGAAGTAAACCCCCAATGTTTGGAAAAACTAGTAATACCATAAACTCCTTGACTAGTTAAACCCATAATATTTATCACCTTGAGATTGGTCAAAAAACTAAATGTGTAAATAAATTTATATCTTATCTTTTTTATTAATTATTTTATATAAAACTATACTTATAAATTTTATTATAAAAAATATGCAAAATATTCCTTATACATAATTTGCTGTCTATTTAAATTTGAGTTTAAGGGTTAAAAAATTTAGAAATAAGAAAAATGACAATAAAAATATCAATTTTAAAAAAGTATGACATTTTAATCAAATTTTAAAATCACAACATCATATAATATTTATAACGAAATCTCATTTATTTATTTTTACTTTTAATGTTATTTTATTTTTTATTGTATTTTTAATTCGTTAAATGAATGGGCATTTTAGTCTTTTCTCACTTTCTAATAGTTGATTTTGAGTCAAGAGTGGTATATGCAGTTTTCTCAAGTAACATATTTCATTTTATAGTTTTACTAAACTTTAAGGGGACTAGATGTTAATCACTTTATTTTCTTTTACTTTTACTATTTCTGATATGAAGAAATGTTAAAGAATTATGGGTGCAAAATTTTAAAAATTTCAAGTTTTTTTTTAAAATCAAATAACAAGCATAATTTAGTATAATTTACTATATGTTTCCTTTGTTTCAAAGGAAAAAGAGTTCACTTTTAAAAAATTTCTTCATCTCAAAAAGAAAAAGAGAAAAATGAAAAAAATTCGCTTTGGAATGATCTTAGGAAGATATTAGTGTCTTTTAATGTACCTAATACGGGTTGGGTTAAACGCTCTGAAAGTAAAATAGCATATACGTTTGCCAATATGCAAGACTAGTTGATGATTAAAAAGTTTGGTATGGTTTTATGCCTCAATTTGTATATGAACTTGTGCTGGAAAAAATTCCAGAAAATGTTTGATGAGTTTGTTTCCTTTCTTAGGGGAAAAAAAATAAGACTATATATATATGGTACAAACTTCAAAAGTAAGAATAAATTCGTATGAGTTCAAACCCTTCAAAAGTGTTCCCAAGTGCTGTAGTGTGTATACAAATTATTCATCAAGAAATTTGTGATGACCATAAAATTTCAACCCTAAAACAATGGTTTTTATCTTTACAACAAAAAAATTTTCTTTCTTTTTTTAGAAACAAAAAACTATGATCGATTCTTTCCTGCTTCAAGAAAAATCTCAACATATCTTTATGGTTGGGCAAATGATTATCCGGTCCTTTTAGCACGCCAATGGTGGTTGCTGACACAAGTGAAATTTTCAATCAACCATATGACAACATAGGCACCAAGTAACACAGCATCCTGCACATTCTAACAATGGGTGTTACTCCATTTTTCATTCGCTGGAGGACGAAATCATAGTATTAATCTATGATATGTGTATGCTAATTTTCTATATTCTCAAAACCTTCCTGATTTGATTTTGTATTAACCAGGGTGTAGTTGTCACCGGAATAACATACTGGATGCAACTATGGGTTGTGGAGAAGAAGGGATCAGTTTTTGTAGCAATTTTCACCCCATTATCTCTTATCATTACAATATTGTTTTCAGCACTTGTTTGGAAGGAGATGATTCATTTGGGAAGGTACGTTACTTTATTTCATATGTGAATTCAACCATTCTAACATTTGTCGGCTTATTCATGTATATTTCTTAAAATTTTAAAAAAAGGGTTGAAAGATTTCTTTTAAAAGAAAGAGAAGGAATATACGACTATTTTTTTCATGACATTTTCAACCGAAAGTAAATACTATGTTCTCTTCTCCTTGTAGAGGATAAAAAACAAATACAATAGTAACACAGTGATTAAGAATATTTGTTTTGCTGCTCTTCATTTTTAGATGAGGGTTCGATATAAAATCCCTACTAATTTTGCTAATTTTTACAATAATGCGAGAGATTTTAGGGTATATATAGATTGTAATTCAAGATATATTTTACACTTTTTTAATATAATTTTTATCTTACAATTATTATTTTAAAAATCATAAAAATGCATTTTGAAACAAAATCAATATTCACTCTAGATTTGAGCTTTAGTGGTTTATGTTTGAGCCTTCGCAATTAAGAGTCCTTTTTTTAATTTCTTTTAAGGTACATATAATAGAAGAGGTGAAAAATCTCCTGTTATTATTTATTAGATTTGAATTTTCGACTTATCAAGAATTGTAGAGTTGTATTGTAACCTCTTATTCCTTTGTTGGCACTCCCACCCACTCAATGGTATCAATTGCTTGACCCCAGTGTTTGTGGAGCCATATTGCTAGTGGGGGGACTGTACTGCTTCTTATGGGGGAGGAACAAAGAGGCAAAATCTGAGGAGGAAACAGCAAAATGCCAAAAACTAGAACCTAAACTAGAGTCCAATGCTGAAGAAACAACACTAGGAGTAGTTTGATCAGTGCAATACACCTCAGCGATGGATGGGACAAATATTGTGAATTAGTTCCGAGTACGCATCTTTTATTGGGACGCTTGTAATAGGTTGATGTATTAGGTTGGGGAGGTAACGTTTATGTTTGGATGTGATTTATTTGACAAAATTTATATTAAAATATGTAAAAATTTTAGTAAATTTTTACATATAGAAAAAAGTATCTTGGCTCTGGTTGGTTAGAATAGTTTTTGTTTTTGTTTTTTGTAAAAGTGGAGGAAATTTTGGTTGAACAAATGTTTAGTTATGTTAAATTTTGAAAATTACTATGTTTGGATTAAACTTCATTTACAAAACTAATTTTTCTCACAAAACAAATATAATATCTAAACATCTTTTTATTTCTTTATAAAATTTAAATTTAAAATTCAAAATTCTCCCTCAAATTCTCCTAAGATAATTTTAAAATTTTTTCTCTCCGATACACTTTATTCTCTCTCTAAAATAATTTTTTTTAAAAAAAAATTATTCTCACCAAAACTTTTATAAATCCTAGTAAAAAACTTCTCAAACAAATCATAATCTAAGTGTTGCACGTTTTTTTTCTAAACTTGAAGAGAATGGATGAAGAACCATCTTTTGTGTGTGGAAAAATTATGAGTCATAATTTTTTTTTAATATAAACTCCAAATTTATAAAATATCAAAAAAGAAGAAGAAGTAATATTATAGCATCATCAATAGTATTACATAAAATTAATCACGTTTCACATGTTATATATATATAACAAACTATAAAATAAAAAGAAGTAATAGTATAGCATCATCAATAGTATTACATAAAATTAATCACGTTTCACATGTTATATATATAACAAACTATAAAACACCTACCGCAACACATATAACAAGTAGAATGATCACCAATTATATTTATCTACCATAACTTCATTTGTACATTGCAATTTGATATTGAAATTAATTTTGCTCACCTACTCCTTTAGTGAATGGACTATGGTTCCTATTCTTTTCAAATTAACACAAAATTAATGAGAAGACTTTATTTTTTTGGGTTTTGAGTTAGACACAATTTCAAAATTTAGTATAACCAAATAATTTAGCATAACCAAACAATAGTCTACTTTCAAAAAATTCTTTTATCTAAAAAAGTGAGTGCACCTTGTGTGAAATTCTTATGTTACATTTACTAATAATGAAAATGCATAATCCAATTTAAAAAGTAAGAATAAAAATTGTAAAATTATACATTTAATTGTGTATTAATTGTAATTTAAAAAAATTATACTAAATTAAAAGTGATTTTTCTTTGGGACAGGAAAGTATTACTAACCTAACCAAATAAAGTCAATTTTTTGGATTTTTCAAACACATTTTGGAGGGACATGAAAAATGGAGTAAAATTAGACTATCCAAACATAGCCTAAAATTTGTATTGGAGGGAAAAAAAATTAAAATTATATGAGGAGAATTTGAGAGAAAATTTTTTAATTTTAAAATAAAAATGTATTTAGATATTTTATTTGTTTTGTGAGAAAAACCAACTTTTTCTATTTATGGTATAATCCAAAAATACAAGGAAAGCTTGAGTGAAGGATTGCTATTATGGTTTTTCGATTTTTTTTTATCCTTATTCTGTAACTTTTGTTGTCAGTTTTTAATAATAAACTATGCCTTCTTAGCTTGTCAAAAAAAAAAAAAGAAAAAAAAAGGCTTGAGTGGTATCTCGACTAAGGAAAGCTTGAGTGGCATCTGGACTAACAAAAGCTAGAGTGGACGTTTTAGTAAAGGAATAATTTGTGCTTTTGTTGGTCGAGATATGACAATCACTAAAAATTTGTACTATGATTTGATCAGACATAGTGGTGAAAATTTTAGATTTCGTGTGATTTGAGGGTTGTTTTTTTCATAACGTTTGATTATGGTGGACCACCTTTTTTCCTTCTGTTTTTCTGGCTTGTGCTATTGAGGTTGCTGGATCAGTAACCATTATGGCGTAGTATCCCCCATAAAGGTTCAAAGATGGCAATGACATTGCTTTGGCTTTCCGTGGATTAGACCAGCATAAGTGGGGTGACCAAATTGATGGCAAAAATATATTATTTCATTCGTCAAAAAAAAAAAAAAAACTTTCAAAGTGGTATAATTTTTTTTACTTATAAAAATATAATGCATGATTAATGAGTCATTAAATGTATATAGTTTTATTTTTATATTTAATTTTTAATGTTAAATCATACGTAATTATTATTAAGATGGTAATATAAAGTTTTATTCACAATAAGAATTTTTTAAACAAAAAAGAATTTAAAAATAAACTGTATTTTTGAGGAGTGAGTAGAAAGAAAATAATGGAGGAACTCATAATTTTTCAGAAGACTTTGCTTTTGCTTTTCATTTATTTGGCTGAAGGGGTTTCATCTAAGGCTTCTAAAGAGGCCTTAAATAAGAGTAATATCCTAATATTTTAGATTTATGAACTTTAAATCCATAAAAGAATTTTATGCATCGGAAATAAAGGAGGAAACTTCATTAATAGAGACAAAAACTTTATACAATCATTAGAGTTCAATTCGTTTGAGGGAAAAAGGAAAAAAAAATAAAAAATCCATACCAGACATCACAAATATGTTGGGCTCCACTGCCAATAATGGGGCACTCGTAAGAAAATATATCATAATTAAACTTCATTCTCTCAAGACTATTTGGCAATTATTATAAAAAAAATTGCATTTTTTTTTAGAGTTGAAATGCCAAGTATTAATTTGTTCAACGACCAATATTTTTACTCCGTAGTTCAGTCACGTTATCAACTTAAAATGAATTGTATTGATCTAACAATTTTTCCAAATTCCAATCCTGATTTACTAAGGGAAGCCTAGACCATTGTTAACAGAAACCCAAAAGTCACAATTCAATTAGGATTTCCTTTTGAATATGATTCAAAACAAATCCTATTATGTTTTGGTTATCAGATTTTCTTATATGTAGGACTTGAAGCTTGACATCAATTGAATTACAGAAAAAAAGAAAATTGGACAAAGTCATTCAAGAATTCAGATTAAATTTTGTATGCAAATATTGAATTGATTGTCCAAGATTTGATTCAGTTCCGTTTACATTGTCAATCAAACACTACACGGGTTTCCTTCATCCTAACAAAGGACATCGCCCAGTTCAATGCCGAAAGTTCACAAGAAGTCCTCTAATAAACCAAGATTGTCACCTTATAATGGAAAATCAAGGATCAAGCGTTCTGGAAATTGCAAGAAAACTAATGGGAAGAGATTATGTTACGAAAAAGAAAAGGATCAGTGGGAAGAATCAAGATGTCCCATATGCATGGATCGTCCACATAATGCTGTCCTATTAATTTGTTCATCTCATGAGAAGGGCTGTCGGCCATACATGTGTGACACAAGCAACCTCCTCTCGAATTGTTTTGATCAGTTCTGCAACTTACATTCGGTAATCCCATCAAAATCAAAATCAGCCGATCAGCAAAATAAATTTGTGGGTAATGGAGAAAAAGGTCGCGTACTCGTGTGCCCACTCTGCAGGGGACAAGTCAGGGGTTGGATTGTTGTCAAGGGTGCTCGGAAGTTAATGAATAAAATGGTTCGAGGTTGTACTGTGGATTCATGCGATTTTTCAGGGAACTATGCAGAATTGAAGAAACATGCTATGGTTGACCATCCATCGGCTAGGCCATCCCAGGTTGATAGCGATCAAAAACAGAATTTCCAGAATATTTTGGACGATCGAGAGCAGGAATTTTTGGTGCAGCGCTTTGGGAATGATCAAGAGGTTGAATTTTTGGAGAATAATCAGGACAATAACATGAGTGATGATGTTAATGATGAAGATTTGGAGAGGAATGTTTTTGGGGAAGTGGAATTGATCCTTTGTCTGGATGATAGTTTACCAAATTATGATGACTTTGCTTCTGATGAAGAAATTCTGACTGAAGAGTACTCTGCCAGATCTAATGGCATAATCCAATATACAAGAGCCACAAACGTCAGAAGGCTTATTGAGTACTATATGCATGTTCTTGATGAAAACTAGGATTGTAATTTTCTTGACTTTTGATTTGTAAGAGAATTCATAAACATGAATATCAATGTATACCTTCGTACAAATAGTTGTTAGTTTTTCTCTTAGAAAAAAGTGGAAATTGAGAAAGGAGAATGGCTGGATGAGAATTGAAGCCCTCCGATAATTTTTTTTTCCTGTTACTTATCAGTTAATTGAAATTTAACATCTTCTTAAATATCTATCTATCAATTACTTATTTGTTAATTGTAATTAAATATTTATATACTTTTGGCAGTCTCTTGTGTGGTTATTTTTTATTTTTTTGGTTAGTCCCCAACTACTTTGGTCAAAGAAAAAAAAAATCTTGATTAGCCACTACATAAGCTTAACATAAAAAATGGATTTCTTCATGGTCACTTAGAGGCGGGAATGGTATATAGATATTCTACTAGGATACAAAGCAAACTCTGAATATGAGATGGTGTGTAAACTACAAAGGGAATTTTATGGATTTAAACAATTACGTCGAGCATGATTTGGACGCTTCCGTTTGGCAATGAAGAAATATAGTTTCAGTCACAGTAACTCCAATCACACACTATTTCTAAAGTATAAGCTGGGCAAGGTAACTGCTTTGATAGTTAATGACATAATTATTGTAGAAGATGATTTCGAATAAGTAGTTCACCTTAAAGAGCATTTGACAAGGGAGTTTGACATGAAAAATCTTGCAAGGCATAATGGGCCATATATTTCTTATGTGGTGAGAGTTAGTCAATTTATGCATTCTCTATGTGAAGATCATATGGAAGTAGTGATTCAGATTCTGAGATACTTAAGGTCTTCTCTAGGCAGAGAATTTGTGTTTTCAAAGAATAACTTTAAGGTTGATGGCTATACTAATGTTGATTGGGCAGGGAACATCTCAAGCAAAAAATCCACCTCACAATTCTTTACTTTTGTTGGTGAGAATCTTGTTGTCTAAAGAGGAAAAAGCAAAAAGTGGTGGCTTTATCTAGTGCAGAAGATGAATTTCGTGGAGTAGCTAAAGGGCGTTGTTAACTTCTTTGACTTAAAAGGCCATTAAGAAAAATAGAGTTTGTCTTAGCTGTTTTTTCAATTTGGTTTGTATAACTTTGGATTAGGATATTTGAAATTTAGCTTGCGATTTCAGAGATGTGTTAGTTTGTTAGCTTTTGAAATGGATGATAAGCCAACTGAATGCTGGCTGGAGATGTTTTCAATTGTTAAGTAATGTTTTTATCTTTTAAAAAATCTAGTTATGTGATATTAAACAAACAATTAAATGTATTTATAGGCACTTACAGATTTTGAGTGTTTTAAGTTTTACAGACAAATAGGTGTTTTTCCTATTAATTTTATAGCTAATGCACTTTTTAAAATCATGTATACATTATTGTGTCGTGTCGAGTTTCCTATAAAATAAATAAATTATATTTAAATTATGTAACTTAAATATGTATAATTAAATAAGTTATATTCAACATAATATACAAAGTTATAATACTTAAATCTCAAATCGATATGTAAACTCGAGTCATAGTCTAATTGGCACCCTAACTAGTAGTAAGAATTATATAGAACTGTACCATGATTACCTATATTTGAAATGATGAAGTTGCATGCTCGTCAGAGGCGGATCCATTAAGGGTTCAAGGGCGCAAGTAATCCCTCCCATATGTCAAATTTCTCATTTATAGTAGTATGTTTGAGAAAGAAATAGATTGTTAGTGTTAGAAATTATGGCAAGTGACCCCTCCTAGAAGCTCTTCGAACCCCTTGTTCTGAATTGAATTTCTGAACTTAATTTCTAAAATCTTCATTTGTGGGTTTCTGCAAAATCCAAAGTCATGGGTTTCCGAAACTCAAGCTCTCTGCCCCCATGGTATTCTGAATCCTCAAGCTCTTCCAACCACGGATAAGTCATGATTGACTGTCCATTAGATTGTAATTCTTCTGATGTTGAATTTTCAAATGAGGTTGACTGTGCTGATTGTGATGAATCTTCATCTGATGATGAAATTGAATTTCCTGTGGTTCAAGCTGTTTCGGACGAGGCTAATTTCCCGAACATCACTGAAAGTGCAACCAAGGTGTTTGATAAAATGCCTAGTCATAAACAGAATAGCAAAAAGCAAAGAACTTCTTACCACTAGTCTTGCTTATCGCTAAGTTCTGTAGTTTGCAAAATGATCATATCATGTGAGTTGCATACTTTGAACTATTTCCCCCCCTTTTATCCTCTTTTCATTTTCCTGCATCTGAGAACTATCATTGATCTACCTAAGATAGTTTGCTCCAGTAAAAATAAAGTAAAAATTCTCTCATTCCAGATTCAGATTTCACACTCATTGACTTCCTGATTCCTAAATTACAAATTGAAGCTTCTCCTTTGATCTTTGTAAGTTTTTCTTTTATGGGTAGGAGAAACCCAGTTGAAGCGCATTTTTGAAAGTGTTGTTCACTCTAGGTAATCCAACTGCAATTCTTTAAATTCAAGCACTAGAGACTTGTATTATGATATGGGTTTTGTGTTTTATAATACTTTATCATGGAATATTCTTGAAAATATTTGTCTGTTCTTCGTATGGAGCATTGAGTGATTTACATATTAGATAAATAGATTATTTTTGGACATGAGCATTTATCTTCTTTTCGTCTGCCACTGAGCATTTATCAAGAAAATTAAGTTAATTTTTCTATAAGTGTGCCCCTGCCCTATAATATTTCTGTGTTCGCCACTGATGCTTGTTGTCAGAAATATGTATGAGAAAAAGATCTCAGCCACAAGCGCATAGCAACCTTTCCTACTAGGAGTTTCAAGTACAAACTTGTAATATTTGTATCTCAACCCGATATGCAAAATCTAATCATGAACTAATTGCCACTGTACTGGTAGGAATTATAGAGAGTTGCACCATGATTACCTATATTTGAAGATGATGAAGTTGCATGCTCATGGTTAGATATTGTTGGGAATTAAGCCAAGAATGAGAGAATATTTTAGAGACAAGAAACTTGGTGTATTATGTTTTTTTATCATTTTTCACTCTCTTATTTGAATTCATCACAAGATGAGCAATTTATAGGTACAATACATTATTCTAAACTTTATTGGTATACTAAGTGACTCATAATAATTATTTTGAAAACTAAAATCTTTGACTTGACTTTTAAGAGAACTACAAGATAATTCTAACTACTGTTGGAGTAGAAGCGGAAGACTACTATTGACTCGTTGTATTTTAACCACTAATTACAAGTCCGGGAATTGTAGTATAATTATGAGTATTGTCCCACAGGGAGGTGAACAATTACCGATTGAGAAATATTTTATACCTATTATCTAGATCAATATGTAAAAAGAGAGGTGGATTTAATAATAACAGGAATCAAGTAAATGCAATAGTAAACATATTTTCACAGTAAATAAAAGAAATCAGATAAATAAACTTTAGGACTTGGGATTTCACCGATCATCAACTGTAAATTCCATTCACATAATTACTTTGTGATAAACATCCTCACAACTATTCACATAATTAAACATTATCCCTTCTCAGGGTATAATATTACTATTCAAATAGTAATTATGGGACTACTTTCGTGACTCCAAAATTACTATGGATGCATGACGAACAAAGGAATACTGTGTTGCAGAAACTGAGAATTTACTATCGTAATTCACAAATTAAGTCTGAAGAATTCACGAACTAATATTTGATGTCAGCTGTCGCCTCTTCATCAAATACCTTAAACATGCAAATGGTGATCAAGCACTTACAAGAAGATAGTACCAAATAAATCAGATGTTGGATAATACCACAATTATATGAATGAAAATCACATAATGATGGTTACATCCCTGTCCTAAAGGAAATAACCTCAGTTACTCAACATGGCTTTCATGAAAGTAAAAATTAAGTCTAGGCTATCTCTATTGCTCCTCCAAACTGACGCTAGGCCCCTCTATTTATACTTGTTCTGGTCCCTAAAGACTAGGGGTTAATAACGTGTGGAAATCTTCTGAATGATCTGATTTGACCAGTTTTCCATAATCTTCTCCTTTTTCGTTATTGGCCTGCCAAACTTATTCCATGCTATGGCAGTGAAAGTTACACGTCATGGCATTGTCAACCAACTTCCATTTCTTTTCTCCATCAAATCGTAACTTTTTTATGCAAACAAATCTTTCCGGTCCATATATTTCGCCAAGTAGTTTCCTCCCTACAAAATTGCAAACCAAGCTAAATAAGGCTAATTTCCCCAATAATTGGATAAAATAACAAGAATATCTTAACTTAGGAATTAACATTTAATTCACTTATCAACTATCAAAGATTAATACTGTGTGACTAATGTTGATAACTCAAGGAAAAAATTAGAAAGGGAGAGAATTTTATATTATATTGAAATCCAACCAACTCCATTCTTACAAATTACATAAACTCATAGCCTATATATAATATTTTAAATGACTCTTCAAATGTAACTCATTACTATTTAGCAAAATTCACTAAAAATTTTCACATCTTTCTAAGAGTTAGTCAAACTCCACAACCTTCTAGGTGACAATCAAATTTTTTCATAACTTTTTAGGAGATAGTCAAAATACTACACTAAATTCAAAGTCACACATTCTAACTTATAATATTTAAATTTAATATTTCCATCATCCCCTCTTAAATTTAAATATTTTATTATTGGTGATGACTACAAACATAATTAGGCAGGAAATCTCAGATTGTAGAAACTCTTTTTCTTTCAGTTTGGACTGTTGGACCATTCTCATTACTTCTAGATCCTTTAGTTTCTCTTCCTTCCAACTTAGTCTTCAATTCATTTATTTCATCAATTGCTTCATCAAAACTCTTCATCGATTCTTCATGAGCATCTTTCATATCTATCACATCATGCTTGACATCATATAGTTTTCTTTCATTCACATCTCTAATGATAATACTATAGACCGTCTTCAAATACTAAATCATGAGCAAAGTTGCTTCATTCTCTGCTCGTTTCCTTGTGTAGTCCTTCAATCCATATTTTTCATACTTTCCAAACTTGTCTTCAAATATGATTTTTCCTTGAAAAATCGATTGGTGATCTAGACCAAATTTGTCGTATACGTACACTGCATGTGGTAAATTTAATTTTTCTACTAACTCCTTGAGAACTATCTTAAACTAAAAGGTCACCACAATAGGTTATTCATACTACATTCTTAAAATTTATTTTCCTTTTCTTTTGGCTATTGCAGATGCTGTTAAGGTATTTTTTTTACCCTCAAATTTCTTGAAAACCTTCCTTTTTTTTCTTTTTCTCAAGGAGTTTGTCTCACGCGACTCACACCATCTCAATAGGTGTTTTTTTTTTTTTTTTTTTTGCAACCTAAAATTTTCCCAATGCTTTCTCAACAGATTTATTTTGTTTAGATCCAGAGATGCAAACACATGCAAGTAGCCTTCTTTTTTTTTTTTTTTACTTCCTATGAATGGGCAAAGCTTTGATTGAGCGAGGCTCTGATTCTTACTTCCCAAAATAGGGATACTTACTTTCTTGACTCTAATATCACGGTTGGAGCGAAAGTGGAAGACTACTATCAAGGATTAATACTGTATGACTAATGTTGATAACTCAAGAAGAAACTAGGAAGAGAGAGAGAGAATTTTGTATGATATCGAAATCCAACCAACTCTACTCTTATAAATTACATAGACTCATAACTTGTATATAATATTTTAAATGACCCTTCAAATGTAATGATGGGATTCCAGGAGCTGTTCAAACTACTTGCCAAACTTTCAATCTGCTGTGACATATTATGGGGATTAATGACAAAAGTTAGGTCCAAACAACTTCAAGAAACCATTAAGTGGTTTAATTTTTGACATTCAAGCCCGTCAAGTATGCGGTCAAGACTTGCAAATCATTAATTTTTTGCAAGTCCAAATTGAAGAACACTAGTCTTGCCATGGTTGAATTCTAGTGTAAATGGTAGGCCAAGTTGTTTAGTTATTTTATTAACATTAATTTTATTAGTTACTTTATTTTATTAGAGAAGCTAAAATTGGTCTTAAAGGGCCGTCCCTTTAATTCTATTTTTGGCCAAAATTACATCTTAATTTTAATTGCCAAATTTTGTAAATTTGAAGGAAGCCTTAAAGGGCCAAACCTCCAAGTCCAATTGGCATTAGAGTTTTTATTTCCCTTTTGTTTTAAGGATACTTGGCTGCCCCTCTCCCTTTAAGAATTAGATGAGGATTAGGATTTAGTTGTTTCCTTATTAAGACAAGTTTGTAGCTTATTTAAAAGCCATTCGGCCATGAGAATCAAAAGACAAGACACGATTAGAAGATTTTTGTGACATTACATCCTTGAAAGTTTGAGTGAATCAGTCTCTTTGTTTTTATAAAGAGCAATGGGCTTATCAAATTTGACCAGTTTGTGGCACATTTAAATCTTATCAATCTAGTAGAACACTCGATTGTGGCGATACTTCATCCATCGATCTCAATTCCGCAGATTCTAGCAAATTCGCAAGTTAAGTTTGGGGTCCTATTTCGCTTGTTATGTATGGCTGGCTCTCTATAGCTGTAAGGTGCGTATCAATTTGGTATCAGAACTCTAGGTAATTTCAAAATTTTGTATATATTGCCTCCATGGCCAAAATTTTGATTATATCGTTTCCTTAGCAGAAAATTCTGTTTTCTTGTTTGTAGTCAAATTAGTTGTTTAACCTTAGTTTTCGAGACTCGGTTAAACATTTTCTTGTTGACCACTTTTTTTGCATATAATATAGGTTTTGTTATTTTGTGAAAAAAAATAAATTCGTTGCCTACTGATTTCCTTAAAAAATCTAAACTCCTTGAAGTTGTCCATTCTGAAACTTCCAAACTCCTTACTTGTCCATCCATAATTTTTGTGTTATTATTTTTTGTGAATTATTCTAATTTTTTTGTTAATATTTATGCTTTGAATTGTTCTTTTATGGTGAAAAAGAAAAATAAAAAAGAAGAAAGAATGGAGACCAAAAAAAAAATGGTGTTGATTCCTAAAATTTCCGAACCGAATTGCTGCCTAATGTTTTGTTCCTCTTTGTGTTGATATTTTTTTTCTATAAATTGTTCTTTTCAAGTGAAAAAAAAGAAGAATAAGAAGAAAGAGCCAAAAAAAAAAAGAGAGAGAGAGAAAGATCAAACTGGACGAAAGAAAAAAAGAAAGAAGAAAAGGAAAAGAACAATTCTTGTTCTTAAAATCTTATTCTTGAATTCTTGTTCTAGGATTGGTGGATACAAATTTGCTTGGGGATAAAGAGGTGAAATTGGTAGGACAAAGTGCAACTTGTAGTATATATCCTATGGATGTTATGCAAGTCTAGAAACCTTTAGATTTTCAAAAAGGAATGGAGGGAGGAGAAAATAGATGTGGGTCTGGCAATTTCTGAGTGGAGGAAATTTCAAGAGGTGAAGAATAGTGAGAGAGTGAAGTCATATTGAGAAGGGTGCTAGGGAGCACAATAGATAGTTGATAGAGTAATGTTTTATAAATATAACTGTTATACTATCTACTATTTAAAAAGTATATTTAGATTACAAATGTTGAGTAAGCTGTTAGTTCTAGCTTACTCGTTGTCTGAGACTAGCACAAAGTAATTAGTCGATCTTTACCAGTTGGTAATATTATTTTGTTGGACCTTTTGGAAATATCAATACAGCTGTCGTTTTGAATTTAAAAAAAAAATATCCTTGTTTCTTGAATCATTGTTGCTAAAATTTGCTTCAAGAAATTGTGACCTAAATTTTGCCCAAAAACACCCGTACTGTTTTTTTTTTCTTTCTTGTTCCTGAATTCTTGTTGATTTGCTGCTGAAAAAAAAAATGCGCTGCCTTATGTCTTGAATCATAACAGAATCTACACTTTAGTCAACTAGTGTTGGTAGAAATTCTTGACAAAAAATTATGCACTTGGCAGAAATTCTTGGTTGAAATTTGGGACTTTTGTGGCTGAAAATTTTGACTCAAATTTGGTTTCTCTTGGCTGAAATTGTTGACTAAATTTTGGTTTCTTGAACAGCCTTTCTTAGCCAAAATTTTGTTCCTCCTTGCCATTGTTGTTGACAGAAAAAATTTTGCACCTTTGTACCCCGTCTTGGCCAAAATTTCTATGAAAAAGAGTTGTAAGAATTGTTTTTCTAATTTGATTTTACTTGCAAGAATTGATTCCTAGTTGTATTTGTTTTCTTAGTTAGAGTTACCTTTAGTTGTCTTTCCTATTTGTTCCTTTTTAGTTTCTGAATTTGTTTTCTTTTTTTTTTTAATTCCATATTTGCTTTCATTTTAGGTTCCATATTTAGATTTATTTAGTTTCCATTTATTATCTTTCCTTATTCAAGTCACTTGAAGTTGGATTTGTCTTGTTTGATATTCTTTTTAGTTTCCATATTTGCTTCCAATTCCAAGTTGATTTTAGAATTTTTTTTTTTTGTAGTTTTCTAATTTATTAGTCTTCCTTAAGTCTCTATTTTCTAAATTCATACATTCTTATTTTAGCTATCTCTTGGCCAAAAAAATTCCTAAAGGTTTGATAAAGTGTATCGTTTTAAACAAGAATTTAGAGAAAGATTGTTGAGTGAGGGTTGAGACATAGAAAATAACCAAGCGCTTACTCATATACACCCTTACTACAAATCTTTCCATATTATTGTTTTTGCTTTTGTACTTACCTTTTGCAAGAATCAGGTCAAAAAAAAAAAGCATAGCTTCAATTGACCAAAAGACGCTCATAGATTGGGAGGAAAACATGAGTTGAAGATATTCCAATATGGGTGATCAACATAAGGCTTTGCAATTAAGGCTTCAATTTAATAATCATTGGATAGATCAATTGATAAACATTTTCCATGAAGGTGTGAAGTCCAACACTAAGTCATTGTCAAGAAGGTTGAAGTTTGGAAAAAAAAAAAAGTCCAAGTTTTGACAGTAGAGAAAAGTCCAATGGGGCTTCAACTTCCCATAGGGATTGAAACCAAGTCAACAAAATTGACAAAAAAATTGGGAAGTATAAAAATGAAAATTCCAGCCTTCTAAGGTAGGGAAGAAGCATTTACTACCTTGAATTCTAGGCAATTAGCGGTAAATGATAAAAAATAGTCGAATGGCTAGGAAGCATTAATGACCATGAGATCACTTATTACTCCAACCATGGAAAATGATGAGCAAAGGAAGAACATCTGCCATGTATAAGTTTATGAAGATCAACTCTATATTAGCGATGAGAAGAAAAATGTTGAGGTGGAAGAAGAGTCCAACGCTTCAATTAGGGCAAATTCATTAAATGGGGGTCATCAAAATCAAGAGCTCGAACTAGTTGATAATGTTTTGACTGTTCAAGGCATAAATATGCATGCCAAATATGACAATCTTTCACACCTTAACTTTGTGTTTGGAGAAAGAAAAATTTACCACACTCTAATACAAATTTGGAGCCTTCAAAGATTGGCGGTAAAACGCTATTACAAGAGTAGTTCAAGAAGAGCTAAAAAGAAAAGCCATCATTTTTCTTGGCCAAATTACTTTTTCTACTCCCTAAAGTAGTCAAAGTATACTGAGTTCAACCCAAGGGTATTGTTGAAGATTCAAGAACGAATCCTTTTGAGGAGGGGGAGCGGAGGGGAGGGAGGGGGGGGGGGGGGGAGAAAGGATGGGATTCCAAAAGTTGTTCAAACTACTCGCCAAGTTTTCAATCCGCTGTGATATATTATAGGAGGCGATGACAAAAGTTAGGTCCAAACCACTTCAAGAAATTATTAAGTGGTTTAATCTTTGACATTCAAGACCGTCAAGCATGCAATCAAGACTTGCAAATCATTAATTTCTTGCAATTAGTCTTGCCTTGGCCGAATTCTAGTGTAAACGGTAGGCCAAGTTGTTTAGTTATTTTATTAGCATTAATTTTATTAGTTATTTTATTTTATTATAGAAGCCAAAATTGGTCTTAAAGGGCCGCTCCTTTAATTCTATTTTTGGCAGAAATTATATCTTAATTTTAATGGCCAAATTTTGTAAATTTGAAGAAAGCCTTAAAGAGCCAAACCTCCAAGTCCAATTGGCATTAAAGTTTTATTTTCTTTTTATTTTAAGGATACTTGGCCACCCCTCCTCCCTTAAGAATTAGATTAGGATTAGGATTTAGTTGTTTCCTTGCTAAAACAAGCTTGTAGCTTATTTAAAGGCCATTTGGCCAAGAGAATCAAAAGACAAGACACGATTAGAAGATTTTTGTGACATTACGTCTTTGAGAGTTTGAGTGAATCAATCTCTTCATTCTTGTAAAGAATAGCGGGCTTATCAAATTTGACCATTTTGTAGCACTTTTGAATCTTATCAATCTAGTAGAACCCCAAGTTGTAGCAATGCTTCATCCATTGGTCTCAATTCTACCGGTTCTAGCAATTTTACAAGTTAAGTCTTGGGTCATGTTTCGCTTATTGCATATTACTAGCTCCCTATAGCCATGAAGTGCGTATCATGTAAGTCATTACTGCTTAGCACAATTCACTAAACATCTTCACATCTTTCTAAGAATTAGTCAAACTCGACAACTTTTTAGGTGACAATCAAACTTTTTCATGACTTTATAGGAGATAGTCAAAAAACTATACTAAATTCAAAGTCACACATTCTAACTTATAATGTTTAAATTTAATATTTCCAATAGATATAGGTTTGAGGCAAAAGATAAGCCTCAGCCCAACACTCAGATAACCATACAATTTAAAACAAAGTTTTGTTTTGGGTTAATTAGTACAATGAGTGCAATTCATGCCATCTAGTGAAGTTTGTGCTTTTGGCTTTGAACCAAATTTCTTACCACTTAGAGATCAATTTAGGTTTAACACTTTAGAAGGCAATGTTACTAACAGAGTATTAATTGTCGCCACCTGTATTCACTATTATTTGCCAAACTATTTGACAATGAACATGCCTATACACTTGTTCAACTATGAAAAAAGGCACAACTACAAAACATCACTATGAATATTATGATGTCATCAAGGCCGGTTTCTTGAAGTTGGCCATTATCTTGGGACAATTGTTACATCCCATCCAAAGTTGAAAGATGAGATTGGTGGCTCAGAGTGTCAAGTGATTGTTTCAACTATGCGTAAAGCTGAATACAGATGGGAGTGTATTTGAGAACACTGGATTGGAGTAGCCAGAGGAGTTCTAAAAGATATAAGGGGACAATTCTTATGTTCTCTCCATGCTCTTTTGGATAGAGTCACTAGTATTCAAGTAGAAATTAAAGCTATTTTTATTAGATTGGCATTATGAGCCAAACTTGGCATACGAGACTACATGGTAGTTAGTGATTCCAAGGTGGAAGTGGACATATTGAATGGGAAAGCTCAACTACCATGGAACCTCTTAATTTGGTGCAGGAAGATGAGTAAATATAAGAAAAGGGTCAAATTCGTGGTATATTGTTTTAGGGAAGCCAATATAATAGCGGATTCTTTGGCACGAGTAGCTCAAGGGAGCAAGGAGTTTTAATTCTTTACATTGTTATCACATCTTCCATAGCATTTGAGGTCTAATATTAGTTTACCAAACTCAAATATGTAATTTCCTTTTCAGATACATGTAGTCATACATTCTTTCTCATTTTTGCTATTGTAACGAGTATTCCGGAAGAGGCCAAGTTCATATCCCTCTCTTCTTTGTATTTATTTCATCTATTTTAATGAAAGGATAACCAATTTTACCAGCCACACAATGGCTCTTTGATAAAAGAAATTTTTAAAAAAATGTTATCAAGGCCATTCAAGGACGCATTGCAGGAGATTCTTGAAGTTGTGTGTTGTAGATTTGAATATCCTTAGTACACTTCATTGGATTGGAATGCCTGAAATCAATCTCATGCCATACCCTAACTTATTTTTTCAGGAGATATACATCTCGATAACTTGGGATCAAAAAATATAGTTGGATCCATCCAACTTAATGCCAATTTTAGGAATGGAAGTATAGTGGTACATGATAGATTGAAACATTTGTTAATACCTCCGTCATTGTTGTGGTTAGTTCAACAAGGATTATATTGGTTTCGAATTCGTATGAGAGGAATTTTTTTTTTTTTTTATCATTTGTTTCTACCATAGATGGTCAAGTGTTGTTCTAAGGTCGTAGGCAATGTGAAACACAAGATGTGATGCTCTTATACCATGACAACTTACAAAGTAGCTATATACAAGGTTTTCTTCTTATGATTAGCTACACACATTTACGACAAAAATAAAATCTTTTGATATAAAAGATTAATATTAAAGACTTCTACTTTAAAATTTTTATATCCTTGAAATTCTTAATCATGTAAGCCTACCCCTAAAATCTCATGATCTCACAATTCACGTTAGCAATGGTAATGAGGCCAGGTGAAGCCGGGTAACAATAGTTTTTGATTTTTGCTTATAATTCTTTTGCATATATCATAAAAAATATAAAAAAACAATCGAGAAGAACAAGTGCGTTAATTGATGGCATAACACACATAAGCAAGCTACTTTTCACATAAATGCGGTTAGGAGTAGCAAATGAGCAATTTGAACTATTTTGTGGGTGAGTTATTTGTTGAGTGTAGTTTTAATGAGTTATAATTTAATCCAATCCACCTTATCACCGGTTACATTTGGTTTGGGTCAAAATTGAATTAAATCGAATCCATTTGACCAGTAGGTTAGTTAACAGTCATCCAACTATTGCTAGCTGCCAGCCAAATTCTAGTCAAGTTTTCAAAATCTAACCGTCAATTGTAGACAGTGGTTCGGTGAAAGTTAGTCCCCGGATAGCCATTTATTATCATTTTTTTTAAATTAACAAATTTGGCTTGTAAGTCTAAAGGATTCAATTCAATTTAATCCATTAAATTATAGATCATTATTCAATTCATGACCCATCTAACTCGTGATCTATGTAACCCAATAAATCATTGCACCTACGGACCAACCAATTGGGAAAGAATCAAAAAATTCTTTTTCATGAGCAATTTATTTTTTCCGAACACAACATACAATTCTCTATTCTACTGCGCTCTCCAAGTGTGCTTGTTCACCTCCCTCCTCATCTTAACAAATTTTTGTAAAATAACTCCGATGAGATGAAAAAGAAGCTATTAAGAGGCCTTTTTGGAGCATAAAATAGTAAAGAAGTTAAATTAAAATTTTAAACTGAATCTACTTTTGCTAGCCTAAATGGATGACTTTGGCCAATCAAATTCTAAATAAAATAATTTCAATTCTAGCTTAGTTCTTATTGTCAATAACATAAAAAAAAAAAAAAAAAAATTTCTCATTGGACATCAACAACACACTAGATATATATATATATATATATATATATATATATATATATATATATATATATATATATATATATATATTTATCAATAGGCAGTAAATATACCGTTCTTAAAGTGAAAATAAATTTAAAATTAGAAAACCTTTTGGCTTCTCGTGGATTAGAGATGAATCCTGGTTCTAGTATGATCTAAATTCTTGAGAGTCCGACATATAATTTCCAGTTCATGACAAGAAACGGAAAAAACAAAATGGAAAATCACAAACACAACCACCTAAAAAGTATGGAAGAAAACAGGCCCATTTGTAAGGCTGACAATACTTAATGGCAGTCCAGGATGTAAGCCCAAGCTCCTCTTATTCGGGCTAAGCCGACTGTAGTCATGGCCGAACTGAAGGTCCATTTGTTCGTAGAATGTAACAATTTCATGCTTTGGAAGTTTTTCTACACTAATTAATAGGGAAAAAAATACACAGAAATACAAAACTCTTTACTAATTTCTTAATATTTCATTTAAAACCTATATTCTCGGGTATTTAATAAAATACACCGTGATAAAATTTAACATCATTTTGCCATCAAATTCTGTGGTCACAAACTAGTATGAAACGACATTTAAAAATTTTCTTTTTTAACTTAGTTACAACTAGAGAGACAATCTAAAAAACCACGACTACCAAATTGGTAAAGCCTTAAAGTTAATAATTCTATATTTTGTGTTGAGTGCTAAAAAGGCTCAAGAACTAATTTATACGTTAGGGGTTCAATTTTCACCCGTTATTTCTTTCCCTTTTGTAATAGTGTCCATGCTTTTTTTCTAAAAATAAAAAGTCTCTATTCTGTAGTTGAGATGGCAGTTTGTGTGAAAAAGAAAATTATATATATATATATATATATATATATATATATATATATATATATATATATATATATCCTTGCTACCAAAAATAAACGCAAGCAAAAGCGTATGCATTATCCCTTTTCATTGCTTGATCTCATGTGATATCCTGAATCTGGCATAGGTATATAAATATCTCCCTGCTACCAAAATACACGCAAGCAAAAGCATTGCATTATCCCTTTTCATTGCTTGATCTCGTTAAGTGTTAGCATGGGACATGAAGCTAGCTTGGTCCTTTTGTGAAGCTTCCGCTGTTGCGCATTATAATAATATCACTTTATACATGGAGAGTGCTATAATATACTTTGTTATATACGTTATCAACTTAGGAGAAGGCTGCGTCTTTTTCCACTTAGTGACAGTTTTATTTGTTAATCAATGGATAATATTTGGGGATTTAGCTCTATGTGATTGCCACTATGAGCACCTAAAACCCTCATCCTTGTACGTTTTAGTACTCTTTTTGTAATATAAAACGCCTTAAATGCTGCTTCCCTGACGTGATCTTATGTTACTTCAATAATAAATTCTGTGTTGCCCAACATATTTTGGTTGTTGTGCTTTTCCCATTTGAATGATCCAAGAATTTTGGTTGTGTGTAAATTGAGAAACTAAAGTTATTAATGGGTGTTAGTCTATTCTCCCTTTGGGGTTGTCTACTCGATATTCTCATCCTGTGATGGGGATTCCAATTCGCCCACTCTCTTGTTTGTCTTTGTTTGTTGAACATGATACCCATCAATTCTTGCCCTAATTATTGAATGGATTGCCACATACTTTGAAGCAAGTTGAAATTGAAAAGTTAATGCCATGCATGCATTCTGCATTTCGTTCTTTGGGATATTCCCATATGGGAAAAATGACACATACATCTGTCTATATGTTAATGCGATAATATCTCATTAGTGCAACGTTAGTTTATCTGAATTCATATATTGCATTATACTTAAGATTCGCAAGGCCAGCTGTGCATAGCTTTTGTCTGTCAAAAAAAGGGTGGTAGGTAAGCCGTATAATTGCATTTGATTTTGTATTTTTATATTTATGACATAAAAATGATTAAAACATAATTTATTTTAAAAATGTAAAAAAGTTGTTTAAAAAAAAATTAAAAAATAAAAAATAAAACATTTGTCCAAACAATCCTTCAGTGTAGAAGATAATAGCCCAAATGGCACACATCAAACAAAATATTTAAGGGAAAAAAGAAAAGACAACCAAATTAATTTATAAGGACTCCTGTTGGCTTTTAGCACTCTCTTTGATGAACAAGCAGCATTGGCCTTTCAAAGCAAAACTTATCGTTTGTCTGTTCAATTATGTATATGACAGCCAAGGGTCCAAATGTGCATCTGGACAATCAATTTTAGGAAAAGTGTTAGTTTCAGAATTCTTGCAAGCAATAGTTTTGGAAACAAATAATGGTGGCAGCCCTCAATTATAGAGTTCAGATTTTCTGTCTGATTTATTATTTACCAACCATGTCTCATTAACAAAATGATATAATTTTATTGATAAATACTAAATTCTAATATAATACGTACAAACCCTAATAAATTTTAAATTTGATTTTGATAAAATTATATAATTTTATTAATGAAATACAGTTGTTATATAATAAATGACATAAACATCGCAACTGGGAATGATATGGCGATGACGACTCAGAGGAAAAAGGGATTCTTTTATCCCAATTTTTTTTCCCTTTATTAATGAAATACAGTTGTTACATAATAAATGACGTATAACATCCCCAGTGTGATTGATATGGCGATGACGACTCAGAGGAAAAAGGAATTCTTTTATCCCACTTTTTTTTTTCCTTTACTAATAAAATACAGTTGTTACATAGTAAATGACATAAAACATCTCAAGTGTGAATGAAATGGCGATGGCGACTTAGAGGAAAAAGGGAATCTTTTATCCCACCTTTTTTTTTCCCCTTTTATCTTTTATGATAATGAACCCAAAACAGATATCCAAAACAGAAAGAATCCAAATCCAAATGCATTGTACCACATCACCAATTCAGGTACTAATAAAAAGAATAAGAAACAGTGTTTTAAAGTTCGGATTGAGACTAAACCTGCCTAGTAAATAAAAAGGAAAAAGAAGTTTTTGAGTGGTACAATCAAGTCTTTATTTTTTTTCCTTTTAATTTTTATGATCAAAATTTCACCTAATCAAATCATTGAACAATAGTTGGAATAAAACTTTAACAAGATATATAAAATATCTATTCATGTTAATGAAACAAATTATAAAAAAATATATATATCTTAAGAGAATAATTTCTAAGAGTGATGATTATGGGAAGAAATTTGAGTAGAGTTGGCTTGCATTTTATTTAACGTTTAAGCTTCTTTAAGGCCATTTGTTGCCAAAAGGGATTAAAAAACACAGTACGATTTTTGGTCCTCTTGATTCTAGGAGTCAAAATACGATTTTTTTTTAGGTAATCACGATGATACAAGGATAAGATCTTGGATTTGGAATAGATAAATATATTATGGGGAAGACTAAAAAAGATTCGATGTATATATCACGATGTCATCCATTTCCCCACACATTTCTAATGATCTTTTTGCTAGATGATATGGCAAAAGAATAATCAACGTATATTATATAATAGGAAATGACTTGGCAGATATGTGAGTTTTGCAGTCGCACTGGTGAGTGAATCAAAGCAACTTGAGACAGGGTTTAAGATTGCGTGGTTCAATGAATACCAATTGCACTGGAACTGCAAATGGTTTGGTCAAATGATAAAAAGGCTTAGAGGCCCGAATGCTCCCGTTAATAGAAGGTCCCATTTCGCTGTTAGTACTCATGGTTGCAACAGTAGTATAAATACCCTTCGAGCAGGTATGATTTAAGAACTTTTGATTATTTTTCTTCCTATTTAGTCTTTTATGATATACTAACTTGATTGTCGAAATTGCTTATTGGGACTAAAACCTAAACTCTATCTAACTTTTTTGTTATTGTAGATTTATTAGTCCGAACTGAAGCAAATCACTTGGGTCACGGATGCCACACTAGAAAAAGGGGGTTGGGCCAAATCATTCTTTTGCTAATGATCTTTTTGAACCTCTCCTCATATTTAGGCTCTGTTTGGATTGTGTTGTATTTAAAAATTTTGTATTAGAATGTGTGAAAGTTTCAGTAGAAATTTTTATAAGAAAAGGAAAAGTGATATGAAAAAGTAGATTGGAGGAAATATTTTTTTGAAATAATGTCGGAAGAATTTTAGAAAAATTTTAAATTTTAAATTTTAAATTTTGAAATATAAAATTATTTAAATATTTTATTTTTATAGTTTAAAAAATTTACCTTTTGCAAATAAAAACACAAACGAAACATAGCTTAAGATTTTTGGGCAATATCGATCGTGTCTATCCTACTTCCCCATCAAGGAAAAAAGAGGGTCACAAATCGTGTCTCCTGATCTTTATGGGAATCAGTGACGAAGAAATTGAGAATCTGAATACACCTGGTGGATTGGGACAATTTGACATCTAAAATGCTTACAAGTGTAGGCGAGAAAAAGAGGGAAATAAGCCACTGGTCGCTTTTGGTAAAGAAATGATACAAAGCAAAAAAGCGTGGAAAGATAATATAAATTCAGTTTGATTCCCTTCGACTACGACTTCAAGTAATGACATGCCCCCTACATCACCCAACAAAAAAAAAAGAAAAAAAATGGTCTACTTTCTTTTTTTAAGTCCAAGAAAATTCACTTTAAAATAAAATCACTTAAGTTATCCTTACCAATCATAAATATCTCTATAAATATATATAACTCATAATTAAAAAGTAAATATAAAAAAAATTGTACACTTAAAAGTGTATTAAGTGTATTATACATCATAATTAATATTCCCTCCATCCCAGAAAAAAAAAAGAAGCTCACTTTTAAAATTTTTCTTTGTTTTCAAAAAAAAAAATGTCTACTTTTGAAATAAATTCTTATATTATTTTTACTAATAATGATTATATATGATTTATAATTAAAAAATGCATATAAAAAGGATAAATTATGAATTTATGATGTATTAAATATGTTATATTTTATAAGTAAAAAGAAAAAGTTATATTCAATCCAAAGTGGAGTCAATATTTTTTTTTTGGAATGGATAGAATGTACCGAAACTTTGTCACATTAATTTTATTTAATGACTTAATTTTGTTAGCGTTGCCTTTATTAATACTGGCAATAAAGTCGGCAAGTTATGAACGTAGCCCACCCCAATAAGCATGAAAATTTCCCTTTATTTGGACATATAAGCCATTGTAAGCATACTTATACTTCCTTTATTGGAATCAAAATGTTAGAGGTTCGAATTCCACTTCTGTTATTTCATTCCTCTTGTTTTCCCTCTTCTCTCTCCCCTCATCCTCCTTGCCAATCTTAATATGGAAATCTTGCCTCACAATGCTTTTTCCCCTCGTCCTCCTGTCTATTGGTTAATATGAGAATCTCACCCCACATTGCTGCCTCTTAGTTAACACGAGAGTCTCACACCATATTATATAAGACACGCATTATTATATTTACTACAGTTGTAATAGAATAAAACTATCAATATATATATATATATATATATATATATATATATATATATATATATATATAACTTCCTCTATTGACATATGAAGGGCTTTATGCCCTCCTAAATGCTTCTCTCGGAGTTACACTTTCATGGCCACCTTGTAGATGTTAAACTCCTCACCATCTCAAAGTGACTTTCTTTTGCACGAACGAAAAGAAAATTGAAAGTGTACCTTAGAAAATCATATGATTATTGGGTAAGAGTGGCAAATGAGTGAGTGGAATCACTTATGAATTGGGTTACAAGAGAAACTTAATTTTTTGGGTTTTGACTCAACCTAACCCATTATCATGGGCCCAATTTGTGTTTTCAAAATTGAATTGGGTTAAACCTATCTAACCCAACGATTTAAAAATATTATTTAAAAAATTGAAAAGACAATCTGTCTGTTGTTGTCCGGTTAAATTCTGACCAAATTTTAGCAACTTAGTCAAAATTTGGCAGGCTCGCAGTTTGGCTGCTACAATTACCAGCTAGCTTTCTTTTTAATTTTTAAAATAATAATGTCAATCTATGAAGACAGATGTATTCAATCCAACTCAACTTGCGAAATTACAAATTATTATTGATCTTATGATCCATATGAATTTTTGAGTTGAATCAAAATAGTGCGTAAGTTGAATAAATTTTTGGGTTGGATTTACTTTTAACAACCCTATTATTGGGTAATGGATACTGTAGCCGTAGCTGGATTATTTCTCTATGACTTGTGAAGTTGTGATTACCATCCGACCAAAACTCGGAATTTGTTTCATGCTTCGAACTTCATATTATTTCTTTCCTTTTGTTTTTCTATGGGTTTCAGCTGCAAAATACAAATTAACTTAAAGGAAGGTTTGGATAACAAATCAATGATTTTTTGGAAAAGAGGAAAAAAAAGAAGAAGGAGGAGGAGGAGGAGGAGCAAAATGCGGTTGAGAAATTGAGGTATGTTTCCTAAGCTTTCTGCACGCCATTTTTGGTGTTGCAATTCTAGACTATATATACATAGGAATATAAAGGAATAAGGGACCTTATAAATGTTTACCTCTAGAGAAAATAGTTGCCATTTTCCCTCGAATTGTTTTCAAGGTAGTTTTTGGCATGTAATTAATCGAGGTGGCTGTTGAAGTTAATGTTGCGCCAAGTGACAACATAATTAAGGTAATTTTTTATAACAACAAAACAATAAGATATTGAATTATCATTCCAATAGTTTCATAAAAATTATTAAAATACCATTAACACACTCGTAGAAAAAGAAAATCAAACTTGAATATGAATTTTAAATTGGAAAAGTAATATATTACTCTCTCAGTATCAAAAAAAGAGTATACTTTAGTTAATGTAAAATTTTACATTTTTTTCCTTTTTAATTTTGAGTATACATAATTATTATTAGAAATGATATTTTAAAATTTTAGTTTACATTCAAAGGTTTAAATAAACTAACCAACCTACTAAGAAAAAGAAATAAAAAAATCAAAATAATTAGTATCAAGTCAAATTACTTTGGTGGCCATTAAGCTTTTGTAATAATATACTTTTAGCGACTAAATTTTTCATTTCAACTCATGATTCACCCAACTTTTAAGTACTCACTTGTAGCCTTTCATTCGTTTTGACTATATGACTTGATAGAATGACAATTTTTTAGAGTAATTTTGTTTATTACCATCTATTTCTATTGCCGTAACTTCCCTATTTTCCCTCACCAGGTCACCACCACTAATATAACATTCAATCAACCACCTGAATTTTTTGTACCATTAGTGGTAGATGTGGTAGTTTTTTTTTTTCTTTTTTCTTTGGCAGCTTTGTTGGGGTTTTCCTAATAATATTGGATAACATTTTTTTTTATAGAGCACCATTTTTGTGGGATTTTTTTGAAGTTTCCTTGGATGATTTATTGGACATTATTTTAGTGGTCTTCTTTCACCATTGGTGGTGGCAACGGCAGTTGTTTTTTGTGATTTTTGTTGAGAGTTTTCCTAATAATCTTGTGCACTGTTTTTGTGAGATTTTTTAGAAAAAGTTTAGAATGAGAAAAGGAAATAATATTGAAAAGAATAATAGAAAAAGTTGTGAGCTGGTCACTATGATAGTGGTAGTAGCGGTAGCGATGGTAGTGGGTGGAAGAGCAAGAAAAATTATGTGAATAAAAATAACCTTAATGATGGATATGTGCTGATCACATAGTGGTCATTTCATCAAATCAAATAGTCAAACTTGACTAAATAGCTACAAATGACCAATTTCAAAAAGTTAAATTGTCAAAAATATACGATTGAAAAAATTTAATAGCCATTGAAATAATTGACCCTTAGTACAATGTGTAAAAAAACTATGACAGTAATAAATTCAATTATTATTTTTATGAAACCACGGCGACCTTTTGGACTCATTTTATTTAATGTGTAAAAGCAGAGGATTATTTTTGCAATTAGACTGAAAAAATTATTTTCAAATATATCCCTCAATAACAAATATATATCCTCTTTAGTCTCTTAATAAAATTTGATCCCGTCAATGCAAAAACAATGTGCAGTTCATTTGGCTCTGTCTTCCATCGTATCATAAGTTACTTCGGTTCTTTCATGGTTATCAACATGAATTCTCCACTATACATATATTTTTCTTCACCCGTGAAAGAAATTTCAGTTAAAAATCAATTGATGGTATTAAACCAAAAAAAAAAAAGAAAGAAAAACTCCAACGAGATTGTATGTCGATTCAATTTAAGACTGAGATGTTGAAAAAATTGCCACAAAAAGATTCATGTTGATAAAACATAAATTAATCCATGGCAAAGCCTTTGTCTAATACGTCCCAACTTCATGGTGACTAGCA
This sequence comes from Gynochthodes officinalis, assembly GCA_020080225.1. Classification (NCBI taxonomy): domain Eukaryota; kingdom Viridiplantae; phylum Streptophyta; class Magnoliopsida; order Gentianales; family Rubiaceae; genus Gynochthodes; species Gynochthodes officinalis. The sequence continues at coordinate 31,415,288 of CM034620.1, read as the reverse complement.
TTTTCAATTATCATTCAAAATGAATTATAAGGTCATTTTAGAATATATATATATATATCTATTCACGAGGTCTGTATCAAACGATCCAAAGCCAAAAACAAAAAATGATGCTTGTCGCCATGCAAGTTCCCTCAGACATCGGGAATGCACACAAATCCTAATTAAAGGTATGCATGAATTCAGAACGTACAAGAAAATCCATCTATAATTACGACAATACAATGGAAAATAATGTAACTTATGCTATCTTTTTTTTTTTTTTTTTTGGAAGTCCTTTTCATGGTCCATGAAGTCCTTATGATGTGGGGATGTAACATGATAAAATAGCCTTTACAAAAGAAAAGAAACAAACGACAGAAAAATGTTGAAATATGATTTGTAGCTGTCGATCTTCCCTGCTGATCAGTAGGTCTCTATAATTAACAAATTATTGGAAGCATATGTACTATACATGTTATGGCGACTGGGGCTTAGCACGGAAAAAAAAAATGATTGAAAAAGATTTTATAGTACAAGTAGGGATGAAACTAAATTGAAAAATCTTGAAAAAAAAGTATATATAACTTTTATTTTCACGTGTTATGGGGTAGTAAATATTTATTGTTCATGAAATAATATTCATTCGCTATGTACTACAATGGTCCTAGTTCTATTTCTTCTTCATCTGGTTTTTTGTATATATCAAATGGTCCTCAATTTGGCGGTTTGTTTTGTCTGTTGGGTTCCCTTTTTGTTTTCTCTTTTTTATTACATGCTGATGATTTTTTATGTTTTATAATGTATATATCCTGCCGACTAACCAAAAAAAAAAAGGAATAATAATAATAAGAAGAAGAAGAAGAAGAAGAAGAAAGAATTATTGTTAGTTTATGTTGGATTGTCAGTATGCTCCATTAAAATTTTCCCAATGCAAATAACATATTATTGGAATTTGTTTTTAGAAGTCATAAAAGAAAAAAAATGAAAGATTAATTAATAACAAACTAAGGGTTCTCATTACTTTTTACTTAACTCTTAGGTCCTAATTAATTTTACATTAGAAATTTGAGAGTAATTTGTTTTTGAGTGATTTTTTCTGGTCTTTGTTGGCCCAAGTCTTGAATATTGATGCTTTTTCATGAAAATAAAACGTTTGAAATAAATTCAAATTATAGGACGTGGACGCGATGTTAAATCCAAAAATGGCAAAAATATTCGTTCAAGATGAAACCCAATTTTATCCGTCAATATATCTTATTTATAGATTATATAATTTTGATTAATGAAATAAGATAAAGAGTAACTATTAAATTAAAAGTATAGAGGGAGATATCTGAGTCTAAAGATTTTAAAATAAAATAAGTAGAAGTCAAATTAAATACATTGAGTGTCATTTTAGTAATTATAGGAAAAATAATAAAATAAGTGTGAAAATTGATTGACGTAAATTAGATATATTTAAAAGTTTTAAATATTTAAAATACATTTTACAAGAAAATTGGAAATTTGATAAAAATGCTATATACAGAATTTAGGCATATTAGGACAAATGGAGAAATGCATTCCCCATATTTTGTTCTTGTAAAGTACTGATAAAATGAAAAAGAAAATTTTACAAAGCAACTATAAAACTAGCAGTGTTTTATAGATCAAAGTGTTGGAATACAAAGGTGGTGTTTGGTAGGGATGGCAAATTACCCCCGACCCGACGGGTTCCCCGAACCCGAACCCGATCAAAACCCGATTGACCGGGTTTTTTTATAACTAATAGTCCCATCGCTTCAGTGTTAACATCGCTTCAGTGTTAACCCGAACATTCGGGGGTACCTATACCCGCCCTGAACCTGAACCCGACCCCGACCCCGATCCCGAATGTTCGGATTCGGGGAAAACCCGATCCCCGAACCCGAAAAAACCCGACCCCGTCCTTTATATATTTTTAATATTATTTCATGTTTTAATTTTTATATTTAGTATTTGTCACTTGTAAATATGTAGCAAAGTTGATTTAGAAAAAAAAATACCACTTGAAATGAAGAACTTCATTTATCCATTTTTTATTTATGTCTATTTACTCATTCTAATTATACTTTTGCCACAAGCTATTACTTCTATTCACCCCCAACAAATATGCAACATAATATTTCCTTGCCACTCGTGTTTGTAAAATAAATAATTGAGCATATCAACATAACTTTTATTTAATAGTGGATTCTCTTTGTTTAAACAAAAAGAAATTAAAAATAAATTCTTTTTTTTAGGGGAACAAAAAGAATAAGTATAATTATTTTTTAGTACAATTAACTAATTATAAAAAATTTAGTTTTTGCTTTTGTACTCTATTTTACTTCAAAAAGAAAGGAACTTCCTTCTAATAGTACAAAGATTATGCTTCAATAGTTATTTGTCTTGTAACCTTCCAATGAACCACGTATAATGTAATGATGTTAAGAAAATAATTAATAAGCATTTTATAGGTCATAACTATGCTTTGCAAGTCTAATTAACTATTTGAGATTGTAAGTTATGAGTTATAATTCATACATTTATACATACATATTAAGTCATCATTAAATTCATAACTCATAGAGTGTATGATTCATCATTCATACAAATTACATTGAGTTATATTTATACATATAAGAAGTGTTATATATATATATATATATATATATATATATATATATATATATATATAAATATAAGATGATGGAGCTACTTAAGTAAATGCTATTGTTTTGAGCATTTGACCAATTGATTTGTATTACTATTACATATGACATGTATTATATTAGTTTTACTCATATATTAGAATTGATTGAATATAATATAAGAATTGAAGAAATGAACATGTTTATAATTTTAAATGAAATAAAGTTAAATAATAAGCAAAATGTTGTTCTATATAGTGACACCATTTTTACTTTTAATAATCTTTGTGACATTGTATATGGTCATAGTGTTTCATATACACTAATCTTAAAAACTTTATAAATTTTTTCATTAAATTATTGCTTCTTTTTTTTCATTAAATTGTTGCTTCATATTTATTTATATGTACTTTATCAAAATATATATAAGACTATGGAGCTAATTAACTAAATGCTAGTGTTTTGAGCATTTGACCAGTTGATTTGTATTGCTAGTACATATGACATGTATTTATATTAGTTTTACTCATATATTAGAATTGATTAAATATAATATAAGAATTTAATAAATGAACATATTTATAATTTTGAATGAAATAAACTTAAACAACAAACAAAATGTTTTTCTATATAGTGACACTATTTTGTACTTTTAATAATCTTGGTGACATTGTATATTTCCATAAAACAACCATTAGATAATAGATTTGATGCTTCAACTTGTAAGAAAACGCAGAAGCATTTGAATGTCCTTTATTAAAAGATATATAGTTCTAGTGTTTCATATATACTAATCTTAAAAACTTTATTAATTTTTCATTAAATTATTGCTTTTTTTCCCATTAAATTACTGCTTCATATATTGTTTAGTTTTATTGAATTGTTAAATAAGTCAAATATTTATAACTAATAAGTTTGATTTGATAATTGTAATATAATGGCATTAGTGTAGTAATTGAGATATTAAAATACTAACAATAATATTAGTACATTACATCATACAAGGAAATTTTTTTTTATTAAAAAATGTAAAAATTATTGAAAAATAAGGTAAATATATGAAAAAAATAGAGTTGTTTCACAGGTTCGGGTTCGGGTTTCGGGTTTCGGGTTTCGGGTTTCGAGATCGGGTTTTGGGGTTCGGGTTTCGGGTACCCGCGGGGAACCCGAAACCCTATCGGGGTCGGGTATGGGGTTTGAAAGTAAAACCCGATCGGGTTCGGGTATAGCATAAAATTTCGGGTTCGGGTTCGGGTATAGCAAACCCGACCCCAAACCCGGAAATTGCCATTCCTAGTGTTTGGTATGTGGTTTTAGCATGGGTTTGGAATACTTTGGATCAAAATGGGATGTTTGGTACTTGATTTTGGGTTTTTGTAACCCCTTGGGGATGGGTTTACGTGAACCACCCCCCCTCCCCCCCTCCTCTACTCCTTTTGTGTAAATCCATCCAGAAGGGTTTTGAAAGAGCTAAAAAATGACGTAGTTTTGAGCCAAAAAGGCTCAAAACTACGTCGTTTAATGGCAAAAAAAAAAAAAATCAGCGCTAACAGGTGTTGACGCGCCTGCCAGTGCATTGGGCGCGTGCCACATGTCAGAGGGGGCTGCAAACCCCATTTTGCCTATTTTTTTTTTAAAAACAAATTTTACTAACTTGTAGAAAATATTTTTCTCTACAAATTGACATGCACTTTGACTATTTTTTAAACAAGATATAATTTGTTAAATATCATATAATGTAAAATACTAATATTTTTATTATAATTTTAATATAAAATTTATTAATAAATTTATTATTATTAATATTAAATTTTAATTTTAATATAAAATCTATTCCATTCCATTACAAAATAATACCAAACAACATAATTATTATCATTCCATTCTATTCCAAACCTTTCTTTTTATCAAATCCATTCTATTCCTAAACCCACCATTTATACCAAGCGCCACCTAATTATTAATATGAACAAAAAATAAAAGTATTAGAAATAAAAATGTTAAAATGAATATATTAGAAAGAAAGTATGGATAGTTTTAATAAATGAGAAAATAAAAGGAAACACGTTTAAAGTAATTTAAATAAGTGTGTGAGAGACTCTTAAATACACTAATGTGGCATTTATATATTAAAAAATTATTATTTCAGATCAAAAGAAAAAAGGGGAAGATTTAAAATGATTTGAAAAAAAAACTATTGAAAAATTTTGAATTATATAAATTTAAACGAAATTTTGTATTTTAATAAAAAGTAATGATGAGATATAATTTATATAATTTTTTATAAAGATTTAGCATTTGCGGTTGCTGTTTTTACTTCGTCATTGATACGTTATCTTACCAACTCGAGAAGCTAATTTGATCATCACCTCAAATTCACCAATCACCAGCTATAATCGGCCCACTCTCGTGTGGCCTGTACCATTTCCAAACATGGCAAGAGAATTACGGAAAAGCTAATTTTAATCGATTTTCTAGTTTTGAAAGCATTCATTAAATTCGGTTTAACTTAAGTCGTGTAGGTTGTCAACCCTTCCCGTCTAGTGCGGGTTTTGTTTCCCGTCTAGTGCGGGTTTTGTTTCTCGTCTCGTGCGGGTTTACATTGTTTTTTTTTTCCTTGTCCCTCGTGGGCTTTTTGTCCCTTTGAGGGTTTCTGTTTTCGTGGGTTATAGTGCTGTCTTCAGTTGCGACACCACGAAACTCTAAGCCCTTGTGGCTCTGTAAATTGGTCTTTGTGCCACTTTATTAATCTACTATCGTTTCAGAAAAAAAAAAAGAAAAGCATTCATTAAATTGATTGAAATTCAATTATTTTTAGGTGGTACCTTAGAATTATAATTGAATTTATTATATTAAAATTCTAATTATTTTTAATTAAATTGGTTGAAATTCAGTTATTTTTAATGGAATTATTAATGTGCATCACGGGATAATAAACATTAGTCCATTTGATCTATGCTTTATTCCAACTCTTATTTTTTATTGTGCTTTTATTTTTGCTAAGCATATTATTATCTTCGTAAAAACAAAATTCACTTTTGATTTGATACAATTTTTTTTAAATTATAAAGTATAACACATTTAATGCATAATTAAATGTATAATTTTATATTTTTATCTTTATTTTTAATTTAAATTATACATTATTATTATTAGTAAATGTAATACAAAAAGGTCACTCTCAAAATGGACTTTTTTATGGAGACAAAGAAAAATTTTCATACCGAACTTTTTATTGGAATGGGGGAATAAAATTTTTTTATTCTAGGATTTAAGTGATTCAACCGGTTTGGTTTTAAATGTTGAAAAGGTGAAAAACAGTGGAAAAAAAAAACAAAGAAAAAAAATTTAACTGGTTCAATTCTTTTATTTGTCTGTTTCACAGGTTCTTTGGTTTTTAACCAAGTTTGACTTTAACCGATTCTTTAATTGACAGTAAATACGATATTAAAGATTTTTTTTTCAGGAAACCAAAAAAAAAAAAAAACTAAAACCTTTCTTATTTCATGCAATTTAGAGTGAGAGAAAAATTATTTTTGTATAAGTTTCAAAAGTAGCAACGGATTTAATTCAAATTTTATTAACTTCTTCCAAAATTTTCATTTGACTCCTAGATATATAATTTTCCCATTTTCCCATAAAATATAAAAATAAAATCTAAAAAAACTAAAATAGCAGTCGAAGATCCCTACAAATTATTCACCAGTACGACATCTTATCGAAGAAATATTTTATATATTTACTGTTTTTTTATTTTTAAGATAACAAAATATCATATAATTTTATTTTCCCTCCATATATGTAAATAAATTATTTACTCTAAATTATACCTTATCCCCTCTAATTATTTCTAATAGAACTACATTTCTTTTGTTGTCATTTGAGGTGTAAATTTAATGGCAAATACGACTTACAAGCTTTACGTGGTGTTTGGACAAATTAAAGGTCATCAATCATCACCATATATATTTCCTCTTTTAACACACGTCAGTTTGTTGATTTCATAGGATTTTGTTGTGAAAGGGAAGTAACAAATTCCTTATGAGTTTTCAGTCCACATATATGCAATCTAAATTCAAAGTATCTCAAAAAAAAATTAATTTTTTTTAAACAAAAATAAAATATTCAAATATATTTTTATTTTAAAATTTAAATTTTTTTATTTAAATTTCTTTCATATAAATTTTTTAAAAAAATTTCTTATTTTTTCCTCTAAAATATTTTTTTTATCAAAAAATACCTACTAAAATTTTTATATAATTCAATATAATTTTTCCCAAATAAAAACAATCCAAACAATCAGAAGTAACAAGGATAAGAATTATGTGAAGAGTCATGGATGACATCGGTCCAAACGTGTTACATATGTATTGACCATCTTTTTACTTTATTGATCTTCGTGCCAACTTTAGAGGAATTGGTTATGGCAGAAAAAGACTTTCACTTTTTGTTGTAGTCCAGTCTTCAAATAAAATTTCATAATCAATTTACGAATTCAATGTTTTTTTTAAGTACGTGTTCAATTTTTAATCTTTTAATGGCTTATTTTCGCTTAACTAGTATAATTAAATAATTTTGCTGTAATTGTTTTTGTAATTCGATGAATATTCTTTAGTCTCATTTTGAGATTTAGGGCATTTTTTTCTAGTAAACAAATTTGTATATGTACCATTTTTAATATTAATATATATATCGTTTTCCTGAAAAAAAAAATAGCTTATTTGGGTTTCATAATTGATGGGGAAAAAAGGGAAATTAGCATTTAAAACTCAGGAGACCAAGACAATGAAATAAGTTTGCCTTTTCTTACTTTACCCTAAAGTTTTGATGTTAAGAATCTGTGATTTGACAAATGTGAGATGGATTTATTTGTCCATATCTGGATTGGGGATTTAAACTCCACTTTTTATTATTGTAATTTTAATTTTGTCTATTGAAATATAATCTATGATAGTTTTTATGAAAAATGAAAAATGAAAAGAAAAAATCAATTGTAAATGTTAATACTCTTTCTGCTCCATAAAAATAATTCGCTTTTAAAACTTTTCTTTATCTCAAAAGAATAATTTACTTTTAATTTTTTTATATTACTCTTACTAATAATAACAATACATAAATTAAAATTAAAATTAAAAAGATTATAGATATAATGATACTTTAAGTTAATTGTACTTCATATCTAAAAAACGATTATACCTAATCAAAAATAATTTTTTTTTCGACTAAGAGAATATCTAATAAATTCAACACGTTTCTTGAGTTTATGGTATGCAAAACATTTATTTTCATATGCATACTTACTGCTTTAACTAATTTTGACTAATAAACAAAGCAAAAAGTAGCATATTTGTTGCAACCACCGCCAATAGTATCATTTGCTTATAATGAGCCCGCGCATTATTTTGACCACTTCTTTTTCTTAAGAAATCTTTTCTTTTCCTTTAAAGTAATAATACATATAATAACATTTTATAATAACTTTTCATAATAATTAATGTAATAAGTATAAAAAGATAAAATTTATTAATTATTTTTTTTTAAAACAAATGTAAAATAATAAAAGACAATTTTGTCATTTCATATGTAGATTGTGTATTGATGGTGAAATGTATACTATTTTTCTTATCTTAACATACTTTTTGAAGCTAGGATTGTGTATTGATGGTTGTATGATTGAGAATCTTATATGCTTTTTCCTTGAGAAATCTTTTCTTATGTGATGACGGTTTTAGGATTTGCACATTGCATGTAATAAATGATCATCCCAGATTTCTTTCCATGTTAAAAGTATTCTATCTGTTTTTCATACTGTATTAATATTTTACATTAATTAATTTCATTAAGTGAAGATTTAATTAGTAATCAATGTTATTAATTGTATAGATTTGATTGATTTTTAACTTTGTATAATTTTTTGCATTCTAGGTTATAAATAGGTCTATCAGTGTACTGCAAATAAGCACATTTAATCCAAAACACATTTCTTCCAATTCTCCAATTAAAGACACATTTCTTGCTTCTTTTTTTTAATTTTTTTTTATTTTTTTACATTGGGTAAGGGACAACCATTTTCTTTAGCAAAGAAATTATTAATTTGATATTAGTGGAATGTGAGAATATATATTTGTGTAGCATGATATAGAAAAAAAATAGAAATTATATACTCCATCTGTCCCAAAAGAAAAATACACTTTTAATTTGGCACAATTTTTTTGTATTATAAGGTATAATACTCTTAATTCATAATTAAATGTATATTTCTTATATTTATTCTTACTTTTTAATTTATATTACATATTATTATTATTATTAAGGGTAATACAAAAATTTCATATAAAAAATGAACTATTTTTAAGATAGAAGTTTTTAAAATTGAACTATTTTTTTGAGACGAAAGGAGTATAAGAAAGAATTCATCATTAGTAATAACTATCTGCTTTTTTCCACACGTCTCTACTTAAAAATTTCTTTATATTTTGGAGACAAAAAATACATCCACTAGTGATTGATTATGTAAAACAAAATTTGGCACAACATGGAAAAAATATTGCAGCCCAAATATAGTGTAGTAAAATCTAATTAGAGGGTGGTGATGACCATATTTTATCCTGTTGATATTAAATTCCAAACAAGCCCATTTATCTTTGAATAAAATATTCAAAGTTTATGTATAAATGCAAATGGAAAATATAAATATAAATAAATATAATTATTTTTTTTTAAAACAAATGTAAAATAATAAAAGACAATTTTGTCATTTCATATGTAGATTGTGTATTGATGGTGAAATGTATACTATTTTTCTTATCTTAACATACTTTTTGAAGCTAGGATTGTGTATTGATGGTTGTATGATTGAGAATCTTATATGCTTTTTCCTTGAGAAATCTTTTCTTATGTGATGACGGTTTTAGGATTTGCACATTGCATGTAATAAATGATCATCCCAGATTTCTTTCCATGTTAAAAGTATTCTATCTGTTTTTCATACTGTATTAATATTTTACATTAATTAATTTCATTAAGTGAAGATTTAATTAGTAATCAATGTTATTAATTGTATAGATTTGATTGATTTTTAACTTTGTATAATTTTTTGCATTCTAGGTTATAAATAGGTCTATCAGTGTACTGCAAATAAGCACATTTAATCCAAAACACATTTCTTCCAATTCTCCAATTAAAGACACATTTCTTGCTTCTTTTTTTTAATTTTTTTTTATTTTTTTACATTGGGTAAGGGACAACCATTTTCTTTAGCAAAGAAATTATTAATTTGATATTAGTGGAATGTGAGAATATATATTTGTGTAGCATGATATAGAAAAAAAATAGAAATTATATACTCCATCTGTCCCAAAAGAAAAAGTACACTTTTAATTTGGCACAAATTTTTTTTGTATTATAAGGTATAATACACTTAATTCATAATTAAATGTATATTTCATATATTTATTCTTACTTTTTAATTTATATTACATATTATTATTATTATTAAGGGTAATACAAAAATTTCATATAAAAAATGAACTATTTTTAAGATAGAGAAGTTTTTTAAAATTGAACTATTTTTTTGAGACGAAAGGAGTATAAGAAAGAATTCATCATTAGTAATTACTATCTGCTTTTTTCCACACGTCTCTACTTAAAAATTTCTTTATATTTTGGAGACAAAAAATACATCCACTAGTGATTGATTATGTAAAACAAAATTTGGCACAACATGGAAAAAATATTGCGGCCCAAATATAGTGTAGTAAAATCTAATTAGAGGGTGGTGATGACCATATTTTATCCTGTTGATATTAAATTCCAAACAAGCCCATTTATCTTTGAATAAAATATTCAAAGTTTATGTATAAATGCAAATGGAAAATATAAATATAAATAAATATATATATAATTCTTGATGAAAGAAACTTTAGTGAACCAGAAAACTTTCAGTGCAAAAAGATAAGAAGAAGACATGAGCATCCATAATGACGATAATTAATTTCTGTTGTTTCTTTTAAACAAATTTATTGCCACCAATTATTGTCAAGAGAAGGAAAAAAAAACAAAAGAAGTCATAGAAGAGATTTTTTTTTATGATCAAGTACGCTCAAATAGCAGGAAGGCTGTGGTGTACTTGGCTTTCCAATTGGAACCAACTTTTGTACAATATCTCTTTCTTTTCTTGGATTGTTATTGCGCAACTGTCTAATTCCCCCCCAGGAATAACAAAAATTTAGTTTTTAGAAACAACAAAATCTTTGAATGGCCTCACTCAAGTCCTAGACATAACAAAATCAACAGAAATCTCACTTGGCTTCTATTCCACATTCTGCATTGCCTTTAAGAGTACTGTTTCACAAGTTCATCACAAATTCCTTTCGTTAAACTAAAAAAATAAATCATTTTTAGTATTTTGAAAGTTGATTCATTTTTGCACTGGATTGAGTCCTTTTTAATTTCTTATTGTTGTTCTTCATCCATTTCCTTTGACATGGAAATGCACGGTAACCGTTCAACCAAAGGAATAAATTTCGCACCTCAAAACGAAACTAATAGTGAATTTCTCTACTGTTACTTTTTTTTTTATAGTAACACTAGACTATCCTCTTACAAAGTAAATAAGAAGTACAAATAATGACCTATTGAGAAGGACGACCACCTGTTTTGTAAAAAAGAGAAGGACGACCACATGAAAATAATAAACAACTGTTTCCACGATTTCCCATGACTTTGGGTAACGCACTTTAATTTTGTGAAAAGGAATGTTAAAACTTCGAAAATCTTGTCTAGTCTGCATTATGGTAACTGAATTTCAGTTATCTTTAATCTTCTTAGAAATTACTGGAATGGAATCATCATTCTCAAACTGAATTGGCTGTTGTTGTATTTACCCTGTCGTGTACAACAAAACCTTGCTATTATATTTTGGAGAAAGATTTCCCTCTTCAACCAATTTGGCTTGCTCAGCACTATTACATCTTTACAAATTAAATTTTCAGTTTCCCCTTTTGTTAGCTGAGGAACAATAATCCTTAATGGTGTATTACTGGGAGATGTAGATTCCAATTCTGCCGTAAAACTTTTCAAAGCTTTTCTAGCACGGGATCCCATAAGCATATGCAGGCTATCTTCTTTCATCACCTTATTAGCTGGGGTCGCTAACATTAGTGTGATGAAAAAAAAAATGGAAGAAATTTGTAGGTTTACAGGTGACTGAATTCCAAAAAGGTGATGTTCCCATTTAGAAAATGCACCGATTTGCTAAAATGCGCCTAAACCTTTCGCATTTGAAGAAATGCGAACATCACCTTTTGGGATCCCAATCAAATGTTAATTTACAAATTTCTTTCCTTTTTTTTTTCAACTCACAAGGGGAATTCTTTCTATTAGCTGTTTGTTCAATAATCTCATTGGCCGCACTTAAAATACATTCATCCACCAAACTTAAACTTTCTATCTCTTCTTGAGACAACATGTCTTTTATCCTTTCTATGACGGATGTTGCTGCATTTTGAATCTCCTTCTGAACATTCTTTTCAATCTCCTTTTCCTTATCAGAAACTTCAGAAATTAATTTCAATCGTAAATCAGATTGATCAACTTGTGCTTGAGAAAAATTCGAAACAAACTCTTCCTCCATTTTCGGCTCCAAAATATTTTCTTTATCTGTCATCAATTTAATTTATAGGCCAGAACTCCCAACATGAGCTAAATCCTTATTATAATCAGAAACCACATCTTATACAACATCCTCCCCCACATTAATATCCTTTAAAGATTCATTTGATCCTTCATAAATCTCCATCACTTGTATAGGTCAAAATCCTATTTCTTAATCTTGAAAACAATCTGAAACTGATTCTCTCACATATAAAGAAATATATTTATCAGTAGTTAAGTGATGCTTAACTGCACCCTTTTCCGAAATCAATTGCTCATCATGAAACACATGACAAGAAATTCAACGGCCAAATTTAAACATTTACTAGCAGTGTGAATTCACAGTGAAACACTAAATGTTTTGCTAATTCAGGAAAAAAGGGATTGCAATACCTCAGGCTTCAACCAACAGAACTTCGAGCAACCCAATCAGCTAGTCCTTGCAAGAACAATGCCCTCCGTTATAGCTATCAGATCTAGTAGCCCACTTCACTCGATAATTGTCAGTGGTCCACCATCAACTGCCGACCATCAGTCACCCACCATCACGTCAAACTGGTAAACACAATCAACAATCAACAATCGACAATCACCACAGTTTGGAGATTGGGACCTCCACTTTTGATTTGGTCCTCTTCTTTGTATCTTCGCACCCAATTTCTAATAAAACTTAACGCCATTTGGCTTATCAAAAAAAATAAAATAAAATAATCAACAATCACCACAGTAAAAATCTAGATAAAAACGTTAATTAAAACTTGATAAAAATTGACAAAAATTATTAACCAACAGAGAAAGACTGCTAAATACAAGAATTTGATTTGAGCCAAATTCGGGCTTAAAACTCAATATTCAACCTGAAGATTAAGAGAAAGCCCGAATATTAAAGTACCAATGATATTTTTAATGAAAATTTATAATGAAAAGTTATAACAACTAATATAGTAATGATTAAAAAAATAAAATTATTTATTATATTCCTTAAAAAATAAAAAATAATAAATGATGATTTTCTCCATTTGTTCTTGCCACATCTAGTATTAGAAAATTAACATATTTTTTCTTTTTTAAAAAAAGGAAATTACCTTTTGTATGGAATTATTTTCTTTTATAGTTTCCAAATATGATATTAATTTTTAGTAGAAACAAAGTTGTTTTGTATTAGTGTCACCATCTCTATTCAAAAAAAAAATTTACTTTTAATTTGGTACAACTTTTTTGAATTACAAAATACAACACACTTAATACACTATTAAATATACACTTTTATATTTATATTTTTACTTTTTAATTTTGGTTATATATTATTATTATTAGTAAGAGTAATATAAGAATTTCACACCAAAAATTGACTCTTTTTCGGGACCAAGGGAGTATTATTTAATTAAAAATTATGTAATTTCTATTGTTATAAATAGGGGGTTGGTTTTATACGCAAAATTTGAAAAAAATTACACACAAGGAAGAGATTAATTCTTGAGAGTGAGAGAAATAGTCCAAAATTTTGGGCTAAGATGTAAGAAATATTCTTATATAGGTTGGGGTTTTTTTTGTCGTAATAAAAAATAAGGCTCCATTTTGACATTGTATTTGTATTTTCAAATAGAAAAAGTAGGCACTTTTCTCAAATAAAAACACCACACTCCAAATAAATTTTTATTTCAAAATTTAAAATTTAAAATTTCCCACTCAAATTTTCTCACATAATTTGAAAAAGGTTTCCCTCTCATTTTCCTTCTAAAATACTTTTTCTATAAAAAAATACCTGCTAAAATTTTTACATATTCCAATACAACTTTTCTCCAATACATCACACACCAAATGGAGCCTAATTTAAAAACTAAACCAAACCACACTAAATCTTTATATTATTCATGATCTGGGTTTATTTCCATGCGTGGTTTCTCCGACAACAGTTATCATAATTGTTCACCATAAACTTTCACCAAAAGCATATTATTTTTTTAATTTGCACATTGCTATTGCGTCCATTTTCTTGAAGTGGAAATGGAAGCAGTCATCATCACTATCAATTGAACCAAAAGAAAAAGCTAGGGTGAAAAATGGAGAGAAAACATTTTACGCAATACCATAGTCTATCTCTTTTTCGTTTAGAGCACTCCTGTTAGTGCTAATCTACTCAACATAATTCTGAATTCCATTGAACCCAACTAACGCGTGCTATGAGGATTTTGCTAAGTTGAATCGTTTTCCTCTGAAGAAACCTCACTAGTACCCTAGAAGTGGCCTTGAGACAGGAAACTTTAGAAAGGAAGGATACGTCAATTCTGGTCGAACAGCACTCTTGGAACTCAACCTTTGTCAGTGGAAAAAAATGCAAGAAATAATTAAATAAATAAATAAATAAATAAATAAATAAATAAATAAATAAATAAATAAATAACCCCCACCTTTTTCAATAAAACGAAAGAAAAATAAAATTTAGAAGAAAAAAAAAACCCACCTAATCCCTGTTAAATTGGATAATTTTTTTTTTCTAGAAGCCACATAATTTGATCCCTTTTCTAAACACTATGAAAGTGCTCACGCAACCAGTGGATCATTGTTGAAATTACTCTGCAAAAGAAGAAAAAGAATTTACTTTGGCAAAAACAAAAAGGTGAAATAAACTTTATGTTCAAATCATTTTACTGTTTACTGTGATGAACAGTAGATTTATCTGGATTTAACTGTGCAAATTAAAGTTAGCCACACAAATTACAAAACAAAGCCCCACACGAAGTTTAATCAATCATTCTTCATTAACAGCGATTAAATTTGCCAGTTGTAACGAAATATTGAAACTGGACAATTTTTTTGGGAAAATGGAGGAGGAAAGAAATAATTTTCTTATTTAACAAGGAAGTTTTGCACGTTATGATTATAAATCAGCCGCCAGCGACAAAAAAATTTTACCTCTCCAATTTTGTGCTAATAAATTTCTCATTATTTTGTTACAAAAAAAAAAAAATTCCAAATAGTATAGGTTTGTATTAGGGATATTCTTGAATTTACATTTTTTTTAGTAATAGACCGCCTTGCCAAACATTTCCTAACAATAATTTCTTAATGTATGTTATTTGTAAATAATCTAGTTTTGATTGATGGGACGAGAGAATGAATGCATACTAAGGTAGAAGTTCAAAGGGAGGCATTAGAGTGGAAAGGTTTGAAAATTAACATAAATAAAACTGAATATATGGACTCTCAATTTAATAATTATATGAGAAGCAATAGAGTAAATATAAAAATTGATGGGTATGAATAAGATATATTTAAAAGTTTCACATATTTAAGATTCGTCCTTTAAAAAAATGAGAAAATTGATAAAGAGGTAACACCACATAGAATTCAAGTAGGTTACAATAAATGAAAACTTGCATTTTCTATACTTTGTAATCGTAAAATATTGCTGAAATTAAAAAATAAATTTTATAAAATAATAATAAGATCAATCATACTTTATGGATCAAAATATTAGAACACTAATTATGAACATGAATAGAAAATAAGGGTAACAGAAATAAAAATGTTAAGATGGATGTGTGGAATAAGTAGTGAATGTATTAGAAAACAAGTAAGGATGTCACCAATAGATAAAAAAAAAAAAAAACACATTGAAGATAATTTGAACATGTGCATAAACGACCATCAGATGTGTTAGTGTGGCATTTAAAGACTAAAAAATTATTAATTCAGACAAAAGGGGAAAGGAGAGATCTAAAAGGATTTGGAAAACAACTATTAAAAATACTTGAAATATTTAAATTTAAAGAAAAATTATGTGTTTCAATAAAAAACAATGACGAGATATGACACATATATTCGACAAAAAAAAAAAGAAGAAGAAGAAAATGTTGGTAAAGATATGTAGCGATTTGTGAACACATGAACTGTGATACAACTTGATGTGCACCTCACCTTTAGATACGCAAAAATTTTCTGATGATAGATCGTTATTAATATGCCAATCTGGAACCTACTCATACACAATTATTATACCACAAAATGGACTTAATTCATCTGGGGCAAATTAATTTCCATCCAAAAAAAAAACAGAGAAACTTTACAGTGAAGGGTTCCAACATTAACAAAAATTAATTAACTTGGTGATTTTTCAATTCAAGTATTGACATTTACATTCATATTGCACCTTGACTTTTGTTATTAAACCTATTCATCTATAGTCGAAAACAAAAGATTTTGTTAGTGATTGTATTTTAAAAAATAAATAAGTTACATGATTTTTTTAGTGATTATATTTTAAAAAATGTATGATTGCCAAAACTAAAAAAATTATTGTATCGATCTAACTATGGTTATTACTTATTAATAACATGGAGTCTTTTTTACCCTTTATATGTTTAGGGAATTTTTTTGGCCTTATGTTACTTAATCTGCAAGGGCAATACCCTAGTCGTTCCTCCAATGATCAGCTCATATGGTGTTGGGTCCCGAATGTTATGTATTCCACCTCTTTTTTCTATAAATCTGTGTTGCTCCACCAAAGGCAAGGAAGTGTAATCTGGAACTTAGTGTGGAATGGTTTTGCCCCTCCTAAAGTGGAAGTCTTTGTTTGGCAACTAATTCATCAAAAGTTTCTGGTCAGAAGTTGTTTGCTTAGAAGGGGTATTATTAGAGCTGAACTCGCTGTTTGTCTGTTTTGCAACTCTGAGCTGGAAACTGTCCAGCATTTGTTTTTTAACTGCAGGTGTAGCTGGTTGGTGTGGACTAGATTTTTAGGAATTTGGGGTATTACTTGGATCTGCCCGGGGGATCCGTCCACCTTCCCGAATAGTTGGCAGTAGTCCTTCCCTTATTGCAAAAGACGTCAGCCTTGGATCTTGTTGTTTTATGCCATTACTTGGTCAATCTGGCTATGTCGGAATCAGGTCACTTTCAACAATAAGAGTTTTGATTTCTTGCAACTTATTGATTTGATTTTCATTAGGTTTGCCATTTGGTTTAAAGCAAAGTGGCCAGCTTCTTCGACTTCTATCTCAGATATTTTTATTCAGCCGACCAACACAAGGGTGAGGCAAGTTTACGGGCGTAGGAAGGCAAATGCCTCTTGGTCTCGCCCTCAACCGGGAAAAATGAAGTTTAATGTGGATGGTTCTGCTATTGGTAAACTAGATATGGCGGGAATTGGGGGTATTCTTAGAGATGATCATGGTAAAACAAAGGTCGTATTCTCCAAACATATTGGAATTCTTGATTCAAATCATGCAGAGTTTTATGCTATTCGTGAGGCATTTTGGGTATTTTCTGAATCTCCATGGAAGAGCACTCACGTTCTTGTAATTGAAAGTGACTCTGCTAACGCAATTAATTGGTTAGCGAACCCTAAAAATGCCCCTTAGCATCTTAAAAATGTTTCAAACCATAATGATTTGTTGAAGGAGAAAATTAAGCATTGGGAAGGCCATCATGTTCCAAGGGATATTAATAATGTGGCTGACAGGTTGGCGAAATCGGGTGTGTCCAGAACAAGTAATTTGTTGGCAGTTATTGAATAGTTTGTGTACGGCTCCTGTTTGATATTCTTGTTCTACTTTTCTAGATTGAGGGGGTCAGTAGGTTTAGTAGTCCTTCGTGTAGGATTGCTTTTTTCTATTTTGATTTCTTTTCCATTTTTCCTGTAATTTCTTGCTTTCTTTTTCTAATAAAATGCTGTACCTTCTTGGCTTATCAAAAAAAAAAAAAAAAAACTTTCTAGTTGTGTCGTTTGTGCTTCCTGAGTCTTATCAACAACTCATATATACGAGGCTTACAAATGGTACAAATGTTGAAATCATACTCTGAAAATACCGTAATGTCATTTGCTTACGTCAATATTGTTCTGAAACATACTACAAAAAAGATATCTAGTAAAAATAAAAAATTAAATAGAAAAATTCGAGAGTATAAATTTTACTTTCTTATTATCTAGATGCTAAAAGGGGTTTCTTTTATTTTATTTTTTAATGTTCCCTCCATCTTTTGCCAATCGGTAACTAATTAAGAGATTCTACTAGAGTTTCTAGGTATTCATATGATTTGAACTATCGCATTATTTTTGAAAATTGTATGATGATACAAATATGATTTTAACGATTGTGTAACTTTTGAACTTTAATACGAATGATACAATGTATCCTCTCATTATTTTCATTAGCACGCAGGGACCTTTTTTACGCGGCTTACAAGAATTGTGTTTGTTGGCGTGTGCATGGACTAGAAAAGGCATATGCACTAATGCATAAGACAATAATTCTTGACTTCGTCTATAAAAAAAAAAAAAAATTCTTGACTTCGTCTATAAATCAATGCACAATTGCGTTTGCTTTTTCTCACATCAGATTTTGAAGGGGAAAAAATAACAAACAAACATGAAGGCCATACAACCCTTGATGGCTGCTGTGGAGAAGAATAAGTCTTATGTAGTAATTGTGATCATTCAATTCGTCTACACTGGCCAGTCCCTTTTCTCCAAGGCTGCAATATCCGAAGGCATGAAACCCTCGGTTTTTGTAGCTTATAGACAAGCATTGGCCACTCTTATCTTAGCACCCTTTGCATTTTTCTTTGAAAGGTAACCAAAATACATCTCAGAATTCTCATTTTCATTGTAGAATTTGCACTCAAAGTGACAAGTTGGATTCTCATCACTATCCCCCGATATCCCTTGTTTTAAAAAAAATATTAATAATAATAACAGTAATTCCTTTTTTTTTTCTTGTATGCACAAAGTTGATATGTTGACCTAGTTTCCCTTCTATGTTTTTGCAGTACAACGAATAATTCGCTATCGTTCAAAGTCCTTTGCAAGATGGTTTTAGTTTCTTTATTCGGGTATGTATTTGTTTTATTATATTGATGTAGTGGCTCCAATTTAACATAAAATATGACAGTAACTAACTTTTTTATTTCTTAATTATTTGTTGTTGTTCTTGTGCACAATTGCAGGGTCACATTAAGTTTAAATCTTTCCTACGCAGCAATGAATTACATTTCTGCAACCTTTGCTATAGCCATGACTAACGCTATTCCAGTCATGGTTTTCATCATGGCCGTCTGTCTAAGGTACAATGATAATTCGAACCAACAATAATGAGAAAATGGGAAAATTTTCTTTAAGGTTCGCCAAAATGAAAAACAATTGAAGGGACCAACCTGTTGAGCCATGACTTAAACTTTTATGCTCTTAATAATAATCTACTTACAGTTGTACCTTCTTAATCACATAAATTTCTGATGCATCCTTTTCGAGAAATTTTCTCGAAAATTAAGTTTAATATCTAGCATGTAAAAATTATTTCAGAAAATAGGAATAACAATGGGTTTTTAACATATTTCAGGAGTGAAAGGCTAAATATAACTCAATGGAATGGAATTGCAAAAGTTCTGGGTTCCATTGTCAGTCTTTCAGGGGCCATGGTGTTTACTTTCTATAAAGGTCCTCCTATATATCACGAAAACAGCAAAGAAGTCAATCATCATTCTGCAAGAGTTTACACTAGAGAAGAATGGATAAAAGGTTCAATTCTCATGCTTGGAGCAGATTTAACATGGTCCATGTGGCTTATTATGCAGGTTCTTGATGAAACTTTCCTTTCGTCCTCAATCATTTTCCATCATTATCATTGCTTGATCAAATTTCTTCAACATTTTTTTCCTTTATACCAAACTCATGGTATTCTTTTCCAGGCTCCAATTCTCAAGCAATATCCAGCAAAGCTTCGTTTCACAACATTCCAGTGCTGCTTCAGCAGCATATTTTCACTAGGTTATGGTGCAGCTGTGGAAAGAAACGTATCATCATGGAAGCTTGGATGGGATGTTAATCTTTTATCAGTGGCTTACTGTGTATGTTTTATTTGTTTTTCTTTTATTTTCTTTCATTATCTTTATTATCTTGGGGAAACGATGGGATTGATTGCGGGGTATATCCTTGTCTTCTGCTGTGTTTTCTTAACAAAAATTTGTTGTGGGAATCATGCCCTATTTCCCCTTTAAAAAACCCAATTCAACTACATAAAAATATAACTTTTGTCATCTATTTGTCTTAGTCTAATTAAGCAATGAACAAGAATGAAAAGCCTTTTTCTTTATAATGGCAGATCAAACATCACATAAAAATTTATTAAAGCACTCTTTTGTGGCTTGGTTTTTGAATATATTTATGTACAAGTTAGAAAAAGATCTATTTTGAAATCAAAATATAATGCTATTATTAGGAGTCATCATTTCTGGCCTTTGAACCAAAACTGGATTCTAATAGTTTATAATTCTCCTTCCCTTCCTCTTACCTTGCACCCCATCCTTACTCATCCAAGTAGCCTGGAGGCATACATTGTTTGTGCAATAGATTTAGCCTGCATGGATTGTATTTGGTTTTGTATTTTTATATTTATAATGTAAGAATAAAGTAAGAATTGCGAGAGAAAAGTTTTTTCGAAAATGTAAAAGCACAAAACAAAACAGCAATACAAACAGAAGCATATCTCAGATTTTCCTTGAATTCCTCCTAAAGATGAGTAAATTTGCATATTTAGCACTTTAGAAATTGATATTTAACTTTTTTTAATCTCACAAATTTAGAAAATAACATTTTTGATTCACACTGGAAACATACACACAACACATTGGAAACATATCATAAAATTTTTGTTCTGTTCATTTTCCTCCAAAATTGACTATACTTCAATCATACGTGTTATAATATGAGTCAACCGAACAATGGGTGGAGGAGAACATTAGCATATTTACAAGAGTACGTGCATGCTTTTTTTTTTTTTTTTGGTTTCCTTTTAAGCGTAAATACTATTTAAATAAGTTAATTCAACCATTTTTTCTTTTTTGGCATCCAAAAGTTACTATCATTTCAATCAATAAGGTTGTTTTGAACCTTGCATGGGATATTTGTAGCCTTTTAAACCTTATTTCCTGGGTAATTTAATGAGACAATATTATGTAGTTATTAATTATAATGAGATTATATATATATATATATATATATATATATATTTATATATTTATTTATTTATTTATTTATTTATTTATATAGTGATAATATATTCTAAAAAATTTTAAAGAAATATTTATATGATTAATAGGGCGTCTATAAAATTGAAATAAACAAGAGATACAATTAACTGAAATTCTATGCTCCTATTTTCCCACATAAACTGTAGTATGCAAAGTTTAATATTAATGATTTTTTGCCATTTCAGGGTATTGTGGTCACTGGATTGTCTTACTGGTTGCAAGTATGGGTTGTGAACAAGGAAGGGCCTGTCTTTTCTGCCATTTTCAGCCCATTGGCACTGGTTCTAACAGCCATCTTCTCAGCCATTTTGCTCAAAGAGACACTTCACTGGGGCAGGTTTGTATATTCTCATTTTCATTCATCAAAAGCATACACAAACAATATGGAAAACTACATTTCTGTTGCAATGAAGCAAAGGCCTGCCAAAATGGTAGCCGTAGTATTCATATGTGCCATTAATAGTTCAGAAGGATTCCCATCTCCACTTAAACAAATAGATTAGCTTGCAGTTGATTGTGTTTCCAATTGGATAGAAACCAAAACTAGCAGGACTAATGAATCTTGATGCTGTTGCAGATTTTATTAAATCTAACATCTTTGTCAGATTTGGAATGCAAAAGACCTACATGTCTGTGCACGTTCAATAAACAAATAAGTAAATAATCCCTAGTAAAATGGCACTCTAAAATCTTTGGTGTATTGTATAATCTGAGTAGGGACTGCTTACGAAACTCTAACTTTTCTTCTACAATATTAAATTATATTTCTACTATCCTAAATGATTATTTAACTTTTTTTTTTAAAGGAAAGTTTGATTGATGGAATTGTGACCTAAAGTGTTCAATGATTTTTTTTTCTTTTTTTCCAATTCCCTTTTTTTTTTGTTTTGAGCAGTGTTTTGGGAGCTGTTTTACTAGTGGCTGGCCTATATAGCTTTTTGTGGGGCAAAAACAAAGAGGCCAAAGACCAGCAAAATGAAGAAAAATCAAATCAAAATAAAGAGGAGGTAGCATTGCAATATATTGCATGCACTGCATCAAACAATAACAACGATGAAGTGGGAGGAGAAGGGAAATAAAATGAATAGAATTGTCATCATCATTAGGATTTCTTGTCCCTTGGCCATTCCCAACGTTTGTGGATTCTCCCTTTAAGAAAGTAAGCATAGCTGCAATTAAAGACAAAAGACGGTTATGTTGATTGGCGAAAATTAGAGACGAATGATGTGACTTTTTTTTCCCCTAATTTTGGCGAAAATTAGGGGCCGCCAAGCCAAATTGACGCTTACTGTGAGCGATCATTGGTGCGATCAAAGTGTGATTTGGTTTTTTTTTTTTTTTTGGTTTTTTGTTTTTGTTTTTGTTTTTGGTATCATGTCCCTAGGTATTAGGGGTGTATTCCCTAATTGTTAGGGTTTTGTCCTCTATTTTGGAGGTGTTTTGGCACTAACTTGGGAGTGGGACGATAAAAGTACAGGGTAGCATCCAGATAGGCATAGGTAGGAGTTAGGAATCAAGATATGCATTCAGTTTCTTCAGCAACTTGTAGTTTCGAGATGCTCAAGAAGAGGCGGACAAGTTAGGTTTTAGGTTTTTGGTTCTTTTTCTAACTTAAATAGCTATGCTGCATGGGACAATCCATATTATCACACTTAGTCTCGATGTTGGAGTTAAAGTCCCCGATTGCTAGTGAGCAATGTTATGTAAATTTGTTTACATAAATGCAATACTATCGTTTGTTTAAAAAAAAAAATGAATCAATCAAAGTTTCTGACATTTATGATTGGGCACCTAACTTACTACTACCTCTTAGTGCTTTGCAATTCAATATAATTTTTTAATATTACTACCTGATATGATAATATTCAAAAGTTAAACCCTACAAGGTATATAGTATAAAAGTATTTTATAATCACATCATAAGATATGTATAATTTTTAAAAATAATAACATGTAAGAATTATATAGTGACTAAAGTATGAGAGTGTTTTATAAAATGAAATTCCGTATTAAAAGACGCTCGAATTTAGAAGGAATGACTAAATCAGAGCGCTAATGTCACTTGGGCAAAGGCATCAATAGTTAAAATACATTATACAAATTTTAAACTAAAGTAGTCATGGTGTCTTTAAACTAACAATTTAATTATAATAGATATAAGCTTTTTTATCTATTGATTTTTTTTTCAACAATATTGTGACTATATTATCATTACATTTGATATGCCTGTACACTTGCTAAAAATTGTTTATTGGGGTTCGTGGCAAAGCATAGTAAATCTGACCAAGAGACAACGTGAATCATTTGCATTGACACATATAAATGCTTTTATTTCATTGGAAAAATGCAAACATTTTTTGTCAGATTTGTTTCCTTAATTGGTGCGAAATCAGTGTCAATCAAGCAGTAAACTTATTAGATCATAAATATATTTTAATTCCTGAATTAGAAAAACATGTCTCCAACATGCAAGGTTCATAAAGATTCATCAGCCAATCTATTTGCATGGTTAGGTAAAGGTTTTTTTTTTTAATATATATAATCCTACAAAAAAATTAAATTAATTATTTCATATTTATCTGGTTTCCATAAACATTAATAATTCTTAAAGGCACCAAAAAATCCTGCGTTTTCTGCAACCTATAATACCCAATCTAATCCTTAGAATTTCAAAGTATAAATTCAATTTTATTGATAGTTTTTAGTTGTTAACATGAAAAGATAAATGGTTAGCATTTAGTTAGTTATTTTATATGTGTTTATGTAATAATTGGAACATAATTTAGTATCTAATTCAGATTGATGTATAAACATGATGAAAATACGATTCACTTGTATGAATATGGCCAACACAACAAAAAAAATGAGGAAGAAAAATAAGAAGATCATGTGTCTATGACTCTCTATTCACGATTCCACATTTGAATCTATAGAGCTTTCTTTGCATTTTAATTATCTTTTTGAAGACCATTCTTCAAGATTGTTACAACTTTACAGGTTTTATCTTTTTCAGGGCTTAACTAATTATTTTAAATTTATAATATATTAGCTTTTTTTCTTCCTTTCATTGAAAAAGTGGTCAAACATACATAACATATTTGACAAAGGCTAATTAAATTAAGTGCCGGCTAAAAGGAATTCCACCAACCCTATGGGCCATGCATAGCTGTATCATTGTAGATGAGACCATAAATTGATGAAATGAGTCCCAACCAAAAGTTTGCACTCAAATGGATTTTTGTGCCCGTACTAGAACGAGCATAAATTCACAAATAATGTTCTAAATGAAAGAATGTAAATAATGCAAAAGTTTATGTCATTTCTCCATGGTCAAAATTTTTAAGTCTTAATATTTTTTTTTTTATGTATTTATGAGGAAGGGGGCGTTGTAAACAGTCAAAATTATTAATCCATTGTTATGAAATTGGGAAATGGATAGTCATCCAACCATTTTCATGGTACAGTTGATATGATTAACATTGATATTAGGTGTTAGAGAGATAACACATAGAGAGTTTAACTATAGTAGTTCAATAAATAGTTAAAATTCAATTTAAATTCAAAAATCTAAATAGGTGGGTTTTAAATTTTTCTAACTTAATAGATACTTTAATTTTTTTAGTTTTTCTAATGTAAGAATGTGTTGGGATTAAAATCAATAAATCCCAAAAAATACACCAAAAACCCGTGAAGAAACAAAAGAAATCAAAAGAAATGGAATTCGGTGAAGAGGCAAAACAAAACCGGAAAAACTCGTATTATCCCCAAAAGAAAACAACAAATTTGATTTTGACTAGTTTGCAGGACAAACATGTGGACAGACTTGGAAAACTTCTGCCAAGGGACACATCAAAATTGAACAATCAAGTTATTTGATTGTTTGAAAAAGGATTCAGCCAAGATTTCCGAACAAAACAAAGTAAATAGCCGTGCAGCTTTTTTGCAAAACAAAGGTTGAATTTTGTGTGTTTTTCTTTGTATTTTTCTGTTTCTCTTTATATTTTTTTCTGTGTACTAAAATCATAAATAACATATCCTATTTATAGGATTCAACTAAACCCTATACCTATTGGATTTGGTAACTACAAAACCAAAATTCAATATGATTAATAAGTCTAAACCAAATAGAATTATTAAATTACAAAATTATAAACCCAATAGGATATTTAGTTTAATTCTACTACATTGCCTCTCTTAAACTAAGTTTTCATAATTTGTCATGCCTAACATTTTCTTCAACTTCACAAAACGCTTTTGTGAAAATATTAGCTAGTTGCTCTTCGGTCTTGCAAAAATTGATCACAACTTCCTTTCGTTGAACCAAATCACGAATGAAGTGAAATTTGATGTTGATATGCTTGCTTCGACCATGAAATATTGGATTCTTCGTCATCTTTATTGCTGATGTACTATCAGACAGGATAGTAATCGTTCCATCTTGTTTATGTTGAAGAAAATCTAGCATTCTTCTAAGCCACAATGCTTGAAGAGCACTGTTAACTATTGCAATGTATTCTACCTCCGCTGTAGACAATGCAATAACTGGTTGCTTCTTTGAACTCCATGAAAATATACCAGAACCAATAAAGAATGCATAGCTAGAAGTACTCTTTCTTTCAACAGAGTCACCAGCCCAATCACTATCACTGAATTCAAGAAGATCAATAGGATCACTATTTGCATAAAAGATTCCATCACCTTGAGTACCTTTAATGTACCTTAAAATTCTCTTAGCTGCCTGCAAGTGAGACTAACGTGGATTCTCCATAAATCTACTAATTAAGCTGACACTAAAATTGATATCAGGTTTTGTAGCTGTCAAGCATCTCAAACTCCCTACCAAACTTTTAAAATAAGTAGGGTCTACACAAGTGCCATTCCCATCTTTGGCCAAATGTAACCGTTCTTCAGCTGGAGTCAAGATTGGTTTTGCACCGTCCATCTTGAATTTCTTTAAAATATCTCCAGCATATTTCTTTTGACAAATAAATATTCCTTGATCAGTCTACGAAACCTCAATTCCAAGGAAGTATGACAAAAAAACCCATGTCTGTCATCTCGAACTATCGAATCATAGCCTCCCTGAATTCTGCAATTATCTTGGGATTATTCCCAATAAATATTAGATTATCCACATATAAGCATACGATAACAATAGCATCATGAGTAAATGTCTTCATATATGAAGGATGATCAAAAGGATAGCGTTGAAAACCACTATCAATGAAGAAAGAATCAATATGGGTGTACCACGCTCTTGGAGCTTGCTTCAAGTCATAAAGGGCTTTTTTCAAACGGTACACCTTATTTTCTTGACCTTTTTTCATAAATCCTGCAAGTTGTTCAACATACACTTTTTTTTCAAGTATACCATTAAAAAACGCGGACATTACATCCATTTGATGTATTTTCTAACTATTTTGGACAGCTAAGGAAATAATTAAGCAAACAGTATCAAGCCGAGCAACAAGCGCAAATACCTCAAAATAATCGATGCTAGGTTTTTGTTTATAACCTTTAGCAACCAACCGCACCTTGAATCTGTCTACTTCTCCATCGGGCTTTTACTTCGTCTTGTAAACCCACTTGACACCAATGGGTTTCTTGACACTTGGAAGATTTGTGACCTCCCAAGTATCATTCTTTTCAATGACATAAATTTCATTAGCCATTGCTTTCTTCCAGTGATCCTTACGAATAGCATCTTCAAAATTAACTGGGTCACAATCTGCAAAGAGAACAAAATTAATAACATCTTTGTCAAATAAATTTTGAGAGTGACCATCAACCACATAATCCTGCAAACAAGCTAGTAGATGCCTTTGTCTTTGTGGCCGACCAGACTGTAAAGGAATAGGTTGAGTAGCAACTTGTTGCTGTTCGGGTACTTCAGTCTAATTGACCTCATCATCATTGTCATCAAAGTATGAAGATTGTGGAGGGTGATTAACCGCCACATCTTACCTCTTTTCTGACCAGTCCCAGATACTTTTCTCATCAAAATTTACATATCTACTAAAGGTAATATTCTTTGTCATAGAGTTGTATAACTTGTACCCTTTAGTCTCAGAACTGTAACCTGTAAAAATGCACTTTTCCACCTTATCATCAAGTTTCTTTCTCAGAGCATCTGCAACATGTGCATATGCCAAACAACCAAATACTTTAAGATGAGATATATTTGGGTTTTTACCAGACCAAACCTCATAAGGGGTCCTTCAATCATTGCATCTAGTAGGACATCTATTTAACACATAGATAGCACATGAAACTACTTTTGTCCAAAAACCCTTGGGGCATATGTTTGGCAACCATTATTGATCGCACCATGTCCATCACAGTTCTGTTCTTTCTTTCTGCAACACCATTCTGTTGAGGAGTGTATCTTGTTGTCATTTGATGCTTAATCCCATGCTGTGCCAAAAAGTCATCACACACTATATACTCTGTGCCTCTATCAGTTATCATAGTTTTGATGGAGTAACCACTTTGTTTTTCAACATATACTTTAAAACTTTTAAAAGTGTCACAAACATCAGACTTATTCTTCAAAAAATAAACCCAGGCCTTTCTGCTAAATCATCAATGAAAGTAATAAAATACTTATTACCTCCACTAGAAGGAACATCCATTGTACATAGATAAGAGTGAATGAGTTATAATGGTTCTTTTGCCCTCCAAGCCTCGCCTTTAGAAAATGGGTATCGATGCTTTTTACCCAAAATACAAGACTCACATCGTCTATAGTGAAAGTTGACAGAAGGCAGCTCAAAAATAATTTTATTTTTGGCCAAAAACTGCAATCTACGAAAGTGAAAGTGCCCAAATCTCATATGCTACAACCAGGTATCATCAACCTCAATCGAGTTAAAACAAGATGAACCACCACAATCAAAATAATTGGGAACAATCTACTATTTGTCATGTTCATCTTTGCAATCAAACCCAATCTATCATCAGTGATGATGCAGACACATTTTTGAAAACGCAAATCATAATTCTTCTCTTGAAGTTGACCCAAACTCGAGAAATTTTAATGTAAAGCATGCACATAATACACATCAGCAACGGCACTTTTTGCGCCATTCTTCAAGGTAACAGGAATATCTCATTTACCACATACAAGCACTTCATAGTTATTACCAAAACGAACAGTGGATTTAAATGACTCATTCATATTAACAAATACGTTCTTCTTTCCAGTCATGTGATTACTACATCCAGAGTCAACATATCACGTGTTATTTTTAGGTTCCTCAACCACACTAGCAGAAAATAAGATTGTCTCATGCTTTTCACCAGAATCTTCAACAACATTGGCATTGGCATTATTAGTTTTTGATTTATTATACCAACAATTCTTTTGGATATGGCTTACTTTACCACAATTAAAACATTTAAGCCTTTTTTACTAATTATTGTTGGAATTATAAAAATTGCCTCTTTGCTTGGAGGAATTGTTACCTCTACTATGACTACGGGAGTTACCTCATCTACATCCACAACTTATAAAATTCTAACAATGACCACTAGAAGTAGCACCGTTGGACGAATCTTCACTGCTTTTTTTCTTAGCAGTTTGAATTTGCAAAGCTTGCAATGCTTTCTCCACAGGCTCTTTTTCTTGAGATTCATCCAATTTGCCATTAATTTGTTGTTCATGCAGCAGCAATCACTCTTGTAATTCATCAGCTGATAAGGTTGACATATCTTTTGTCTCTTGCATCATGGCAACGACGTAATCAAACTTTAACGACAAAGTATTTAAGATCTTTTCTACAATAAGCTGATAAGTGAGATCATACCCATTCAACTGCATCTCGTTCTTTATATTATTCAAATGAGAAAAATAAGACTCAATAGTCCTATTCTTTTCCATACTGCACAATTCGAATTTTCTTTTTAACGTTAACAAGTTACTTTGTTGGACCTTGTCAACGCCTCGATACGTTTTGGCTAAAATATCCCACGCCTGTTTTGCGATTTTAGCAGTAGATATTTTGCCAAATATGGAAACATCAATTGCTTGGTAAATTTGAGACAACGCCAAACTATCGTTTTGTTTAGTTTCCTTATCAGCATCCTCTTCTAAATTTTGTTGAATGTGGACTAACAAATCAAACGCGTTGAGATGCGTTTCCATCTGGATCCTCCAAAAAATGTAATCTTATTTACCCTTTAATTTGGGTTTGGAACAATTAATATTCTAATTTGTCATAACTCCCAAACACCAACCAAGGCTCTGATACTAGATGTTGGGATTAAAATCAATAAACCCCCAAAAACACACCAAAAACCCATGAAGAAACAAAAGGAATAAAAAGAAATGGAATTTGGTCAAGAGGTAAAACAAAATTGGAAAAACCTGTGTTACGGTTATCCCCCAAAGAAAACAACAAATTTGATTTTGGCTAGTTTGCAAGACACACATGTGGACAGGCTTGGAAAACTTTGGCCAAGGGCCAAATCAAAATTGAACAATCAAGTTATGTAATTGTTTGATAAAGGCTTCAGCCAAGATTTCTGAACAAAACACAGTAAATAGCCGTGCGGCTTTTCTACAAAACAAAGGCTGAATTTTGTGTTTTTTTCTTTGTATTTATCTGTTTCTCTCTGTATACTAAAATCATGAATAACACATGTCCTATTTATAGGATTTAACTAAATCTAATACCTATTGGATTTGGTAACTACTAAACCAAAACTCAATATAATTAATAATTCTAAACCCAATAGAATTATTAAATTACAAAATTATAAACCCAATAGGATACTTAGTTTAATTCTACTACAGAAAGTGTATATCCATAAATTCAATAATGCATTACCACCTCAAAATTCATTGCCTTACAAATCTAATTTCTACTCTAACAAGAACATTTATTAATTCTCTTCACTATAAACCTGCTTAGTACTCGTGCAAGTAATAATTAGTAATTGATCTTATTGATAGTATACATAATAGGTTTGCCATCTTGTTTGATAGAGGTGATTTTACGTAATAGATTAACAAATATTTGAACTATAATTCAGATATAATATTTATTGATAAATGAATTAAATGCGCATAGTAATTTTGATTTTGGAGTCGTAGTAGTCTAATTATTATTATTATAATATTATATACATAAGAAGGGATAATGTTTAATTATGTAATAGTTTGTGAGATGTTTATCACAAAGTAATTATGTGAATGGAATTCTGATTGATGATGATCGATGAATCCCAAGTCCTAGTATTTATTTAGAACGTGTTTAATATTGCATTTACTTGATTCTTGTTATTTATGAAATCACCTTTTTTTTTTACATATTGATCTAGATAATAGTATAATATTTATATTCAAATTTCATATCATCTCTAGACTAAAAAATGTTCAACTATTTCAAAATTTCTACTCTTTAGCAAGTAAAAAGCTTAATTCTCCCCACCTTCGACCTATTTATTATTGTGCAAGTAGTAATTATTATAAAAATTGTACTTGTCCATGAATCCCCATTAAATCCTAATCTAATAATAATAAAAAAAAAGAATCACTTACTTTATCAAGTAGTCCATCTCTAATACTACTTATTGGAAAGCTAACATCAAAATGGCTTCCAGGGGCATAGCTGAGTTGGTAAGCTTGAGGTAACGTAGGGAGAAATTCTCCAGCAACTCAGGTTCGAATCTCGTGTGGAACAACTTTCCGCTGAAATATTGTGGGGGTCTATTTTGGGGTTTGACCTATTGGCTTTCTCTCTTAGACCTCTACCAACTCGTGCACATCCCTCGATTTACATCCCGTCTGGCTGAGAGGCCTCTGATATAGGTGGGGGAGTTTCGCCTTCGTAAAAGGGACTTTCTCCTAAAACAAAGAATCCAACTACAATAATCTAATCAATAGCCATAATATAAAACTAATGAATCCAAAAGTTTAAACCAAAGGGTTTTGACCTTTTTAACTTGTTAAATACTTTAATTTTTTTCTTCTTTTTTCCAATTTGATAAAGTATCTATAAACTCAACAGTAGGCTTATTTTTATTTTTATTTTAACCCTTCATTGTTATTAGAAATAATGCATTAATGCTCTAGGTTGATTTGCCAGGCCCAAACACACAAAACACAACACCCTGCATTAGAAACAATATTCGCATTAATTTTTTCATTTTCTAATATAGTATAAAAAATTTGCACTTAATTTTGATTTTCTAAATAACTCAAATTATATACTTAATGCATTAGGAACTTGATCACTCCCTTTTTTGTTGTTAATTATATATGGGATTTCTTATAATTAAATTGGTATATTGTTTAAACATTTTGGGAAAATGCACCTCAAAGGGCAATGGAAGTTGTAGCTTATTAATCAAGGAAATGAAATTACTCCTAATCTTATTAAGGGAGAAGGTGTATTTAATTCTAATATGAAATTAGGATAAAAGAATTTTATTCCTCTAAATTTAGCCAAAATTTTAAAATAAAACCTACATATTAAATTAGTTGATCATTGTTCTTCAAACCTTAATTTTAAATAAATTTGTAGAAATTTTACGCGTGACTAGCCCATACATCGAGTGATTATACATGGATATTACAATAACCGAGCACCTAAAAACTCTTCCTCAATTCTTCATGAGCACCTTTCATGTTTGTACATCATAT
The DNA here is from genome assembly GCA_020080225.1 of Gynochthodes officinalis. Lineage (NCBI taxonomy): Eukaryota > Viridiplantae > Streptophyta > Magnoliopsida > Gentianales > Rubiaceae > Gynochthodes > Gynochthodes officinalis. The sequence goes on along the minus strand of CM034620.1, from coordinate 31,383,329 downwards.
AGTTCTCTTTCATTCACATCTATAATGATAATATTGTAGACCGTATTCAAATATTGAATCACGAGCAAAGCTGCTTCATTCTCTGCTCCTTTTTTTGTGTAGTCCTTCAATCCATATTTTTCATGCTTTCCAAACTTGTCTTCAAATGTGATTTTTGCTTAAAAAATCAGTTGGTAATCTAGACCAAATTTATCGCATACGTACACTGAAGGTGATAAATTTAATTTTTCTAGTAACTTCTTAAGAACTTTCTTAAACTAAAGAGTCACCACAACAAGTTCATAAATTTAATTTTTCTAGTAACTCCTTAAGAACTTTCTTAAACTAAAGAGTCACCACAACAAGTTCTTCATACTCCATTCTTAAAATTTATTTTTCTTTTCTTTTGGCTATTGTCCATTCTTAAAATTTATTTTTCTTTTTTTTTTGGCTATTGCAGATACTGTTGAGGTATTTTCCTTACCCTCAAAATTTCTTGAGAACCTTTTTTTTTTTCTTTTTTTTCAAGTAGTTTATTTCATGAGACTCACACCATCTCAACAGGTGTGTTTTTTTTTTTTTGACCTTTCAGATTTCAATGCTTTCAACTTTTTTTTTTTTTTAGATCCATCCAAAAAACACATGCAAGTGGCTTTCTTTTGTTTTTTTTTTTTACTTCCTATGAATGGGCAAAGCTCTGATTGAGTGAGGCTCTGATTCTTACTTTCCAAAATTGCTTACTTTCTTTGCTCTAATACCACTATTGGAACAAAAGCGGAAGACTACTATTGAGAATTAATATTGTATGACGAATGTTGATAGCTCAAGGAGAAACTAGGAACAGAGAGAGAATTTTGTATGATATTGAAATCCAACCTACTCCACTCTTATAACTTACATAAATGCATAGCCTATATATAATTTTTTAAATGACCCTTCACATGTAACTCATTACTACTTAGCATAATTCACTAAAAATTTTCACATCTTTCTAAGAGTTAGTCAAACTCCACAATCTTTTAGGTGACAATCAAACTTTTTCATGACTTTTTAGGAGAGTCAAAATACTATGCTAAATTCAAAGTCACACATTCTAACTTATAATATTTAAATTTAATATTTCCAACAGATATAGGTATGAGGCAAAAGATAAGCCCCAACCCACCATTCAGATAACTACACAATTTAAAACAAAAGTTTTGTTTTGGGTTAATTAGTACAATGAGTGCAATTCATGCCGTCTAGTGAAGTTTTGTGGTTTTGGCTTTGAACCAAATTTCTTACCACTTAGAGATCTATTTAGTAACAAAGTAATGTGATTAGGTTTAACATTTTTAGAAGGAAATATTGCTACCAGAGTATTAATTGGGGCCATTTGTATTCACCATTACTTGCAGGACTATTTCATGATGAACATGCCTATACACTTGTTCATGATGGGTGTCGAAACCACCAAAAATAATCCTTCTCCGCTAAGTTACGTAGAAAGTAGTGAGAGGGTCGAATCCACAGAGATTGGTTAGATTTATTCCTTAAATCAAATAATAAAGGGGTTTTGTATTACGAAACTAAACAAGATTTAATTAAAAACACCAACCAAATTAAATAACTAATTAAAAATATGAGGAAAAATTAATAAGGAGAAGCTTCCAATCAAGAATTAATTTGGTATTGATTCCTCAAATTGATCATTGATTCAAAAGATAGGTTCTTTTATCTTGAATAAATTGGTTATAGTTGTTGAAGATCCGTCCTCTAACAACCAATCTTTTCTTACTTTTTCGATAACCTTGGATCCGTCCTATGAGTTATTTCTCTAATTAACAAACACAACCTTCGGATCCGTCCTATGAGTTATGTCTATTAATTGCATTAAGATTCAAAAAGACCCAATTACTAACCAGTAAACCCGGAAACGCCGTGTTTATTTAAGCTAGATTATATATTTTCATAACATACAATCTAAGGCGTTGATTACCTTTCGATGTTGTTATTTGTCACTTGAATTAGAACAATCAACAAAAGATTAATTATTCTAAATGACTATATATTGAATTCAACTATCAAACAATAGGCCTCTTGTCTAACAATTCAATTCAATAATATAATGAAGCATAGAAAATATATAAATACTCAAGAATAAAAGAAATAATAAAATTACCGGAATCTCACAATTGTTGGAATCAAACCTTAATTAAACTTGATTGGAAAATAAAATTTAGCTAAACATAATTAAAAGAAAATACAAGGAAAATCAAATGACTGCCCTTTTTGTTGATCCCGTGCGGCTTTCGTCTTCTTCGGCCGTAGCTCACTCCATGAAAGGATGAATTGTGACTTGAGAATTCCAAACCTTGTTTTCCTCTCTATTGAACTAGGAAAGCCTAAAAATGGGATGCCTTGATTGTCTCCAAGCCTTGCCTATTTATAGGCAAGGATTCAAGACATTTGGTTGTGCTTTTCCTTAAATCAAGGCTTTGCTTTCCTTAATTCAAGGCTTTGCTTTCCTTAATTCAAGGCTTTGCTTTCCTTAATTCAAGGCTTTTCTTTTCCTTAATTCAAGGCTTTTCTTTTCCTTAATTCAAGGCTTTGCTTTCCTTAATTCAAGGCTTTGCTTTTCCTTAATGGCCAACATTTTGTTGTGGAATTTGGTGGCCTCAATTGTGTCTTTCTTGTGCCACTTGTCTTGTGAGGCTACATTCTTTAGGAAAAATGCTTCATCTAACCATTAATCACAAAAAGAATTAATATCCTTATAAACAAGCCTTTTAATCAATTAAAACACAAGAGAATTGATCCAATAAATATGCAATTATACACTCTATCAAATTCCCCCACACTTAAATCAAAGCTTGTCCTCAAGCTTGCATTAGATCAACATCTTCCTCTCTATTCCATATCCCTTTTCAACCCATCCACAAATAACTCAAAGTCATTACACATTAAAGATCTAAATTAGAATAACAAATCAAAGAATAAGTATTCATAGCCTGATTTTTCAAAACAAAACATATGCATCTCATCAATCCCAATAATTTCATCGAAATCAAATGCAACAAAATTTGATAACCTCTCACAGGTTGCACTCTAATCACTTAAAGTGTTTAGGGTTCATTCAACACTCAAATCAAATATAGCATGTCATTACCATAAGCTTGCTTATATATCACATCTCCACCACTAATAATATAAATCCATGCAGAAATCAAAGGGTCTTGAAAATGGTTGTAATGGGGCTTAGGTAAAGGTAGGTAAAAAGAAAGAAAAATATAGGCTACAGATATCAAGATATATAGGAATTTCCTTGCATGACTCAAAAGTAACAAATAGCATAGTAGAACCACTTTCTTTATTCCACATAACATGCATTCCTTTTTTTTTTTTTTTTTTTTTACAACTTCACCATACAATTGGACCAATTTGTACACAATGAATTTACTTTGTCCAATACTTGTAGGGAATACTTTTCACTTCTTCTCTTTTTTTCTTTTTTTTTTCTCAGTGGTTCTTTCCTTCGGAATCAACAGAAATTTTATCATGCAATTCATTCCCACATACTCTTGATCAATGGTTCAACGATGGTAAACAAAGATGAGGATTTAAGGCTAAACAATGTGGTGTTATAACAAAGAAAGGCTAAGGCTCAAAATTGGGTGACTAGGGGTATATGTAATGTAAGGTTAAGTTTTTTTTTTTTTAGAAAGTTTAAAATTGGTAATCCTAAATGCCCTTATCATTTTTCAACATGAATTCACAATGTGATCTCAACATGCATAACAAAGCAAGTTCTAGAATGATTATACCATATTTGTCAATCTGAACAAAGAAATATGTGAGCATGAAAAAGAAAATGCTCTTAGGCTCAAATACTCACAATGGTTTCAATGTATCAAATATTGCACATTCTCATTCAATTCAATTATTAAAATTAACAAGATGCTTTAAAAATTTCCAAACAAAGGCTAATCATACTCATCTCATTCATACATTCCAATCCAAATCACTATAATGCATATAACTCAAAATTATTCTAAATGAGCATCAAAAGAGTGAGAAATTTCAAAGAAGATATCAGAATGTCAAACCTACTTGGAAGGACTTTCTTCACCCCTTTTTTTTTTTACAAGAAAAATTTAGAAATAATCAATGAAGCACAAGACACCCCCCCACACCTAAATCATACATTGTCCTCAATGTATGGAAAATATGCACACGCGGACAAGAAAGAAAATAAAATAAAAACAAGGGAACAAGACACTTCCCTGAACCGCGGTAGACAACTGGAGCTGTGGTGAAGGTGAGGGACATCCTTTATGAGTGAAGAGAGCATGAAGGATCAGACGATGTTATGGCCATGGCTGAGCATTGGTTGGTAGAAGAAAATGTAAAATGAAAATGAAAATAAAAAGGAAAAACCAAAATAGAATTTCAAATCTCTTTTTTTTTTATGCTACTTTGTAATAAAACAAAGTAGTAAACATAATAAGATAACTAATCAAATTAAACTTAAATAACAAGAAAAAAGTAAATTAAAAATTTTGGGTTGCCTCCCAAAAGCGCCTTCATTTAACGTCTTTGGCTAGACATCATGCATCGTCAAACTTGATAACTGCATGGCGATTCAATGTCAATGTTATGAACCGAAAAACCTTCATAAAAGCGGCTTCAATCGATGCCCATTAACCTTTAAAATTTTCGAATCTAAACTTTCAATTTCAATGCACCATGAGGAAAAACATTAGTAATAACAAAAGGCCCTAACCATCTAGAACGCAATTTTCTGGAAATAATTTTAGTCTAGAGTGGTAAAGTAAAACTTTTGACCAATCGTGAAGTGCTTACCTCTCAATTGTCGATCATGAAATTCCTTTGTCTTCTCTTTGTAAATCCTTGAGTTCTCATAGGCATCATTCGAATCTCTTCTAATTCTTGCAATCAAGCTTTCGTTGTTGTCCCTGCCTCCATTTCCATATTACATTGCTTCACACCCAATAAGCCTTGTGTTCCAACTCTACAGTAAATGCCAAGCTTTGCAAACACCAAACGGTAAGGAGACATACCTAGGGTGTTTTATAAGCTGTACATGCAATACGCATCATGAAGTCTCAAACTCCAATCCTTTCGCGACGGATTGACGCTTTTTCAAGTATGGATTTCACTTCACGGTTTGACACCTCGACTTGCCCACTTGTGCATGGGTGATATGCGATGGAAATCGATGCATGACATTATACTTTCAAACAATGCTTCAATCTTTTATTGCAAAAATGAGTCCCTCGGTCACTAATGATTGCCCTTGGTATGCGAACCTAGTAAAAATGTGAGATTGGAGAAAATCGCAACAACTTTGGAATCATTAGTACGGGTGGCTTTAGCTTCCACCCATTTTGATACATAATCTACAAAGAAGAAGTATATAAACGTAATTGCAAGATGTAGGAAATGGACCCATAAAATCTATGCCCCAAATATCAAAAATTTCACAAACAAGTATAGGCATGAGAGGCATTTGATCTCTAGATCCTAAATTCCTACCCTTTGACAACGTTCACATGACTTACAAAATAAATATGCATCACGAAATAAAATCGCCAAAATAACCCACATTCTAATACCTTTGAGTCGTTCTCTTTGGACCGAAATGTCCACCACAAGCAAGTGAATGACAAAATGATAAGATGGATGAAATTTCTTGTTGGTGAACACACCTACGAAATATAGAATCTGAACAATGCTTCCATAGATATGGATCATCCCACACATAAAATTTGGCATCACTTTTAATTTTATCTTTACGTTTCTAGTCAATTCCTTAGGTACGCTTCTAGTAACTAGATAGTTAACTATATCAAGATACCAAGGAGTAGAATCATGAATAGAAAAGAGATGCTCATCCGAAAGTTGTCTTGCAAAGGAGATGGGTCCTCACCGTAGTCAATCTACTCAAGTGATCGGCAACTAGATTCTCAAGACCTTTCTTGTCACGAATTTCCAAGTTGAATTCTTGAAGCAAGAGTATCCAACGAATTAGTCTAGGTTTCGCATCCTTCTTCGAAAGCAAGTATTTCAAAGTCGCATGATCGAGTAGACAACAACTTTAGTGCCCAATAAATAAGATCAAATTTTTCTAATGCAAAAACAAGAAAAAGCTCTTTCTCAGTAGTGGTATAATGGCATTGTGCATTATCAAGAGTTCGTGAAACATAGTAAATTACATGAGATTCTCGCCCAATCTTCTCGCCCAAGAACAACCCTACGGCATGATTACTTGCATCACACATGATCTCAAACTCGTAGTTCCAATCCGTGATCGGATGATGGGAGCCGGGTTAACTTGTCTTTCAATGTATCAAAGCTTCCTTACACGCTCCATCAAATTCAAAGGCCACATCCTTTTGTAACAATTTACACAAGGGTTGTGAACTTTAGAGAAGTCTTTAATAAAGCGACGGTAAAATCTGTATGGCCAAGAAAAGAGCGAATCTCCCGTGCGATTCTGAGGTAAGGCAAAGATTTAATAACGTCAATCTTAGACTTATCAACCTCTATACCATTAGCAGAAACAATATGCCCAAGTACAAGTCCTTGATCCACCATGAAATGGCATTTTCATAATTTAGGACCAGGTTAACTTCAAGACATCTCTGTAGCACCTTAGTAAGGTTAGTCAAGCACATTTCAAAAGAGTCACCATATACTGTAAAGTCATCCATAAATACCTCTATGATGTTCTCTACATAATCAGAGAAAATACTAACCATACATCTTTGAAATGTAGCAGGGGCATTACAAAGTCCGAACGGCATTCTTCGATAAGCAAATGTACCGAAGGGGCAAGTAAAGGTGGTTTTCTCCTGATCCTCTGGTGCTATTGGAATTTGATGAAAACCGAATAGCCATCCAAAAACAATAATGAGATTTGCTCGCTAAACGCTCAAGCAAATCGTCAATGAAAGGAAGGGAAAGTGGTCCTTCCGAGTTAATGCATTCAATTTACGATAGTCAATACAAACCTCCATCCGCTTTGCACTCGTGGGTATCGACTCACCTTTTTCATTTTGAACTACAGTGATACCAGTTTTCTTTGGAACAACATGGACTGGACTTACCCATTTACTATCTGTGATGGGATAGATAATACCTGCATCAAGGAGTTTAAGAATCTCCTTTTTCACTACCTCCATCATGGGTGGGTTTAGACGCTACCGAGCTTGCCTATTGGGTTTGCTACTATCTTCAAGTAGGATCTTATGCATACAAGTGGAGGGGCTTAACCCTTTGATGTCAGCAATGGTCCATCCTATGGCCTCTTTGTGCGCCCGAAGTACGCTAAGCAATTTCTCTTCTTCCTCAACACTGAGCTTACTAGAAATTATTACTGGAAGTGTGTTACTATCACCCAAAAATACATATTTTAGGTGATCTGGTAATGTCTTCAGTTCCAGTTGGGGAGCCTGTACAATAGACGGTAAAAGTGTTGTATCAGAAACAGGCAATACAGAAACAGGTACATCATACTTCATCGATGTAAGTTTCTCTAGTTCAAAAACAAATTCTTGCAATTCATTATCAATCTCAAGTTCTGGATAGGCAACTTGGACTTCTGTGTCGGTCAAGCTATGAGCAATTGCAACTTTAAGCTTATCCTCATGAGAAAAATCAAAAGTATGCTGAGCTATAGTGTCAACAACATCAAATGCATAAACAGCACATATATCATTAGGAAATTTCATGGCATCATAAATATTGAATTTAATTATTTCACCATCAAATTCCATTGTTAATGTACCATCATGCACATCAATCTTTGTTCTAGATGTTTTCAGGAAAGGTCTCCCTAATAAAATTATACTTGAATTAGGTGAATAATCATCCTCCATGTCAAGTATATAAAAATCATGGAAAAACTAGTCCATTTACTGCACTAAAACATCTTCCAATACTCCTCAGATATGCATTAGATCGACTAATTGAATGATTATGCCAAGATCTTTTAATGGTCCAAAGATTCAAAGATTTATAAATAGATAAAGGCATAACATTAATTGATGCACCCAAATCACACATAGCTTTTCCAACATTTTTATTACCTATCTTACAAGGAATGAGAAACATACCGATCCTTGCATTTTGAAGGTAACTTCTTTTGTAGTATGGCAAACATTCTCCCCACACTTATTTTCTCATTACCATTCAACTTCTTTTGTTGGTGCATAATTCTTTGAGAAATTTTGCATAACGAGGAATTTGATTTATAGCATCAAGCAAGGGAATATTTACCTCAACTTTACGAAATGTCTCAAGAATTCCTTTTTCTTCTTCAAGTTTCTTAGATTGAGACAATCGTGTGGGAAATGGGGGAGGCGTTACCTTTGGACTTACTGATGGTGGAGGTCGTGCAACTTCTTTTTCCTTTTCCTTTTTTGGGTCTATCTCACGAGGAACAGGTTCTTCCAATACCTTTCCATTTCTCAAGGTAATTGCACTCACATTTTCATTTGGATTTTCCACTGTTTGTGAGGGCAATTTTCCTTGGTTCTCAAACTTGCTAAATGAAGATGCAAGCTGACTAACTTGGTTCTCCGATTTGAATGCTCGATCCGGTTTCGTTGAAATTGAATAGAACTATTAGCAAGAGATTCAACTAATTGCTCAAGAGATTTACCTTGTTTAGGAGGTTGTGAAATTGTTGACTTATCACTTGGGTTGGTAATCGTGGTTGGGAATTATTCGGTCTAGGCCCATAGCTGAAATTTGGATGATCCTCCACCCTTGATTGTATGTATTAGAATAGGGATCATATTTCCTTGTGGTGCCCCTACGAATCCACCAACCGCATTGGCTTGCTCGGTTGAATCCTCTTGAAGTGTCGGGCACATATTTGTACTAAGATCCGCTTGGGTACATATCCCACAAGCCTTCACCTGTTGAATGCCCCCTGCAACCAATTTTTCGACAAGAGTAGTGAGATTATTTAATCGTTGGTCAATAGAAAACACATTTACCTCATTCACTCTTCTTGGTGGATCATCTCGTCGCACACCAAACTGTTGTGTATTGGCAGCCATATTTGAAATCAAGGTCCTAGCCTCAGTTGGGGTTTTATGTACTAAAGCACCTCCACTAGCAGCATCAACCATGTTCCTATCCATGTTGGATAGCCCTTCATAGAAATATTGAATTAGTAGCTGGTCAGGGATCGATGTTCGGCAACCGAACACAATCGCTTGAACTTCTCCCAATATTCATGGAGAGTTTCTCCATTATATTGTCGGATTCCACAAATGTCCTTCCGAATGTTAGCAGCTCGGGATGCAGGAAAAAATTTCTCGAGGAATTGTCTTTGCATCTCATTCCACGTGGTCACTGAGCCAGAAGGTAGGTAGTACAGCCAATCCTTCGCTTTATCAGCTAATGAAAACGGAAAGGCTCGCAACTTTACTTGCTCCTCAGCCACATTTTGTGGCTTCATTGTCGAACACACCACGTGAAACTCTTTTAAATGCTTGTGTGGATCCTCACCTGCAAGACCGTGAAATTTCGGGAGTAAGTGAATTAAATCGGATTTTAATTCAAAAGCCACTTCAAGAGCTGGGTATTCAATACATAATGGTTGTTGGTTCAAATTTGGCATGGCCAATTCCTTTAAAGTTCTTTCATTATTTCTAGCCATATTTTCTTCTTCACTATTAAATAATTCAGACAAATTATATTCAAAAGATGAAGAAGATGATACTCCCTGAGATCGTTGTTTGGTTTCTTTTCTAAGTTTCACGTCGCCTTCTCTATCTCTGGATCATATGTGAGTTGACCTGTGCGAGAAGAACGTGGCATAAAAGAACCAAACAATTATAAAGGCAATAAAAATAAAAATAGAAATAAAAATGAAAATAAATAAATAAAAGGAATAAATTCTAAAGAACCAATCCCCGGCAGCGGCGCCAAAATTTGATGGGTGTCGAAACCACCAAAAATAATCCTTCTCCGCTAAGTTCGTAGAAAGTAGTGAGAGGGTCGAATCCACAGAGATTGGTTAGATTTATTCCTTAAATCAAATAATAAAGGGGGTTTTGTATTACTTAAACTAAACAAGATTTAATTAAAAACACCAACCAAATTAAATAACTAATTAAAAATATGAGGAAAATTAATAAGGAGAAGCTTCCAATCAAGAATTAATTTCGGTATTGATTCCTCAAATTGATCATTGATTCAAAAGATAGGTTCTTTTATCTTGAATAAATTGGTTATAGTTGTTGAAGATCCGTCCTCTAACAACCAATCTTTTCTTACTTTTTCGATAACCTTCGATCCGCCCTATGAGTTATTTCTCTAATTAACAAACACAACCTTCGGATCCGCCCTATGAGTTATGTCTATTAATTGCATTAAGATTCAAAAAGACCTAATTACTAACCAAGAAACCCGAAACGCCGTGTTTATTTAAGCTAGATTATATATTTTCATAACATACAATCTAAGGCGTTGATTACCTTTCGATGTTGTTATTTGTCACTTGAATTAGAACAATCAACAAAAGATTAATTATTCTAAATGACTATATATTGAATTCAACTATCAAACAATAGGCCTCTTGTCTAACAATTCAATTCAATAATATAATGAAGCATAGAAAATATATAAATACTCAAGAATAAAAGAAATAATAAAATTACCGAATCTCACAATTGTTGGAATCAAACCTTAATTAAACTTGATTGGAAAATAAAATTTAGCTAAACATAATTAAAAGAAAATACAAGGAAAATCAAATGATCGCTTTTGTTGATCCCGCGGCGGCTTTCGTCTTCTTCGGCCGTAGCTCACTCCATGAAAGGATGAATTGTGGCTTGAGAATTCCAAACCTTGTTTTCCTCTCTATTGAACTAGGAAAGCCTAAAAATGGGATGCCTTGATTGTCTCCAAGCCTTGCCTACTTATAGGCAAGGATTCAAGACATTTGTTGTGCTTTTCCTTAAATCAAGGCTTTGCTTTCCTTAATTCAAGGCTTTTCTTTTCCTTAATTCAAGGCTTTGCTTTCCTTAATTCAAGGCTTTTCTTTTCCTTAATTCAAGGCTTTTCTTTTGGTTAATTCAAGGCTCTACTTTCCTTAATTCAAGGCTTTGCTTTTCCTTAATGGCCAACATTTTGTTGTGGAATTTGGTGGCCTCAATTGTGTCTTTCTTGTGCCACTTGTCTTGTGAGGCTACATTCTTTAGGAAAAATGCTTCATCTAACCATTAATCACAAAAAGAATTAATATCCTTATAAACAAGCCTTTTAATCAATTAAAACACAAGAGAATTGATCCAATAAATATGCAATTATACACTCTATCAGTTCAACTATAGGAAAGGGGCACATCTACAAAACATCACTACGAATATTATGATGTCATTGAGGTTGGTTTCTTGTAGTTGGCCATTATCTTGGGACAATTGTTGCATCCCATCTAAAGTTGAAAGATGAGATTGGTGGCTTAGAGTGTCAAGTAACTGTTTCAACTATGCTTAAAGCTGAGTACAGATGGAAGTGTATTTGAGAAACTAGATTGGGAGTAGTCGGAGGAGTTCTACAGGATATGAGAAGATAGTTCTTATTTGCTCTCCATGCCCTTTTGGAGAGAGTCACTAGTATTCAAGCAGAAATTAGAGCTATTTTGATTAGATTGGCATTATGAGCCAAACTTAGCATACGAGACTACATGATAGAATGTGATTCTAAGGTGGCGATGAACATATTGAATGGGAAAGTTCAACCACCATGGAACCTCTTAATTTGGTGCAAGAAGATGAGTAAATATAAGAAAAGGGTCATATTTATGGTACATTGTTTTAGAGAAGCCAATATAATAGTGGATTCTTTGGCACAAGTAGCTCAAGGGAGCAAGGAGTTTTAATTCTTTACATTGTTATCACATCTTCCATAGCATATTCAAGGCCTAATTTTAGGTGACCAAACTCAAATATGTAATTTCCTTTTCAGATACATGTAGTCATGTATTCTTTCTCATTTTTGCTATTGTAACGAGCATTCCGAAAGGGACCAGGTTCATATCCCTCTCTTCTTTGTATTTATTTCATATATTTTAATGAAAGGGTAGGGTCAGAACGAAGCCAACATAAACGCAATGTGCCTTGTTCGCTTATTGTTCGTTAATTTCTTAGATCGCTCGTATTCGTGTATGTTCGTTTATATTTGTGAAATATGTGTTCGTGTTCGTTTATGTTCGTTTATTAATGTTCACGAACAGTTCACGAACACTTATCGAACACGTTAACGAACACGTTCGCGAACACTTAAACGAACACGTTCGCGAACACTTAAACGAACACGTTCGCGAACACTTAAACGAACACGTTCGCGAACACGTTCGCGAACACGTATATATATTTTTATAAATATAATAATATTATTATTATTTTTAAAATTTTTTTTTGAGCAAATTGAAGCCAATCCAAACGGTTTAGCCTCATTGCATTGCATTTCTAAAGTTATGCATTGCATTGCATTTCTAGAGTTAGGGGGGAGGTTTCCTCAATTTATAGAGGCATTGGAAGCAAGCCAAACCATCCACTTCCGATGTGGGATTTCAGTTGGAGAGTAAAAATAGAAAAAATAGCACATAGCAAGAATCGAACCCACATCCACCCACTTAACAACACAAAGCACTAACCACCATGCCACAACAAATTTCCTTACACATTATCAACAAACTATTTTATTATATATATTATATTTATATTATTATTTTAATATAAACGAACAATAAACGAGCTTTAAACGAACGTTAACCGAACTTGTTCATGAACACTAAACGAGCTTGTTCACGAACATAAATAAACGAACGTATACTTGTTAGGTTCGTATTCGCTTATTAAACGAACACTAAAATGTGTTCGTTTATTGTTCGTTTAGCTTAACAAACGAACATAAACGAACGTAACCGATCTTGTTCACGAACGGTTCACCGAACGTACTAGTTCGTTTACACCCCTATGAAAGGGTAACCAATTTTACCAACCACACAATGGCTCTTTGATAAAAGAAATTAAAAAAAAAATGTTATCAAGGCCATCCAAGGACACATTACAGGATCTTCTTGAAGGTGCTTGTTGTAGATTTGAATATCCTTAGTACACTTCATTAGATTAGAACACTTGAAATCAATCTCATGCCATACCCTAATTTATCTTTTCTGAAGATATACATCTCGATAACTTGGGATAAAAAAAATAGTTGGATCCATCCAACTTAATGCCAATTGTAGGAATTGAAGTATAGTGGTAGATGATAAATTGAAACATTTGTTAAGACTTCAATCATTTTTGTGATTAGTTCAACGAGGATTATATTGGTTTCGGATTTGTACGAATGGATTTTTTATTTTTTTTCATTTGTTTCTGCCAAATATGGTCAAGTGTTGTTTTAAAGTCATAAGTAATATGAAACACAAGATGTTGATGCTCTTGTACCATGACAACTTATAGAGTAGCTACATACAATGTTTTCTTCTTATGATTAGCTACACACATTTACGACAAAAATAAAATGTTTTGATATAAAAGACTAATATTAAAGACTTTTGTTTTAAAAATTTTATATCTTTGAAATCTCTTAATCATGTAAGCCTACCCTTAAAATCTCACCATCGCACAATTCACGCTAGCAGTAGTAACGAGGCCAGGTGAAGCCGAGTAACAATAGCTTAATTTGATTTTTGCCTATAATTCTTTTGCTTACATCATAAAAAATATAAGAAAACCATCAAGAAGAACAAGTGCATTAATTGATGGCATAACACACATAAGCAAGCTACTTTTCACATAAATGCAGTTAGGAGTAGCAAATGAGAAATTTGAACCATTCCGTGAGTGAGTTATTTGTTGAGTGTAGTTTTTATGGGTTATAATTTAATCCAATCTACCTTATAACAGGTTACATTTGATTTGGGTCAAAATTGAATTAGATCAAATCCATTTGACCAGTAAGATACTCGACAGTCAACCAACTGTTGCTGGTTGCTAGCCAAATTCTAGTCAAGCTTTCGAAATCTGACTATCGATAATAGACAATGGTCCGGTGGAAGTTAGTCGCCGAGCAGCCATGTATTAAAATATTTTGAAATTAACAAGTCTGAAGGATTCAATTCAACTTAATTCATTAAATTACAAATCATTATTCAATTCACAACCATCTAACTTGGGATCTATTTAACCCAATAAATCATCGCATCTTTCAATTGGGAGAGAATCAATAGATTTATTTTCGAGAGCAATTCATCCATCCTGAAAGCAACATATAACTCTTCGTTATACTATGCTTTCCAAGTGTGCTTGTCCTTTCCACACCCCCCCCCCCCCACCACCACCACCACCTCACTTTAACAAGTTTTTGTTAAATAATTCCGATGAAAAGAAAAAAAAAGCATTGAAAGACCTTCTTGGGGCTTAAAATAGTGAGAAAGTTAAATTAAATTTTTAGATTGATTTACTTTTGTTTGTCCTTTTTGGCTAACCAAATTCTAAATAAAATAATTTCAATTATAGCTCAGTTCTTATTGTCAATAACATAAAAAAATAATAATAATTTCTCATTAGACATAAAAAACACACACTATATATATATATATATATATATATAGATAGATAGATAGATAGATAGATAGATAGATAGGTAGTAAATATACCGTTCCTAAAATGAAAAAAAATTGAAATTAGAAAACCTTTTGGCTTCTCGTGGGATAGAGATGAATCTTGGTTCTAATCTAAATTCTTAAGAGTTTGACACATAATTTCCAGTTCATGATAAGAAACGGCAAAAAATTAAAAATTGAAAAATTTTTAAAAAATGAAAATCACAAGGGAAATTTGCATATATAGTATTTTTGTAAAATCAGTTTGCATATATAGCATAAGCGTAATAATCCTTGCAAATATAGCACTTTTCCTAGCGACAAGACGCCAATGCCCCTTTATCCTTCCTACTTCATCATTCATCAGTCTCTGTATCCTTCATCCTTCTCCAAATCCTTCGTTCATCCTTTATCATTCTCTGAATGAACAACCCCCTTAGAGCGAAGTCATTGTCGTCTACAAGTAAAACCCATGTATGCGAACAATTTATGAATGGACTGGACGGACCAAAAAATAAAAAAAAGATCAGCCGATATGCCTGAATTGGATGAACTGGACTGGACACATATCCTTCATATTTAATTTGGATACGTTTTTGTATGAGGAAGAAGAATAGTCGACCTGGTTTGAGCGAGAAAGGATGGAGAAAATGTCGATAAATATGTCGTCATACATGTCGACGAATCCCGTAAAGGAAAAACTGTCGACAAATATGTGGACACATATGTCGACTCCACATAAATGTCCACATATATGTTCACAAATGTGTTGACATTTTATATGTGGACATTTATGTGGTGTCGACATTTTATATGTGGACATTTATGTGGAGTCGACATATATGTCTACATATCTGTCCACATATGCGTCGACATTTTATATGCGGACATTTATGTGGAGTCGACATAAATGTCCACATATGTGTTGACATTTTATGTGGACATATATGTGAACATTTATGTGGAGTTGACATATATGTCCACATTATAATGTGGAGTCGACATTTATGTGGAGTCGACATTTAATTTGTGGAGTCGACATTTTACACTTGAAGATTGTGTACCTTCCAGAATACTTCTATGTAGATGTAAATAGTATCGATTATTGTTCCACTCTTCCATTTTACCCGCTCAATTATTCTCACCCATTACGCAAAGTTTTGATATATATTTTCCCTGAAGTGTGGCCTTCGTCAGCTGTAAAAGGCCAACGATTATGCTGTGTTTGCTGAAGATTTGTATGCTTCTGATATTAAAGAATCTTGCACCGTAATCAAAATTTTTCTTATACAAATTGAGGAAGAGTATTTTCCATACAGTTCAGGCACATCGGCTGATCTTTTTTGTTATTTTTTGGTCCGTCCAATCCATTCATAAATTGTTCGCGTGCATGGGTTTCACCCGTAGACGACAATGATTCCTCTCAAGGGGTTGTTCATTCAGAGGAGGATGAACGCAGGATTCAGAGAAGGATGAAGGATGAAGTATGAAGTATGAAGGATGAAGGGGCATTGGCGTCTTTTCGCTAGGAAAAGTGCTATATTTGCAAGGATTATTACGCTTGTGCTATATATGGAAACTGGTTTTACATAAATTTTATATATGCAAATTTTCCAAATCACAAACATAACGACCTTATATATGGAAAAAAACAGGTATTTTTGTCAACCAAAAAAAAAAAAAAAAACCAGGTCTTTTTGTTGGGCTGACTACTTAGTAGCAGTCCAGGATGTAAGCCCAAGCTCCTCCTATTCGGGCTAAGCCGACTGTAGTCATGGCCGAACTGAAGGTCCATTTGTTATTCATTCGTAGAACGTAACAATTTTATGCTTTGGAAGTTTTTCTACATGTAATTGATAGGTAAAAAACATACACAGAAATAGAAAACTGTTTACTGATTTCTTTTAATTTTTCATTTGAAACCTATCTTCCCGGTATTTAATAAAACACATCCGTGATAAAATTTAACATCATTTTACCATCAAATTCTGTGTTCACAAATTATTATGAAACGACATTTTAAAAATTTTCTTTTTCAACTTAGTTACAACTAGAGAGACAATCTAAAAAACCCACGACTACCAAATTGGTAAAACCTTAAAGTTAATAATTCTATATTTTGTGTTGAGCGCTAAATCCCTCAAGAATTAATTTATAAGTTAGGGGTTCAATTTTCACCCGTTATTTTCTTTCCCTTTCGTAATAGTGTCCATGTTTTTTTTTTGCTAAAAATAAAACGTCTCTATTCTGTAGTTGAGCGTGGTTTATCAATTCAAAACTTAGAAATTGCTTTCTGATGAGATTCAATAAATACCGGCGTATTCAACTGATTTAAAAAAATGTTTTATTTTTTAGATTCCAATGATTTGATTGAGCCCTCCGATAAAAAAAATTAAGTAGATTAACCTAAAATATTGTTGTAAGACAAAAGAAAGAAAATAGAAAGTGTGATGGGAACTACCAAAATAGGTATATATCTTCTTGCTAACTGAATCTGGCATAGGTATATATCTTCTTGCTACCAAAATACACGCAAGCAAAAGCATATGCATTATCCCTTTTAATTGCTTGATCTCGTTAAGTGTTAGTGGGAAGTGGAGCTAGGTTGGCTCTTTCGTGAAGCTTCCCGCTGTTGCGCATTATAGTAATATTACGTTATCAACTTAGAGGAAGGCTGCGTCTGTTTCCACTTTAGTGACAATTTTATTGGTTAATCAGTGGATAATATTTGGGGATTTAGCTCTATGTGATTGCCACTATGATCACCTAAAACCCTCATCCTTGTACGTTTTAGTAAAACGCCTTAAATGCTGCTTTCCTTACGTGATCTTATGTTTCTTCAGTAATAAATTCTGTGTTGCCCAACATTTTTCTGTTGCTGTGCTTAATTTTCCCATTTGAATGATCTAAGAATTTTGGTTCCGTGTAAATTAAGAAAGTAAAGTTATTAATGGGTGTTAGTCTATTCTCCATTTGGGGTTGTCTACTCGATATTCTCATCCTGTGATGGGGATTCCAATTCCTCCCCTCTTGTTTGTCTTTGTTTGTTGAACATGATAGCCATTAACTTTTGCCCTAATTATTGAATGGATTGCCTCATAGTTTGAATCAAGTTGAAATTGAAAAGTTAATGCCATGCATGCATTCTCCATTTCTTTCTTTGGGATATTCCCATATGGGAAAAATGACAAAAACATATGTCTATATGTTAATGCGATAATATCTCATTAGTGCAACGTTAGTTTATCTGAATTCATATATTGCATTATACTTAAGATTCGCAAGGCCAGCTGTACATAGCTTTTGTCTGTCAAAAAAAGGGTGATAGGTAAGCCGCATAAATGTACTTTATTTTGTATTTTTATATTTATGACATAAAAATTATTAAGACATATTTTATTTTAAAAATGTAAAAAGTTGTTTAAAAATTTAAAAAAATAAAAAATAAAACATTTGTCCAAACAAACCTTCGAGCGTAGAAGATAATAGCCCAAATGGCACAAATCAAACAAAATATTTAAGGCAAAAAGAAAAGACAACCAAACTAATTTATAAGGACTCCTGTTGGCTTCTGGCACTCTCTTTGATGAACAAGCAGCATTGGCCTTTCAAAGCAAAACTTATCGTTTGTCTGTTCAATTATGTATATGACAGCCAATTAAGGGTCCAAATGTGCATCTGGACAATCAATTTTAGGAAAAGTGGTATAGTTTTCAGAATTCTTGCAAGCAATAGTTTTGGGAACAAATAATGGTGGCAGCCCTCAATTATAGAGTTCAGATTTTCTGTCTAATTTATTATTTACCAACCATGTCTCATTAACAAAATGATATCGTTTTATTGATAAATACTAAATTCTAATATAATACGTACAAACCCTAATAAATTTGATTTTGATAAAATTATATAAATTTATTAATGAAATATAGTTGTTATATAATAAATGACATAAACATCGCAACTTTGATTTTTATAAGATTTGCAACTTGGTTTAAGGCGAAATGGCCATCCTTTTCAACATCAAACAAAATATTTAAGGCAAAAGAATAGCGCAAGACAGTACCAAACTGGATTTAGAAGACAAGTGTCACTTGGTCTTGACCTCTCTTAGAATGAAGTTTAACGTAGATGGTTCAAAGCAGAAACCAATCGTTTGGGATTCTGTTCAATTATGTATATGACAGCCAATTAAGGGTTTTCCAAATGTCGCATCTGGATTCAATCAATTTTATGAAAAGTGGTATGTTTTCAGAATTCAAGCAATAGTTTTGGGAACAAATAATGGTGGCACGCCCTCAATTAAAGAGTCTCAGATTTTCTGTCTAATTTATTATTTACCAACCATGTCTCATTAACAAAATGATATCGCTTTTATTGATAAATACTAAAGTCTAATATCTATTGCAAACCCTAATAGGATTTGTATTTTGATAAAATTATATAAATTTATTAATGTCACCTTTGCTCTAAATTTCTAATAATAATCTCTGCTTTTGATTTGTCAAAAAAAAAAAATGATATGGCGATTACGACTCAGAGGAAAAAGGGATTTTTTTTATTGCACTTTTTTTCCCCTTTATTAATGAAATACAGTTATTACATAATAAATGACATATAACATCTCAAGAGTGAATCATATGGCGATGACGACTCAAAGGAAAAAGGGATTCTTTTATCCCACTTTTTTTTTTCCCTTTTCTTTTATCTTTTCTGATAATGAACCCATAATTGATATCCAAAACAGAAACAATCCAAATCCAAATGCATTGTACCACAGCACCAATTCAGTTATATTCTAATAAAAAGAATAAGAAACAGTGTTTTATCTTTTTGAGTGGTACAATCAAGTCTCTATTTTTTACCTTTTAATTTTTATGATCAAAATTTCACCTAATCAAACCATTGAACAATAGTTGGAATAAAACTTTAACAAGATATATAAAATATCTATTCATGTTAATGAAACAAATTAAAAATATATATATATCCGAAGAGAATAATTTCTAAGAGTGATGATTATGGGAAGAAATTTGAGTAGAGTTGGTTTTGCATTTTATTTAACCTTTGATCTTCTTTAAGGCCATTTGTTGCCAAAAGGGATTAAAAAAACAGTACAATTTTTGGTCCTCTTGATTCTGGGAGTCAAAATACGATTTTTTCGTAGGTACTCACGATGATGCATGGATAAGATCTTGGATTTGGAATATATAAATATATTATGGGGAAGACTAAAAAAGATGCTATGTACAGATCACAATGTCATCCATTTCCCCACACATTTCTTGTGATCCTTTTGCTAGATGATATGGCAAAAGAATAATCATCATATATTATATAATAGGAAATGACCTGACAGACATGTAGGTTCTGTAATCGCATTGGTGAGTGAATCAGAGCGACTTGGAACAGAGTTTAAGGTTGCGTGGTGCAATGAATAACAATCATACTGGAACTGCAAATGGTTTGGTCAAATGATTAAAAAGTTTAGAAGACACGAATGCCATTCCATTGTTAGGACTCATGATTGTACTAGTAGTATAAATACCTTTCGGACAGGTATGATTCGAGAACTTTTGGTTATTTTTCTTCCTTTTTAATTTTTTATGATATATTTTCTTCTTATTTAATCTTTTACGATATATTAACTTGACCGCTAGAATTATGTTTCAAGACTAAAACCTAAACTCTATCTGACTTTTTTGTTATTATACATTTATTAGTCCGAACTGAAGACAAGTAGTTCGACAACAGACGCAACACTAGAAAAAGAAGGTTGGGCCAAATCATTCTTTTGTATATTATGGGATAATATACAAAAATAACTTTGGCTCTTGTAACAATTTCGACCTTTTAATTTTAACAATACAATACCTGAACTTTTCAATTTGTAACAATTATGGCCTCGGTCAAAATTGATGACATTAGTCAACCCAATCAACCATTAAAGTTGGAAAAATACAAAAAAACCCTCCAATAAAAAGCATATAGTTTAAAATTTTAAAATAAATTTTTAAAAAGCCAATAAAGACAAAATTTAAAGACAAAAATTTAATAAAATTATTTACACTATATAATAAAAAATTTTAAACTAAAAAAAAAATAAAGATGAAAATTTAGTAAAATTTAAAGATAAAAATGACACAAAATTGATATAGTTTAAATTTTTTTATTAACTTTTTAAAAGAAAAAATTTAATAAAATTATGTAAAATTTTGTTAAAAATTTTAATGCAAACAGACAAAAATTTATTATATGATACTTTGATTTTTAACTTCAAAATTTTTTTTATAGATACTTTGTTTTTTAACCTCAAATTTTTTTGTCATTTTTGTCTCTAAATTTTATTAAATTTTCATTTTTAAATTTTTTTTTTGTTTAAAAAAAATTATTATATAATGTAAATAATTTTATTAAATTTTTGTCTTTAAATTTTATCTTTTTTGTCTTTTTAAAAATTTATTTTAGAATTTTAAATTATATACTTTATATCGGAAGGCTTTTTTGTCTTTTTATCAACTTTAATGGTTGATTGGGTTGACCCACGTCATTAATTTTGACTGAAGCTATAATTGTTACAAATTAAAAGTTCGTGATCAGATTGTTAAAATTGAAAGGTCGCTAAAATCATTACAAGAGAAAGCTCGCGCTATTTTTGTATGTTATGCCTTACCTTTTTTAACCTCTCCTCATATTTAGATTTTTGTGCAATATCGTTCCTATCTATCTTACTTCCCCATCAAGGAAAAGAGGGTCACAAATGTTGTCTCCTTATCTTTATGTGAATCAGTGACGAAGAAATTGAGGAGCTGAATACACTTAATTGGGACAATTTGACATATAAAATACTTACAAGTGTAGACAAGAAAAAGAGGGAAATAAGCCATTGGTCGCTTTTGGTAAAGAAATGATACAAAGTCTGAAAGCATGGAAGGATCATATAAATTCAGTTTGATTCCCTTTGACTACTACTTCAAGTAATGATATGCCCCCTGCATTAAAAAAAAAAAATCTATTTTCTTTTTTTTAATAAAATAAAATCACTTAAATTATCCTTATTAATCATAAATATGTGTATAAATATATATGGCTCATAACTAAAATATAAATATAAAAATAAAAAATTGTACACTTAAAAGTGTATTAAGTGTATTGTACATCACAATTAATATTCCCTTCACCCCATTAAAAGAAAAAGAAAAAAACTCACTTTTAAAATTTTTCTTTGTTTGCAAAAAAAAAAAAAAAAGAAGTGTACTTTTGGAATAAATTCTTATATTATTTTACTAATAATGATTATATATAATTTATAATTAAAAAATGCATATAAAAAAGAGAAATTATGAATTTATGATGTATTAAATATATTATATTTTATAATTAAAAAAAGAAATTATATTCTATCCAAGGTGGAGTCAATTTTTTTTTTTTTAGAATGAATAGATTATACAGAAACTTTGTCACATTAATTTTATTTAATGACTTAATTTTGTTAGCGTTGCTTTTATTAATATTGGCAATAAAGTCTGCAATTTATGAATGTAGCCCACTCCAATAAGCATGAGAACTTCCCTCTATTTGGACATATGAGCCATTGCAAGCATACTTATATAGCTTCCTTTGTTGGGGCCAAGAAATCAAGAGTTCAAACTCCATATCTATCATCTCCCTGCTCTAGTCTTTTTTGCCTTTTGGTTAATATGGAAGTCATACCCCCACATTGCTGTCTCTTGGTTAACACGAGAGTCTTACTCCAAATTGTGTAAGGCACACACTGTTGATGTATATGGGACCTAATTTCCTATCTTAAATCAAAGGCTAAATCTTAGCAATCCACGGCAAGGCAAGACCTTGTCTCGTCCGAAGACCAAAGGCTAGATCTAAGCAATACATGACAAGGCGGGACCTTAGCTAGTACGGGATCCAGACCTCAGTGACATATGAAGGCCAAGGACCTAAGCTTCAACAGCATGTCACCTGGCTAGACCTTGAACTCTAAGTCTAAATATAAAGACTGAGAATAGAAACACACTGAAATCACACTAACAGCACGTTTCGTTCAAGGGAATTGTAAATTCATTACAACCTTATTCTTATTCAACCCTAATTCTTTTATTTGGTTCAAAGGAATTGAAACTCCAATGAATTCCAGTTCCTTTTAAAGCCTGAGTTGGAATTCAGCCACATTACTCAAGAATTGCAATTTCATGCAGTAAGGAATTGGCAAAAGAAAAAATTCTTTTCAATTTTACCCTTCAGCTCTCCCCAACCCATTCTCACTCTTCTTTCTCTCTCATAATTTTTCTCACTCTACTTTCTTTCTCATCATTTTTCTCACGCTTCTTTCTCTCTCATCATTTTTCTCACTCCTCTTTCTTTTCTATTATTTTCTCATTCTTCTTTGTCTCTCTTAATTTTTCTTACTCTTCTTTCTCTCTTATCATTTTTCTCCGTTTACTTTCTCTCTCATCATTTTCTCACTCTACTTTATTTCTCATCATTTTCTCACTCTAATTTCTCTCTCTCATCATTTTCTCATTCAGTAATAAAATGTTTTAAATAAGGGTATTTTAGTCATTTTAACACTATTTATTAGTCCTATTTACCCTAAACAAATACAAGAATAATGATTGCGCCCTATACAATTCCTTTGAACCAAACCCGTTTAATTCAATTCCAACCCAGTTCAATTCCCACCGAATTTATATTTGATTCCAACCTTATTCATTACAGTGAACCAAACATGTCGTAAGTGTATGGGACCTCGGACATAGGCAGACAAGGTCCTAGACTACGAAGTGGGAACTCAATAAGGTTGTGCTTATCCATAATTGCGTAACAACATACTACGATCTCGAACAAAAACAATGGAGTGCAATCAGTAGCTACAACTATAATCAACGCGCTGAATCGTGACAACAAATTCCACAAATTGTAAGGTATATAAGCTCAAAGAACAACCAGGTATGGGGGGGCTGGCAAATTAAGAATACAGTACATTTACTGAGTACTGACTTAAGCATCGGAAAATTTACCCTAGAGAACCACTTCGGGATCTGTTTTGCAGGAACATTCATTATCCAAGAAGACGAAACACTTCGGATTAGAACCATTTTATCGCGCTTTAGTTAGGTTGCAGATATGGCCTTCATCAAGTGGTACCTTTTGTAGGAAAAAGATTTTAATTTTTGAAAGAATATAAGTAATCCTTTTCTTATTGTGACCGATACAAAAATGGTGGATACCAGATGTAGAGGACAGAGGGTGACTGAAGGAACCAGTCCAGGAAGAACAAGACGTAGTCGTTCGAGCCTCGCCAAAAATGATCCATTACGTTTGGGTGGGATCCCTGAATGATCAGAACATCCCTCCGCTCATGAAAGTGAGCATTCACGGTGCACAACTTCAGATCGAGACAATTCTCCAGCACGGAGACAATATGAAGCAAATGAGAGAGCCTTTGTAGAGCAACATCATGCGTAGTTTGAAGAGTTCCATAGAGCCAGGCATAATCCACGTCCATCTGAGGCTGAACCGAGACATAGTAATCGGGAACATGGTCGACAAAAGAGGAATGATGATAGAAATAAAGTTTCAGCATCTCACGCTAACAATAATTATGCGAACGACCGTTTTAGGGTTAGGTTGAAACGTGATCCGAAACGCCCCCGGCATAATGACTTCCCTCTAATCAGCAATAGGGTAGCTAACAATATTTATGATCTGTTGAGTTCTGATGATGAAGGAGATGATTCATTAGCATTCACGCCCAACATTATGCAGTACCCGACTCCGGCAAGATTCAAATTGTTTAACGGAATTCCATCCTATAAGGGGAACTCTGACCCCTAAATTTTCTATCGCGGTTTAAATACTTGATGAACTTTAAAAATGCCCCAATGGAGGTGATGTGTAAAGCATTCCTAATTTATCTGAGTGAAAGGCACAAGTATGGATTGATAGCCTCTCCGGCAACGGCATCAAAATTTGATGTTGGATTTTCTTGTCCTCAATACCTTCAAATTAAAAAATCGTGACTCGTAGTATAGAGCTAATCCAAAATTATCCCACAAGGTGGTTGTCAAGAACCAACTTGATAGAAACTCTCTCACTATTTGGATCACTTTCAAAACTTGTTTAGTAAAGAAATAGTTTGTTGACATAGAGCAGAATATTTAGCAAAAATAAGGAAAATTCAAGTGATTAAAAACCTCTAGGCACTTGGATTTCACCAAATGAAGACTCAATAAATTCAATCTACACTAATTTGGTTCCTTTTGGCACCTGAGTAGAGTCATGGACAGTTGAACCATAATCTCTAAGAAACTTGTTCTCAAAGAAAATAACATCTCTAGACTCTATAATAGCATTAGTAGCTATATCTAGAAATCTATCAACAGCACTGTCCTCTACACATCCTAAATACACACAAGTTAGGATTTTAGGCCCCATTTTTGGTCACTTAGGGTCTTGTATCCTCACATAAGCAATACAATCCCAAATCTTAAGAGTATCATATCTACAATGATGCTTATGCCATATCTCATAAGGAGTTGAAGACAACTTAAAGTGCAGCAACCTATTCACGATCTGATTATCAGTTAGAACTACTTCTCCCTAGTAAAAGGAAGGTAGACCAGCTGTAAGTAACATAGAGTTTAATATTTCTATTAGCGTTCTGTCTTACGCTTAGCTACACCATTTGACTAGAGTAAGTAAGGAGTAGTGGTTTCAAATATTATGCCATTTGAAGTACAAAATTCCTTGAACCCTGTCATTATATATTCTCCTCCTCTATCACTCCTAAACCTTTTAATTTTCAAGTTAAGTTGGTTTTCTATTCTAGACTTGAAAATATTAAGCTTTTCAAAAGTTTCATATTTCAATTTCAACAAATAAACATGACAATATCTACAAAAATCGTCTATGAGTGTTATTAGATACTTTCGACCACCTTTAGTAACGTAATTCTTAAAGTCACCGAGGTCAGAATATATTAATTCAAGAAGTTGTGTACTTTTAGAAACCAGCTTAAAAGGTTTTCTAGTGATCTTAGTTTGTGCACACACTTCACACTTGTCAAATTGAATAGAAGTGTCTAATGGAATGTTATGAGTTTTAGTAAGTTATAATATTTTCATATAGTTCACATGTCCTAGTTTGTTATGCAGCAATTTAAGATCAATCAAAGTAGAACTCACATGGCATAAGTTATCAGTAGCTAAACTCAATCTATACAAACCATTAACCATAAATACCCACCTAAAATAATAAAAGTTAACAAATAAAGTTACTCTACTATTCATGGTTGAAAAAGACATATCAGCTTTATCAAGTAAACTCACATGTATCAATTTTTTTTAAGTAAATGTACTACTCTAACATGCTTTAGAGTTAGTAATTTACCTGAATAAAGCACCAAATTTGTTGTTCCAATGTGAGTCACCTCTGCCTCATCACCATTGCAATTCACCATAGTGTCTTTCATTTTAGTGACCATAGTGAGTAAATTCTTATCATTTGTAACATGACAAGTAGTGCCACTATCTAACCACCATTCAGAGGAAGTACTGGCATTTTTATCAGTCATCATTCCAATGAAGACCTGTGACTCAGCTTTGCCAACTAAAATATTCGCCTCTTTTTGTGGTGTGTTAGTATTTGGTTTCTTTGGTAGCTTATATTCCACCGCCTAGTGACCCACTTTCCACAGTTATAGTACTTGCCCTTCTTCTTCTTTTTGAAACTAGTCTGTTTGGCTTCTAAGTTCTAACTGTGAAGATAATTCACTTTTTGGTGACTTGGACTTTTTGGGAGGTTTATTGGAATATGAAACTAAATTGGCAACTAAATTTTGTTGTCCAACTTGTTCCAAACCCTTCTTAGCAACATTTTGATTTTCAATGTGAATGTTTCTCTTTAATTCGTCCAATCTTATCCGTTCTTTCATTCTACGCATTTCAGTTTTGAAAGAAAAAAAAAAAGACAATCACACTTTTTTCACGTCACTAATTGCCCATACTACTTGAAAGCGTGTCATTTTCCATTTTCCAAACATGGCAAGAGAATTACAGAAAAGCTAATTTTAATCGATTTAATTTCTAGCTATGAAAGCATTAATTAAATTGATTCAAATTCAATTATTTTTAATGGAATTATTAGTGCGCATCACGGGATAATAAACATAAGTCCATTTGATTTATGCTTTATTCCAACTCTTATTTTTTATTGTGCTTTTATTGTTTGCTAAGCATATTATTCTCTTCGTCAAAAAAAAAAAAATTTCACTTTTGATTTGATAAAATTTTTTTAAATTATAAAGTATAACACATTTAATACATAATTAAATGTAGAATTTTATATTTTATATCTTTGCTTTTTAATTTGGGTTATACATTATTATTATTAGTAAATATAATACAAAAAATTCACTCTCAAAGTTGACTTTTTTGTTGGAATGGGGGAGTTCAATTTTTTATGCTAGGATTTCAAGTGATAAGTTTCAAGCAAGTGATTCAGCAGGTTTGGTTTTAAATGTTGAAAAGGTTAAAAAAAAAAAAAATTAAACTCGTTCCATTCTTTTATTTGTCTGTTTCACAGGTTATTTGGTTTTTAACCAAGTTTGACATTAACCAATTCTTTAATTGACAGTAAATACGATATTAAAGTTTTTTTTTTCGGGAAACCAAAAAAATAAAAATAAATAAATAAAACCTCTCTTATTTCACGTTATTTAGAGTGAGAGAAATTTTATTTTTGTATAAGGTTCAAAAGTAGCAACGGATTTAATTCAAATTTTATTAACTTCTTCCAAAATTTTTCATTTGACTCCTCCATATATAGATATATAATTTTCCCATTTTCCCCTAAAATATAAAAATAAAATCTAAAAAAACTAAAATAGTAGTAGAAGATCCCCCACAAATTATTCACCAGTACGACATCTTATCGAAGAAATATTTTATATATTTACCATATTTTTTATTTTTAATGTAACAAATTATCATATAATTGTATTCTCCCTATATATGTAGTAAATAAGTTGTTTACTCTAAATTATACCTTATCCCCTCTAATTGTTTCTAATAGAACTATATTTCTTTTGTTGTCATTTGAGGTGTAAATTTAATGGCAAATACGACTTACAAGCTTTACGTGATATTTGGACAAATTAAAGGTCATCAATGATCACCATATATATTTCCTCGTTTAACACACGTCAGTTTGTTGATTTCACAGGATTTTGTTGTAAAAGGGAATTAACAAATTCCTTATGGGTTTTCAATACACATATACGCAATCCAAATTCAGAGTATCCCAGAAAAAGAAAAAAGAAAACTCTATTTTTAGTAAATGTGCTGTATTGTAGACATAGAGGAAAGCGTGATGGAACTAGGGAACAAGGATTAGAATAATGGGTTGAGTCATGGATCACTTTTGTCCGAACGTGTTACATACGTATTGACTATCTTTTTAAGTTTATTGATCTTCGTGCCAACTTTAGACGAATTGGTTATGTCAGAAAAAGACTTACACTTTTTGTTGTAGTAAGTCTTCCAATAAAATTTCATAATCAATTTACCAATTTTTTTTTTTTTAAAGCTAAGAGTTCAATTTTTAATCTTTTAATAGCTTATTTGGGTTTCATGACTCATGATTGATGGGGAAAAAAGGGAACTTAGAATTTAAAACTCTGGAGACCAAAACAATGAAATTAGTTTGCCTTCTCTTACTTTACCCTAAAGTTTTGATGTTAAGAATATATGATTTGACAAATGTGAGATGGATTTATTTGTCCATATCTGGATTGGGGAATTAAACTCCACTTTTTATTATTGTAATTTTTATTTTGTCTATTGAAATATAATCTATGTTAGTTTTTATGAAAAATAAAAAATCAAATTGTAAATATTAATACTCTTTCTGTTTCAAGAAAAAAAATTCACTTTTAAAATTTTTCTTTATTTCGAAAGAATAATTTATTTTTAATTTTTTATATTATTTTACAGATAATAACACTGTATAAATTAAAATTAAAATTTTAAAAATTATAGATAAAATTATGATATCATTATAGATATTTGGCCAAAAAAGTAGCATGTTCGTTGCAACCACCGCCAATACTATCTGCTTATAATGAGCCCACTCTTTATTTTGACCACTTCTTTTTCTTGAGAAATCTTTTCTTTTTCCTTTATAGTAATAATACAATGACATTTTATAATAATTTTTTATAATAATTTATGTAGTAAATATGAAAATAAAAATTATTTATTATATTTTTTAAATAATATAAAATAATAAATGATGATTTTGTGGTTGATTGTGTATTGATGGTGAAATGTATCCGAGTTTTCTTATCTTAACCTGCTTTTTGAACCTAGGATTGTGTATTGATGGTTGTATGATTGAGAATCTTATATGCTTTTTCCTTGAGAAATCTTTTCTTATGTCATGACGGTTTTAGGATTTGCACATTGCTTGTAATAAATGATCATCCCAGATTTCTTTCCATGTCAAAAGTATTCTATCTTTTTTTCGTACTTTATTAATTTTATATTAATTAATTAATATTTCATTAAGTGAAGATTTAATTAGTAATCAATGTTATTAATTGTGTAGATTTGATTATTTTTAACTTTATATAATTATTTGCATTCTAAGTTATAAATAGGTCTATCAGTGTACCGCAAACAAGCACATTTAATTAAAAACATATTTCTTCCAATTCTCCAATTAAAAACACATTTTTTGCTTTATTTATTTATTTATTTATTTTTGCGTTGGGTAAGGGACAACCATTTTCTTTAGCAAAGAAATTATTAATTTAATATTAGTGGAATGTGAGAATATATATTTTTGTAGCATGATATAAAAAAAATAGAAATTATATACTCTATCTGTCCCAAAAAGAAAAAGTACACTTATGATTTGGCATAATTTTTTTCTATTATAAGGTATAATACATTTAATGCATAATTAAATGTATATTTCACATATTTATTCTTACTTTTTAATTTGAGTTATACACTGTTATTATTAGTAAGGATAATATAAAAATTTCATTTTAAAAGTGAACTCTATATTTTTTTTAAAAATTTAAACTAAACTTTTTTTTAGGATGAAAGAAGTATAAAAAAGAATTCATCATTAGTAATTAATATATGCTTCTTTCCACTCGTTCCTACTTAAAAAAATTCTCTATATTTTGGGACGGCTGTGGTGTACTTGGCTTTACGAATGGAACCAAATTTTCTACAGCATCTTTTTCTTTTGTTGGATTGTTATGGTGCAATATCTTTTACCATCTAATTTCCCCAGGAATAACAAAAATTCATTGTTAGAAACAACAAAATCTTTGAGTGGCCTCACTCAAGTCCTAGACATAATAATCAACAGAAATCTCACTTGGGTTCTATTACATATTCTGCATTGCCTTTAAGAGTAGTGTTTCACAAGTTCATCACAGATTCCTTTCGTCAAACTAAAAAAAATCATTTTTAGTATTTTGAAAGTTGACTCATTTTTGCACTAGAACGAGTCCTTTTTAATTTCTTATTATTGTTCTTCGTCCATTTCCTTGACATGGAAATGCATGGTAACCGTTCAACCAAAGGAATAAGGTGTTGTTTGGTACATGGGTTTCGGAAGGGTTTGGAATGAAATGGACTCAATTTGGACATTTGGTACACGGTCATGGGTTTTGGGAACCTTTTGGGGGTGGGTTTTGGGTAAACCCCCTCCCCCCTCCCCCCTTATGGGTTTGAGTAAACCCATTAGAACCGGTTTCAATTTTGGACGCTGACGCGCATGTCAGCTCAATGGGCGCACGCCACATGTCATGGAGGTTGCAAAACCCCCAATGGTTTGCAATTCCTATTTTACCTTTTTTTAAAAAAAAATAATAAATTTCACTAAATTGTAGAAAATATTTTTCACTACAAATTGATATGCACTTTGACTATTTTTTGAACAAGATATAATTTTTTGAATATCATATAATATAAAATAATAATATTTTTATTAAAATTTTAATATAAAATTTATTAATATTAATATTAAATTTTAATTTTAATATAAAATCTATTCCATTCCATTACAAAATAATACCTAACAACATAATTACTATCATTCCATTCTATTCCAAACCTTTCCATTGATCAAATCCATTCTATTCCTACACCTACCATTTATACTAAGCGCCCTCTAAATTTCATACGTCAAAACGAAACTAATAGTGAATTTCTCTACTGTTGCTTTTTTATAATAACACTGAGGAGTACATTTACTTAGCACCTTTGATAGAATTTAAAATGTACATATTTATTGTTTGTATTTTTCTAATGGGTAAATATATTGGAAGCCATTCAACTTTTGAGATCGTATACTTTTGGCCACTCATCTAACAAAATTGCGCGAATAGCCATTCAACTCGTAAATTTGGCAACCCGTAGCCATTCCGTTACTTTTAGCCGTTAAAACCAAAAGAAAATGACCATTTTACCCCTGAAAAATTGACCATTTTGCCCCTGAAAAATTGACTTCGGTTTGGTTTTAACGGTTGAAAGTAACGGAATGGCCACGGGTTGCCAAATTTACGAGTTGAATGGCTATTCGCATAATTTTGTTAGATAAGTGGCCAAAAATATACGATTTCAAAAGTTGAGTGGCCTCCAATGTCATTTACCCTTTTCTAATATTAAATTGATTATCAAGTGAAATTGTTTGATTTGGATGTACCTTTTGTTTTAGGTATAGAAAATAGAGAATTGGAGAAAAAAGGATAAAAAAAAACAAGATTTTTGTAAAAAATACAACTAGAAAACTTCAACCTACTAGGCATGGGCACGTCCAACATATTAGAATCAAAACTTGAAGATCTCTTGGAGTAAGGCGTGGCTATTGTTGAGTTGGATGAATTTGAAATTCAAATAGAAGATTATTGAGAGTTGGATCAAAACGGTTTTTGTTATAAAGTCAAAGAGATTAGGTTGCTAGTTTTAGATGGATTATACTATCTTTACTTTAGGTATAAAATTGAAGTTAAGCATTTTTTTTTTTAATCTCATCTTATTCTATCTAAATCTTATCTACACCTTATCAGCTACTCTATATAAAAACCCTGTCAGTTGTCTTTCACAACAACAAGAGTAGATATTAGAGTTAGGCTAGTAGAAAGTAGGAATTAGTGTTAGTATGTTGTCCGCTATGAATGTCTAAACAATTTTTTTCTGACTCAAGGGAATAAGTTGATTCAATTGCTATCATTATGAGCTCTTGAGTTTAATTCTTTTTCCTTACGTTCAATTCAAGCACTTGTTGAATCTTTTTTTTCTTTTCTATGGATGAATTGTGTTGATCAATTTAACAATTTGATTTAACACTCTTCATTCTATTACTATCCATAAGTCCAATGATTCATAACTGTGATGGATGAGTGGACCGAGTAGCAACTAGATTGATTATGCTGTACATAATTAGTTTTGGGAAATCAACAAGACAAAATTGTATAATTGCAATTATCTCAATTATACAATCTTGGTTTAACTGTTTTCACCTACTTTAATGCTATTATTAATTTGATATGAAATGCTATCATACCCAGTCAATTAATGGTAAGTTTTGATTTCGGTGCTGAGCTCGGTTAATTATTTTAGGAAAATTGATAATTTATTATGGTTATCCTAATAAAATTTTGAGTTAAATACTCAAATTTGCAAAATGATTATTAATGACTTATGATTAATGATACAATTGAATGCAATCAACCCTTGAATCGGAAGTTCGGTAAGATTGGTATTTATTTCTTTAATTTTTCTACTTGAGCATTTATTTTATTTTAGTCAAATAGTTAATAATTCCAAACCCCCCCCCCCCCTTTGATTTTATTTCTTTTTAATTTATTGTTCAAATTTTAGAACTATATTTCGGTTCCCTTAATATTTGACTTGGTCCGCTATTGATGTAAATTTAATTTATAATCACTTGAAAACTAGTAATTAATTTTGCCAGATTTGACAAACCCGTCAACTTTAAAAAAAAATTATTATTATTACAGTTTTTAGAGCTAACAGCTCTGATTGCCCTTTCATTCATAACAAAATAAAATGAATAATGCATGAAGAAGAATGGAACACAAGACTATCCTCTTATACAAAGTAAATAAAAAGTACACGTAATGACCCATTGAGAAAGACGAAAAACTATTTTCACGATTTCCCATGCTTTATAGACGAAAAACTTTTCATCACTTTAATTTTGTGAAGAGGAAAGTTAGAACTTCAAAAATCTTGTATAGGTGCATTATTTCAATAATCTCCTTATTAGCTGTTTGTTCAATAATCTCATTAGCCGCACTTAAAATACATTCATCCACCAAACTTAAACTTTCTATCTCTTCTTGAGACAACATTTCTTTTATCCTTCCTTTAACTGATGTTGCTGCATTTTGAATCTCCTTCTGAGCAATCTTTTCAATATCCTTTTCCTTATCAAAAACTTCAGAAATTAATTTCAATCGTAAATCAGATTGATCAACTTGTGCTTGAGAAAAACTCGAAACAGACTCTTCCTCCATTAATTTTCTGCTCCAAAATATTTTCTTTATCTGTAATCAATTTAATTTATAAGCCAGAACTCCCAACTTGAACTAAATCCTTCTTATAATCAAAAACCACATCTTATACAACATCCTCCCCCACATTAATATCCTTTAAAGATTCATTTGATCCTTCATAAATCTCCATCACTTTTATAGGTCAAAATCCTATATCTTAATCATGAAAAAAATCTGAAACTGATTCTCTCACATAAAAAGAAATATATTTATCAGGAGTTAAGTGATGCTTAACTACACCCTTTTCCGAAATCAATTGCTCATCATCATGAAACACATGACCAGAAATTCAACGGCCAAATTTAGGCATTTACTAGCAATGTGAATTCATAGTAAAACACTAATATGTTTGCCAATTCAGGAAAAAAAGGAATTGCAATACCTCAGGCTTCAACCAACAGAACTTCGAGCAACCCAATCAGCTAATGCTTGCCAGAACAACGCCCTCCGTTATTGCTATCTGATCTAGTAGGCCACTTCTGTCGATAATTATCAGTGCTCCACCATCAACTGCCGACCATCAGTCACCCACCATCACGACAAACTGGTAAACACAATCCCTTAACGTCAAATAATCAAAACTTGATAAAAATTGACAAACAATATTAACCAACAGAGAGAGACCGCTAAATACAAGAATTTGATTCGAGCCAAAATCGGGCTTAAAACTAAATATTCAACCCGAAAATTAAGAGAAAGCCCGCATATCTAAGTACCAATAGTGCCTTGACAGTTAAGTCACTCTTGTGTTGGAATAAGTCATTTTTAATTGAGTAATGATATTTTTAATGAAAATTTATAATGACAAGTTATAATAACTAATATAGTAATAATTAAAAAATAAAATCATTTATCATACTATTTAAAAAATACAGAATAATAAATGATGATTTTGTCCATTGGTTCTTGCCACATTAGTATAATTAGAAAATTAACATATTTTTTTCTTGTTTAGAAAAAGGAAATTACCTTTCGTGTGGAATTATTTTCTTTTATAGTTTCTAAATATGATATTAGTTTTTAGTATAAACAAAGTTGTTTTGTATAGTGTCGCCACCTCCATCTCAAAAAAAGAGTTCACTTTTAATTTGGTACAGCTTTTTTGAATTATAAAATACAACACATGTAATACACTATTAAATATATACACTTTTATATTTATATTTTTACTTTTTAATTTTGGTTATATATTATGATTATTAGAAAGGGTAATATAAGAATTTTACACAAAAAATAAACTCTTTTTGGGACAAAGGGAGTATTATTTAATTAAAAATTATGTAATATCTATTGTTATAAATAGGAGATTGGTTTTGTACAAAAAATTTGAGAAAAATTACACGCAAGGAAGAGATTAATTCTTGAGAGCGAGAGCAATAGTCCAAATTTTTGGGCTAAGATGTAAGAAATATTCTTATTTAGGTTTGAGTTTTTTTTTTTTTTTGTCGCAATAAAAATAAGTTTTCTTAGTGGATGTAAATTTAAAAACTAAGTCAAACCACACTAAATCTTTATATTATTCATGATCTGGGTTTATTTCCATGCGTGGTTTCTCCAACAGCACTTGTCATCAAATAATTGTTCACCATAAACTTTCACCAAAAGCATATTAGTTTTTTAATTTGCACATTGCTATTGCGTCCATTTTCTTGAAGTGGAAATGGAAGTAGTCATCATCACTATCAATTGAACCAAAAGAAAAAGCTAGGGTGAAAAATGGAGAGAACACATTTTACGCAATACCATAGTCTATCTCTTTTTCGTTTAGAGCACTCCGGTTAGTGCTAATCTACTCAACATAATTCTTAATTCCCTTGACCCAACTGACGCATGCTATGAGGTTTTTGCTAAGTTGAATCGTTTTCCACTAAAGAAACCTCATCAGCACACTAGAAGTGGCCTTGAGACAGGAAACTTTAGAAAGGAAGGATACATCAATTCTGGTCGAACAGCACTCTTGGAACTCAACCTTTGTCAGTGGAAAAAATGCAAGAAATAATAAAATAAATAAATAACCTCCATCCTTTCCAATAAAAAGAAAGAAAAATAAAATTTAGAAGGAAAAAAAAACCCACCTAACCCCTGTTAAATTGGATTTTTTTTTTTTCTAGAAGCCACATAATTTGATCCCTTTCGGTCCATTTTATAAACACTATGAAAGTGCTCACGCAGCCAGTGGATCATTGTTGAAATTACTCTGTAAACGAAGAAAAAGAATTTACTTTGGAAAAAAAAAAGGTGAAATAAACTTTATGTTCAAATCATTTTACTGTTTACTGAGATGAACCGGTCGATTTATCTGGACATTTTTTTGGGAAAATGGAGGAGGAAAGAAATAATTTCTTTATTTAACAAGGAAGTTTTGCACGTTATGATTATAAATCAGCCGCTAATGACAAAAAAATTTTACCTCTCCAATTTTTGGCTAATAAATTTCTCATTATTTTGGTACAAAAAATAAGTTTTCAAATAGTATAAGTTTGTATTAGGGATATTCTTGAATTTATATTTTTTTAGTGTGGCATAAGAGACCAACAGATGTGTTAGTGTGGCATTAAAGACTAAAAAATTATGAATTCGGACAAAAGGGGAAAGGAGAGATCTAAAAGGATTTGGATAACAACAATTAAAAATATTTGAAATATTTAGATTTAAAGAAAAATCTGTTTCAATAAAAAACAATGACTAGATGTAACACAAAAATTTGATGTGCACCTCACCTTTAGATACGCAAAAATTTTCTGATGATAGATCGTTATTCATATGCCAATCTGGAACCTACTCATACACAATTATTGTACCACAAAATGGACTTAATTCATCTGGGGCAAATTAATTTCCATCCAAAAAAACACAGAGAAACTTTACAGTGAAGGGTTCCAACATTAACAAAAATTAATTAACTAGGTGATTTTTCAATTCAAGTATTGACATTTACATTCATATTGCACCTTGACTTTTGTTATTAAACCTATTCATCTATTGTCGAAAACGCAAGATTTTGTTAGTGATTGTATTTTCAAAAATAAATAAGTTACATGATTTTGTTAGTGATTATATTTTAAAAAATGTATGATTGCCAAAACTTAAAAATTATTATATCATCTAACTATGGTTATTAATAACATAGAGAATTTTTTAACCCTTCGTATGTTTAGGGAATTTTTTGGTCTTATGCCAGTTGTAGCTTGCAACTTTCTAGTTGCGTCTTTTGTGCGTCATGAGTCTTATCAACAACTCATATATATATATATATATATACACGAGGCTTACAAATGGTACAAATGTTGAAATCATAATCTGAAAATACCGTAATGTCATTTACTTACGTCAATTTTGTTCTGAAACATACTACAAAAGTAGATATCAAGTAAAAAATTTTTTTTTTTAAAAAACAAGAGTATAAATTTTACTTTCTTATTATCTTGATGCTAAAAGGGACTTCTTTTTTTTTTTTTAATGTTCCCTCTATCTTTTGCCAATCAATAATTTAAGAGATTCTACTAGGGTTTTCTAGGTATTCATATAATTTGAACTATCGCATTATTTTTGAAAATTGTATGATGATACGAAAATGATTTAATGATTGTGTAACTTTTGAACTTTAATACGAATGAGACAATGTATCCTCTCATTATTTTCATTAGCACGAGGATACCCTTTTTTACGTGGCTTATATAAAAGATTGTTGGCGTGTGCATGACTAGAAAAGACATGCACTAACGCATTAGACAGTAATTCTTGACTTCGTCTATAAATCAATGCACACTTCATTTGCTTTTTCTCACATTAGATTTTGAAGGGGGAAAAATAACAAACAAACATGAAGGCCATACAACCCTTAATGGCTGCTGTGGAGAAGAATAAGTCTTATGTAGTAATTGTCATCATTCAATTCATCTACACTGCCCAGTCCCTCTTCTCCAAGGCTGCAATATCCGAAGGCATGAAACCCCCGGTTTTTGTAGCTTATAGACAAGCATTGGCCACTCTTGTCTTAGCTCCCTTTGCATTTTTCTTTGAAAGGTAACCAAAATACATCTCAGAATTCTCATTTTCATTGTCGAATTTGCACTCAAAGTGACAAGTTGGATTCTCATCACTATCCCCCGATATCCCTTGTTTTAAGAAAATATTAATAATAATAACAGTAATTCCATTTTTTTTTCTTGTATGCACAAAGTTGATATGTTGACCTAGTTTCCCTTCTATGTTTTTGCAGTAAAATGAATAATTCGCTATCGTTCAAAGTCCTTTGCCAGATGTTTTTAGTTTCTTTATTCGGGTATGTATTTGTTTTATTATATTGATGCAATGGCTCAAATTTAACGTAAAAGATGATATTAACTAACTTTTTTATTTCTTAATTATTTGTTGTTGTTCTTGTTCACAATTGCAGGATCACAATAAGTTTAAATCTTTACTACGCCGCAATGAATTACATTTCTGCAACCTTTGCCACAGCCATGACTAACACTGTTCCAGTCATGGTTTTCATCATTGCCGTCTGTCTAAGGTACAATGATAATTCGAACCAACAATAATGAGAAAATGGGAAAATTTTCTTTAAGGTTCGCCAAAATGAAAAACAATTGAAGGGACCAACCTGTTGAGCCATGACATAAACTTTTATGCTCTTAATAATAATCTACTTAAAGTTGTACCTTCTTAATAACATAAATTTCTGATGCATCCTTTTCGAGAAATTTTCTCGAAAATTAAGTTTAATATCTAGCATGTAAAAATTATTTCAGAAAATAGGAATAACAATGGGTTTTTAACATATTTCAGGAGTGAAAGGCTAAATATAACTCAATGGAATGGAATTGCAAAAGTTCTGGGTTCCATTGTCAGTCTTTCAGGGGCCATGGTGTTTACTTTCTATAAAGGTCCTCCTATATATCACGAAAATGGCAAAGAAATCAATCATCATTCTGAGAGAGTTTACACTAGGGAAGAATGGATAAAAGGTTCAATTCTCATGCTTGCAGCAAATTTGGCATGGTCCATGTGGCTTATTATTCAGGTTCTTGATGAAACTTTCCTTTCGTCCTCAATCATTTTCCATCATTATCATTGCTTGATCAAATTTCTTCAACATTTTTTTCCTTTATATCAAACTCATGGTATTCTTTTCCAGGCTCCAATTCTCAAGCAATATCCAGCGAAGCTTCGTTTCACAACATTCCAGTGCGGCTTCAGCTGCATATTTACACTAGTTTATGGTGCAGCTGTGGAAAGAAACGTATCATCATGGAAGCTTGGATGGGATGTTAATCTTTTATCAGTGGCTTACTGTGTATGTTTTTTATTTTTTTTTATTTTCTTTCATTGTCTTTATTATCTTGGGAAAAAGATGGGATTGGTTGCGGGGTATATCCTTGTCTTCTGCTGTGTTTTCTTAACAAAAATTTGTTGTGGGAATCATGTCCTACTTCCCCTTTAAAATGTCCAATTCAACTACATAAAAATATAACTTTTGTCATCTATTTGTCTTAGTCTAATTAAGCAATGAACAAGAATGAAAAGCCTTTTTGTTTATAATGGCAGATCAAACATCACATAAAAATTTATTAAAGCACTCTTTTGTGGCTTCGTTTTTTAATATATTTATGTACAAGTTAGCAAAAGATCTATTTTGGAATCAAAAGATAATGCTATTATTAAGAGTCATCATTTCTGGCCTTTGAACCAAAACTGGATTCTAATAGTTTATAATTCTCCTTCCCTTCCTCTTACCTTGCACCCCATCCTTACTCATCCTAGTAGCCTGGAGGCATACATTGTTTGTGCAATAGATTTAGCCTGAATGGATTGTATTTGGTTTTGTATTTTTATATTTGTAATGTAAGAATAAAGCAAGAATTGTGAGGGAAAAGTTTTTTGAAAAATGTAAAAGCACAAAACAAAACAGCAATACAAACAGAAGCATATCTCAGATTTTCCTTGAATTCCTCCCGAAGATGAGTAAATTTGCATATTTAGCACTTTAGAAATTGATATTTAACTTTTTTTAATCTCACAAATTTAGAAAATAACATTTTTGATTCACATTGGAAACATACACACAACACATTGGAAACATATCATAAAATTTTTGTTCTGTTCATTTTCCTCCAAAATTGACTATACTTCAATCATACGTGTTATAATATGAGTCAACCAAACAATGGGTGGAGGAGAACATTAGCATATTTACACAAGTATGTGCATGCATCTTCTTCTTCTTCTTTTTTTTTTTTTTTTGGTTTCCTTTCAAGCGTAAATACTATTTAAATAAGTTAATTCAAACCTTTTTTCTTTTTTGGCATCCAAAAGTTACTATCATTTCAATCAATACGGTTATTTTGAACCTTGCATGGAATATTTGTAGCCTTTTAAACCTTATTTCCTAGGTAATTTAATGAGACAATATTATATAGTTATTAATTAGAATGAGAGATTACATATATATATATATATATATATATATATATATAAATAATATACTAAAAAATTTAAAGAAATATTTATATGATTAATATGGCGCCTACACGACAGAAGCCACAAAACAATAAAAACACAGTATCATTTTATAAATGAATAATATACTAGTCACTACAACAATCACTAAAAGTTTCATATATATATATATATATATATATATATATATATATATATATATATATATATATATATATCTAAACACATATGTATATGTACAATTTTGCAAATTCCCAAAAAAACAGTAATTCTTAGTAATATTTTTCTATTGATAGCTATTTACCACATCATATGATTAATAACTATAAATTATTCAGTTCATATATACGTTTCAAAAACTGTGTTACTTTTAAACGTTCAATGATTATCTACAGAGTCGCTGGAGCGAAGTCAAATCTAGTAAAATTGAAATAAACAAGAGATACAATAAACTGAAATTCGATGCTCCTATTTTCCCACATAAACTGTAGTATGCAAAGTTTAATATTAATGATTTTTTGCCATTTCAGGGTATTGTGGTCACTGGATTGGCTTACTGGTTGCAAGTATGGATTGTGAACAAAGAAGGGCCTGTCTTTTGTGCCATTTTCAGCCCATTAGCACTGATTCTAACAGCCTTCTTCTCAGCCATTTTGTTCAAAGAGACGCTTCACTGGGGCAGGTTTGTATATTCTCCTTTTCATTCATCAAAATCATACACAAACAATATGGAAAACTACATTTCTGGTGCAATGAAGCAAAGGCCTACCAAAATGGTAGCCATAGGATTCATATGGGCCATTAATAGTTGAGAAGGATTTCCATCTCCACTTAAACAAATAGATTTGCTTTCAGTTGATTGTGTTTCCAATTGGATAGAAACCAAAACTAGCAGGACTGATGAATCTTGATGCTGTTGCAGATTTTATTAAATCTAACATCTTTGTCAGATTTGGAATGCAAAAGTCCTACGTGTCTATGCACATTCAATAAACAAATAAGTAAATAATCTCCAGTAAAATGGCACTCTAAAATCTTTGGTATATTGTATAATCTGAGTAGGGACTGCTTACGAAACTCTAACTTTTCTTCTATTAATTTTTTTTTCTACTATCCTAAATGATTATTTAACTTTTTTTAAAAGGAAAGTTTGATTGATGGAATTGTGACCTAAAGTGTTCAATGATTTTTTTTCCTTTTTTTCTTTTTTTCTCTCTGTTTTTTTTTTCTTTTTGGTTTTGTTTTGAGCAGTGTTTTGGGAGCTGTTTTACTAGTGGCTGGCCTATATAGCTTTTTGTGGGGCAAGAACAAAGAGGCCAAAAACCAGCAAAATGAAGACAAATCAAATCAAAATAAAGAGGAGGTAGCATTGCAATGCATCATATGCGCTACATCAAACAATAACAACAGTGAAGTGGGAGGAGAAGGGAAATAAAAAGAACAAAATTGTCATCGTCATTAGGATATCTTGTCCCTTGGTCATTCCCCACGTTTGTGGATTCCCCCTTTAAGAAAGTATGCATAGTTGCAATTAAAGACAAAAGATGGCCGTGTTGATTGGCAAAAATTAGAGACGAATGATGTGACTCTTTTGTTCTTTTTCTTTTCCGATAAATAAATCAAAGTTTGTGATATTTATGATTAGGCACCTAACTTACTACTACCTCTTAGTGCTTTGCAATTTAATTTAATTTTTTAATATTAATAATTAATATGGTAATATTTAAAAGTTAAACCCTACAAGGTATATAGTGTAAAAGTATTTTAGATTGCATCATAAGATATGTATAATTTTTTAAAAATAATACTATGTAAGAATTATATAATGACTAAAGTATTAGAGTATTTTATAAAACAAAATTTCGCATTAAAAGACACTCGAATTTGGAAGAAAGGACCAAATCAAAGTGCTAATCTCGCCTAAATAGGCAAAGGCATCAATAGTTAAAATACATTATACAAATTTTAAACTAAAGTAGTCATGGTGTCTATAAACTAACAATTTAATTATAATAGAGATAAGTTTTTTATCTATTGATTTTTTTTTTCAATAATATTCTGACTATATTATCATTAGATTTGATAGGCCCGTACACTTGCTAAAAATTGTTTATTGGTTTTCGTAGCAAAGCATAGAAAGTCTGACCAAGAGACAACGTGAATCATTTGCATTGACACATATAAGTGCTTTTGTTTCATTGGAAAAATGCAAACATTTTTTGTTAGATTTGTTTCCTTGGTGCGAAATCAGTGTCAATCAAGCAGTAAACTTATTAGATCATAAATATATTTTAATTCCTGAATTAGAAAACATGTCTCAAACATGCAAGGTTCATAAAGATTCATCAGCCAATCTATTTGCATGGTTAGGTTTAAAAAAAATTTAATATATATAATCCTACAAAAAAAATTAAATTAATTATTTCATATTTCTCTTGTTTTCATACACATTAATCATTCTTAAAGGCACCAAAAAATCCTGCGTTTTCTGCAACCTATAATACCCAATCTAATCCTTAGAATTTCAAAATATAAATTCAATTTTATTGATAGTTTTTAGTTGTTAACATGAAAAGATAAATGGTTAGCATTTTGTTAACATGAAAAGATAAATGGTTGTCATTTAGTTAGTTATTTTTTATGTTTTTATGTAATAATTGGAGCATAATTTAGTATCTAATTCAGATTGATGTATTTTGTTACATGATGCGAATATGATTCACTAGTATGAATATGGCCAACACAACAAAAAAATGAGGAAGAAAAATGTGAAGATCATGTGTCTATGACTCTCTAGTCACCATTCCACATTTGAATCTATAGAGCTTTCTTTGCATTTTAATTATCTTTTTGAAGACCATTCTTCAAGATTGCTACAACTTTACAGGTTTTATCTTTTTCAGGGCTTAACTAATTATTTTAAATTTATAATATATTAGCTTTTTTTCTTCCTTTCATTGAAAAAGTGGTCAAACATACATAACATATTTGACATCGTCTAATTAAATTAAGTGCCAGCTAAAAGGAATTCCACCAACCCTATGGGCCATTCATAGCTCTATCATTGTAGATGAGACCATAAATTGATGAAATGAGTCCCAACCAAAAGTTTGCACTCAAATGAGTTTTTGTGCCCGTACTAGCGCGAGCATAAATTTACAAATTAATTACAATGTTCTAAATGAAAG
This sequence comes from Gynochthodes officinalis, assembly GCA_020080225.1. Classification (NCBI taxonomy): domain Eukaryota; kingdom Viridiplantae; phylum Streptophyta; class Magnoliopsida; order Gentianales; family Rubiaceae; genus Gynochthodes; species Gynochthodes officinalis. The sequence goes on along the minus strand of CM034620.1, from coordinate 31,340,452 downwards.
AATATAAATAATGCAAAAGTTTTTGTCATTTTTCCATGGTCAAAATTTTTAAGTCTTAATTTTTTTTATGTATTCATGAGGAAGGGGACGTTATAAACAGTCAAAATTATTAATCCATTGTCATGAAATTGGGAAATGGATAGTCATGCAACCATTTTTATGGTACAGTTGATAGAGGACATTGATCTAATTAACATTGGTATTAGGTGTTAGAGAGATAACACGTAGAGAGTTTAACTAGAATAGTTCAATAAGTAGTCAAAATTTAATTTAAATTCAAAAATTTAAACAGATGAGCTTTAAATTTTTCTAACTTAATAGATACTTTAATTTTTTTTAGTTTTTCTAATGTGAGAAAGTATATATCCATAAATTCAATAATACATTACCACCTCAAAACTTATTGCCTTATAAATCTAATATCTACTCTAACAAGTACATCTATTAATTCTCTTCACTATAAACTTGCTCAGCACTCATGCAAGTAATAATTAGTAATTGATCTTATTGATAGGATACATAATAAGTTTGTCATCTTGTTTGATAGAGGTAGTTTTACGTAAAAGATTAACAAATACTTGAAAAATAATTCAGATATAATATTCAAATTTCATATCATCTCCAGACTTAAAAATGTTCAACTATTTCAAAATTTCTACCCTCTAGCAAGTACAAAGCTTAATTCTCTCCACCTTTGACCTATTTATTATCGTGCAAGTAGTAATTATTATGAAAATTGTACTTGTCCATGAATCCCCATTAAATCCTAATCTAATAAAAAAAGAATCACTTACTTTATTAAATAGTCCATCTCTAATACTACTTATTGGAAAGATAACATATAAAGAACCAGATACACACTCTTACTTTTCAATAATCGCCAACAGATTTCGTGCTCTGGATACTCCTGATTTCGCCAACCTGTCGACCACACTATTTATTTCCCTCGGGATATGATGGCACGCCCATTGCTCAATTTTCTCCTTCAATAAGTCTATGTGATTCTAGACTTTTTTGAGGTGCCAAGGGGTACTGTCTGGATTTCTTAGCCACTTGATTGCATTAACAGAGTCACTTTCGATTTCAAACACATGAGATCTCTTCCAAATCGACTCAGAGAACACCCGAAAGGCCTCACGAATAGCATAGAACTCGACTTGATTAGAATCCAGAATTCCAATATGTTTAGAGAATGCGACTTTTGTTTTACCCAGTTCATCTCTAAGAATTCCCCCTATCCCAGCCATATCTAGTTTTCCAATTGAAGAACCATCAACATTAAACTTCATTCTACCAGGTTGAGGGCGAGACCAAGTGGCGCTTACTATCCTGCTCCCGTGTATCTACCTCACCGTAGCTCTATTCAGCTGAAGGAACAAATCTGAAATAGATGTTGAAAAGGATGGCCCTTTCGCCTTAAACCAAGTTGCAAACCTAATGAAAACCAAGTCTATGAGTTGCGAGAGGTCAAAGCTCTTATTGTTGAAGGTAACCTGATTCTTGCACAACCATATTGACCAAGTAACAGCATAAAATAGCAAAATCCAAGGCTGCCATCCTTTGAAATCTGGAGAGGACTGCTGCCAGCAATATAAGGAGGTGGAAGTATCTCCAGGACAGACCCAGGTAATACCCTAAATTTCCAAACATCTAGTCCACACCAACCAGCTACATCTACAATTAAAAAACAGATGTTGAACAGATTCCAACTCAGAATTACATAACGAACACACATCAAGCTCAGCTCTGATGATACCCCTCCTAAGCAAACAACTTCTAACGGGAAGTTTTTGGTGAATTAGCTGCCAGACAAAGACTTCCACTTTAGGTGAAGCATACCCATTCCACACTAAATTCCAGATTACTCGCCCTTGCCTTTGAGGTAATAACATAGATTTGTAAAAAGAGGAGGTGGAAAACATACCATTTGGGACCCTACGCCAAATGACTCAATCATGAGAGTTGCGACTAGGGTATTGCCCTCGCAGGATATACAACAAGTCCTCCCATTTCTGGTTTTCCCAATCAAGAGCATTCCTACGAAGATCTATCCTCCATTCCCATTGACCGTTCCTCAAGTTTCCAAACTCAACCACATACCCATCCTTGTTAATAGAAAGAACAAAGATGCGAGGAAAGCACATTTTTAAGATCATACCTTCTATCCATTCATCGTGCCAGAAAACAATGTTGTCTCCCTTCCCGAGCAAAACCCTCATTCCTGAATAAACAATATCATACAACTTATGAGAGAGAGTAAGTGGAGTAGTAATAGCTTTCCATGTATTAGAGGCTACTCTATTGTTACAAAGATTAGGGAGGAGACGCTTTTTGTCAAGGCCATATTTTTCCACAATAAAATTCCTCCATAACGAATTTACCTCATTGCCAAACCTCCATATCCATTTTGATAATAAAGCTGAGTTTTTTAAATGAAAGTCAATCATACCAAGACCTCTGAGCCACTTTGGAGTATTTACTGTATGCCAGTCCACATAACGCAATTTATGGTGGTGATCCAAACTGCCCCAGAGAAATCTACGTATCAATTTATCCATGTCATTTTTTACGCCACAGGATAGCTTAAAGATAGTCAAGAAGATTGGCAAACTCAATAGAACGGAATTGATAAGAGTCACTCTACCCCCTATTGAGAGATATCTTGTTTGCCAGCCAGCGAGCTTTGATCTCATTTTGTCCAAGATAGGCCTCCAGATTCTTTGGACCACTGTGTAACCCCCTAGAGGGAGGCCAAGATATTTAACCGGGAAGGTTTCAACCTTACAGGATAAGTACTCAGCCTAGCTATTCAAGAGACCAGCATTCACCCCTACACCAATTAAACTGCTTTTATTGAAGTTAATCTTCAAGTCAGACAACACATCGAAACATCTGAGAATTCTGTTCACATTCAACACACCCTCGAGCTCAGGTTTGATGAACACGAGTATCATCTGCATATTGTAGGTGAGCTAATTTGAAGCTTCCTTGACCAATGCTTAACCCCTCGAACAACCTAGAGGTCTCTCCCTTTTGCATAAGAACACTAAATGCTTCAGCCAAGATATTAAATAGCAGTGGGGAGAGGGGGCAACCTTGGTGAAGGCCTTTATTGATGCCAAATTGCTTAGTAGGAGAACCGTTTACTAAAATTGACATTGATATAGATGCCAGGCAGAAATGGATCCAACTCCTCCACTTCCTTCCAAAATTCATCTTCAACATGACAAAATCCAGGAAATCCCAAACAGCATTATCAAATGCTTTTTCAAAGTCCACCTTCATCAAAATTCCACTTTTATTATTTTTCCTGAGGTAATCCACAGCTTCAGTGGCAATTAAGAAACAATCTGACAATTGCCTATTTTTTAATAAACGCAAACTGATTGCTCTCGATCACCTCACTAATCACCTCTTTCAATCGAGTTGCTAAAACTTTGGCCAGAATTTTATAAATGCTCCCAACAAGACTAAAAGGTCTATAGTCTTTTAAGTTAACCAGGTTGTCCATTTTTGGAATCAAGGTGATAAAAGAAGAGTTGACTGCCTTGTCAAAAGTTTCTGTCTCAAAGAAGCTTTCTAAGAAAGACATCACATCTGATTTGACTGATCCCCAGCGGTGCTTGAAGAAATTCATATTGAAACCGTCTGGCCCAAGAGCCTTATTCCCATCACAATGCTTGATAGCATCCCAAACTTCGGTTTCTGAAAATGGAACTTCTAGATTATCCCTTTGGGCATCTAAAATGCCGTTAAATTGGAACTCTAATTCTATGACACCAATTGCCGACACCTTGTTGTAGAAGTCTGCAAAATACTTCGCAACTGCGTCTTTCAACTCTTTTGATTACGACACTTTCCTTCCATCCAAGACCAAACTATGTTGATTTGCTAGGCCCAAACCCCCCCCCCCCCCCCCCCGGCCCCGGGGAACAATATCCGCATTGATTTTCTTATTTTCTAATATAGTAAAAAAATTTGCACTTAATTTTGATTTTCTAAATAACTCAAATTATATACTTAATTCATTAGTCTTGGTTTTGTAAGATTTTCAGCTCAATGCCTAATAAGTGAGATATCTAAGAGTATTATTATTTGGTAAGTAAGTATCTAAGAAACCAATATGTGACATTTAATAATAATACAAGAAAAATAATATTTAAATATCAACCCATAGCAAGAATTTGTAATATAGTCAATGCCTAAAAATTATATTATATTCGGTTGATATAAATTTTAGTTCGTGACTAAGATTGACAATATGGAGTGTTGATGAATAATCATCATGAATTAGATTCAAAAGAATTTGAATAATCATCATGAATTATATATGGAATTTCTTATAATTAAATTGGTATATTGTTTAAACATTTTGAGAAAATGCCCCTTAAAGGGTAATGGAAGTTGTAGCAATAAAGCAAGAAAATAAAATTACTCCTAATCTTATTAAGGGAGAAGGTGTATTTAATTCTAATCTGAACTTAGGATAAAAGAATTTTATTCCTCTAAATTTAGCCGAAATTTTAAAATAAAACCAACATATGAAATTAATTGATCGCTGTTCTTCAAACCTCAATTTCAAATAAATTTGTAGAAATTTTACGTGTGACTTACCCATACATGGAGTGATTATACAGGGATATTACAATCACCGAACACCTAAAAATTTTTAAATTAGGGAACTTTTGACAATTTTAACTCCCAATATTTGGGGGTCCAACAGCTTTATTCCTCAAAATGTTTACGGCAATAAATCTAGTCCTTATAATTTCAATTTGTAACAACTTAAAAATAACCAACAGAAAAAGTTAAAAATTTAACAGCTAAAGTATATATGGCCTATATTTATGTAAAATTTTTGACAACTTTAAACCCCAAATAATTTAAATAGACAAATCTAATTTTTAGAATTTTAATTTACAATTTTTTTAAAAAAAATTGACCTTATTTCCTTAAAAGAATGAGAAGCATAAATTAATATATATTTGTTTTTTTTTATTTTTTAAATCAGTATTAGTTAAAAAAATGAAAAATATGGAACAAAAATGTTAATTTATTTTTTATTGATTTGGAAAATAAAATAAATGCATATCAACTTTTTTAAGCCAATATTTTTTTTTCTTTTACAAATTGAAATTATATAAACAGATTTGTCAACTTACAATTTTAAAAATTAAAACTGTCGAATCTCAAACATAAAGAACTAAAATTGTCAAAAACTTTGCATAAATATGGGCTCTATATCCTTTAACTATTAAGGTTTTAAATTTTATTTACAATTATTTTTACAAGGTGATAAAAGAAGAGTTAACTGCCTTGTCAAAAGTTTCAGTCTCAAAGAAGCTTTCTAAGAAAGACATCACATTTGATTTGACTGATCTATAGTGGTGATTGAAGAAATTCATATTGAAACCATATAGCCCAGGAGCCTTATTCCCATCACACTGCTTGATAGCATCCCAAACTTTGGTTTCTGAAAATGGAACTTTGAGATTATCCCTTTGGACACCTGAAATACTTTTAAATTAACACTCTAATTCCAAAACACCAACAGCCAACAACTTATTGTAGAAGTCTGTGTAATACTTCGTAACTGCATCTTTCAACTCTTTTGATTCGACACTTAACTTCCATCAAGACCAAACTATGTTGATTTGCTAGGCCCAAACACCCCAGGAACAATATCCGCATTGATTTTCTCATTTTCTAATATAGTAAAAATTTGCACTTAATTTTGATTTTCTAAATAACTCAAATTATATACTTAATTCATTAGTCTGGTTTTGTAAGATTTTCAGCTCAATGCCTAATAAGTGAGATATCTAAGAGTATTATTATTTGGTAAGTAAGTATCTAAGAAACCAATATGTGACATTTAATAATAATACAAGAAAAATAATATTTAAATATCAACCCATAGCAAGAATTTGTAATATAGTCAATGCCTAAAAATTATATTATATTCGGTTGATATAAATTTTAGTTCGTGACTAAGATTGACAATATGGAGTGTTGATGAATAATCATCATGAATTAGATTCAAAAGAATTTGAATAATCATCATGAATTATATATGGAATTTCTTATAATTAAATTGGTATATTGTTTAAACATTTTGAGAAAATGCCCCTTAAAGGGTAATGGAAGTTGTAGCAATAAAGCAAGAAAATAAAATTACTCCTAATCTTATTAAGGGAGAAGGTGTATTTAATTCTAATCTGAACTTAGGATAAAAGAATTTTATTCCTCTAAATTTAGCCGAAATTTTAAAATAAAACCAACATATGAAATTAATTGATCGTTGTTCTTCAAACCTCAAATTCAAATAAATTTGTAGAAATTTTACGTGTGACTTACCCATACATGGAGTGATTATACAGGGATATTACAATCACCGAACACCTAAAAATTTTTAAATTAGGGAACTTTTGACAATTTTAACTCCCAATATTTGGGGGTCCAACAGCTTTATTCCTCAAAATGTTTACGCTAATAAATCTAGTTCTTATAATTTCAATTTGTAACAACTTAAAATAACCAACGGAAAAGTTAAAAATTTAACAGCTAAAGTATATATGGCCTATATTTATATAAAGTTTTTTACAACTTTAAACCCCAAATAATTTAAATAGACAAATCTAATTTTTAGAATTTTAATTTACAATTTTTTTAAAAAAAATTGACCTTATTTCCTTAAAAGAATGAGAAGCATAAATTAATATATATTTGTTTTTTTTTATTTTTTAAATCAGTATTAGTTAAAAAAATGAAAAATATGGAACAAAAATGTTAATTTATTTTTTATTGATTTGGAAAATAAAATAAATGCATATCAACTTTTTTAAGCCAATATTTTTTTTTCTTTTACAAATTGAAATTATATAAACAGATTTGTCAACTTACAATTTTAAAAATTAAAACTGTCGAATCTCAAACATAAAGAACTAAAATTGTCAAAAACTTTGCATAAATATGGGCTCTATATCCTTTAACTATTAAGGTTTTAAATTTTATTTACAATTATTTTTAAATTATTACAAATTGAAACTATAAGGATTAGATTGGTCGACATAAGAACTTTATGGACTAAAACTGTTAGACCCCAAATATTAGGGATTAAAATTGTTGAAAACTCAAGATTATGAAGAGCAATCCCATTTTGGTTATTTGATTAATTTTCTAATAAATCAACCTCACCAAAGACTAACTTACTAAAAAAGGAAAACGAATTATTTTTAGTTTCCCTATTGGACAAGCAAAGGAAAATGTTGATGAAGTTGCATTGCCATATTTTTGAACGTTTCGTACGTCCACTTGCTTAAATAGCTGATGTTTTTTTGTTCAGAACTTTTCGTTATTGCTAACATAGAGAATTATTGACTAATTAGTTATAACTTTCCAGTTGTCTTAGGCATACCTGTATTTTTATAAATTGTAAAAAGGTTAATTTTATAGTATCGTGATCGATCAAAAGTATATTCACACTTTAAAAACTTGTACATTTCTAGAACTTACTAGCTTTCACCGCATGGTACAAGTGTTCAAAGCCATGGTTAAAAAAATTAAGAAAATAAAAAAGAAAGACACATGTTAGTTATTATATATTATTTATTGCTCATTTAAATGCTACAAGGTATCTCCCGTCATTACGGTCATCATGCAGGCAACTTGGGTACGTGGCTTACATTACCTCTGTTTGCTTGTGTGCATGGGTCTAAAAAAAAGTGTGCATGCAATTGGATTGGCCTTTTTGGGGAAGAAAAAAAAATTAAAAAAAGTATACAAATTCATGCATAACCAAAAATACTTCTTGGCTTCCTCTATAAAGTGATAACCTCTTGCGTTTGCATTCATTCACACTACTAGCCTTGAAGTCCAAAATACAGGACTATCAAAACAAGGCAAACATGGAGGCTTTTCGATCTCTCAAGGCTGCCATGGAGAACAACAAACCATTTCTAGTAATGGTGCTCATTCAATTCATCTACACTGGCCAATCCCTCTTTTCCAAGGCAGCAGTAACTGAAGGCATGAAACCTGCTGTTTTTGTAACTTACAGACAAGCAATAGCCACCATTATCCTAGCTCCCTTTGCGTTTTTCTTTGAAAGGTAAGCAAATACATCACAAACTTCACATTTTTCTGTTTTGAATTTGAAATCTTTTTCCTTCCGAACATCAAAGGTAGCCTAGTTGTAACGCGGGGGCAAAACTTTTTGTCCTCTTAGTGAAAAAGAACATAATCGCTGCTCACAAATTTACAAGTTCGATTCTCATCACCATAGCTATTCTTTGACATCCCATGTTGAGAAAAATAAAGGATGAAAAATTTCTTGTATGCACAAAGTTGATATGTTAACCTATGGCTGTTTTCCCTTCTCTATTTTTGTAGCAACAAGACTGCTCATCCTCTGCCATTCAAAGTGCTTTTCAAGATGTTTCTTATTGCTTTATTTGGGTACGTATCTTTCATTTCATTTCATTGCTATAGTGGCTCTAATCTATCACTATACTCTTCGTTCGAGAAACGTAAGTCACAACTTCGCGTGACTGAACTTTTTCCCTTTTCCTTTTTTTTTTTTTTTGGTGGTCTATGTGCGAATTGCAGGGTCACGGCAACTTTAAATCTTTATCTCTATGCAATGTATTTCATTTCAGCCACATTTGCTACCGCCATGGCGAACACCATTCCAGTGATTGTTTTTATATTGGCTGTCGCTCTAAGGTACAGTTAGTAGCTACGTCCATTCAATTTTGAATTTATCTAAGAATTGGATTAAATATTTAAAATCCATTTTCATATTAAAAAGAAAAAAGGCGAAAGAACTTCTAATTCTACATATTAATATATATACTCCCTAGGTCCTAAACAGTATACTTTTAGTTGGATTTGGATACAACTTATTTTTAGTTATAAAATACAATATACATACATAATGCACTATTAAATCATACATTATTATTATTAGCAATATTAATATAGGAAACCTTTTTTAAAGTAGACAGTTTTTTGAAAAACAGAAATTTTTTTAAAATGAACTCCTTTCGAGGATTGACTGAATAAAAAGATTTCCACCATTAACAACTTAAATTTAGCTTTGTTTCAGGATTGAAACACTAAATATAACTCAATGGGATGGAATTGCCAAAGTTTTTGGCACGGCTATCAGTCTTTCCGGGGCCATGGTGATTACCTTCTACAAAGGTCCTCGTTTATATGCAGACCATGGCCATGAGATCTCTAAACATCCTGGAAGAGCTTACACTGCAGAAGAATGGATCAAGGGATCAATCCTCTTGCTTGGATCAAGTTTTGCATGGTCTATATGGCTTATCTTGCAGGTTCTTGATCATAATTTATTGATCAAATTTCGTCAGAAAAAAAAAATTCTTTGTATCAATTTCTATTTTTTTCCAGGCTCCGATTCTGAAGCAATATCCAGCAAAGCTTAAATTCACAACAATCCAGTGCTGCTTCAGCTGCGTAATTTCGGCAGTTTACGGCGCAGCTGTGGAGAGGAACCTATCATCATGGAAGCTGGGATGGGATGTTAATCTTTTCTCAGTGACTTATTGCGTATGTTATGTTGCTTTTTTATATTAATTTCATTTTTCTAATCCTTTTTCCTTTTATTATATATCTTTATCTTGGGATAAAGTTAGGATGGATTGTGAAGTATATCCTGCTTTAATTACCTAGAAAAAAAAAACTTTTTTTTTAAAAGTTTTGGTGGGAATCATGTCATGGTTCCTCGTTAAGGAATCTAATTTCTCTAAATAACCAAATAGAAATAAAATAATTTATGTCATTTATTGATTCTAATTAGGTAATAAAAAGGAACCTTAAAGCTTCTTCGTGTCCATAGTTGATAAAACATCATAAAAAAAAAGTTATTAATTAAAGAATTTTTTTATGGTTTGATTTCTTTATGATTAATGTGAACTATTGAACATGTAATCCTAAGATACCATAATTAATCTAATGTTCCTAGCCACATAATCCCAACATATATTATAAAACATTAGTCTCCCTCCAATTTTTCAAATCATAGTTGAGTCTTTTCACAGTGTAGATAGTCGAAATAGAAGTAGTTAAAATATTACTCTGTGACGCCAAAAAAGAAAATGTATAGAGAACAACATTGATTGTCAATACTATTGGATTAGACTGAGTAATATTGATGGTTAATAATGGGCAAACAGCATTATCAAATCATGCTTATCTTTGTCAATACAGTCTACCTGGAAGGCTCTTACACAGGCCACATGAATTATATGCAATGTCGTGTTGGACAGCACCACAATATAAGGCTGACACTAAAATCATCTTCAATGGCCAATGTACTTCAATTTTGTTTTAATTTTTTTCTGGGATCTTGATTGAGTGACTATTTTCACAATATATATTCATTTGTAAAATCATTTGTGAAAACTAGTTTCTAAAATTTGTGACTTTATGATGACTAATAAGTTGCCATTTTCAGGGTGTTGTTGTCACTGGGCTATCTTACTGGTTACAAGTATGGGTTGTGGACAAGAGAGGGCCTGTCTATACAGCCATTTTCAGCCCTTTAGCACTCATTTTAACTGGCATTCTTTCTGCTGTTATTTTCAAAGAGACCCTTCACTGGGGCAGGTTTGTTTCATTCAGTATCATATCCTTCAATCTACACAATCTTACACAAGGAAGAAAAAAAATAAATAAAAGTCACCTACATGTCACTATGCATTAAAGTTGTAGCCCCTCTTAAGCATTGAAATTTATATTCACATGCTTTTGTTTTTTCTAATGAACATCCGTATATATTTAATTCTTAGTCCAATAGGATTCTAAAATTTTGTATTTAATATCTAACTTTTAGAAAAACTAAATAAATAAGTACAATATAAAAATCACCTGGGATGATAGGGACTGACATAATAAGTACAATAATAACAAATAATAATAAAAGTAAAGTTTCCTAGATGAGTAGTCCATATTAATCTCTTGAAACTAAAATTTTAATTATTTTTGGGGCAGCATTTTGGGGGCGCTCATACTAGTGGCTGGCCTATATAGCTATTTGTGGGGCAAGAATGCAGAACACAGAGTGCAGAGTACAGATGAAGAAAAATCACATCAAGAAATCAAGAAATCACCTCAAGCTAAAGAGGAGTTACAATTGGAGGGCATCACATGCACATCAAGCAATCCCAATGACGAGGGAGGACGAGAAGGAAAATGAATAGATAATCATAATGGGATCGTATAAGTCTATAAGCATGATTATGATATTTGAGCAACTAATAGCCATCCGCCACATTTATGTATTCTGCCTTATGCACGGCAACAATCAGGGACCAAAGAGGACTATTGCTCAAGCTTAGTGGACCCAATGTAAAGAAAAGACGATCCTTGGTGACTTCTATCTGTGTAAATCAATCAATGTTTGTAAGCGTTGTATGTTATATTAATTGGTCCTAGACGACAAAATAATAATGATCCCGCTTTGTAGTATGAATGTATGCCAAATAATACATAAGTATCTTGCATGGAAAACTTGTACTATGTTCTCATCCAATGTTAAAAATAAAAAGGCAACAATAAAACAAAAATTAAGAGAAAATATAATAAAAAATATATATGATGATTGTCCAGTCATCATTCACATTTCAATGTTTTAGCACTCTATTGCTTTATTAATTAGGTTTCAGATTGTCCTTTTCAAGTTCAGTTTTTATGTTTCGTTTCTCTTATATACAAAAAGTTATTTTTTCTCACAAAATAAATAAAATATCTAAATATATTTTTATTTTAAATTTTAAAATTTTGCTCTCAAATTCTTCTCACATAATTTTAAAAAATTTTCCCTCCAATATAAATCTTATTCTCCCTCTAAAATATTTTTTTTCTTCCAAAAAAATCCTGCAAAAATTTTCATACATTCTAATATAAAATTTCTTAAATAAACCACAATCCAAACATATATTGTTACCAATAATTAGGCCATATTATCTCTTCCAAGCTTAAGTAATTACTATATTAGCTTTCATTCTTTGCTACTTCCTTTCAATTAAAAAATAGACGCAAAAAATATAATATTAATTTGACACTAGCTTTAGGAATAAACTAAGTGCTAGCTTAAAGGAATTCCATCATGCCCACGGACCACGGCTTTATGTTATTGACCACAATTAGAAACAACATGGGTTGAAATATTTGCATGGAAAAGGGATTTTGTGCCGGCACCAACTCCAGCATAGACCAGTGAACATTGTTTTACTTTGGAGAGTCAAAATTTACCTTTGCTGTAAAGTTTAATGGATAGGTTTTTTATAAAAGCCAAATCCGCAACTCGTCTAAAATCCGATAAAATGGTTAAGATTCAAAATTCTTCGTCTTAAAGATTCGTGAGGTCCGATTCTTTGATTCTTCAAGTTTAAATTTTACTATAAACGTAAATTTTAGGCTGGAACAAAAATTACAAAACAATGCTTAAAAATCAATCATTACACACACATGCTCAAATATGGTTGACTGCCTCAAAATTGGGTCCCATACACATCAATTTTGGAAATCCATTTTAGCGGCTAATGCTATGCCATCATATGTTGGATAGGTCGTTGGGTGAACTGTTGAAATAATACAACAGATTGTTGCTAGGTCCAATCTATTTATGTGAATCTTCGGAATGGGTTGATGTTGAATTTTTTTTTTTTTTTAATCAAAGATGCATTGCTCGAATTTGATGAATGGACCAGCATGAAATCCATGAACTTAGACTTGATCTTGACATCCACAATAAGATTGTATGTATAAAGATATAACAATGTTCCAGGAATTTGGTGACGGGAAACATAAAGAATATCTTCTTGTATTTTTTGTATGTTAGTTTATATTATATATTTTAATAAATTGACATAAATCTTATAATTTACATTAATATTTATAACTTTGATTTTTTTTTTTCATTATAATAAATTTTCATGCTAAGAGTTCACCTTTTATTATTAGGATATATTTATTTAAAATTTTTAGTATAGAAAAAATCAAAAAATAATATAAAATTTTATTAAAATATTGGGTTGATAGTAAAAAAAAAATGAAACTTAATACTCCTTCCATCCCAAAACAAGAGTCAATTTCAAAAAAAAGAAATCCACTTTTAATATGAAATTCATAAATTATGATTATGAAATTCTTCTCCTCTTCTAAATTATTCCTATGCAGATTTTTCTCCTTCTTGGTTTTTGCATTCTAATTTTCTTTTTATCTAAGGTTTTGTCATCATCATGTAAGTTTTTTCTGCATATTACTATATATTTTTGGTATTATATATTGTCTTTTTGATACATGATCATAAATCATTGATTTTTTTTTATTATTATTTTACCAAGAAAAGAGAAGAAGATTTTCTTTCACATGTTTGTTGCTTTGATATATTTAAGTATTTGATTTTTAAAAATCTATTAGGCCACTTTAATCATAGTTTCCTGATAGTCTTCAATTAGGAGGAGTACTATTGGGTTTTGCCTAAAAATTTTAATTTTCTCTTCTTCTTTTTTTTGAATCATAAAATCATAAAACTTAGATAAAAAAAATTAATAAACTTGTATAAAAAATTATTATATAGAAATAATAATATCATGGACTAGCGTTTAGGGTCAAACTTTTGTATTCAATTCTCTAATTGATAGGTTTCCACTTTTTATATTCCATCAATTAGATTGAATCCAATGGTGAATAGAACGATGACTGTTAGGGCAATGGATTTTCATTATTTATCCATGAATTCTTATTCAAAAGGGAAGGTAATAGCATTTGAATCTTTTTTTTTCCCATGGTAAAGTCAATGCATAAAATTATTGGAGAAAAAGATATGCATTGGAGTCAATGAATACGTGAATATGGATTGGAGAAAAAGATACATGTAATCAAAAGTAGATAAGATAAATTAGAAGTTGGCATAGATACAAATTCTCACACTAATGTTTGTCCTGTACCCAAGTTAATGAACGTGGTAATTTTTTTTTTTTTTTTTGTGATGATAAATCACTTTTTTCTTGTCAATGTTTAATTACTATTTTACCATGACTTTTGCCAATATTATATCATTATACCACCAAATTCCATGCATAATTGTCAAGAAAATAATTCTGAGAATTCTAAATACTTATCAATGTTTGGAGAGAATAAGAATATCTATTGGAAAATTAATATAATAGTGAATCACAAATATATTTTAAATATAATTTATTTGGCATGTATATCTATCATATTATTTCTTTTATTTTATATTAATGATAGAAACAACTCTTTTTGGTCTCCCAATCAAAATATAATTTGAAATTTATTAATTTTGTCAATTGTAATATATAATAATATTTAAACCAAAAAAATATTACTTTTATAATAATATTTTTAGGTACAGACATAAAATTATAGTTTATAAAGAGTTTATGTATTAGTACTATCACAATTAGTGTCTCTACAAATAGTAATGAAAATTAAAAAGAATGTATAAAAATTAAAGAAATAAAAACATGAAGAAAATACAAAGAATTAGTGTAATAAAAATTAAAAAATATCAAGAAAATTAAAGAAATATAAGTGGGAAGGAAAATGTGAAAAAGGTAATTCTAACAACAAATTTATAGATAAACTTATATTTTAACTGTAAAAAAAAAAAAGAATAATAATAATGATGTCAATAATTTAGTAGCAAAATTGAAATATAAAAAAAAATCATGATTTAGGATGAAATTAAACCACAACTCAAAAAATTTAATGAGAAAAAATAGAAAATTAAATATTTTTTAATTTTAATAAATTAGGAATTTGAATAGAAAAAAGTTTTGAAGTAATTTTTTTAAAGAGTAAAACTAATAATAATTAAAATAGAACATCACATAACTAATATTTAAAAAATAAAAAATATATAAGATTTAAAAGAACAAAAATAAATGAAATAAGATTGAAAGTCAAAAATATGTTTAGTGAACTAAAATCCTAAAAGAAGTAATTAAGATAATATCTTTTAATAAGAAATCAAAATGCCATAATGTTGAACTTATTTTTCCTATTTTTGGGAATTTGATTACTTTCTTAAAAAAAAAATTAAAACTGAAACAAACACAGCAAAGTAATCAAATTACTTTTCCAAACCAACCAAACACTAGAATTTAAAAATAAAAAAAATATATTACTTTCCAATTCTCGACCAACCAAACACTGAAATTTAAAAATAAAAAAAACATATTACTTTCTAATTCAAAATTCCTTACTAACTAAACGGGGCCTCAATGGTATATTAATATGTTGTGTCTTCTAATTTTAAAATAAATTGTACTAAATAAAAAATACACTCTTTTTTTTAGGATGGACGGAGTATCAAAATTAATTAATATGAATGAAATTGACACTAATAGTATATATACTAATATAAATCACAAGATTTATACCAATTTATTAGAGTGTGGAACACCATAATGAAATACAAAACGTGTGATAGGAGCTCCAATAAAGATGATTTGATGAACATTCTAATATCATTACATAAAACATAATTTTCAAATTCACACTTCCAAGCACTTATTATAATTATTATTATTAGCCCAAAAATAAATTCTTGGATTTATTTAGAGCAGATATTTGTGGGAATGCAAGATAAAGTAAGATTTGATTTTCAAGGTGATTGTGGCTAATATAAAAAGACATGTCTTTTTGGAATAAGTTTTAATCATTAATTTTTTTCAAGATAATAAAGGAACATCGTACAAGATACGGATTACTAATTCGACTTATCACAATTTTCAACCTTATCTTTGAGGTGGAGTTTTTCACTGTTAAAAAATATAATAATTATTCATTAATAAAAACTCTGACTATTTTTCGTAGCGTAATTCTAATAGTTTTAGTATATTACTACCTTTGTCCAAAAACAGAATCCAATTTTTTTTTAAAAAAAAAAATTATTCCAATAAAAGAGTCAATTTTTAATATGAAATTCTTATATTACACTTATTAATAACAACAATGCATAATCTAAAATAAAAAGTAAAAATAGAAATAAAAAATTATACATTTAATAATGCATTAAATTTGTTGTACTTTGCAATTTAGAAAAAATTGTACTAAAACAAAAATAGACTCTTTTATTTTTGAAGAAATTAGTAGTATTTATTAGGTTTATAGTTCTTTACCAACTTACTAGGCCTTTAGTCCTTTTTTATTTTTATTGTCTTACCAAAATTGACAACTCAATAATAAGTATTTTAGCATTTGTTTACAAGTGGAGATTAAATTGTTTTCAAAATTCAACACTTGATTTATGGATTTTAAGATTTTTTTTATTTAATTAGGCAAAATTCTTTCACGTTTTGTTTGGTTTAATATAAGTATTTTTTCAGTCCAGTACTTTTTTTCTTTTTCTTCTATTATTCCTACCTTGTGTATATGTTGATTTGGTAATATATCGATAAAATTATTAAATCCTCAAGATTAATTTGTGCATTGAACCTTTAATACAATAATTGAATTTTGTGTGAAGTGTATTGCTATCGATTACAATTCCTTACTGGCCGATTGATAGAGTCAAAAATCGTATGAATAAGACTAATGGTATATAAAATAAAAAATCTCTCATATAAAAAACGACAACTATAAATAAGACTAACAATACATATAATAAAAAAATCTCTCATATAAATAACAACTACGACCAACCTTTATCCTATTATGGAGGATTGATTATATGAATCATTTTTATTAAAACAAGTACTTTTGTTTAAATTTAGATAATTATACGTATTTTTAATAATTTTTTTCCAAATCTCTTTAAATCTTTCGTTTTCCCTTTTAATTTGAGTTATTAGTCCTTTAGTCTAGGTTTTCATTTTTCCCTTTTAGTACTAGTGCAAAAGTCTCTTACACACATTTCCAAATTAGTTTTTAGTTTAAATATGTTTCTCTCATTTTCTCATCTATTGGATTATTCCTACTTCTTTTCTTCCCCTAATACATTTATTACTCACGTTACAATCTAGTAAAACCACATATTCATTTTAGTATTTTCATTTATGTTACTTTTATTTTCTATTCATATTCATGGTTAGTGTTGGTTAGTGTCCTAACATCTAATCCATAAAGAGTTCATGTTCATAGTTAGTGCCCTAAACATTTGATTCATAAAGTATAGTTCATTTTATGGCTGTTTTATAATGTTATAAAATAGTCATAAAATTAGCTATACTATGTGAATTAGAAATTTTCACTAGTATCATGTTAATTATTAAAAACTTTTCACAAGAAAAATCACTACTCTTATTATTATTTTCATATACTAATATTATTTAGGATAAAACTCAAGAGGAGGGAAGATTATAAGGTTTTTCTATATGTGGGTTTATATTAATTAATGTTATTTTGGGCTTAGTTTAATAAAGTCAGATATAAAGGCTTTTAATTAGTCTAATGTGAGATTGGCTTGTAAGAATTGTAGTTAGCTTAGCCCGTGATGAGGGGGCTAGGATTTAACGATAAATATGAGATAGATTCCCTCTAACTTGAATTTTTTAAAAACACTTATCTACTCATAAAGTTTACGAGAGAAAGAGGCACTCATCAAATTAGTTCATACACGAGTCATAAAGGAGAAGAATTTAGTCATGATCAGTCCCATTTCTACATATAGTATGAGTCAAAAGACTGGTATACGATTATTCACTTTTATCTCTATATTCTAATTATATATATGTTTGATCTATTGGGCTTGTGTTGTGTTTAGGCTAACAAAGGTTCAAATCTTCTACCTCGTGCAAGGTTTTTTGGGATTTTTTTAATTTATTTTTTATTGTTAACTAGTGAACCCCTTTCAAATGTTATATTCCAAGGGAAATCATTTCTTTATCTTTTATCTTTCTGTTAATCTCTGGTAGATTTGTATTTCTCAGCCTTACATTATTGAAGTGCCTAAAATCCAAGGGTTGCAGATTTCCAGCTGCAAATAACGTTTAAATTTATAGATTTTGAGTGTACCTAACTTTTTTAATTGTGGTTTTCTGTCGTTAACCCTTTAAGATGACTCATTTGAGTTTTTATCCATATATATATATATATATATATATATATATATAGTATAGATTAGAGTAAAATAATGTTGCTGTCAATGACAAAAAAAAAATCAATTAAAAAATTGTTTTTAATAAAAAGCAGCCGGGCAAATAGCTTTTTTGTTCCCGAATGCTTTGCTTTTTCTCAATCTCAATCCTTTTCAGTCCCCTAAACTTCTCTTCTTCTTCTTTTTTTTCCCTTTTTTTTTAAGTTTTGGTGATCAATAATTCCTCTTGCACGTTTTAAAGATTTTCAACTTCTCTTCACCACGGATGATGAACTGGATAAGTTCAATGAACTGCCTCAAAATTAGGCTTCGGGACAAATTGAATTTTGGGGAAAATATTTTTCAACTCAAATCAAAAGAATCCTGAAAGGCATCTTTCGTTTCTATTTTTTTAAATGCGATAGTGGATTTTTGTCGTCCAATTTCATGTAAGATACAAATTAATTTTTTTTTTTCAGAATTACCTTGTAATAGTTGAGAGTGATAGAGGTGATTTCTACACACAGGGAGATAGAAATGGAGAAGGTGGTGGAAGTGATTTACCCTATTAAAATCATTTTAAGTGGATGGTGAATTACTTTTCTATAAATATTCATGAAGCCTACAAAGTTATTTTCAAAAATGTTAAGGATTAGACGGGAACAGAAAAGAGGAAGCAATTGCTTTTTTTTTTTCTTTTTTTTTTTTTGAAACTCGTAAAATTCAAATTCCTTTAACCTTTTAAAAGCCTGAAAGCAATACCACTCAACAAACCATTCGTTCCATTTCTGTTTATATTTTTGTTCCTCTATATATGAGATCTAAATACAACAGTTCATAAATTGAATATACAAAAATGAGTAGTGATAATATATTCACAACAAAAATTCTTAATGGACCATTATCAAGACAGAAGTAATACCCATTTAGTAAATGGTACTAAATGCCAGAGAAATTAGTGACTCCAACTATATACGCGTCAATCCAAAAAAGATGCAAGAGATAACTGCAAGCTCATTTTAAACCATCACATGTGGAAAACAAAGATTCATCCCAGATGAAATTCTGCACGAGACGCCACGATCAAGCCATGTAGGATTACAATCAATTTTAGCATCATTGCTATGTTGGCTAACACATTTTGTCATGCCTGCATATATGTAGTGCCGTCTGGCTAATACATTTTGCCGGGGAATGTCGGATTCAAGAACATACATCTTTGAATGATTATCTTCACCAAACATAAACACTCTCAACTTTGGTACTCAATTAATAATTTGTGCACAGAGAAATTAGCGACTCAACTCTATACACCTCAATCCAAAAAAGATGCAAGAGATAACTGCAAGCTCATTTTAAACCATCACATGTGGAAAACAAAGATTCATCCCAGATGAAATTCTGCACGAGACGCCACGATCAAGCCATGTAGGATTACAATCAATTTTAGCATCATTGCTATGTTGGCTAACACATTTTGTCATGCCTGCATATATGTAGTGCCGTCTGGCTAATACATTTTGCCCTCCCGGCATCTAAGGAGGCATGTTGTATTCAAGAACATACAAATTATTAATTGAGTACCAAAGTTGAGAGTGTTTATGTTTTGTGAAGATAATCATACAAAGAAAAAGAGCCAACATCAGTTTTAATGTTTGGATTGTGATTTATTTGAGAAATTTTGTATTGGAATGTGTAAAAATTTTGTTGGAAATTTTTTGGTACAAAAAGTATTTTAGAAGGAAAATTTTATAAAATCATGTGAGAAGAATTTAAGATGGAAATTTTGAAATGAAAAGGTATTTGAATGTTTTATTTTTATTTGAGAAATTTTAACATTTTGCAAATGAAACACAATCCAAACATAAAGTGTTAATTAAACATCTTTCAAGTTGCCTTTTCTTCTTCTTTTATATATATATATATAAATCTTTCGAAATGATTGTGTACCTGATGCGGAAGATATAATTTTGTAAAAATATTGAGAAACATTACCACTTCTATCAAAGATTGGTTTCTCTTTATTAACCTTTTCTTTCTATCACAGACGATTTGATAGAGATGATTTTCTATTACCCTAATAGGTAGAGAGATGACCAATTTATATATCTCTAACCCTTAATTTGGTACATCCATCAAGTACCCAAATAAACAGATTTGTTCTACTATTAAATAAGTAATATGAGCCAATTAGGAAACTATAATTATATTAATATAATTATTAATATATATTTATTAAACCTAACAAGTCGGGCCACAATCTAACATTTTCACACTTAGCCCCGATACTTCAAACTTTATTTTAATATTTAAACATTAACCGTACAAAACAAATCTTTTGAATATCTTCATAATTTATTGTAACATAATAAATCACATAATGTGGTTATGGCAACCATACACTTTAACATTGCACACTCCCTTCCATATACCACTACACTAGTAATTTATCATGTTAGGTATATATCATAAGTGATATATAAACATCATAAGGTCCACAATAATTAATGTCTTATAGACATATTTATTTCTTGTTTAATAATATTAGGTGTACATAATCATAATAAACAAGAAAAATTGCCAATATGTCAGAAACCTTTTATTGAGCTCAAGAGTGTTAAAACATCATTACGTCAACAATCAATACAATAAAAACCCATTCTTTGAATATGTTTCTTAAATGTCTTTGATTGCAAGTCCTTAGTTAAAAGATCTACAATCATAAGATCCGTCCTAATATATTTAATACACACATTTACAATTTGAGATTTTTCATTAAGCAAATAGATATATTCATAGCGTGAAAATCATCTATAAATGTAATAAAATACATTTCCTCACTAATGGATGGAGTATCAAAAGGTCCACATATATTAGTGTGTATAATTTCAAGGCATTGAATACTTCTTGTGGCTCCTTTCTTGTTATGTTTGGCTTACTTTCCTTAATACAATCCACACATGCCAAAATTAGTAAATTATAAATTTGGACGAATTTTATTCTTTACTAATCTTTCTAATCTTTCTTTGGATACATGACCCAAACGTTCATGCCATAAGTAAGCGAAATTATCATTCATCATGCTACATTAATTCTAACAGTATGATAAATAGAAAATAGAAATTCCAAAAAATTAACATCAAGTTTCAATTTATATAAACCATCCATAAGAATTTCTGAACCAATAATGGAATTATGTTTAAATAAACTAAAGAGTAAATTACATCTACTACCCTATAGTTTGTAGAAACTACTAAACGAATCTCGAGATTTGAAGAAACTACCAATACCCCCTTAAAGAGGCTAAATGTTATGAATTTAAAGGGGACTAAATGTTATGAATTTAATTGATTAAAAGGCTAAATGTTATGAATTTATCAAATTTAAAGAGGTATTGGTAATATTTCAAATCTCGGGTTTGATTGATAGTTTTTACAAACCATAGGAGTAGTAAATGTAATTTACCCTAAACTAAAATAGCCATGTCTAAACTTAACTGTAAACCCACTTTCATCAAGTTTTGAAATAGAAATCAAGTTTCTAAAAATTAAAGGTACATAGAGAGTTTGCATTAGATCCAAGTGGTGACTAGTATCCAACACTAAACAATAAGTCCCTATGTTTTCAATTGGAACCTTCTTACGGTTTCCTATAAATAAAAAACTTTCAATTGAGTTTGGATTGTAGGAAATCTCTATATCAAATTGGAAACATGAGTAGTAGCACTAGAATCGAACCACCAAGTATTTAAAGGAACTTCAGTTAAGTTTAGTTAAGAATATACAAAAAGGTTAGATGTGCCTTTCTTTTCGAACCAAACTTTGCATTTCAGACAATCTTTCTAATAACGTCCTTTTTTTACGTAAATGACATTTATCTGTCTTTCCTTCCTTCTTATCAGCATCAGTAATAACTTGTGCACTTTAACATGTACTTTCTTCTTAAATTTCTTGGCCTTTGGCTTGTGAATCTTACTTGCTCCTTGACTCACAAGGTTAATAGAATGAACTCCTTGATTCTTTAGTCTTGTTTCCTCTTGAATTAACATATTAGATAATTCATTAAGAGGGCATTATTTGAGCAGAGCATGCAGGTGTCCGTTTCTGTAATATTGAGTCGAAACCGCCCAAAGATTTGTTCTTCGATTGTTGGAGCAACTAGGTGGTGTGGACAAGGTGTTTGGAAAGTTGGGAGTTACAGGTCTGCCTCGAGATCCTTTCATCTTCTGATGAAATGGCAGATCGCCCTCGATCTTTAAAGGCAGCGACTTTGGATCCTATTGTTTTATGCAATTACTTGATCTATCTGGTTGCAGGAACTGTGTCACTTTAACAATAAGAGCTTTAATTTTGAGAATCTAATGGATTTGATTATCATTAGGTTCACAACTTGGTTTAAGGCAAAATGGCCATTTTCATCAACATCCATTATAGACTTATTCCGGAGTCGAAAAGTGCGTGAAGTGAGGTGCGGTGCAAGAAGGAAAGTCTGAGTTTGGTCTCGCCGCACTGGCATAATGAAATTTAATGTCAATGGCTCAACAATTGGAAAACCAGGTAGGGCCGGAATTGAGGGAATTTTGAGAGATGATCTAGGAAAAACAAAGGCCGTGTTCTCTAAGCATGTTGGAATTTTGGATTCAAATCAGGTTGAGTTCTATGCTATTAGTGAGGCTTTTAGGGTGTTTTCTGAATCTATTTGGAAGAGCCCTCATGTACTTGTAATCAAAAGCGACTCTATTAATGCAATCAGTTGGCTCAAGAATTCAGAGAACTCCCCTTGGCACCTTAAAAACGTCTCAAATCACATAGACCTGCTGAAGGATAAAGTCAAGCAATGGGAGGGACATCATATTTCAAGAGACATTAATAAGGTGACCGACAGTTGGCAAAGTCGGGATTGTCCAGAGTGCAAGATTTGTTGGTGATCATGGAGCAATGAATGTTTGTGTTTGCTATTTCCTATCTTTGGTTTGTATATAGACCAAGTAGGAAAGTTACTTGTACTTATTGCTATTGACTCCTACTTTGTAGACTTTGCTCTATATTTTTAATAATAAACTTTGCCTTTTGATTTGTCAAAAAAGATATAAATTTTAGTACGTGACTAAGATTGACATGGAGTGTTGATGAATAATCATCATGAATTAGATTCAAAAGAATTTGAATAATCATCATGAATTATATACGGGATTTCTTATAATTAAATAGGTATATTGTTTAAACATTTTGGGAAAATGCCCTTAAAGGCTAATGGAAGTTGTAGCAATAAAGCAAGAAAATAAAATTACTCCTAATCTTATTAAGGGAGAAGGTGTATTTAATTCTAATCTGAACTTAGGATAAAAGAATTTTATTCCTCTAAATTTAGCCAAATTTTAAAATAAAACCTACATATGAAATTAATTGATCGTCGTTCTACAAACATCAATTTCAAATAAATTTGTAGAAATTTTACACGTGACTAACCCATACATGGAGTGATTATACATGGATATTACAATCACCGAACACGTAAAAATTTTAAAATTATGGAACTTTTGACAATTTTAACTCCCAATATTTGGGGGTCCAACAGCTTTATTCCTCAAAATGTTTATGTCAATAAATCTTGTCTTTTTTATTTCTATTTGTAACAACTTAAAATAACCAATGGAAAAAGTTAAAAATTTAATAGCTAAAGTATCTATGGCCTATAATTATATAAAATTTTTGACAACTTTAATCCCCAAATAATTTAAATAGACAAATCTAATTTTTAGAATTTTAATTTACAAAAAAATTTAAAAAATTTGACCTTATTTCCTTAAAAGAATGAGAAGCATAAATTAATATACATTTTTTTATTTTTAAATCAGTATTAGTTGAAAAATATGGAACAAAAATGTTAATTTATTTTATTGATTTGGAAAATAAAATAAATGCATATCAACTTTTTGAGCTAATGCTTTTTTCTTTTACAAATTGAAATTATATAAACAGATTTGTCAACTTAAAATTTTAAAAATTAAAGCTGTCGAATCTCAAACATAGAGAACTAAAATTGTCAAAACTTTACATAAATATGGGATCTATATGTTTCAACTACTAAGTTTTTAACTTTTACTTACAATTATTTTCAATTTGTTACAAATTGAAACTATAAGGATTACATTTGTTACATAATAAGGACTTCATGGACTAAAACTGTCAGATCCCAAATATTAGGAACTAAAATTGTTGAAAACTCAAGATTATGAAGAGCAATCCCATTTTGGTTATTTGATTAATTTTCTAATAAATCAACCTCACCAAAGACTAACTTACTAAAAAGGAAAAGAATTATTTATAGTTTCCCTATTGGACAAGGCTCAGGCCGGATGGTGTGTTGGACAAGGCTCGGTCATATAGGAATACCAAATATTTTCACTGTTAGCTTCATCAAGAAGAAGGGTGAATCTCATCACTAGTTTGGTCTTTGATGGTAGGAGAGTGTCACAACCAAAGAGTTGAAAGTTGCGATTGCGAAATATTATGCAAACCTCTACAATAAGGTGTCATTGTTGGTGTGTTGGACCTCGGTGACAATTTAAAAGCATCTCTGATGCTCAAAGGGATAATCTAGAAGTTCCTTTCACGGAAACTGAAGTTTGGGAGGTTATCAAGCAGTGCGATGGGAACAAGGCTCCGGGGCCAGATGGGTTCAACATGAACTTCTTCAAGCACCACTGGGGATCCACAACGATGATGTGATGGCTTTCCTCAAGGCTTCTTTGAGTCCAAACTTTTAACAAGGCAATTATCGCTTTTTATCACCTTGGTTCCAAAAATAGACAATCTAGTTCATTTAAAAGACTATAGGCCTATTAGTCTGGTGGGGAGCATTTATAAAATTCTGGCCAAATGCTTAGCGGCTCGGCTGAAAAGTGTGATTGATGAAGTGATCGGTAGCAATCAGCTTGCTTTCCTAAAAATAGGCAACCGTCCGATTGTTTTTAATTGCCAACGGCGTGGACTACCTCAGAAAATGGCGTAAGTGGTATTTTGTTAAAGGTGGACTTTGAGAAAGCATTTGACAATGTTGATTGGGACTTCTTGAACTTTGTTATTTGAAGATGAATTTTGGAAGAAAGTAGAGGAGTTGGATACGTTTACGCTTGGCCTCGGTTTCAATGTCGGATTGATAAACGGGTCTCCTACTAAACATTCGGTATCAAAAGGTCTTCGCTGGCTGTCCCTTATCCCCTCTACTATTTAATATCCTGGCTGAAGCTTTCAGTACTCTTACGCATAAGGGTGAGTCCTCTGGCCTGTTTGAGGGGATAACTATTGGCCAAGGAAACTTCAAGTTAGCACACTTGCAATATGCAGATGATACTCTTATGTTCATCAAACCTGATCTTGAGGGAGTTTTGAATGTAAAAAGAACTCTCAGATGCTTTGAGGTCTATGCGGCTTGAAGATCAACTTCAATAAAAGCAGTTTGATTGGTGTTGGGGTGGATGACGGTGTCTTAAATGAGTGGGCTGCCTACCTCTTCTGCAAGGTTGAAACCTTCCCGGTTAAGTACCTTGGCCTCCCTTTGGGGGCCAACTCTGCGGGCCAAAGTATCTGGCGCCCTATCTTGGATAAAATGAGAGTCAAGCTGGCTACTTGGCAAACCAGGTACCTTTCTATGGGTGGTCGAGTGACTCTGATTAATTCTGTTTTATCAAGTTTACCGGTCTTTTTCTTGACAGTTTTTAAGCTTCCTTGTGAAGTCAAAAATGACATGGACAAATTGATACGAAGCTTTCTCTGGGGCAGCTCGGATCATCAGCGTAAACTGCATTATGTGGACTGGCATACAGTTAATGCACCTAAGTGGCTTGGTGGTCTTGGTATGATTGACTTTCATTTAAAAAATTCTGCTTTACTAACAAAATGGCTATGGAGATTTGGTAATGATGTGAATTCGCTTTGGAGAAACTTTATTGTGGAAAAGTATGGGCTTGACAAGAAGCATCTTCTCCCTATTCCTGGCAACAACAAATTAGTTTCCAAGTCTTGGAAAGCTATTACGGCTCCCCTTAATCCTTCTGACAAGTTTCACGAGGCTGTTTCATCAGGATCGAGGGCTTTGCTCGGGAAGGGAGAGAACATTGTTTTTTGGCATGATGAGTGGATTGAAGGTATGATTCTAAAAATTTGCTTTCCTCGCATTTTTGCTTTATCTGTTCTCAAGGATGGTTATGTGGTGGAGTTTGGCAATTGGATAAATGGTCAATGGGTATGGAAGATTGATCTCCGTAGAAATACTCTTGATTGGGAAATTCGGCAGTGGGAGGATTTGTTGCATATTCTGCAAGGGCAATACCCTAGTCGTACCTCAAATGATCGTATCATCTGGCGTGGGGTCCCTAATGGTATTTATTCTACCTCTTTCTACATGATAAGTGAATATAATGATAACTTCTAGGTTAAGATATCTCTATTATCTTATCTAATTATGGGAGAATTTAGCCTTATCCAACTTGATTTGCAATTTTGTAGGAAGAAAACTGCTTGGAGAAAGATAAGACCGAAAAGATTGCTTGCGTAAAAACAAAAGCCACGATTTTGTTGAAGAAAAGAAGGACTGGGATACTAATGCCATGGCATGTAACTTTTCATGCCACAGCATTGAGAAAATTGGCGAATTACAGGCGAAAGGATTACGCAAAAGTTATTCGGTTGAGACAAATGAGTTCTACACAATATTGACTTCTAATCTTCATGGACGAACAAGTATAAATTGAGGAGAACGACACAATACACAACAATAAACACAACGATAGAATAGACGGTAGAAAGCGGTAGAGATAGTTAGGCGTAGTTTTATTTTTTCATGCAAGCCATGTTTAGTGGCTGAAATTCTTTTCTTTAGGACAGGGATGTAACCATCATTACGTAATTTTCATTTATATAATTGTGGTATTATCCAATATCTGATTTATTTGGTATTACTTCTTGTAAATGCTTGATCACCATTTGCATGTTTAAGGTATTGGTGAAGAGGCGATAGCTGACATCGATATTAGTTCGTGAATTCTTCAGACTTTAATTGTGAATCACGATAGTAGATTCTCAATTTCTGCAGCATACTATTCTTTTGTTCATCATGCATTCATAGTAATTTTGGAGTCACGAAAGTAGTCCCATAATTATTATTTGAATAGTAATATTATACTTTGAGAGGAGATAATGTTTAATTATGTGAATAGTTGTGAGGATGTTATCACAAAATAATTATATGCATGGAATTTACAATTAATGATTGGTGAAATCCCGAGTCCTAAAGTTTGTTTATCTGAATTCTTTTAGTTGAACTTTTTAATATTGTTTTTACTTAATTTTTATTATTACATCCACTCTTCTTTTATATGTTGATCTAGATAATAGGTATTAATATTGCTCAACTGGTAGTTGTTCACCTCCTGTGGGCAATACTGTAATTATACTATAATTACATGACTTGCAATTAGTGATAAAATAAACCGAGTCACTATAATTACAAATTTGTATTGCTACCCCATGGGCAATGGAGTGTTATTTGGAACTCAGTGTGGAAAGGTTTTGCCCCGCCTAAAGTGGAAATCTTTGTCTGGTAGCTTATTCACCAAAAGCTTCTTGTTAGAAGCTGTCTGTTGAGAAGAGGTATTATTAGACCTGAGCTCGCTGTTTGTCCATTTTGCAACTCCGAGCTGGAATCTGTCCAGCGTTTGTTTTTTAATTACAGGTGTAGCTGGTTGGTGTGGACGAGATGTTTGAAAATTTGGGGTATTACTTGGATCTGCCCTGGAGACCCATCTACCTTCCTGAATAGCTGGCAGCAGTCCTTCCCGGATTTCAAAGGACGGCAGCCTTGGATTTTGCTATTTTATACAATTACTTGGTCTATCTGGCTATGCAGGAATCAGATTACCTTCAACAAAAAGAGCTTTGATTTCTTGCAGCTAATGGATCTAATTCTCATCAGATTTGCTACTTGGTTCAAAGCTAAATGGACTTCTTCTGCTATAACTGTCTCAGAGATTTTCCTCCAGCCGACCAACGCAAGGGTTAAGCAGGTTCACAGATGCAGGAAGGATAGTGCCTCTTGGTCTCGCCCTCAACCAGGTAGCATGAAATTTAATGTGGATGGCTCTGCAATTGGAAAACCAGGTATGGCTGGTATCGGGGGTATTTTTAGAGATGATTTGGGTAAAACAAAGGCGGTATTCTCCAAAGACGTCGGAATTCTTGATTCAAATCAAGCTGAGTTCTTTGCTATTCGTGAGGCATTTTGGGTGTTTTCGGAATCTAAGTGAAAAAGCTCTCATGTTCTTGTAATTGAAAGTGACTCTGTTAACGCAATCCACTGGTTATTGAACCCTGACAATGCCCCCTGGCATCTTAAGAATGTCTCGAATCATATTGAGGTATTAAAGGAGAAAATTAGGCAATGGCAGGGCCATCATGTCCCAAGGGAGTCCAACAATGTGGCCGACAGGTTGGCGAAAAGCGGTGTGTCCAGATCTCACAATCTGCTGGCCATCCTTGAGTAAAGAATGTTAACCTTTGGTTAGGAGTGCCTTTTCCTGCCATATAGGAAAGGCGGATTTAGCTGCTTTTCTTTTTCTTTCTTTCTATTTTATTATTCCTAGCCACTTTATGTACTCTCTGCTCTCATTTTCGAATAAAATGCATTGCCTTTTTGGCTTGTCAAAAAAAAAAAGGAAAATGTTGACGAAGTCGCATTGCCATATTTTTTGCACGTTTCGTATGTCCACTTGCTTAAATAGCTGATATTTTTGGTTAAGAACTTTTCCTTATTGCTAACATAGAGAATTATTGACTAATTAGTTATAACTTTCCAGTTGTCATAAGCATACCTATATTTTTATAAATGGTAAAAGTTTAATTTTATAGTATCGTGATTGATCAAAAGTTTGATTCTATTTGAACTAAAATGATATTGACACGTTAAAAACTTGTACATTTCAAAACTTACTAGGTTTCACCACATGGTACAAGTGTTCAAGCCATGGTTAAAAAAATTAAGAAAATAAAAAGAAAGACACATGTTAGTTATTATATATTATTGATCATTTAAATGCTACAAGGTATCTCCTGTCATTGCGGTCATCATGCAGGCAACTTGGGTACGTGGCTTATGTTACCTCTGTTTGCTTCTGTGCATGGGTCTAAAAAAGTGTGCATGCAATTGGATTGGCCTTTTGGGAAGAAAAAATAAAAAAAGTATACAAATCCATGCATAACCAAAAATACTTCTTGGCTTCCTCTATAAAGTGATAACCTCTTGCATTTGCATTCATTCACACCACTAGCCTTGAAGTCCAAAATACAGGACTAGCAAAACAAGGCAAAAATGGAGGCTTTTCGATCTCTCAAGGCTGCCATGGAGAACAACAAACCATTTCTAGTAATGGTGCTCATTCAATTCATCTACACTGGCCAATCCCTCTTTTCCAAGGCAGCAGTAACTGAAGGCATGAAACCTGCTGTTTTTGTAACTTACAGACAAGCAATAGCCACCATTATCCTAGCTCCCTTTGCGTTTTTCTTTGAAAGGTAAGCAAATACATCACAAACTTCACATTTTTCTGTTTTGAATTTGAAATCTTTTTCCTTCCGAACATCAAAGGTAGCCTAGTTGTAACGCGGGGGCAAAACTTTTTGTCCTCTTAGTGAAAAAGAACATAATCGCTGCTCACAAATTTACAAGTTCGATTCTCATCACCATAGCTATTCTTTGACATCCCATGTTGAGAAAAATAAAGGATGAAAAATTTCTTGTATGCACAAAGTTGATATGTTAACCTATGGCTGTTTTCCCTTCTCTATTTTTGTAGCAACAAGACTGCTCATCCTCTGCCATTCAAAGTGCTTTTCAAGATGTTTCTTATTGCTTTATTTGGGTACGTATCTTTCATTTCATTTCATTGCTATAGTGGCTCTAATCTATCACTATACTCTTCGTTCGAGAAACGTAAGTCACAACTTCGCGTGACTGAACTTTTCCCTTTTCCTTTTTTTTTTTTTATGTGCGAATTGCAGGGTCACGGCAACTTTAAATCTTTATCTCTATGCAATGTATTTCATTTCAGCCACATTTGCTACCGCCATGGCGAACACCATTCCAGTGATTGTTTTTATATTGGCTGTCGCTCTAAGGTACAGTTAGTAGCTACGTCCATTCAATTTTGAATTTATCTAAGAATTGGATTAAATATTTAAAATCCATTTTCATATTAAAAAGAAAAAAGGCGAAAGAACTTCTAATTCTACATATTAATATATATACTCCCTAGGTCCTAAACAGTATACTTTTAGTTGGATTTGGATACAACTTATTTTTAGTTATAAAATACAATATACATACATAATGCACTATTAAATCATACATTATTATTATTAGCAATATTAATATAGGAAACCTTTTTTAAAGTAGACAGTTTTTGAAAAACAGAAATTTTTTTAAAATGAACTCCTTTCGAGGATTGACTGAATAAAAAGATTTCCACCATTAACAACTTAAATTTAGCTTTGTTTCAGGATTGAAACACTAAATATAACTCAATGGGATGGAATTGCCAAAGTTTTTGGCACGGCTATCAGTCTTTCCGGGGCCATGGTGATTACCTTCTACAAAGGTCCTCGTTTATATGCAGACCATGGCCATGAGATCTCTAAACATCCTGGAAGAGCTTACACTGCAGAAGAATGGATCAAGGGATCAATCCTCTTGCTTGGATCAAGTTTTGCATGGTCTATATGGCTTATCTTGCAGGTTCTTGATCATAATTTATTGATCAAATTTCGTCAGAAAAAAAAAATTCTTTGTATCAATTTCTATTTTTTTCCAGGCTCCGATTCTGAAGCAATATCCAGCAAAGCTTAAATTCACAACAATCCAGTGCTGCTTCAGCTGCGTAATTTCGGCAGTTTACGGCGCAGCTGTGGAGAGGAACCTATCATCATGGAAGCTGGGATGGGATGTTAATCTTTTCTCAGTGACTTATTGCGTATGTTATGTTGCTTTTTTATATTAATTTCATTTTTCTAATCCTTTTTCCTTTTATTATATATCTTTATCTTGGGATAAAGTTAGGATGGATTGTGAAGTATATCCTGCTTTAATTACCTAGAAAAAGGTTACTTTTTTTTTAAAAGTTTTGGTGGGAATCATGTCATGGTTCCTCGTTAAGGAATCTAATTTCTCTAAATAACCAAATAGAAATAAAATAATTTATGTCATTTATTGATTCTAATTAGGTAATAAAAAGGAACCTTAAAGCTTCTTCGTGTCCATAGTTGATAAAACATCATATAAAAAGTTATTAATTAAAGAATTTTTAATGGTTTGATTTCTTTATGATTAATGTGAACTATTGAACTTGTAATCCTAAGATACCATAATTAATCTAATGTTCCTAGCCACATAATCCCAACATATATTATAAAACATTAGTCTCCCTCCAATTTGTCAAATCATGGTTGAGTCTTTTCGCAGTGTAGATAGTCGAAATAGTAGTAGTTAAAATATTACTCTGTGACGCCAAAAAGAAAATGTATGGAGAACAATATTGATTGTCAATACTATTGGATTAGACTGAGTAATATTGATGGTTAATAATGGGCAAACAGCATTATCAAATCATGCGAATCTTTGTCAATACAGTCTACCTGGCAGGCTCTTACACAGGCCACATGAATTATATGCAATGTCGTGTTGGACAGCTCCACAATATAAGGCTGACACTAAAATCATCTTCAATGGCCAATGTACTTCAAATTTTTTTAATTTTTTTCTGGGATCTTGATTGAGTGACTATTTTCACAATATATATTCATTTGTAAAATCATTTGTGAAAACTAGTATCTAAAATTTGTGACTTTATGATGACTAATAAGTTGCCTTTTTCAGGGTGTTGGTGTCACTGGGCTATCTTACTGGTTACAAGTATGGGTTGTGGACAAGAGAGGGCCTGTCTATACAGCCATTTTCAGCCCTTTAGCACTCATTTTAACTGGCATTCTTTCTGCTGTTATTTTCAAAGAGACCCTTCACTGGGGCAGGTTTGTTTCATTCAGTATCATATCCTTCAATCTACACAATCTTACACAAGGAAGAAAAAAAATAAATAAAAGTCACCTACATGTCACTATGCATTAAAGTTGTAGCCCCTCTTAAGCATTGAAATTTATATTCACATGCTTTTGTTTTTTCTAATGAACATCCGTATATATTTAATTCTTAGTCCAATAGGATTCTAAAATTTTGTATTTAATATCTAACTTTTAGAAAAACTAAATAAATAAGTACAATATAAAAATCACCTGGGATGATAGGGACTGACATAATAAGTACAATAATAACAAATAATAATAAAAGTAAAGTTTCCTAGATGAGTAGTCCATATTAATCTCTTGAAACTAAAATTTTAATTATTTTTGGGGCAGCATTTTGGGGGCGGTTATACTAGTGGCTGGCCTCTATAGCTATTTGTGGGGCAAGAATGCAGAACACAGAGTGCAGAGTACAGATGAAGAAAAATCACATCAAGCTAAAGAGGAGTTACAATTGGAGTGCCTCACATACACATCAACCATCCCAATGAAGAGGGAGGACGAGAAGGAAAATGAATAGATAATCATAATTGGATCGTATAAGTCTATAAGTATGATTATGATATTTGAGCAACTAATAGCCATCCGCCACATTTATGTATTCTGTCTTATGCACAGCAACAATCAAGGACAAGCTTAGTGGACCCAATGTAACGAAAAGACGATCCTTGGTGACTTCTATCTGTGTAAATCAATCAATGTTTGTAAGCGTTGTAGTACTATGTTATATTAATTGGTCCTAGATGATCAAAATAATAATGATCCCACTTTGTAGTATGAATGTATGCCAAATAATACATAAGTATCTTGCATGGAAAACTTGTACTATGTTCTCATCTAATGTTAAAATAAAAAGGCAACAATAAAACAAAAATTAAGAGAAAATATAATAAAAATATATATATGATGATTGTCCAGTCATCATTCACATTTCAATGTTTTAGCACTTTATTGCTTTATTAATTAGGTTTCAAATTGTCCTTTTCAAGTTCAGTTTTTATGTTTCGTTTCTCTTATATACAAAAAGTTATTTTTTCTCACAAAATAAATAAAATATTTAAATATATTTTTATTTCAAATTTTAAAATTTTCCTCTCAATATAAATCTTATTCTCCCTCTAAAATATTTTTTTCTTCCAAAAATCCTACCAAAATTTTCATACATTCTAATATAAAATTTCTTAAATAAACCACAATCCAAACATATATTGTTACCAATAATTAGGCCATATTATCTCTTCCAAGCTTAAGTAATTACTATATTAGCTTTCATTCTTTGCTACTTCCTTTCAATTAAAAAATAGACGCAAAAAATATAATATTAATTTGACACTAGCTTTAGGAATAAACTAAGTGCTAGCTTAAAGGAATTCCATCATGCCCACGGACCACGGCTTTATGTTATTGACCACAATTAGAAACAACATGGGTTGAAATATTTGCATGGAAAAGGGATTTTGTGCCGGCACCAACTCCAGCATAGACCAGTGAACATTGTTTTACTTTGGAGAGTCAAAATTTACCTTT
Organism: Gynochthodes officinalis; assembly: GCA_020080225.1. NCBI lineage: Eukaryota > Viridiplantae > Streptophyta > Magnoliopsida > Gentianales > Rubiaceae > Gynochthodes > Gynochthodes officinalis. The sequence continues at coordinate 31,306,720 of CM034620.1, read as the reverse complement.
GCTGTAAAGTTTAATGGATAGGTTTTTTATAAAAGCCAAATCCGCAACTCGTCTAAAATCCGATAAAATGGTTAAGATTCAAAATTCTTCGTCTTAAAGATTCGTGAGGTCCGATTCTTTGATTCTTGGGCGGAACAAAAATCTGCCTCAAAATTGGGTCCCATACACATCAATTTTGGAAATCCATTTTAGCGGCTAATGCTATGCCATCATATGTTGGATAGGTCGTTGGGTGAACTGTTGAAATAATACAACAGATTGTTGCTAGGTCCAATCTATTTATGTGAATCTTCGGAATGGGTTGATGTTGAATTTTTATTTTTTATTTTTTATCAAATATGCATTATTCGAATTTGATGAATGGACCAACATGTGTTCGGTCATTGAGGCCTCCAAAATTAATTCTAATCTTTATACTTACTACAAATGATTTGTAGTAATAGTGACCATTCAATCCTACAGGAGCTATGTGTTGAAGAATTTTTAGCAATTGAGATGAAGAAAAAAAGAATTTTGAGTACCAAATCTATTTGTAGTTAATAAAGAAAAATTATAAGAGAAATCAATGAAATATTTAAAAGAATTACTTCAATCTTACCAAACTCCGATCTAAGGTAATGTAGTTGTACCAAATATATCTAGATCATAAGATGTTTAAGACACTTCTTCATTCAAGCAATTAACCGAAAATTTTTCAGATAGCCATGACAAAATTTGATTTTTCCTATTCTATTTGTTTGAACCTAGCATTCACAACAAACCTTACTAACCAATGACTAGGGATGATAGCATTCCATATCATTTGATAGCAGCACTAAGAATCTTGAAAACAATTAAAACAAAACTAACAATTGAGATAGCCAATTAAAAATCTTTGTATCATTAATCCCCTTTAAATCATAAATGCATGATTGTCACTTTACATACGCAAAAAGATTTAAGTACTTCTTGTTCTAATTGTTCCGGACAATTACGGATCAAGAACAAATAGATAGTCAGAGGAAGTAGAATATAAATAAGTTGTCAATTTAGTTAACATTCAAAATCCAAAAAATTGAATGCAAGAAATAATGATTACTTGAATGTAAAAGATTATGAAACTATGAACAAAACCTCACTAAATATATTGGCATTAACACATCTTGGATTGGGATAGAAGTAGTTTAGCCACTCATGGTAGCAAAACTATTCTAACTTTATTCTAGAATTAAAGAAAAGTACAAGAGAAAGAAAATCTCTAGAAAATGAAGGTAGCAAACTCATTCTTCTAAGTTCACTTGCCCTCCTATTATAAACTTCTTCTCTAACAACCTCCCAAAAGACTTCCTAGAATCTCTCCAACAAATCTGAAGTTTTTAAACTTTTGATTTCTAACTAATTATCCAACCAACCATCCTATCTAATGCTAACAAATGTCTTCAAATCAATTCTAACTTGAATTACAAAAGTTGAAATCGAAAGAAAAATTCACGCCTTGAAATTTCAGCTCATCAACCCTTTATCTCTGCTCAAGACGTGGTTATGTGCATTGTGCATCTTCTTGAGTTTCACCTCCAAAATAGAAGACTCCTTTCTTTAAGGCGTGATCTCTGTTTATTCAAAATAGTCTTCTATTTGCTCCAAAATTCTTCTCCAAAAATCGTCTAAATTTTCATTAAATTCCATCTTTTGCCTTAGTCCATCAATTTCACTCCTGATACGAAAAACACCTCAAATGAGCCATTTTCATATCAATAAAAGCATTAACATCATAGGTTTGCTTCTATTAAATGGTAACAAATTAAACCCTATCAAGCATGAAATCCATGAACTTAGATTTGATCTCGACATCCACAATAAGATTGGATGTATAATGATATAACAATGTTGTTCTAGGAATTTGGTGACTGGAAACATAAAGGATATCTTCTTGTATTTTTGTATGTTAGTTTATATTATATATTTTAATAAATTGACATAAATCTTGTAATTTGCATTAATATTTATAACTTTGATATTTTTTCATTATAATAAATTTTCATGCTAAGAGTTCACCTTTTATTATTAGGATATGTTTATTTTAAATTTTTAGTATAGAAAAATAAAAAATAATATAAAATTTTATTAAAATATTGGGTTGATAGTACTTAAAAAAAGGAAACTTAATACTCCTTCCATTCCAAAACAAGAGTCAATTTCTTTAATATGAAATTCATAAATTATGATTATGAAATTCTTCTCCTCTTCTCTCTTCTCCTCTTCTATATTATTCCTACGTAGATTCTTCTCCTTCATGGTTTTTGCATTCTAATTTTCTTTTATCTAAGGTTTTGTCATCATCATGTAAGTTTTTCTACATATTAATATCTAGTTTTGGTATTATATATTGTCTTTTGATACATGATCATAAATCATTGATTATGTTTTTTATTATTATTTTCCAAGAAAAAAGAAGAAGATTTTTCTTTCGCATGTTTGTTGCTTTTATATATTTAAGTATTTGATTTTTTAAAATCTATTAGGCCACTTTAATCATATTTTACTGATAGTCTTCAATTAGGAGGAGTAATATTGGGTTTTGCCTAAACATTTTAATTTTCTAATTTTTGTTTTTGAATCATAAAATCATAAAACTTAGATAAAAAATTAGTAAACTTGTATAAAATTTTATATAAAAATTACTATATAGAAATAATAATATCATGGACTAGTATTTAGGGTCAAACTTTTGTATTCAATTCTCTAATTGATAGGCTTTCACTTTTTATATTCCATCAATTAGATTGAATCCAATGGTGAATAGGACGATGGCTATTAGGGCAATGGATTTTCATTATTTATCCATGAATTTTTATTCAAAGGGAAGATAATAGCATTTGAACCTTTTTTTTCTCATGGTAAAGTCAATGCATAGAATTATTGGAGAAAAGATATGGATTGAGTCAATGCATACGTGCATATAGATTGGAAAAAGATACATGTATTCAAAAGAGATAAGATAAATTAGAAATTGGCATAGATATAAATTCTCACACTAATGTTTGTCCTGTACCCAAGTTAATGAACGTGGTAAATTATTATTTTTGTAATCGATTAATCACTTTTTCTTGTCAATATTTAATTACTATTTTACTGACTTTTGCCAATATTATGTCATTATACCATCGATTCCATGCATAATTGTCAAGAAAATAATTCGAGAATTCTGAATATTTATCAATGTTTGGATAAAATAAGAATATCTATTGGAAAATTAATATAATAGTGAATCTCAAATATATTTTAAATATAATTTATTTGGCATGTATATCTATCATATTATTCCTTTTATTTTATATTAATGATAGAGACAATTCTTTTGGTCTTCCAATCAAAATATAATTTGAAATTTATTAATTTTGTCAATTGTAATATATAATAATATTTAAACCAAAATATTAATTTTATAATAATATTTTAGGTACAGACATATTTTATAGTTTATAAAGAGTTTATGCATTAGTACTATCACAATTATTTTCTCTACTAATAAATAATGAAAATTAAAAAGAATGTATAAAAATCAAAGAAATAAAATATGAAGAAAATATAAAGAATTAGTGTAATAAAAATTAAAAATATAAAGAAAATTAAAGAAATATAAGTAGGAAGGAAAATGTGAAAAGGTGATTTTAACAACAAATGTATAGATAAACTTATATTTTCATTTAAAAAAGAATAATAATGATGATGTCAATAATTTAGTAGCAAATTTGAAATCTAAAAAATCATGATTTAGGATGAAATTAAACCACAACTCAAAAAATTTAATGAGAAAAATAGAAAATTAAATATTTTTAATTTTAATAAATTAGGAATTTGAATAGATACAAGTTTTGAAGTAATTTTTAAAAGTAAAACTAATAATAATTAAAATAGAAGATCACATAACTAATATTTAAAAAATAAAAATATATGAGAGTTAAAAGAACAAAAATTAATGAAATAAGATTGAAAGTCAAAAATATGTTTCTTGAACTAAAATCTGAAAGAAGTAATTAGAATAATAACTTTTAGTAAGAAATTAGAATACTGAAATGTTGCACTTATTTTTCCTATTTTAGGAAAATTAAACTGAAACAAATGCAGGAAAGTAATCAAATTACTTTTCTAAACCAACCAAACACTGGAATTTAAAAATAAAAAAATAGATTACTTTGCAATTTCAAACCAACCAAACATTCAGATTTAAAAATAAGAAAACATATTAGTTTCCAATTCAAGATTCCCTACTAACCAAATGGGGCCTAAATGGTATATTAATATGTTGTATCTTCTAAGTTTAAAATAAATTGTACTAAATATAAAATACACTTTTTTAGGATGGATGGAGTATTAAAATTAAGAGTAATGATAGAGATAGTAACAAATCATAGTTACTTTATATAGTAATCGACATGGCAATCATGAAAAGACAAAATTATCCTTCATTATTTTGTGTTTTGTAATGAAAATGAATGGATAATTTTGTCTTTTATGGTTGCCACGTCACTATACAAAGTCACCGTGATTTGTCACTTTCTATCATTACTCATTAATTAATATATGGATGAAATTGATACTAATAGTATATATACTAATATAAATCACAAGATTTATACCAATTTATTAGAATGTGGAACACCATAATGAAATACAAAACGTGTGATAGGAGATCCAATAAAGATGATTTCATGAACATTCTAATACCATTACATACAACATAATTTTCAAATTCACACTTCCAAGCACTTATTATAATTATTATTATTAGCCCAAAAATAAATTCTTAGATTTATTTAGAGGAGATATTTGTGGGAATGCAAGCTAAAGTAAGATTTGATTTTCAAGGTGATTGTGACTAACATAAAAAGACATGCCTTTTTGGAATAAGCTTTAATCATTAATTTTTTCAAGATAATAAAGGAACATCGTACAAGATACGGATTACAAATTGGACTCATCACAATTTTCAACCTTATCTTCTTTTTTTCCAAACGATAGTAGATTAAAAAGCACAATGGCAAATGTACAAGCCACGAGGCGTAGAGAGTTTCGTGGTGTCACTCATCAAGAAAAGACTATAACCCACGAAAACAAACGCCCACAAAGGGCAAAATTCGAAGGGCAACCGACGAAGCGGAAGAAAAAGAAAAAGAAAAACAAAATAAACCCGATCGACGGGAAGGGTTGACAACCTAAACGACCTAAGTTCAACTGAATTTAAACCCGCACATGACGGAATGGTTGAAGACTTGGACAACTTAGGAACAACCCAAAGTACCAAAATACAATTATCTTTGAGGTGGAGTTTTCACTGTTAAATAATATAATAATTCTTCATTAATAAAAACTCGATTATTTTTCCTAGCATAATTCTAATAGTTTTCGTATATTACTACCTTTGTCCCAAAAAATCCAATTTTAAAAAAATTATTCCAATAAAAGAGTCAACTTTTAATATAAAATTCTTATATTACAATTATTAATAACAACAATGCATAATCTAAATTAAAAGTAAGGATAAAATGAAAAATTATACATTTAATGATGTATTAAATGTGTTGTACTTTGCAATTTAAAAAAATTTGTACTAAATCAAAAATAGACTATTTTTTAGAATGAATGGAATAGTATTTATTAGGTTTATAGTTCTTTACCAACTTACTAGGCCTTTAGTCCTTTTTTATTTTTAATGTCTTACCAAAATTGACAACTCAATAATAAGTATTTTAGCATTTGTTTACAAGTAGAGATTAAATTGTTTGCAAAATTCAACACTTGATTTATGGATTTTTAGAATTTTTATTTAATTAGGCAAAATTCTTTGATGTTTTGTTTGATTTGATATAAGTACTTTTTCAATCAAGTACTTTTTCTCTTTTTCTTCTATTATTCCTACCATGTGTATATGTTGATTTGGTAATATATCGATAAATTTTTTTATTCTGAAACGATAGTAGATTAAAAAGTACAATGGCAAATGTATAAGCCACGAGGGCGTAGAGGGTTTCGTGGTGTCGTTACTGAAGATAGCGCTATAACTCACGAAAACAAAAGCCCACAAAGGGGCAAAATCCCCGAAGGGCAACCCGACGAGGGGGAAGAAAAAGAAAAACAAAACAAAACAAAATAAATCTGCACTAGACGGGAATGGTTGACAACCTAAACAACTTAAGTTCAACCGAATTTAAACCCGCACAAGACGGGAAGGGTTGAGGACTTGGACAACCTAGGAACAACCCAAAGTACCAAAATACAAAAGCCCGATTATATCGGGACACTAATACTATACACAAGTAATGCTACGCATCTCAAGTGGCCCACTACTAAGGGCCTGTGGTGTAAGAAACTAGAACTAAATCTCTAACTCGCACCTCAAGCCGTGGCGTGAATCCAACCTGCAGACGTTGAATAGCGTCGCCCCCCAACTACTGCCGCAAGCGTTGAATAGCCAGATGGATCTGTCGCCCCCCAACTACTGCCGCAAGCGTTGAATAGTCAGACGGATCTGCTACTACCGTATGGAGAGACCGCAGCACAAAAAAAAATCAAATTTGGAACCGTTGCTGTCAGAGCTACGATTAGCAGCTACATATTCGGCTTTCACTGCAAAGTCGCACGCACTCTAAAGGATTGTTGGGAGCAAAGCCTTCCGCAATTATTCATTATCATTGATAAAATTATTAAATCCTCAAGATTGATTTGTGCATTGAACTTTGAATACAATAATTTGAATTTTGTGTGAATTGTATTGCTATCGATTACAATTCCTTACTAGCCGATTGATAGAGTCAAAATCGTATGAATAAGACTAATGATATATAAAATAAAAATCTCTCATATAAAAAAACAACTATAAATAAGACTAACGATACATATAATAAAAAAATCTCTCATATAAATAACAACAACGACTAACCTTTATCCTATTATGGAGGATTGATTATATGAATCATTTTATTAAAACAAGTATTTTTAATAAATTTTTTCCAAATCTCTTTAAATCTTTCGCTTTCCCTTTTAATTTGAGTTATTAGTCCTTTAGTCTAGGTTTTCATCTTCCTTTTAGTACTAGTGCAAAAGTCTTTTACACACATTTCCAAATTAGTTTAAATATGTTTCTCTCATTTTTTCATCTATTGGATTATTCCTACTTCTTTTCTTCCCCTAATACATTTATTGCTTATTTTACAATCTAGTATAACCACATATTCATCTTAGTATTTTCATTTATGTTACTTTTATTTTCTATTCATGTTCATGGTTAGTGTCCTAACATCTAATCCATAAATAGTTGATGTTAAGTAGTAAGTGCCCTAAACATTTGATTCATAAAATAGTCATTAAGTTAGCTATACAATGTGAATTAGAATTTTTCACTAGTATCATGTTAATTATTAACTATTTATGGTTGGTTTTATGGTTGTTTTATAATGTTATAAAATAGTCATTAAGTTAGCTATACAATGTGAATTAGAATTTTTCACTAGTATCATGTTAATTATTAAAAACTTTTCACAAGAAATATCATTACTCTTTTTTTTTCATATACTAATATTATTTAGGATGATGAAACTCAAAAGGAGGAAGGTTGTAAGGTTTTTCTATATGTGGGTTTATATTAATTAATGTTGTTTTGAGCTTGGTTTAATAAAGTTAAATATAAAGGCTTTTAATTAGTCTAATGTGAGATTGGCTTGTGTGGATCGTAGATAGCCTGGCAGTGATGAGAGGGGTTAGGATTTAGTTATAAATATCGCTAGATTCCCTCTAACCCTGAATTTTTCAAAAACACTTTTACTCATAAAGTTTACAAGAGAAAGAGGCACTTATCAAATTAGTTCATACAGGATCATAGAGGAGAAGAATCTAGCCAAAATCAATCATATTTTTGCATACAGTGTGGACCAAAAGACTGGTACATGATTCTTCACTTCTATCTCTATATTCTAATTATATATATGTTTTATCTATTGGGGCTTGTGTTGTGTTTAGGCTAACAAAGGTTCAAACATTCTACCTCGTGCAAGGTTTTTGGGAATTTTTTTTTTTGGTTAATTAGTGAACCCTTTTCAAATGTTATATTCCAAGAGAAATCATTTTTTTATCTTTCATAATCTCTGGTAGATTTGTAATTCTCGATCTTAGATTATTGAAGTGCCTAAAATCCAAGGGTTGCAGATTTCCAAATGCAAATAACGTTTAAATTTACTGATTTTTAGTGTACCTAACTTTTTTTCCAAAGATCGATAATTATATTAAATTTTAAAAGTCAACTTGTACAATTAATGTCCTCACAATATTGGGCTCTTCTTAGCTCTAAGTATTGCTAAGACTAACTGACCATAAAGTTACCATAGCATCCTTCCTCTCAAAAAACAAAATAGGTCAAAATAACAAAACAAATCACCATAACTCCTCACGTCATGTTCCACATTCTATACATCGTGCCCCACTAATTACAAGTTAGCCACGATCTACATGATCATAGCTAACTCCTATTTACTTCATAGAACTCTAACCAAGCATTCCTCGCCATCGCTACTATTTCCTCCGCTCTACCATTCTCTCTGAAAAACCCAACCATTCCGAACCCTTCTATAGCATCCACATAATGTAGGTTGTAAATCGTGCTCGTTCCTTCCAATTATTCTCGCCTTGCCTAGAACACAAATCTTGCCACCATCTTTGAAATGTATCCTGTTGTCTCGGGCTTAGTCCAACCTAGCCGAGCGAGTTCCAAACCAACTTGGCACGAGAACAATTAAACATCATATGCTCGAACGTCTCCTCCTCTTATCCACACAATGGACACAAAGCCTCCACTGCACTTTCCTTTGGTACAACTTGGCATTTAGTGGCAAAATATTGTGACAACATCTCCATACAAAATGTTTTACCTTACCTACCACTTTCGACTTCTAAGTAGCCATCCATATACGTGCCTTCGCTCTCTCGTATTACTACATTCGGGTTGTTGTTCGCATGTTGCCCTCCTATAACAATTGATGATAAATTTGGCGAACTAAATATTCCCGATCATGAGTACCTTTTTGTACCTCGAATTAGCCTTCTAACCCCTATCCAACCCTTCCATAGCCAAGACGTATTTTTCTTCTCTCATTAACAACAATGATCATTGGAAAAATAATTGGCTTTCATGACTCGCTCATCAATAAATCCGGTTGAGACATAACAAGCGAGACTTGTTTAGCAAGCAAAGCATCATTGAGCAGTTGAAGATCCCAAAACCCAACCCTTCCTCCTTCTTTGCCTTACTAAGCTCTTGCCACCTTTTCCATGGATCTTACATCTCGCATCCTTTCGTACACCACCAAAAATTTCGTAATACAACAAATTTCCTACACACCTCAACCGGAAGTTTAAAACACCCCATCACATACGTTGGCAAAACATTCACCATTGATTTGATAAGAATCTCTTTGCTCGCCAAACTCAAAGATTGAGTTTTCCGATTTTGAATTCATCGCACTTTCTAAATAATAAAATTAAAAACCTCTTTTTTCAACCATTCAATCCTCATACGAAGCCCCAAATAGCGAGTATTCAATTATTCCTTCACCCCACCCCCACCCCAAACATTTGACAAATCTCACTCCTTCGCCTGGAAAACATTATGACTAAATAATCATCAAGACTTATCCAAATTAATTTCTTGGCGAACCTTGACTATACGATGGAGAATACATTGCAAAACTTGTGCTTGATTTACATCCGCCTCATAAAATAACAAAGAATCATCAAAAGAACAAATGTGTAATGATAGGCCCATTCCTACTAGCTCGCATCCCCTAATACTCCCACAACCACTAGCTCTTGTAATAAGATAAGATAATGGCTCAAATGATAAGAAACAGATACGGTGAAAGAGGATCCCCTTGACAAATACTTGAGTTGGCTTAATGTACCCACATAGATCACCATTAATATTAATGGACAAAGTATTAATACACATGCATTGCCTAATCCACATAATCACTCCCCATGCAAACTCCATTTTCCTCATGACTGCTCACAAAACCTCCACTCCACCCGATCATAAGCCTTAGCCATATCTATTTTTAAAGCCATATACCCTTTCCTTCCTTTCCTCATTGAATTCAAAGTATGCACCCCTCATGAGCTATAACCACATTATCAAGAATTTGGCGTTAGAATAAATGCTTATTGATTAGACTAATACACTTATGAAGGCACACTTAATTCCTTCATCAAGATTTTAAAACAATCTTATAGACCACATTATACAAGCTAATGAGTCTATATTGTGATATAGACACGGGAGACCAATTTTAGGTATCAATGTAATCAAAGTATGATTGAATTTCCTAAGTAATTTCTTACTATGAAAAAACTCCTTCACAACACCGATAATATCGGTTTAACTTCACTCCAATAAGTTTGAAAAATAAAGGAGTCATACCATTAGGTCTAGGAGCTTTATGAAGATTCATTTGGAACAAAGCCGTTTGAATTTCATCTTCCACAGTCTCATCGAGTTCTATTCATGGCACGAGTGATAGTTTGAGGTAACCCTTCAAGCAAAGACAGACGAACGTTGAGTAGAAGTATATAGCTTATCATAATATCCACAATTTCTTCTTCTATCTCCCCTTTAGTGACACACATTTCCATCACTCATTATTAATCGTTCAATATGATTCCTCTTCCTCTTTTGAATGGTCGATGCATGGAAAAATTGGACTTGCTATCTCCTTCTTTCACCATTGATTCCTTGACTTCACGCTGCCAATATCTCTTTTCTTCCTTATACTTATGACGGAGTTGAGTCTTAAATGCATTCCAAATTGTCCAATCTCACCACCACCATTCACTTATAGCCTCCATTTGAGCTTGAAGAGCTTTGATTCTTTTAGCGATTATTTCCTAAATTGAAGCTCCACTTCAATAACTCTAACCGGTATTCGGCAATCTTAGAGTTTAACACATATTGTCTCGTCCCCACTATTCTCTATTCCATGCCGCCACCATTGTATGGTGGAGATCTAATTTTTAATCCATCTGCTATCAAATACAAATCGCTGAGGCCGTTCTTGCTTAGGATCCATCTCCAAAGAATGAATGAATGATCGGAAGCTTGCTTAGCACAATGAAGTACCCTAGCATTTGGAAATCTCAATCTCCACATCGATGAGCCAAAGAATCTATCAATCATTTCTCCACAAAACCATCTCCAACCTTATTATTACTCCAAGTAAATGGATCACGACATACCCAAGATCCACTATCTCTAGTTTTTCGTACAAAGCTATTAAAAGAATCACAACTGTGGTCCATTCTAAGCCTTTCCCCTCTTCTCATATAGAGACACTATGTCATTAAAATCCCCCCATCTTATAATCCACCAATCTCCCCATTTTTTCCTCTCATTTTTCAAATAACTCCAAGTTCCTCATCACAGAATCATTACTTGCATAAACAAAAATAGCCCACCTCATCCTCGAATCATCCTCAAGTTTATATTGTAATCAGTACACAAAGGAAGTAGTAACAACATTCATAACCACAACTGAGGCACCCAATATATTAACAACCCCTCGGGTACCCTTAGGCTCAACATGCTCACCACCTATTTTCAAACTTCAATTGCCTAACAACCTTCTCAATAAAAACAGATTTTTGTTTAGTTTCATAAAGAAAAGTATCTCTGGATGCTAGGATATGATCGACTCCCTCAAGTGGAAAATTGTGAAGGCCGCACTCCAAGCCTCGACAATTTCACACCCCAATCTTTATTGAGTTGCTTGGGACCAATGAGGGCTGGTCCTTTTCACCCCATAACCTTGCATCAAAACTTGTGCTGCTTTTCTTGTTTGTGTTTCTTCACGGCTTGATCCTCATAATAGCAATCCGTTTCTCACGGTTCTAACACCTCTAGAAGACAACTTCAATTCCTTTAGGTGCGAGAAAACAATCTTCTCTCCCAACCTCCTCTTCATTTACTAACTCTTTGCCCATTCCTCACTTCATTCCCATTAGCAAAACTTACATCATTATCCTTCACCATAGATTCAAGCCAGCAGAAATTATAGATTCAAAGCAGAAATGATAGAAACCTAGCCATCATTCGGCTCCCAAACTCGGCGTCAACCACGATACTCCTCATGCGGAAAAAGCGAAGTTGAGGAAGAAGCGCAACAAGAGCGGTTGATTAGCGGATTCGGGCCTTCGTTGATTCATGAAGAATGAAAGGAAGGCTCGGTGCACATCTGCATCAACGACCTTCATACATTTAGAATCCCGGACAGACAAAAAACTGAACCAAAAAGCTGGAATCACAATCGAATCGCGGCGGGAATGAGCTCAACTCCAAACTCATAGTCGGCAAAACCTAAGCACCGATCGGCGGTTGCATCATTTCATGTGGAAGCAAAGGTTGCGACGTCTCCCTTGTGTCTTGTATCACCTCCACCGTAGGAAGTAGGGAGAACTCAAAGCAATAGAGAGCAATAAACCGCCAATTTGAGGACAACAATAGAGCAACCAAGCGATTGTTTTTAGCACCCAATTTGCCAACCCTTTTCTATCCAAACAAACCATCTTGATCCAAAGCCAATAGCCAAATTGGCCCTCTCGGTTGATGTCACCTTTTATCCTCACTCATACTGCGACCACACCACTTCTCCCATGCCCAATTCTCCCACAATACACACAAAAATTTGGTAAAAACTCATACTAAAAATCACCCACTGGACTAATGTTGGAGACGCACCATGGTACCACGCACGATGGAAGCTCCAAGTCGATAGTGACAAAGCTCATGAGATGATGACCATGGTGTACCACCTTCAAGAAGCATGACTTCATGAACCATTGGAAAACGCTAGCAATCTGAAACCCCATGGCGAAGTAATCCAATCTTGAGGCAAATGCCAAAAGCGGACCCAAACATCTTGGTGGCGAACTCGACATCATGGCTCAACATTCTCCCCACTCACGCAACACTAAAAACTAATTCTCAAAAGTCCAACCGTGACCCGACAAATACCCTACATCGATCCTCCTTTGAGTGAAACACAAATTGGAAAAAATTAGAAGCCAACTCCCTAGCAGAAAAGGTTTGTGAATTAGCCACACACTTTGGAAAGTGTATTTCAATCCCATAAAATTAACTTGCTTGTCACCATAAACCCGCCCAAGAAACACTTTTCCCCTCCTCCTTACTATCCCTAAGATAATCCACCCCAACTAAACCTCAACCTCTTCCGCAAAAAAAGTCAAGCCGCTTCATCAAAGCATCCATCAGATCGCAATCAAGAGTGCCGAAGTCATCACCGTAGCTCCAACCAATAAGCGAGACACTAGCTGCTACTCCTACGCCTAACAGCAAGAAACCTTCCGTCTTAAGCAAGAGACTCCAAGTCAAGCGGTCAACACACAAGGAACGTGGAAATCGCTCACGATGAACTTAAAATCGCCTAAGGATTTTAAGACTTTAGCCTGATGTACCTAACTTTTTAAATGTGGTTTTTGTCATTAACCCTTTAAGATGACTCATTTGAGTTTTTAGAGATTAAATCACAAATTTCATTCTCCATATTTGTGCTAAAGTTCTTTGTAATTTACAATATTTCAAATGATTCTTTTTAGTATTTAACATTCATAAACTTGATCTTTTAAATGATTCTTTTTAGTTATTAACATTCATAATATTTGTAACTTTAAACCTGTTTTTGCATGCTGAAAGTCGGTAGTGAATTAAAAAAAACCGTTTAAAATATTGTGAACTAAAAAGAACTTTAGCGCAAATGTTGAGGACGAAATTTGTGATTTAATCTATATTGATATATATATATATATATATATATATATATATATATATATATTAGAGTAAAATAATGTTACTGTAAAGACAAAAAATCAATTAAAAATTATTTTTAATAAAAAGCAGCCGGGCAAATAGCTTTTTCGTTCCCGAATGCTTTGCTTTTTCTCAATCCTTTTCAATTCCTAAACTTCTCTTTACTTTTTCTTTTTTCCTTTTTTAAAAGTTTTGGTGATCAATAATTCCTCTTGCACGTTTTAAAGATTTCAACTTCTCTTCACCACGGACGATGAATTCAAATGGCAAGACTGGATATGTTCAATGAATTGCCTCAAAATTAGGCTTCAGGACAAATTGAATTTCGGGGAAAATATTTTTCAACTAAAATAGTAGGATATGACAAATTTAAAAAGACAAAATTATCCCTTATTATTTTGTATTTGAGTAATGATACTCTTAGTAACTAATTATAGTAACTTTTTATAATAATTGATGTGGCAAATATAAAAAAACAAAATTCACACATTTCTCTCCTTAAAAAATATAAAATAATAAGGGATATTTTTTTTTATACTTCTCGCATCAGTCACTATTAAAAGTCATTTTTATTTTTTTTATACTTATTACATCAGTCACTATGATTAATCACTAAAAATATTATTACTTTTTTTATATAGATAGTTGCAAGTTAGTTTTTTCAATTCCTATTGGCTTGGAATAGAGATAATAGAAAGTTCAATTTTTGATTGTAAATGTTGTCCTAAAACTATCATCTTCACAAACTTTAATTATAATTAATTCAGCAAGTATATATTTCCCCTCTTATCGTCTATTCAAATTCTTAATGAACCATTATCAAGACAGAAGTAATACCCATTTAGTAAATTGTACTAAATGCACAGAGAAATTAGTGACTCCAACTATATACCCCTCAATCCACAAAAGAGGCAAGAGATAACTCCAAGCTCATTTTAACCATCACATATGGAAAACAAAGATTCATCCCACATGAAATTCTGCACGAGACACCACGATCTGGCCACGTAGGATTTCAATCAACTTTAGCATCATTGCAATGTTGGCCAACTCATTTTGTCACGCCGGCAAATATGTAGTGCCGTCTGGCTAATACATTTTGCCGGGGGAATGTCGGATTCAAGAACATACAAATTATTAATTGAGTACCAAAGTTGAGAGTGTTTATGTTTGGTGAAGATAATCACTCAAAGAAACAGAGCCAACATAACTTTTAATCTTTGGATTATAACTTATTTGAAAATTTTTGTATTGAAATGTGTACAAATTTTGGTGGGAATTTTTTAGTAGAAAAAAGTATTTGGAAGGGAAAAAAAAAAGAATTTTTTTTTTTAAAATCATGTGAGATAATTTGAGAGGAAAATTTTTGAATTTTATATTTTGAAATAAAATGTGTTTGGATATTTTATTTTTGTTTAAAAAAGTTAACATTTTGTAAATGAAACACAATCCAAACATAAAGTGTTAATTATACATCTTTCAATTTGCCTTTTCTATTTTTTTTTATGTGTAATTATATTGGTAATGACTTTTTATAGTGACTTTTCATAGTAACTGATATAGCAAGTATAAAAATACAAAATTATTCATTATTATTTTATATTTTTTAAAAATGGTAATAAATAAATTTTATCTTTTTATACTTACCACATTAGTCACTATGAAAAGTCACTATAATTAGTCATTAAGAGTATCATTACTCTTTTTTTATATAGATAGTTGAAAGTTTCATCTAAAATTTTTCAATTCCTATTGGCTTGGAATAGAGATAATAGAAAGTTCAATTTTTGATTGGTAAATGTTGTCTTAAAACAATTATCTTCACAAATTTTAATTCTAATTAATTCAGCAAGTATATATTTCCCCTCTTATCGTCTATTAAAATTTTTAATGAACCATTATCAAGATAGAAGCAATACCCCTTTAGTAAATGGTACTAAATGCCAGAGAAATTAGTGACTCCAACTATATAAAAGTTCATCCAATAAAGATGCAAGAGATGACTCCAAGCTCATTTTAAATCATCACATGTGGAAAACAAAGATTCATCCCATATGAAATTCTGCACGAGACACCACGATCTGGCCATGTAGGATTACAATCAATTTTAGCATCATTGCAATGTTGGCTAACACATTTTGTCATGCCGGCATATATGTAGTGCCGTCTAGCTAATACATTTTGCCCTCCCGGCATCTCAGGAGGCATGTTGTATTCAAGAATATACAAATTATTAATTAAGTACCAAAGTTGAGAGTGTTTATGTTTGGTGAAGATAGTCATATAAAGAAAAAGAGCCAACATAAGTTTTAATGTTTGGACTGTGATTTATTTGAGAAATTTTATATTGGAATGTATTCAAATTTTGTTGGAAATTTTTTGATAGAAAAAGTATTTTAAAGGGAAAAATTTTTAAAATTATGTAAGAATAATTTGAGAGGGAAATTTTGAAATACAAAAGTGTTTGGATGTTTTATTTTTATTTGAAAAAATTTAACATTTTGCAAATGAAACACAATCCAAACATAAAGTGTTAATTACACATCTTTCAAGTTGCCTTTTTTTTTTTTACTAAGTAATGATATTCATAATGACTTTTTATAGTGACTTTTCATAATGACTAATATGGCAAGTATAAAAAAATAAAATTATCCCTTATTATTTTGTATTTGAGTAATGATACTCTTAATGAATAATTATAGTAGCTTTTTATAGTGATTGATGTGATAAGCATTAAAAAACAAAATTCATTCATCACCCTTATTAAAAAATGTAAAATAATAAGCGATGATTTTGTTTTTTCATACTTTCCACATCAGTCATTATGAATATTATTACTTTTTGTATTTTTTAAGGAGAGTGATGAGTAAATTTTATCTTTTTATACTTGCCACATCAGTCACTATAATTAGTCACTAAAAATATTATTTCTCTTTTTTTTTATCTAGATAGTTGAAAGTTTAATCTTAATTTTTTCAGTTCCTATTGGCTTGCAATAGAGATAATGGAAAGTTCAATTTTTGATTGGTAAATGTTGTCCTAAAACGATCTTCACAAATTTTAATTATAATTAATTCATCGAGTACATATATCCCCTCTTATGGTCTATTAAAATTCTTAATGAACCATTATCAAGAAAGAAGTAATACCCATTTAGTAAATGGTACTAAATGCACAGAGAAATTAGTGACTCCAACTATATACACGTCAATCCACAAAAGATGCAAGAGATACTCCAAGCTCATTTTAATATACGATAAGAGGGGAAATATATACTTGCTGAATTAATTATAATTAAAATTTTAAACCATCACATGTGGAAAATAAACATTCATCCCAGATGAAATTCTGAACCAGACACCACGATCTGGCCTTTTACGATTACAATCAATTTTAGCATCATTGCAATGTTGGCTAATACATTTTGTCGTGCCGGCATATTTGTAGTGCCGTCTGGCTAATACATTTTGCCCTCCCGGCGTCTTTGGGGGCATGTCGGATTCAGGGACATACAAATTATTAATTGAGTACCAAAGTTGAAAGTGTATATGTTTGGTGAAGATAATCATACAAAGAAAAAGAGTCAACATAAGTTTTAATGTTTGGATTGTGATTTATTTGAGAAATTTTATATTAAAATGTGTATAAATTTTGGTGGAAATTTTTTGCTAAAAAAAGTATTTTTGAGGGAAAATAAAAGGAATTTTTTTTTTAACTCATGTGAAAAGAATTTAAGAGGAAATTTTTGAATTTTAAATTTTGAAATGAAAATATATTTAGATATTTTATTTTTGTTTAAAAAAAAGTTAACATTTTGCAAATGAAACACAATCCAAAGATAAAGTGTTAATTATACATCTTTCAATTTGCCTTTTCTTTATATATATATAGTTGAAAGTTTCATCTTAATTGGTTTCAGTTCTTATTGGCTTGGAATAGAGATAATAGAAAGTTCAATTTTTTATCGGTAAATATCGTCCTAAAACTATCATTTTCCCAAATTTTAATTATAATTAATTCAGCAAGTATATATTTTCCCTCTTATCATCTATTTAGTGAAAAACTTAAACTTTATAATATAAACATAAAGTAGAATTTTCAAATAAATAATTTATTACAAACAATTAAATCGAAATGATTGTGTACCTGATGCGGAAGATATAATTTTGTAAAAATATTGAGAAACATTACCACTTCTATCAAAGATTGGTTTCTCTTTATTAACCTTTTCTTTCTATCACAGACGATTTGATAGAGATGATTTTCTATTACCCTAATAGGTAGAGAGATGACCAATTTATATATCTCTAACCCTTAATTTGGTACATCCATCAAGTACCCAAATAAACAGATTTGTTCTACTATTAAATAAGTAATATGAGCCAATTAGGAAACTATAATTATATTAATATAATTATTAATATATATTTATTAAACCTAACAAGTCGGGCCACAATCTAACATTTTCCCACTTGGCCCAATACTTCAAACTTTATTTCAATATTTAAACATTAACCATACAAAACAAATCTTTTGAATATCTTCATAATTTATTACAACATAATAAATCATATAAGGTGGGTTATGGCAACCATACACTTTAACATTGCACACTCCCTTCCATATACCACTACACTAGTAATTTATCATGTTAGGTATATATCATAAGTGATATATAAACATCATAAGGTCCACAATAATTAATGTCTTATAGACATATTTATTTCTTGTTTAATAATATTAGGTGTACATAATCATAATAAACAAGAAAAATTGCCAATATGTCAGAAACCTTTTATTGAGCTCAAGAGTGTTAAAACATCATTACGTCAACAATCAATACAATAAAAACCCATTCTTTGAATATGTTTCTTAAATGTCTTTGATTGCAAGTGACTCGTGTATTTTAACCACTAATTACAAGTCCTGTAATCGTAGTATAATTACAGTATCGTCCACGCGAGGTGAACAATTACCGGTTGAGCAATATTAATACCTATTATCTAGATCAACATGCAAAAGAAAAGTGGACGTAGTAATAAAAATCAAGTAAAGCAATATTAAAAACGTTCAACTAAAAGAATTCGGGTAAATAGACTTTAGGATTTGGGATTTCACCAACCATTAATCAGAATTCCATCATATAATTATTTTGTGATAAACATCCTCACAACTATTCACATAATTAAACATTATCCCTTCTCATGGTATAATATTACTATTCAACTAATAATTATGGGACTACTTTCGTGACTCCAAAATTACTATGGATGCATGACGAACAAAAGAATATTGTGTTGCAGAAATTGAGAATTTACTATCGTAATTCACAATTTAAGTCCAGAAGAATTCACAAACTAATATTGATGTCATTTATCGCCTCTTCATCAATACCTTAAACATGCAAATGGTGATCAAGCACTTATAAGAAATAATACCAAATAAATCGGATATTGGATAATACCACAATTATATGAATGAAAATTACGTAATGATGGTTACATCCCAAATTCTAAAGAAAAGAATTTCAGCCACTAAACATGGCTTGCATGAACATAAAATTACGTCTAAACTATCTCTATTGCTTTCTACTCTATTCTATTGTTGTGTGTATTGTGTCCCTTTTACTAATGCTAGTCTCTCCATTTATACTTGTTCGGTCCATGAAGATTAGAAGTCAATATTGTGTAGGACTGCTCGTTCGATCCAAATGATCCGATTTGCATAATCCTTTCTTTTCCGTAATTCGTCAACTTACTCCATCTTTGTGGCATGAAAAGTTACATGCCATGGCATTAGCATCCAAGTCTTTCTTTACTCCACCAAAAATCGTGACTTTCCTTTTGACGCAAACAATCTTTTCGCCTTATCTTTGTCCAAGCGCTTTTCTTCCTACAAAATAGCAAATCAAGCTAGATAAGGCTAAATTCTCCATAATTGGATAAGATAACAGAAATATCTTAACTTAGTAGTTATCATTTAATTCACTTATCAAAAAGCCCTTAGTTAAAAGATCTACAATCATAAGATCCGTCCTAATATATTTAATACACACTTTTTATTTCTAAACTTCCTTATTTATGGCAAAATATTTCAATTCCATATGTTTAGCACCTCTAGAGTACTTGTCATTTTTGAAGAAAAAAACTGTTGTAGAATTATTACAATAAATTTTTAGCAGCTTAGTACTGGTGTCGACAACTCCAAACCCTAAAATAAAATTCCGCAGTCATAATGCATGGATTGTAATTTCAAAAAAAGTTACAAATTATGCTTCCATAATGGATGAAGCAATGACAGATTGTTTGGTACTTATCCATGAAATTGCTCCTTCTGGTAATAGAAGCAAATAACCAAGCATTGACTTTCTACTATCAATGCATCCAACAAAATTTGAATCCGAGTATCCAATCACTTCTAATGGATTAAATCTTCTATACATGAGCATATAGTCCTTTGTTCTTTGAAAATATCTTAATACTTTTTATACCAGGATTACTTTCATATTTGCCTAGCATTCCGACTGCGAAGCTAATATCGAGTTTTGTGCATGTTTGCAAATACATCAAGTTGCTAACAACAGAAGCATATGGAATAGATTCTATTTCTTTACATTCCACATCATTTTTTGGACATTGCATAAGACTAAATTTTTTGCCATTTTGTATTGGGACAACTCCTGTAGAATATTTGTTCATATTAAATCTCTCAAGAATTCTTTCGATATATTCTTTTTGAGATAATCATACCAATTCTTGTGATATATTTCAGAATATCTCCTATCACAAAGGATGCCTCTCCTGTATCTTTTATTTCAAAATTTTTAGAGAGAAATTATTTAGTCTTATACAACATGCCCAAATCATTAGTAGCAAGTAAAATATCATTAACATATAGGACTCGAAATACAAACTTACTCCCACTGATCTTTTGATAAATACACCGATCAACAGTGTTTTTTTAAAAAACCAAAAGATGTTATGCTATCAGTAAATTTAATATACCATTGTCGGAAGTTTGTTTAAATCCATATATTAACTTCTTAAATTTACACACCATATAACCCTTTCCTTCTATGGAAAAACCTTCAGGTTGAACTATATAAACTTCCTCCTCAAGATCTCCATTCAGAAAGTAAGTTTTCACATCCATTTGATGTAGTTGTAAATCATATTGAACCACTAATGCCATAATTATTCTTAATGAGTCTTTCTTTTGAGACAGGTGAAAATGTTTCTTTGTAATCAACACCATCCTTTTGAGTATAGTCCTTGGCAATGAGTCTGGTTTTATATCGTTCAATATTCCCATTCGAGTCACGTTTGGTTTTAAAGACCCATTTGCATCCGACTCTTTTAGATCCTTCTAACAAATCAACGAGATCTTAAACTTTTTTTTGTGTCATTGAGCTCAACTCATCTTTCACGGCATCAATCCATTTATCAAACTTATCATTTTCTATGGCTTGTGAAAACGAAATAGGATTCTCATAAATGCCATAACCAAATTCTGACTCTTGCAAATAAACCACATAATCATCAGGAATAACTGACCTTCTTGTCCTTATAAATTTATTCAAAACTACTCCACATGGTTCATTAATGTTAGTTGGTTGCAAGTTAGTTTTTTTATGAGGTGCTGCTTCATTCAAATATTGCCTAGGAACATTTTACTCTTCCAATACTGGATTAATATTTGATATAGATGTGGATATTGGAACATTTATGGGTAATGGAGCATTAACCCTTACTTCATTAATATCCACCATATGTTTTTCAGCAATCCCACTAACTTTCCCATTTTTAATAATTTTGGCATTAACAGTTTCAATAATTTTTGGACTATGGTTTGGATAATAAAGCATATACCCTTTAGATTTTTCTGGGTAACCATAAAGTAACAACTAATAGTTCAAGAATCTAATTTTCTTTCATGTGGATTATAAACTTGTGCTTTTACTAGGCAACCCAAACATGTAGGTGCCTCAAACTAGGTTTCTTTCCAATCCATATGATAACTCTATTTTATATAGGGTTTTCTTATTCATTTTGGTTAGAAATTGGCTTGTGTTTTAATTTGTTTTACATATTTTGGCCAAATTATCCTTTGAAAACTCACTCATCTTCCGGAGTTCATAACTCTTTATGCAGACGTCCAAATGAGATGATTCAAGATGATATGGAAAGCTAAGAAAGAGAGCAAAAACTTTCATGAAGAAAGTTTTCTCAAATTCTGGAAGCAAAAGGACCAAAACTGGACAGAAACTTAAAGATTTTTCTGAAATTTTCTTTAGCTACGGGTTTCGAAATTCAGCAGGTACTTCACGGTTTTGTAGCACAATTTGATAGCAACATTCAAGAAGAAGAAGCCTTCTTACTCAGCCAAGTATAAAGTAAAAGAAAGGAATGCTTAGTAACAAAAGGCTGCTACACTTGGACAATAAAGAAGGAAATAAAAAGAAAGGAAGAAGCCGACTTTTGAGTGAAAGCGAGCACATGAGAGCATAACCAACCCAGCTGCATCTTTTTATTTTTCTAAAGAAAGAGTGCATGAGGACAGCAAGAAAGTCTCTCCAAAATGCAGTCTCACATGGGCAAAAACAAAGCTCGGAAAAATCGGGCAAGAACATGGAGAGAAACAAGCAAGCAGTAGAGCATGCACACAAAGAAAGAAAAGAAAAGAGAATCAAGTCACATGAATTGCCAACTACAAAAGCAAAGCTTGGGCTGTTTTATTCTTGAAAAAGAAACCAAGCACATGGCAGCAACAACACCTTCGAGAGCAAGAAAGAAGAGCAAATCCTTGCTTATAAATAAGAAAGCTTACAACGGAGGAAGACATTCCATTTTCACTCATCCAATTTTCAATTTGGAAAGATATTTCTTTCCTTTCTTCCTTAGTTTAGGAGTAGTAGTAGCACCTCCTTCCTGTTTTCTTTCCTTCCTTTAGTTTGTATTCAGTTTTAGCTAGCTTTCTTCTCTGTTTTCTTTTCTTTTCATGAGTTTAGTAGAATTCCAACAACTTCTCTCTGTTTTTCAGAAAATTTCAGCACCCTTTTGGTTTTCTTAGCAGAATTCAGCCATTGTTTGTTGTTCTTCCGGTTGTTGTTCTTCCAGACCACTAAGCTTGATTTGGATACAAAAGAAGCAGCTAAAACTTCTCTTTGGAAGTTTACTGGTGGAGAAGACAAAAGTCAAAGAACAAAGAGGAGTGGCTACCACCTACGGGTTTTGTTGGAGTTTATTTTTATTTATTTTTTAAATTTTCTTTTTGCAATTATGTTTAAGAAATTGGTGTTGTTCTTCTATTTTAATACGCACTAAATTCTTTTTCTACGTTTTCGATGTAGCCTAACTATGAAGTCTTAATATTTTTCTATTAATATAATTTGATTTAATTTTCTATGGTTGAGTATTTATCTTTGTGCTTAATGCTTCTAATTACTTGATCACTAATTAGATGATTTGTTAATCATAACGAATTGGAAGAGGAGTTATGTGTCAAGTTCATTGAGATAAATGCCATAAATTGCATGTAGGATAGGAATATACCTACATGGTTTGTGTAGTCGCTATATGAGAATCCATAGAAATTAATGACTTCATAATTGTTGTAATTCACATAGGAATATAGTGAATTAGCAATTAGGAGGATTTTTATTAGATCTCGGGAGGGACTAGTAAATAAATTAGGGAATCTCGACTATCAACCAGGAAATTAAATTAGATTATAGAAATAGATGAATATTAAGATGGAATAGTTATGGTGAAATCGAAAACCCTAGAACTTTAGCTAATTTGATTCATTACTTTACTTAACTTTGCTTTGCTTTGTTTTAAATTTAGTTTTAATTCAAGTTTTAAATTCAGTTTTAATTTAGTTTATTCATAAAATATATTTTTATCATTCAAATAAAGGTAGAATTAACTAAATTTCGGTAGTTGATAAACAATTAGTCCTTGTGGGATCGATAAAATTATATTCACTTTATATTACTTGTTAACGATCACGTGCACTTGCGTGTGAAATCAACCAACAAGTTTTTGGCGCCGCTGCCGGGGACTAATTTGATTTTATTAATATCGATACCAAGTAGTTCTACCTTTAATTTGAACTTTTATTTACTTTTGTTCTTTTATCTTGTTAGATATTATTCCGTGGTGCATGAGAAGGTTTGGAAGTGATAATCTCCTCCCATTGGATCCAGAGATAGAAAAGACTTGTCGTTTGAATAGAAAGGAAAAGAGAGGAACTTCTGCACAATCTCATAACACTATGGCTGAACATGAAGAGAATGCTATCCCGGTCGCTAATGCCAACACTAGAGCATTACGTGACTATGCTTTGCCTACTGCCACATATGATCTCCACAGTGTCATACCTCCAACTGTTGCGGCAAATAATTTTGAATTGAAGTCAGGCATAATCCAGATGGTTCAAGCTAATCAATTCTTTGGGTTGGCACATGAGGATCCTAATGCTCACTTAATCAATTTTCTTGAGATCATGCTACATTGAAAATGAATGGTGTCTCTGATGATGCCATTAGGCGAGGCTTTTCCCATTCTCCGAGGATAGGGCCAAGAGTTGGTTGCTTTCTTTGCCGCAGGAGCAATCACCACGTGGGACATGTGCGAGCGAAATTTTTGACAAAATATTTTCCACCCACCAAAGCGCAAAGATGAGGAATGAGATCACCACATTCACTCAAAATGAGATGGAATCACTTTACGAAGCATGGGAGAGGTACAAAGATTTCTCGCGAGCATGCCCTCATCACGGTATTCAGTTGTTCTGATTCTGGACTTTTATAATGGGTTGACTCAATCAACCAAGATACTTCTAGATCTTTGCTGCGGGAGGTTCACTAATGGGGAAGACATATGAGGCTGCTTATACATTGTTGGATGAAATGGCATCTACAGACTACCAATGGTCTTCAGGGAGATCCACTCTACCGAAAAATCATGGCAACTATAAGGTTGATGCCCTCACTGCACTATCAGCCCAGGTTGCTACACTGTCAAAGCAACTTAGTTCAATCACTGCAAATGCCATCCATATTCCTCCAGAAGCTTGTGATTTTTGTGGTGGACCTCATTCTAGTGGTGATTGTCAGGTGGGAAATCCTTTTGCCCCATCGCAGAGGGAACAAGCTCAGTTTGTGGGGAATTCTAATAGACAGTATAATCCATACTCCAACACTTACAATCAGGGATGGAGAGATCATCCCAACTTTTCTTGGAGAAACAATCAGCCTGCTGATAAACCCTATGGATTTCAGCCTCCACAGCCACTTCAACCGCCAGCACAAAAAGTGTCTTTAGAAGATGCTCTTGCTCAATTGAGCTTGAACACATCTCGATTCATGACTAAGGCCCGAAGCCACATTGCAAAATCGATCAGATCCATCCAAATTTGGAGGTTCAAGTGGGACAACTTGCGACATTAAATTCTAGACCACAAGGGTCTTTGCCTAGTAACACGGAAATCAACCCTAAGGAACATGTGAAGGCAATTAAGCGAGAAGTGGCAAGAGTTGCACGAACCGGAACCACGAGAAAGCGAGAACAAGCGGGGAAGCCTGGACGGAAAATCGGGAGAACAAATTGAAGAAGTCGTGAAACCCACATCAAAGTTGTTTCCAGATAATCCACCCCCTTATGTGCCACCGATGCCATATCCTCAGCGATTTCAGAAGCAAAAGCTAGAGAAGCAATTTTCTAAATTTCTTGATGTTTTTAAGAAATTGCATATTAATATTCCTTTTGCTGATGCTTTGGAACAGATGCCTAGCTATGTGAAGTTCATGAAGGAGATCCTCTCCAACAAAAGAAAGCTAGAAGAATATGAGACTGTTGCACTTACTGAAGAGTGCAGTGCCATCCTGCAGAAAAAGCTTCCTCCTAAGCTTAAGGATCCAGGGAGTTTTACTATTCCTTGCACTATAGGAAATTCTAATTTTAATAAGGCCTTGTGTGATCTTGGTGCGAGTATTAATCTTATGCCTCTCTCTGTTTTCAGGAAACTTGGCTTAGGAGAAGCCAAACCCACTACAGTCACATTGCAATTGGCAGATAGATCACTCAAATACCCAAGAGGTGTTATAGAGGATGTGCTTGTCAAGGTGGACAAATTTATCTTCCCAGCTGATTTCATTGTACTTGACATGGAAGAAGACCAAGAAATTCCTATTATTCTTGGTAGACCCTTCTTGGCTACGGGAAGAACCCTAATTGACGTGCAAAAAGGGCAATTAACCATGAGGGTTCAAGATGAGCAAGTCACTTTCAATGTCTTTAAAGCATTGAAATTTCCGAGTGAGATAGACAATTGTATGAAGGTGGATACAATTGATGATTGCACTAAAGAAAAGTTTCAGGCAAGCCATCCAAAGATCCCATGGAAGCATGCGATGGGGATGAGAATTACGAAAATCCAAAGGTAGATATATGCTCCAAACAACTAGAGATCTTGCTTTGCATTCATCAAAAGGCCATTTGAAGACCTTGGAAAAGGTGGGGCTGAATCAATACCTTCATTGAGAAGCCACCACAGTTAGACCTCAAGCCCCGCCTAAGCATCAAGTATGCATTCCTAGGTGAGTCCTCTACTCTTCTGTTTTATTTACGCATATCTGAATGAAGAGCAAGAGGATAAATTGCTAAGAGTGTTGAGGAACATAAATCGGCATTAGGATGGACTATAGGCGACATAAAGGGGATTAGCCCTTCAATTTGCATGCATAAAATTTTGATGGAAGAGAACTATAGGCCATCTGTAGATCACTGCGTAGATTAAATCCTAACATGAAAGAAGTGGTGAGAGTTGAGATATTAAAACTTTTGGATGCGAGGATTATTTATCCTATTTGAGATAGTGTATGGGTGGAGTCTGTTCAAGTAGTACCTAAGAAAGGAGGGTTTCTTGTAGTTGAGAATGAAAAAATGAATTGATCCCTACTAGGATAACTCTTTGGATGGAGAGTATGCATTGATTATAGGAAGTTGAATGACCACTGGAAAGACCACTTTCCTTTGCCTTTTATTGATCAAATGCTTGATAGATTAGTGGTTACTTTTATTATTGTTTTTAGATGGTTATTCAGATATAACCAAATTTCAATAGCCCAGAGGACCAAGAAAAGACCACCTTTACATGCCCCTGGTACATTTGCATATAGAAGAATGCCATTTGGTTTGTGTAATGCACTGCTACTTTTCAAAGATGTATGATGGCAATTTTTACGACATGGTGGAACGTTTCATTGAAATATTTATGGATGATTTTTACGTGTTTGGTTCTTCTTTTGATTCATGCTTATCTAACCTTAAACTTGTGCTTAAACGATGTGAAGACACTAATCTAGTCTTGAATTGGGAAAAATGTCATTTTATGGTTCAAGAAGGAATTGTGTTGGGTCATAGAGTGTCTGCAAAAGGGATTGAGGTTGATAGAGCTAAAATTGAAATCATTGAAAAATTACCACCACCTACAACTGTCAAAGGGGTAAGAAGTTTTCTAGGACATGCTGGATTTTATAGAAGGTTCATAAAAGATTTTTCTAAAATTACAAAACCTTTGTGTAATCTTCTTGAAAAAGATGTTCCTTTTAAGTTTACTGCTGATTGTCTACGAGCTTTTGACTTGTTAAAAAGTGCCTTAGTATCAGCTCCCATTATTGTTGCTCCATCTTGGGATTTACCTTTTGAGTTGATGTGTGATGCAAGTGACTATGCAATAGTGCGCTTTGGGTCGTGAAAAGGTAAGATCTTTCATGCTATATACTATGCTAGTAAAACTCTCAATGATGCACAATTGAATTATGCTACCACCGAAAAGAGTTATTAGCGGTAGTATTTGCTTTTGATAAATTCAGATCATACTTAATTGGCTCCAAAGTTATTGTTTATACTGATCATTCTGCCATTAAGTATTTGCTAGTTAAAAAAGATGCAAAGCCTAGGTTGATCAGATGGGTCTTGTTGTTACAAGAATTTTGATTTGGAAATCAGAGATAAGAAGGGTAGTGAAAATGTAGTTCTTGATCACCTATCTCGTTTAGAACCTCAAGCCAAGATTGATGAACCACAAGCGGTGATAAATGAGATCTTCCCGATGAGCAATTGTTCAAGATTGCTAAGGTAAGTTTCCTTGGTTTGCTGATTTTGCAAATTATTTGGTCACTAATGTGCTTCCTTTAGATTTATCTAGCCAACAGAGAAAGAAATTCTTATCGATGTGAAGCATTATTACCGGATGAGCCTTTTTGTATAAATTATGTTACGACCAAGTAATACGGAGGTGTGTTCCGAAGAGGAAATACAAAGCATTTTGCGGATTGCCACTCTTCCGAATATGGTGGTCATTTTGGAGGCAATAGAACTGACTAAAATTCTTCAATGTGGCTTTTATTGGCCAACAATATTCAAGGATGCACAATCTTATGTAGTGCGTGTGATCGATGCAGAGAACAGGAATATTTCAAGGAGACATGAGATGCCTCTCACCAATATTCTAGAGGTTGAACTATTTGATGTGTGGGGTATTGACTTCATGGGACCATTTCCTCCTTCATACAATAACCTCTATATTCTTGTGGCTGTCGATTATGTGTCCAAATGCGTCGAAGCGACTCCCTTACCTACCAATGATGCAAAAGTGGTAGTAAACTTTTTGAGGAAAAATATTTTCACTCGTTTTGGGACTCCTAGAGCAATCATCAATGATGAGTGTACTCACTTTTGCAATAAATTGTTAGCTGCTCTTTTGGCTAAGTATAGGGTAAACCACAAAATTACACGCCTATCATCCCCAAACCGGTGGCAGTGGAGATATCCAATAGGGAGTTGAAACGGATTTTGGAGAAGGCAGTGAGTTCTAATAGGAAAGATTGGTCTCTAAGCTTGATGATGCTTTGTGGGCATATAGAACAGCTTTTAAAACACCTATTGGTATGTCTCCGTATCGATTGGTGTATGGTAAAGCCTGTCACTTACCTGTGGAGTTGGAACACCGGGCTTACTGGGCCATCAAGCATCTTAACTTTGACTTGGCGACAGGTGAAAAAGATTACTCCAATTAAATGAGATGGATGAATTCCGTCAAGGGGCATATGAGAATGCTAAGATGTATAAGGAGAAAACAAAGGCTTGGCATGACAAGCACATTTTGCATAGAGAATTTCATCCGGGCCAGAAGGTACTCCTATACAACTCAAGGTTGAAATTATTCCCTGGGAAACTTCGATCGAGGTGGTCTGGACCCTTTACAGTTGTGCAAGTGTTCCCATATGGCGCTATTGAAATTCAAAGCGAAGATAGAAGGTTCAAAGTAAATGGTCAGAGACTCAAGGCTTATATCGAAGGTGGAGTGGACTTTCAAAAGTGCATTATCACCCTAGTGGATGCAAATTGAGGCGAACAGAGAAAGTCCGGCTGAAGACTATAAAGCAAGCGCTACTTGGGAGGCAACCCAAGTTCTTTTACCTTTATTGCTTTTATTTTGTTATTCTTATTATTCTTATTATTCTTATTTTTGTCTTATTAAAAAAGAAATAAAATAAAAATTATTTTTACTATGTGAAATTCTGCTTTTTCTTTGCACTCTGAAGAAGAATTCGGTTCAAGGCCTTTCCATTGAAATTTTGTGCTGAAATTTTACAGAAAGGTAGAAGATTTAACTGGGTTCATATCCACAAAATTTCAGAATTTTGGAGCTGTTTTGGTACCTGAACGAAATTCATCTTCAACGATTGTTCAAAGCAGGGCAGTTTCTCACTTTTCGTTTTCTTATGTTCT
This sequence comes from Gynochthodes officinalis, assembly GCA_020080225.1. Lineage (NCBI taxonomy): Eukaryota > Viridiplantae > Streptophyta > Magnoliopsida > Gentianales > Rubiaceae > Gynochthodes > Gynochthodes officinalis. The sequence goes on along the minus strand of CM034620.1, from coordinate 31,277,077 downwards.
CTTTAGTTGCTATACTTGATCTTGCTCCTTGTTGCATTGAGGACAATGCTAAATTTTAAGTTGGGGTGGGGTACATGAACTTTTAAATTTTTGTCCAAAGATTGCTAGTTATCAATTGTATAAGCTTGACATTTTGATATCTTCTTTTCCTCACTCTTTTGATACTCATTTAGAATAATTTTGAGTTATATGCATTAGAGATTTGGGTTGGAATGTATGAATGAGGCAAGTATGATTAGGCTTTGTCTTTAAAATTTTTAAAGCATCTTGTTGATTTTGATGATTGAATTGAATGAGAATGTGCAATATTTGATATAATGAACCCATTGTGAGTATTGGAGCCTATGAGCATTTTATTTTCATTGCTCACATATTTCTTTGTTGAGTGTTGTCAAATATGGTATGTTCATTCTAGAACTTGCTTTGTTATGCATGTTGAGATCACATTATGAATTCATGCTTTGAGATGATAAGGGCATTTAGGATGAGCCGTTTAAACTTTCTAAAAAAGCCATCCCATTACATATACCCCTAGTCAACCAATTTTGCGCCTTAACCTTTCTTTGTTATAAACACCACATCATTAGCCCCAAACCATTGTTTTTGTTTATCAAGTTAAACCCTATGTCAAGAGTATGTGGGAATTAATTGCATGATAAAATGTCTAATGATTCCAAAGAAAAGAATCACTGAAAAAAAAAAAAAAAAAAAGAAGTGAAAAATATTCCCGACAAAGATTGGACAAAGTAGATGTTCTGCAAAGTGGATGTTCTTCATTGTGTACAAGATGGTCCAACTTCAAGGGAATGCATGCTATTTGGAATAAGAAGTGGTTCTAATGTGCTATTTTTGTGCTTTTGAGTTATGCAAGAAAGTTCCTTCATACCTTGATATGCTTAACCTAAATTTTCCTTTCTTTTTACCTACCTTTATCTAAGCCCCGTTACAACCCTTATAAAGACCCTTTGATTATTGCATGGATTCATATTTATTAGTGGTGGAGATGTGATATATAAGCAAGCTTATGGCAATGACATGGTATGTTTGATTTGAGTGTTGAATGAAACCCCTAAACACTTTGAGTGATTAGAGTGCAACCTATGAGAGGTTATCAAATTTTGTGCATTTGATTTCGACGAAATTGTTGGAATTAATGAGATGTGTATTTTGTTTAGATTAAAAAGGGCTATGAATACTTGTTCTTTGGATTATTATTCCAATCTGGATCTCTAATGTGTAATGACTTTGAATTATTTATGGATGGGTTAGAAAGGATATGGAAAGAAAAGAAATATGTTCTTCTAGTGCAAGCTTGAGGACAAGCTTTGAGCTAAGTTGGGGGTAATTTGATAACTCTATTTTATATAGGGTTTTCTTATTCATTTTGGTTAGAAATTGGCTTGTGTTTTAATTTGTTTTTACATATTTTGGCCAAATTATCCTTTGAAAACTCACTCATCTTCCGGAGTTCATAACTCTTTATGCAGACGTCCAAATGAGATGATTCAAGATGATATGGAAAGCTAAGAAAGAGAGCAAAAACTTTCATGAAGAAAGTTTTCTCAAATTCTGGAAGAAAAGGACCAAAACTGGACAGAAACTTAAAGATTTTTTCTGAAATTTTCTTTAGCTACGGGTTTCAGAAATTCAGCAGGCTGCTTCACGGTTTTTGTAGCACAATTTGATAGCAACATTCAAGAAGAAGAAGCCTTCTTACTCAGCCAAGTATAAAGTAAAAGAAAGGAATGCTTAGTAACAAAAGGCTGCTACACTGGACAATAAAGAAGGAAATAAAAGAAAGGAAGAAGCCACTTTGAGTGAAGAAACTGAGCACATGAGAGCATAACCAACCCAGCTGCATCTTTTTATTTTTCTAAAGAAAGAGTGCATGAGGACAGCAAGAAAGTCTCTCCAAAATGCAGTCTCACATGGGCAAAAACAAAGCTCAGAAAAATCGGGCAGCAACATGGAGAGAAACAAGCATACAGCCGAGCATGCACACAAAGAAAGAAAAAGAAAAGAGAATCAAGTCACTTGAATTGCCAACTACAAAAGCAAAGCTTGGGCTGTTTTATTTGCTGAAAAGAAACCAAGCACATGGCAGCAACAACACCTTCGGCGAGCAAAGAAAGAAGAGCAAATCCTTGCTTATAAATAAGAAAGCTTACAACGGAGGAAGACATTCCATTTTCAGCTCATCCAATTTTCAATTTGAAAAGCATATTTCTTTCCTTTCTTCCTTAGTTTAGGAGTAGTAGCACCTCCTTCCCTGTTTTTCTTTCCTTCCTTTAGTTTGTATTCAGTTTTAGCTAGCTTTCTTCTCTGTTTTCTTTTCTTTTCAGTAGTTTAGTAGAATTCGACTTCCTCTCGGTTGTTTTGAGAAAATTTCATTGACTCTTGGTTTTCTTAGCGAATTTCAGCCATTTGTTTGTTGTTCTTCTTAGGTTGTTGTTCTTCTTCCTTTTGTTGTTCTTCCAACAGCCACTAAGCTTGATTTGGATACAAAGGAAGCAGCTAAAACTTCTCTTTGGAAGTTTACGGGTGGAGAAGACAAAAGTCAAAGAACAAAGAGTGGAGTGGCTACCACCTACGGGTTTTGTTGAAGTTATTTTATTTATTTTTAAATTTTCTTTTGCAATTATGTTTAAGAAATTGGTGTTGTTCTTCTATTTTAATATGAACTAAATTCTTTTCTAGGGTTTCATGTAGCCTAACTATGAAGTCTTAATATTTTTCTATTAATATAATTTGATTTAATTTTCTATGGTTGAGTATTTATCTTTGTGCTTAATGCTTCTAATTACTTGATCACTAATTAGATGATTTGTTAATCATAACGAATTGGAAGAGGAGTTATGTGTCAAGTTCATTGAGATAAATGCCATAAATTGCATGTAGGATAGGAATATACCTACATGGTTTGTGTAGTCGCTATATGAGAATCCATAGAAATTAATGACTTCATAATTGTTGTAATTCACATAGGAATATAGTGAATTAGCAATTAGGAGGATTTTATTAGATCTCGGGAGGGACTAGTAAATAAATTAGGGAATCTCGACTATCAACCAGGAAATTAAATTAGATTATAGAAATAGATGAATATTAAGATGGAATAGTTATGGTGAAATCGAAAACCCTAGAACTTTAGCTAATTTGATTCATTACTTTACTTAACTTTGCTTTGCTTTGTTTTAAATTTAGTTTTAATTCAAGTTTTAAATTCAGTTTTAATTTAGTTTATTCATAAAATATATTTTTATCATTCAAATAAAGGTAGAATTAACTAAATTTCGGTAGTTGATAAACAATTAGTCCTTGTGGGATCGATAAAATTATATTCACTTTATATTACTTGTTAACGATCACGTGCACTTGCGTGTGAAATCAACCAACACCATAACTCAAAAGGAGTTTTAGGAATTGCCTTACTAGAAATCCTATTTAGCAAATACACAAACTCATTGCCACAATGTTTTGGGTAATGTGGAATTACTCATAATACTCCTAACCATATCAATTAATGTCTTAATTCACCTTTTTGCCACACCATTTTGTTGAAGTGTGCCAGCATAGTATACTGTGCATATATGCCATGTTTATTGAGGAACCTTGCAAATGGACTTGGACATTGTCCTGATTCATCATATTTTTCATAATATTCACCGCCTCTATCAGACCATACAATTTTCACTTTTCTATCTATTTGCCTTTTAACCTCATTTACAAACACCTCAAGAGCATTTACAATTTGAGATTTTTCATTAAGCAAATAGATATAGTCATAGCGTGAAAAATCATCTATAAATGTGATAAAATACTTTTCCCCACCAATGGATGGAGTATCAAAGGTCCATATATATTAGTGTGTATAATTTCAAGGCATTGAATACTTCTTGTGGCTCCTTTCTTGCTATGTTTGGCTTACTTTCCCTTAATACAATACACACACATGCCAAACTTAGTAAAATATAAATTTGGAAGAATTTTATTCTTTACTAATCTTTCTAATCTTTCTTTGGATACATGACCCAAACGTTCATGCCATAAGTAAGCGAAATTATCATTCATCATGCTACATTAATTCTAACAGTATGATAAATAGAAAATAGAAATTCCAAAAAATTAACATCAAGTTTCAATTTATATAAACCATCCATAAGAATTTCTGAACCAATAATGGAATTATGTTTAAATAAACTAAAATAGCCATGTCTAAACTTAACTGTAAACCCACTTTCATCAAGTTTTGAAATAGAAATCAAGTTTCTAAAAATTAAAGGTACATAGAGAGTTTGCATTAGATCCAAGTGGTGACTAGTATCCAACACTAAACAATAAGTCCCCCCTATGTTTCAAACCTTCCTTTCTTAGTCCTATAAATAAAAAAAAAAATTGAATTGAGATTGTAGGAAATCTCTATATCAAATTGGAAACATGAGTAGTAGCACTAGAATCGAACCACCAAGTATTTAAAGGAACTTCAGTTAAGTTTAGTTAAGAATATACAAAAAGGTTAGATGTGCCTTTCTTTTCGAACCAAACTTTGCATTTCAGACAATCTTTCTAATAACGTCCTTTTTTCTTATAGAAGCGATACTTATCTATCTTTTGTTCCTTCTTATCAGCATCAGTAATAACTTGTGCACTTTAACATGTACTTTCTTCTTAAATTTCTTGGCCTTTGGCTTGTGAATCTTACTTGCTCCTTGACTCACAAGGTTAATAGAATGAACTCCTTGATTCTTTAGTCTTGTTTTAACCTGAATTAACATATTGGATAATTCATTAATATCCCACTTGTCCTTAATAGTGTTATAGTTAATTTGGAAATGTCCATATTTAGGAGGTAACAAGTTCATAATGAATTGCACTAAGAAAGCATCATCAATTGTCATACCCAGGGTCTTCAATTTTGTTGCAATATTTGTCATTTCGATGACATGTTGTTGCATATTTCATGACCCATCATACTTCATGGTTGTAAGTTCAGATATTAGAGTACCAACGAGAGATTTATTAACAAAATAAAAATGTTCCACAAATTTAAGGAATTCTTTAGCATTTTGAATTTTTGAAATAGCAGTTTTAATGTTGTTAGCAATTGTCAGTCACATAAAATTAAGGCATAATCTGTTAGACTTTTCCCATGCTTTATAGTTTGATTTCTTAGCCTCACTACTTGTGTCTGTAATAGCAGCAGGTTTTCCTTCCAATAATGCTAAGTCAAGATCCCAAAACACTTAAATGGAAATTAACTTGTTCACACCATTCAAAGAAATTCAAACCATTAAACACAGTAACAGAAGAAGTATACAAATGGAGAGAAATAGCTACAAGCACACAAATACTCAATAAATTATCAAATTTAAATCATTAAATAGCTGCAAGTACACAAATACCCCTTGAGATTTGTTTTAATTACAAAATGAACCCTGAGATTTAACAAAATAGGTCCCTTGCTACTTTTTTCTTATTTAATCAATGTTGCGAAAAGGTTAATAACGACTACTGACAAACAAAATTTGGATACAATTTAGACAATTCTCTACAAAATTTAATAATATAACATCTTACCAAAATAGATATAAAGTTTAAATGTTGCAATGTTTTATTATGCTTATTTTATGATTTCCATTCAAATAATTTAAGTTTAGTCTAATAAATATAATTCTTCGTTTTACGACCATTACATCAGATCATAATAACCAAAACAATTCTTAATTTCATGACTATTACATCAAATTCTAATAACTAAAAAAAACTGCAAGAGATTTAAATAAATAATTATTTCTTAAAAGTTTATAGAGATACACAAATAATAAAAATAATCATTTAAACATTTAAAGGGACAGTAATGATAGATTGATATTGAAGGTATAATATGAAATTTAGAAAATAAGTTTTTCAAATGTGAAGATGGTGAAATAGTAATATGGCAAAAAAATATATATTAATTTTACTATTCAAATTTCAAAAATTCTAAAGGTACGTATTGATATTATATTTTTATTACTTTTTCATTTATTGGTTTATGATATAAAATAAGATTATAAAATTATTCTTCATGAAAAAGAAGAGAAAAAGAAAATAAGAATATAAAATAAAGAAATAGAAATTATTAAATTTTATTTAATAAAGTTTTAAAACTTTTAGGGTCATTTTGTAATTAGAACAAACCTCAAGGGGGTAAATGTTATTTTTTTAGACTGTTTTTTTTTTTGCCTTTTTACTTATTCTATTAGTTGACTTTAATAGTCGTTAGATCAAAGAAGGTATTGGTAATTTCTCCAAATCTCGATGTTCAATTGGTAGTTTCTACAAACCACAGAGGTAGTAGATGTAATTTACCCTAAAATAATTGCTATAAATTCCACCATTAATTGAAATAAGCCATTCAATTTTGTTTCTTGTCATTGCAGCACATAAACCAAGATAAATTTGATTGTCTTCTGATTGTTTGCGAACTGTGTGAATGGGTTATGGTCCATTGAAAAATAGATTGGGATCAGGAAAGTCCCCAGGCCTTATTCTGCAGAGATGCAGACTCAGAAACAAGTAACCTTCATGGGCCTAGAATTAACACGGCTAAGACACTGTGAAGCCTACAATTGCTGACCTAAAGTAATTTGGCCAAATAACATAGTTTTTTTTTTCCAAAACGATAGTTATATTTCATAGCCAAATTGGCAAAATATACATAGCTGAAAAGGCTAAATGCGCTACATGGTGTTAGATGAAACCGAACCCATGAAGACAAGCACCTCCGCAAATGAAGAGTTTGCCCAACTAAATAGAAAAAAAACAAACAATACTAACTAATACTAATAATAATACCTCCAAAGGATGACAAAACAAAACACTTCCCCAAAGGAGGACAAGACAAAACAAACACCCTAACTAGTAGGGACAAATCCCTAAAACATAGGGACAAAAACTAACCCTAACACTAAAAAAGAAACTGAACTTGAAGTACCTAACTCTCGTCCCACACCATCTGTTGTGAGCCTGTAAAATTGCATCCGTTGAATAAAGCAAAAATCAAACTACTGCCGCAAATGTTGAATAGCCTAATATCCGAATTACTACCGTATGCTTGAAGAGTCTGCACCTAAATTGCAGCTAAAACATGTACCTTTATATATGTGTGTGTGTGTGTACTGTAGCTACAGTACAAAATTGCACATACAATCGCACGAAAATCGCCCCTAGCTACAGTAAAAATTTGAGAGAAAAACCTTCCGGCTAAAATTTTTCTATTTTAAAATGCCGAATAACATAGTTATTCACGTGGTTTTAGGACTAACCGAACAGGGCTTACGATCTGCGGTCTATACTTTTGTTTAGGTTGTAGATCGATTTTTTTTTCAAGATTAGTAGACAATTCATGATCAAAACTATTAATGGATAAAATATTTATTCTCAAACTCATGTTCTGATACCACATGAAAAACTTAAACTTCATGATATAAACATATATTAGGATCTTTGAATAAATAATTTATTACAAACAATTAAATTGAAATGATTGTATACCTTATGCAGAAGACATAATTTTGTGAAGACATTGAAAAACATCACCACTTCTATCAAAGATTGGTTTCTCTCTTTTAACCCTTTCTTTTGATTTGATAGGGATGGTTTTCTATAACCCTAATAGGTAGAGAGAAAACCAATTTATATATCCCTAACCTTTAATCTGGTACGTCCATCAAGTACCCAAATAAACAGTTGAAATTTGTTCCACTGTTAAATAGATAATATGAATCAATTAGGAAACTATAATTATATTAATATAATTAATATATTTATTAAACCCAATAATTCGGGTCACATTCTAACATTTAGACTTTGGATGGATTTGCCATTGATAATCAGTTTTGGGATTAATTAGGATGGGAGTTTTAGGATTAAATCTCATTGAGGGAGATGAGTTTTTTAGTTAATAACTACTAGGCCTATAACTTTTTTGTTTAATGTTTTATTTTATTACTTTTAGGGCCTGTTTGGTTGTTAAGGATTCTTGCCTTGGAAAGTAATTTGTTTTCTAAGTTTTAAATTCCTGTGTTTAGTTAGTTTTGGAAAGTAATTTGATTACTTTTCGATGTTTGTTTCAATTTTAAATTTTTTAGACAAGCAATCAAATTTCTGAAATAGGGAAAATAAGTGCAACATTCCAGGATTCTGATTCGTTACTAAAAGTTGTTATTCTGATTAATTGTTTTAGAATTTTAGTGTAAATAAACATCTTTTTTACTTTTAATATTATTTCATCTATTTTTTCTCTTTAAACTCTCACGTATCTTTTATTTTTTAATTATTAGTCATGTAATCTTCTATTTTAATTATTATTATTTTTAATTTTTAAAAAAAAATTACTTCAAAACTTTTTTCTATTCAAATTCATAATTTATTAAAATTTAAAATTATGTAATTTTTTATTTTTTCGCATTAAATTTTTTGAAATTGTGGTTTGATTTCATCTTAAATGAGGTTTTTTTTTTGGGTTTAAATATTATTATATATTACAATTGACAAAATTAAGAAATTTTATATTATATTTTGATTAAAAGAATGAAAATAGTTGTCTCTATCATTAATCACTATTATATAATAGGAAGAAGTTTGTCAATCGATTTTAATGTAATTATTATAAATATTGAGAATTAAATTGTCTTTTTATAGTCTTGTAATATTAATATAAATATTTAGTAATTAGAATATAGTTAAAGTTCTAAATTTTACAAACTTTTAAAAAGATTATCTATTTACTATGTATTTATTTTTAGTAATTTGAAAATATTTAAAATTTATTATTCCTTTTAATAATTTAGTTTTCATTGGTATGTTTTTTCATAATTAATTAATTTTTTTACTCTTTTTGTAGTAATTATAGAAAATTTTTGACAGTAATATCTACATCCTTAATAAAATCATTATTACTCTTTTTTTCTTCTTTTATGACCTTATCTACTCCCCACCCCCACCCACCCTAATTTGACTTTTTTTCTTTTTCTTTTTTTGTATTTTGAATTTTTTTTGGCACTATGAATTGTACTTTTGTAGGGTTACATTTATTTATAAGAGTTTTAGTCTATTGCTTTATGATTTTTTTAATTGTTTGAAATTTTAAAATTTTTGTTTTCCCTAAACTTTTAACAATATGTATTTAACAAATTATTGGACATCTCATTCCTTACATGGGAATCCTACACTAGTATAAAATAAGAGGAATAATGTGCTAGATGTATAGTACATGTCAAATAAATCATATTTAAAATATATTTATGATTCATTGTTACATTAACTTTCCCATAAATAATAAATAAAAATATGTGGCTAAAACTGCTTTTCATATACCAAACGCCTTAGGCATATATCAGTGGAAATATGATGGGTATTGGCCCTTTAGCTTCTTATGTATAATACAAGAAGGATTCGTAAGTCATATAGTGGTTCATAGTTTCCATTTATATTGTAAACAGGAGACTTCACCAAAACTTTAAAAAAAAGGTCATGCGGTGGATATTTTGCAACGAGAGGCATTTTTTTTTTAATCTCTCACACACCACAAATTCTGAACAACCCCTAATACATGACTCACATGCTATTTTTGACAGCGAAAACGGGTCGTAGCCGGTTATTAAACCAAAAGAGGATATTTTGAATGAATTGTTTCTTCTAGCTTTTGGTTGGGATTTGTGAGATGCTTTATTTGTGGAAGTTTTGGCTCCAATTTCCTTAGCTTTAATAAATTCTGTATAATGATTTGGGCTTGATTTTGTTGACTGATTAGGGATGGCAAAAATTTCTAATTTCAATGAATATCTAATGCAATTGGAGTTATTGATTTTGTTATAACTATCAAAAACATTAATTGGAAATAAATAGAAAGGATTTTATTAGGAAATAATTTTATTACGTAGGTATTGAAATACTTGTGGGTTCCAAATTAAAATGGGTAATTATTAAATAATATTAAATAATTAATGAATAATGGTAATTTTAGTTATTTTTATATATTATTAATAAATACATTTTATTTTAAAATTTTGGTGCTTCTTCTCTGTCCAGCCAGATTCTAGCAAACCTGCCAAAATATGGCCAAATTTCAACACATCAGCAGTAGTTGGCAGTGGCCGATTTGGAGGTATTTTGTTTGCTGGTAACCACTTTCTAGATTTTTATGGGAAGTTTTAGTGGATTGGGAAATTTCAATCTTATTAAATTTCATCCTCAACTAATTTTAAAGTTTAATGAGAAATGATTTTTCTAATTCTAATTATTCCTTACCTATTTAATTCTCACTAATTTGTGATTCTCTCCAAATTGTCACCCTTAGATGTGATCAACCAAATGCCAATTTTTTATTATTATTAATTACTCAAAAAATTTAAAGAAATAAAACCTTAAATGGGAATATGATTTCGAGGAATTTAATTCTAAGGAAAATGAATACTTTTCTAGGGAATTTAAATTTTAGAAATTTAATTATGAGAATTTTGAATACTTACCAATGTTTGGATAAAATGAAAAATTATCAAATCTCATATAACTTCTGATATCACCATTATTATATGACTTATAAAATTCTTTATAAGTCTAATCGTTTAAAAGCTATACTTGAATCGAAGAATACTTATATTACATGCTACCACCATAATCTCTAAGGAGCTAATGAAGGCACATTATAGTCGACTCTCAACTGAGCTGACTTTCAAATATATTTCATTAAAGTAGCAAAAGCAAAAAATCTGTGTAACAACAATTTTTCTTATCTATCATTTCTTCGAAAAAAAATTCTCCTATTAGTATATATATAAATAATTATTATTTTTTTAATTTATTAGCATATTCCAGTCAACACTGGAGTTAGTTCGACATACATCTTTGAAAATCACGCCAGAAATATTTTACTTAAAAAGAAGCCATGCCCTTGTCGTAGATTAATATGCATGAACTCCTGATTAGTGATTGGGTGCTATTTCCTGTCTTAATTTGACAATTGTCAAGAATATGAGAAAAAAGACAAAAAAAAAAAAAAAAAACAAATCGTTTATTGGCTCAAGTGCACTGATTGACTAGAAAATTTTAAGCAAATCAATGGAGGATCAATAAGCAAATTAACTGAAAAAAGGCTGTTTAAGTAAAGGACGAAAGGGTGCTTACATGAAATATGGTCATTCCACATGGGATATTCTGATACTTAGTTGCCGGCATAGCCAACCTATTCATCTATTAATTATTTCTATTAATCACCATTGAAGGCTGTGAAACTTTCCAAACCTGTTGTCACTAATTTTTTTTCTTAACACTTTGATATCAATCAACCCTTCATTAGATGTTATCAGAAAATTCTTTTTCAAGTGAAAAAATGGTTATTTGGTCCAATCTAGCATTCATGCCAAAAGATGATGATGATAAATCATTTTCAAGCCAAGAAAAGCACTGGAGTTCAAATTCAAGTGAAGAGGATACAAGTAATCATAGTAAGCGTTCATTCTTCACAAAACATGTTTCAGATGAAGAGTTCCAACTCAGAGAAGAGCTTGAAAGAGAGATCGAAAGGGAGCTCGAGCGCGAAATTATGGAAGGTATTCTTATTTTAGTCAAAAGATTAAGTAATCTTAAGGCTAAGCAGATTTTAAGGAGTTTAAACAAGTTCAATCTGGATGAGTTCTTGAGAGCATTGCATGGTTCATCATCAAATTTTGACAGCACCGCTAGTCCTCATAAAGCCGGCCATGTTGATAACTACAATGATGTTGAATGTGATGATATCCCTCAGCATGAGTGTCAAGTCTTACCTTTAAAAAACATGTGTGAGGGACAATTTCCAGATGACTATGATGATCAAGAGCAACAACTTTTGGAGGATTCAGACAAGGAATCAACAAGGGAGAATTGGTCTTATCTTTCAGAGTGATCAATTAATTGGAGACATGAAATGAAATGTCTAGGAGGATGGATGATTGGGATGTCTAGGAAGAGCAATTCAGACAGGGAAAGATCGATCAAGCACACAAAAGCGCATCTCAAAGTTTTCTTGCATTATTGGTGTGCACTAGTACTCCCAAGTCCTAACAAAATGATCACTTGTTTAAAGATAACATTGTTTTCTTGCATTCTATTGTAGCTGATTATTGTGACATTTTTCTTATGATTTTGTATTTAATTAATTTCATGATATATGTGTATCCACTTACATTTTGACACAATATTCTGAATGTTAGTTTAAAATTTCTTGTTCTTAATATCAACTTTCCCTTATTTGGATTGGTTTATATGAATATTTTCACCCATAAAGAATACCATGGATCACCTCCAACTTACAATAACATATATAACATATCAATGAATAGAGTTGTACCAAACTAAACTTATAAGAAGAGAATAAGTAATGGCAAGGCCAAAGTTTTTAATTTCCTAAAAGTTGGGATTAAAGTTTCTGATTCCTATTTTAAAATTCAGGGTTCCAACCTTACTAGCTGTATGCAAAATGCAGCAATCTTTCTTTACCCTGTGAAAAATAAATAAATAAATAATGGAAAAAAAACTATTGGAGAATCTTTACCATCGTAACGTTAGAATTTTGATTCTTGTGCATTTAAGTTGGGCCTGAGGATAATGACTGATCCGTCTCACAAGTTCAGCCGATCTGTGCTTCTAAAACCAATTGGGTTTTACACAATTTGAAATTGGGCTTCCAACTTCAAATTAAAATGACTGAATGAAGGAACTCAAACTAACCAGACGAGACTCTTTTGAACATTTTGTTTTTTTGTAAGAAGCATGATAAAGAATAAAATTCACGGAGTATATTTATGCACTTTAATCACAACATTAAGCCACTCTGAAAGATTGTGAAAGTGTAAAATTAGAATAAGCTAAAATAAATGATACTGCCTTCCTCCATAAAAAATAGTTCACTCTCACAATATTTTTCTATCCTAACAAAAGAGTCAATTTTTGAAAAAAAAATTATATTACCCTTACTAATAATAACTATGATCTAAAATGAAAAATAAAGCATAAAAATAATTAATAATTAATTTAATTATACATTAAATATCTTATATCTCATAATTAAAAAAAAAATTATAGCAAACTAAAAGTGAAAAAACGAATGGAGTATTACTAATATACTTAATTTAAGTCACATTGGACCAACAATTTTCTTTCCTTTTTCTTTTTGCAAATTTGCAAGCCTCACTGAACTTTTTGAATGTTGGAAGAGAAGCTAATTAGATAAACCGAATAATTATTAAAGTCGGGACATTGGTAAACAGTTTTAATTAAGGTTTGATAGGCTTAAAAGTTAACATCAACCAACATTACTTCCATTTACTCACTTTTAAAAATTAATACTCCATAATAGTAAAACAGAAAGTGGCTTCTCTGTTTCTTGAAAATTACAGCACTAATTAAAGGATTATGTTGACAATGCTATTTCCAGTGGAACATGACTTTGCTTTTTTATTATATATATACATAGTACTAAGATATATATTTGAAGATCAATTAGGTAAAGATGAGATGATGGTGGCATCAATTAAAGTATCTTATTCTCAATTTAATGTGTTTTGACATAGTCATCTTTCCACTAACAGAATAGTTAACCTTTTAGTGCTACAAAACAATGGAGAAACACGAATAGCATCTCAAGATTCCTTTTCTTTAGTTAGGTAATTCGTAATAGCAAGAAAGTACTTCTAATGTTCTTAGGTAATCTCGATTTAATCCACCTTTTCTTTAACAATATGTAACATCCATCTCAACTTATAAGCTTATTTTTATAAGTAGTAACCAATTGACCATTTTAACATATTCTACTCGTGAAAGAAATTGAATTAAATATTTTAAAGAGTTGAGGATTAAATTCCAAGTCGCAAAGTCTAATTTTAGGTGAGTATAAATTGTACTTTTAAAATGTATTTTTATATTTTTTTAAACACTCTTATGCTTTTTAATATGTCTTTCATTTCACAATTACTATTTCTAAAAATGTAAAAGTGCAATTTCAAAATACAATCTATATACATCCTTTATGGCAATCCAATAAAAGTCAAACTCTTTACTGGTACTCTCTCTTTTGTGGTTCTAATCCACCACATAATTGAATGCTTAATTTGACATGAAGGTCCATGACAAATTCATTAATGAAACAAAGGCCAGTAGTACACGTTGGAAATCCTTGCAAGATTGTCTCGTCCTTGTGGCAGTGACATTTTAATTGGACGGTTTTGTTGTAATGACTTCTCAACAAAATGTAGGCCTGAATGGGACAATTTGTGTTCATCTCAAAAGCACCTCGAAATGGTTTTTGACTTCATGGTCCAGTGTGGTTTAACACAAAACGATCGATCAATATTTTGTTTATGGGTACTATGGATGGAGATGTTTTATTTGCATCTGACTCAATTTTCATTTTTTATAAGATAGACAAGTTAGGAGAATCTACATATCTACACATGCAAAAAAATTAACATGGCATGCAAAGGATTAGTATTAAATATTGATTTGCAAATGAACAAAGAAAAAGGCATGAAATAGAGCTAACAAAAATATGGAACCGAGAGTTTAGCTGATTGCTCTTGTTACCTAATTCTTAAGTTGTCATTTTCCCAAAAGGAAGAGAATTATTGACATGGGTGGTTCCACAGAAGAAGATCTATGGTGCAATAAATTCGAAAATTTTACAATTTTTTAGTGAGTTTAAAATCTATCGCATCCTTAACAAAATTCTTTCATAATTAGAAAGAATTCTCTCGCATTTTTTTTAGCATTAAATTTACTTGAGATTATTTCAACATCTAAGATTTTGAAAGGTGGTTTGCTTTATTTTTGCGATATTATTTCTACTTTTTCATACAGTGAGTTATGAAGCTTGTAACCACTAATTTCTTTCAGAGATTATGAGGGGGAGGGGGGTTTGTGGAAGGAATTACTTTTAAAGATTCATACTGGTGACCAAAAACAAATCAATCTAAAGAAAATATGATCTAAAGAGCTAACAAAATCATGTTGTAAAAGAACTCAAATAAAAATTGTTAACGACTCCCAACTCACACACATATATGTACAAAATTAATGTTCATATAATTTCAACCTTTCATCTTATCTCTATTGTAAATAATGTAGTATTAGTAACAAAGAAATAACAATGTAATATACTTGAGTCGTGCTATAAATGCACTATTTTTAAAAAATTATTTCAATATAATATGAATTCTCCAAAATAAAACAAGTCTTCCTCACAAAAAGGTAACAAGAATAGCAATTTGTGAAACTAAATTTAGGAACAAAACTAGTACCAAAAAAAAAATAAGAGGAGGAATTGAAAGGAAGGAAGCTTGAGTGCTGGAAGGTAAGAAAAAAAATAATGTACTAAATGGTGCTTAGGAAGGCTAGAAGCAGCACTGTTTATAGTATTGCAACCAAATTTGAGAAAAAATGAGTTGAATGTTGGGGATCATGTAGATATCATAAAGATAAGCCTGGTACGTGATCAACACACGTGGCCAACAATTCCATGTCAATGCTGATGTGGCTGGTGGAAGCTGACTTGGTAAAAAGACCAAGTCCAATAGTAAAAATGGTAAAAAGTTGAGTCCACCGATAAGGCAAATAGTAAAAAATAAATAATTTTGAATTCTTTTGTTAGGCCCAAAAAAAAGAACAAAACTTGGATTGGACCGTGTTTAAACCACACGTAGGACAGGAAATCCACTACTTTGAACTAAATTGACCCAATTTGACCCATTTTCATGTGTGCAAGCCCACCACCTTTTTCTTGGTCATAAGCCCACTTAAAAGAAACTCAATATAAAGTATTAGAATGTTTTATAAATTTCCAATATGAGATAGTGATTTTCTTTTGAAATATACAATAATCTCCCACATATTTCAAAAGAATTGAACGAAAATAAGATTATTCTGTTGGATTCATCTTGGTGCAAATGCATTTAGTTTGGTATCTTTTGGACTATAAATCAAATTTAGATTGATAAAATATATGTTCTTGATTTATTAGTGAAATGTAAAATTTCTATGAAGTCAACAACTCTCTCTGTCTTCTCCAACTTTCCTGCAACAACTTCCGCTGAGAAATTTTTTTTCTTTCCATTCATTGTTGAAGAATGGGAAGTCTCTTTTTTCTTTTTTTTTTTTTTTTTTTTTTTTTTTCATTTTTTTTTTTTTCCTAGTTTTAATCCTTTTTTTTCTAGTTTTTTTGTCAGTGTTTTGTTCTTCTTCAATGTTTTCGATGTTTTCCGATCACTTGAAGCTAGCGCTCGTTCTTTGTTTCTCTTCTTCTTTCTTCTCTTGAGAGTTCTCTTTCTCTTCTTTGATTTTGATTTGGTTTGAATTGAAAAAAAATCAAAGAAAAAAAAAAAAAAAAAAAAGAAGAAGATGATGCAAGAAGGATGATAGTAGATGGCATGGGGGGTGTTTTGTTTTGTTTTTGTTTTTTTGTCCTGTTTTTGAGTGAGATTGGCTTTGATGATGGGAAAATTGGGGTGGGGGGGGGGGGGGGGGGGGGGGGTGGGGTTTTTTCTTTTTTTTTTTTTTTTTGGGGTTTTTTTTTTGTAGGTCTTTGGTAGTAGCGCTTGCAATCATTTATTAGCTCGCTGCGCAACGATGGCGCGTGGGTTGGCTTTATTCGCAATCTTTGATTTGGATTTCAATGATGGCATATAGAATGGATAGTAGTTTGTGTAGTAAGTGTTCAGTTTTTCACCATAGGTCATTGTGTGTGGTAGTGTTGTAGTTAGTAGATAGTAGTGTTTAGTATTTTGTGTTTTATATTTGTATTTTTTTATTTTTGTTTTTTTTTTTTTTTTTTCTTTTTTTCTTCCTTTCTTTTTCTTTTTTTCTCCTTTTTTGCGATTTGCTTTTTGTTGGATTCCTCTGTTGATAAAGGTTAATGGCCCACAGACACGAATGTCAAAATTTAAACTCAAAAGTAACGCAAAATCCTCAAAAATAATTTATTTTAATTAATATAAAATTTTTAAAATAAATCACTAATGTAAGATAGAGATTTTATCAATCATAATGCAACTCCCATAACTTTTCTGTTCGACACGTTTTTGCACGAATAAACCATACATATGCCTAGTTTTTCATGAGAACTCTAAAAATTTTAGCCAAAATCTTATAAGAGTGGTATCACTCCACTCTCATATAGGTGAATCCATCAAGTGTATACTGATTTAAATACATCATCTATAAAGAATATGAATTCATTAAGAGTTTGAAACTCCACCTCACAAATAGTGACAGTTAAAACACATATCATAGAAGAGACTTAAATTTAATTGTTTCAGTGCCAATATTTATTTGTTATTACCCATATGAACCTATTTCATGGGATCTCCAATCAATAGGTTGGGGTACCATTTTTATTGACAATTTATTGGCTTAAGTCCCAATTCTCTCGGTGCTTGAAAAATTAACTTTCTTCCCAAATGTTGAGTTAAGGGATCGGCCTAATTCACTTCTGACTTCACATAGTCAATGGAAATTATTCCATCTCTTAGCAACTGCTTTACAACATCATGTCTCAATTTCATGTATAGATTTTTGCAATTATATGATTTTTTTTTGCTATAGCGATTACTGCTTCGCAGTCACAATACATAGAATGTAAGGGCACTAGCTCCTAGTTATAGGAATTCTAGTTAAAAAATTCTTTAACTAGTCAGTACCAAAGCTATAAACTTTGACTTCGTCATCGATTTAGCAATAATAGTTTGTCTAGCTGATTTCTATATTATTCCACCGCCACTAAGTGTGCATATATAACCATTGGTGGATTTAGTCTCTTCTAAATCAGAGATCCAGTTAACGTCATTGTATCCTTCTGACACAGTAGAAAATCCACTATATAATATACCAATAATTAATGGTTCCTCTCCAATATTTCATTAGTCTAACTAATGCAAACTAATATTCGTGATTGGGTTTATGATTATATCTACTCAGTCTACACACCACATAAGCTATATCAAGTCTTGTAAAATTCATTAAATGCATCAGACTCCCAATAATTTGAGCATATATAGATTGAGCAACTAGGTTGCCACGATTATTTTTTAATTGATAGTTAGCATCATAAGGAGTGCTCACTAGTGTTACATCATAGTTTTCAAACTTCTTAAGAAGTTTTTCGGTATAATAATTTTGTGACAACATAATTCCATTGCTTCTTCTTATGATTTTAACACCCAATTTAGCATTGACTTCATCTAGATCTTTCATATCAAAGTTTGAGAACAAAAAAACATTTAGTACTATTTATAACATTCAAACTAGTACAAAATATAAGTATGTTATCTATATACAAAAAAATAATTCAATAATCATTATTTATAGTTTTTGTATATATACATTTGTCTACTTCTATTGATTTTTTTTTTTCAGGAAAAACTATGTATTAACTTTTATAAAAAAGTTAATGAGTATATAAAGGGTCCATTTAAGGACTCGTCCTAACACATCTAATCTAAACCTAGTAGGTTTCAGTTAAGGCATTCCAATCCCGATTAAATAGGACTGGGATCTCCTAACTAACCTAGCTAAAAGTAACAAAATCTCTAATTTGTCGGCTTTTACTTGCACAGCGCAATCTGCGACAACGGGAAAGGCACCTCCTAACTCCAGTCCATGCTCAACCTGATGCTGCTTTTTATCGTGCTTGACCATCTTTCCAAACTAAACCACAAAATCTCCCTAACGGAGGACAAAACTGGACTATAGCAAGATCGAAATTCGACTAACCCCAGGCCCATATGCTAAAAAAAATTCACACGTTAATCGCACCTTCATCACCCTAGGAACAGTGTTTTTTCTTTCCTGCAGCCTTCCGACTCTTCATCCAATAATGTTTCCATTACGTCATTATTGTTAACTTTTCACTTTATTAACGAAAAACCATTACTCAATAAAATTTGATCAAATTTCTCATACCACTATTTATGAGCTTGTTTTAGGCCATAAAGTGATTTAATTAATTTTTTTCCTATCCTAGAACATTACAACCTTTAGGTTGTGACATATAAATTTCTTTTTCTAAATCTTCATTTAAAAATGCAGCTCAAACATCCATTTGATTAATAAAAAGTTTATGGATAGAAGTTAAAGCAAATAAAATTCTTATAGATTAAATTCTAGTTACTAGTGCAAAAGTATCAAAATAATCAATATTTTGTTTTTGTGAAAATGTTTTTGCTCCTAGTCGAGTTTTGTATTTATCAATTGAAACATCATAATTATATTTTCATTTGAATATCCATTTACAACCAATAGTTTTTGCAACAGAAGGTAAATCAATTAAAATCCAAGTTTTATTTTTCAAAATTGAGTTAATTTCATCATTAATAGCTTCTTTCCAAAATTTTGCATCAGAAGAAGAAATTACTTTAGAAAAAGTCAATGAATCATTATCAATAAGATAAGTATAGAAATCATTTCCAAATGAAACTTCTTTTCTAGACCTTTTGTTCCTTCTCAATTTTTCATCAGAATTGACTTCCTTATTATTTTCAATAGGTACATTAGAAATTTCTCAAGATAGTGGAAAAATGTGTTAAAAAAATTCAACATTTTTTTGTTTTCAATTATTGTGTTACAATCAAACACATTACTTTTTAACACAAGAAATCTATATGCAGCACTATGTACAGCATATCCAATAAGTATACAATCAAATGTTTTTGCACGTATTTTTCTTTTCTATGGTTCTAGTAACATAACTTTAGCTAAACACTCCTACACTTTTAAATATTTTAAATTAGATGCATATCCTTTTCATAACTCATAAGATGTTTTTCTAGTTTTTTTATGTGGAATTCTATTTTGCAAGTGACATGCAAATAAAATAGCCTCACCCCACAAATTTTAGGGTGTAGAAGAACTAATTAACATAGAATTCATCATTTCTTTAAGTGTTATATTTTTTCTTTCTACTACACCATTAGATTCGGGTGAATAAGGTGGAGTTACTTCATGAATTATTCCTTCATTTTCACAATAATCATTTAGTAATAAATATTCTTCACCGCTATCTGATCTTACTCTTTTAATCTTTCTACTAAGTTGTTTTTCTACTTTAGTTTTATATGAAATAAAGGCATTAAAGGCATCATCTTTATTTCTAAGTAAATACAAATTAGTGAATCTAGAGAAATCATCAATAAAGGTCATATAGTATTTTTTACCACCTCTAGTCATAGTTTGTTTTAAATCTCCTAAATCAGTATGTATTAAAGATAATAATTTGGTTTCTCTATTTACAGAAACACAAGTTTTTTTAGTAATTTTAGATTCTACACATATTTCACATTTATCTATATTAGTTGAACTCAAACCAGAGATTAAACCAAGTGATTGCATTTTCTTTATATAGCTAAAATTAGTATGTCCTAATCTAACATGCCATAAAGAAAATGATTCAATCATACAAGCAGAAGAAGTAGATGCATTTTCATTAATAACATTAGAAATAGAGAGTACGTTGAATCCCTGATTACAATAGTCCTTGCCTACAAACACATTAGTTTTAGTCAAAACAATTTTTGCATATTCAAAAAACATTTCAATCCCAACTTTATCAAACAATTGCATAGACACCAAGTTAGCTTTACTAGTTGGAACATGTAGCACATCATTGAGAGCCAAGTTTTTCCATATAAGAGTTTAAGAAAAACTTTACCCTTTTCTTGAACTTTTGCAATTCTAGAGTCCCCAAGGTAGATTACTTTATTATCATCCCTTATTGGTGTGTAGGACGAAAATGTCTCTCGACTACCACAAACGTGTCGATTGACCCCAAAATCTACCACTCACTTTTTGGCATTTGCTACAATGTTCATTTGAGAAATGACTGCAACAATAACATCATCTCTTTTGACTAGATTAGCCTTAGCCTTAGAAGGATTGTTATTTCTCACTCTTTTGCGACATTGAGAAGTATGGCGTCTTGGTTTACCATAAACAAAACAAAAGCCTTTCTTTTTCTTAAAGTTAGAACTCTTAGACTTGAAATCTTGAAATTTAGATTTCATACCTTTATTTTAGCTATTTCTTTGCACCAAATTTGCCTTCAATGCTAACTCTTTAGCCTTCACTGCATTGACCTGATTTTTGTTAGTATCTTTAATTAAGATATGCCTCACAAGATCTTCTATAGTCAAGATCTTTTTCTTGTGCTTGAGGTTATTTTTGTAGTCATTCCAAGATTCTAGTAACTTTTCAATTAACACCCCTGCAACAAATTTATTTGGTAACGCTATTTCTTCAGCCTTTAGGTCTTTAACCAATTTTTGAAATTCATGGATTTGGACCTTGATGTCTTTGTCTTCAATGGCAAATTTTTGTTTGGTTGCATCTTTAGTAGTGTTTTAGTTGATGAGTGATTTCCAAATTAATTTTGCCTCCTTATAACTATAGTAGACATCAAAAAGTTCAATAGACAAAGTTTGCAATATAGTATGCAACATACCTTATTGGCATATAGCCAAGAATCCTGAATGTGGCAAGAGTTCTGGGTAGGTTCTGGTTCTAGTTTAGTTAATGCATAAACAACTCCATGGACATCTAATAAGGAGAATATGCGTTCTTGCCATCTTTTAAAGTTATCGCTAGCAAATATTTCTATTTTGGTTACATCTAGAAAAGGATTGGCATGGGTGATGGTGAGAGGTACTGAAGTTAATAGCTAGATAGTTGGGATAGTTTCTAAAAGACGCTGGATGTATTGGCAAAAAAGGAGGCCATGAAATAGTTTCTTTAAAATGTTGTACATAATGTAGTACTAGTAACAAAGAAATAACAATGCAATATATTTGAGTCGTGCTATAAATGCATTGTCCTAAAAAAACTATTTCAATATAATGTGAAATGTTTCCCTAAAATAAAACAAGTCTTCCTCGCAAGAGGGTAATAGGAACAACAATTATGAAACTAAATTTAGGAACAAAACCAATAGGAAAAAAAATGAGACGAAGGAATTGGAAAAAAGAAAGCTTGAGTGGTGGAAGGTAAGAAAAGAAATAATGTACTGAATGGTGCTTAGGAAGGCTGGAAGCAGCACTATTTATGGTGTTGTATGCAACCAAATCTAAGAAAAATGAGTTGAACGTTGGGAATCATGCAGATAAAGCTGGTATTTTATTTTTTTTTTTGGACAAGCCAAATGATGTAGAGATTTATTACAGACTGAGTGCGAAATTGCAAAAAGATGACCATTTCAAGAGGAGGTCCAAGTCTCCAAGTACAAAATATAAAACTACCATAATACTACTTTAGCTAGTAGCAATATGGTAGGTGAACATAATGAAACAGAAAACAAGAAATATACCAATAATATACCCTACCTACATAATAACCGCCAATAAATTTTGGAATCTGGTCACTCCCGATTTTGCCAATCTATTAGCAACACTATTCATCATCCTCGAAACTTGGTGACCCTCCCATTCCTTAATTCTCCCCTTCAGTAGCTCAACATGGTTGGATACATTCTTGAGGTACCATGGGGCCTTCTCGGGATTCTTTAGCCAATTGATTGCATTAGTTGAATCATTTTCTATCTCAAGAACATGTGAGCACTTTCAAGTAGTCTCGAAAAATACATACATATTGAGTGATAAAGCTAGTATGTGACAGTGTTATCAGACTCGGACCAGCCCGACCGATACAACCGGTGAACCGGACCCTAGACCGGTCTGAGTCATTCATTAGACTAGTGATGTAATTGAACCGGTGTGACTCGATTGACCCGGCCAAGTCAATTATAAACTTGGTGACCCGGCCGGTTTTTACTGAACTGGCCAGTTCTATTTTAACCTAAAATTCATTCACAAATCAAAAATCACAATACAGCTCACACCTCACGCTCACAGACTAACCAACACTTCCACTCACTCTCACCGCCATCCCAGCGGAAAGCTGCACGGCTTGTTTTGAAATTTTTAATCTCTTCGGGCGTTTCCTTGTTTGTTAGCGGAAGCTCCTCTCAAGAAATCAAACAAAATTGGTTGCTTAGTTTTGTCATTTTGTGGCTTGTGCTTTGATTTGTTTTGGAGTTGTTAAAATCCATTCTTTCCTTATTGGATTATTTGAACAAAGTTTCCATCCAACTTGTTGATCAAGCTTTTGGGATAAAAAAATTCCGTACGACTTTTGAGAATTATCAAGTCGGTTTGGCCGTGAAAAAGTGTCTCAGGTTTATTTAAAATTTGATCCCAACATCTGGTCATAGATTCAAGCTTTGCCTTCATTGAGTTTTTTTTTACTTCTTTATGTAATGTAAATTATGTAACTTCTTATCATGTCAGTATTTGTTATATATTCATAAAAGATTTTTGTGAATGCCGTGTGTTTGATAAAATTTCTGAGTGAAATGTTGTGGCCAAAGTGTGCATACCTATTTATCTATTTATTTCCACGAAGCAAAAGATAGATATATGTGATTATGCTTATGCTTTTCTTTTTTTACTATGATATATTATTGAATTTATGTTCTTTTATTTGGTGAAATTGTAGACTATCACACAAGAATAATGTCTTCCTCTGCTACACCATCAACAACTAGTTCTATGCCTGTTTCATCTCCTCCTGTAAGTTCCGTTAGAGGAAAATCTGATCCAGCATAGGGACATTGCACTCAATCAATTTTAGAGAGTAAAAAGACAATAATATGTTTGTATTGTGGAAAGATGATAAAAGGTGGTGGGATTATTCGGTTCAAACAACACTTAGCGTGGGTAAAGGGCTAAATAGAGGTATGTAAAAATATACCCCTGATGTTTGTTATCAAATGCAACAAAGTATTGATGAAAATGCTACAAAAAAGAGAAAGGCACAAGAATTGTTAGTAGAACATAATCCTTATAGTCCAGAGCTTAGAGATTATGAAGAGCGCATGTATATGGAAAAAGATGATGATGATGATGATGAAGTTGAAGAGATTCCAACAACATCTATGCGACCTCCTCATTCTAAAGAAAAGGGTATATCTACCACTGCTACTATTAGAGGAAGTAAAAGCAAAGGAGGAAAAGGGAAAGCAAAAGGGATAGGGGCTTATTTCATGCCAAGAACAACTCCTAGAGCTCAACCTACTCTCAAGAGTGTCTTGCAAAGCAAACAAGCAATAGAGAAGTGTCATCTTACTATATCAAAATGGATGATTGATGCATCTATACCTTTCAATGCCGCAAACTCTTTGTATTTTCAACATGCTATAGATGCTATAGCTAGCATGGGTCTCGATTATAAAGGTCCAAGTTTTCATGATCTTCGTGGCTTCTTATTGACAAGGAATGTTGAGGAGGTTATAAATTTTGTTCAAGGCTTTCGTGCTATATGGAAGAAAACTAGTTGTACTATCATGGCTAATGGTTGGTCAAACCAATGCAGGAGAACTCGTATTAATTTTTTAGTTTATTGTCCAAAAGGAACCGTGTTCTTGAAATCTGTTGATGCTTCTGATGCTTCAAAGACTATAAAGATGTTGTACAAGTTATTTAGAGAAGTTATAAACTTTGTTGGTCCTGAAAATGTAGTGCACAGGGTCACTAATAATGCTGCCAATTATATTGCTACGGGTAGCCTATTGGAAAGAGAGTTTCACTTACTGTATTGGTCTCCTTGTGCAGCCCATTGCATCAATTTAATGCTACAAGATATTGGGAAGTTGGATGAGGTTCGTTTTGCTGTCAATTAAGCTTCAAATATTACCAAATATGTATACAATCACTGTGATACGAATCTTAAACAAAGAATAAGAATCCGAACCTATATCAGAGTGTTGGTCTTAGTATCGTCCTCTAGGTTGAACTAAGTCTTCCTTTAGCAAGACACCAACTCCAAGATTGAAGAAGAACCTTGCTTTTGTCCACTTGACACCCAATGGAATTATCAAAGACCCGAGATGTGAACTTTGACTATTCTTGGAACCAAGAAGCACACTTAGCTTGTTGAGGGAAAGAAACTCAACAAAATAGCTTAAACGTGAATCTAAGAGGCTATCCTCAAACACTCAAAACAAGTTCTAAACTAGAACTCAAAGAAAAACTCAAAGCTTTCAAGTTTGTAATTGATCAAATTCTGAATTTCATTGTGGCTGAATGCCTCTATTTATAGTTGTTACAAGATTGGTTTAAGCAACTAAAATCTATCCTCTAAAAAGATTAGAACTCATAACCTTTTAGGAAACTAACTAAAGAACAATTACTTAAAAGAAACAACTAATCTAAGAAAAAGAAATAACTAATCTAAAATTGCCTAAAACTAATCCAAAGACTACTTGGATTTGTGCTTGGCCGAATGTTGCTTGTCTTGGCAGCTTCTATTTGTTGTCTTGTATTTGGTAACTTCCTTAACTTCTTCATACAGAATTTAGAAGCTTCTTCAATTTATCTTGATAATGGATTTGGAACTTCTTGTGTTGCCTTTTGTTCGGCTAAGCAGGAATTGTACTCCACCTTGGATTCAGTTAACCTCATTCCAAGTTGGACTTGGCATTTGATCCCTCATCTTCAATACTAAGTAGAGTGATAATTTGTGACTGAGATTCGGCCATCTTAGTTGCTGTTTGAGCTTCCATTAACTCATTTATCAGTGTTACTAGAGCAGCTTGCATTCGCTTAATCCTTAACCTAGTCATAAGTCCTCCAATGCCTTGCAATGTATCTTGTTGAGAAGTTGTGGGTGAACTTGGTTGAACGGATGTCTCGGCCCTCCTTAAGTTTTCATCACACTGTTTTGCTTTGTATTTGATGAGGAAACATACCAATGGGCGTGAAATACTTCGCCCTGCTCCTACACGCTTTGCCACTAACTTTAATGCATTGCAAAGTTTATTAACCCAAAAGGATGCCTTGAGAGCTATGGTGACATCTAAAGAATGGACACTTTCAGCATATGCTAAGGAGAGTAAGGCAAAAAAATTGTTGATAATTTGTTGGACAGGCAATTTTGGAAAGAATGTGCAACTATTGTGCAATTGACTGAGCCTCTTGTTCATGTTTTGCGCATTGTTGATAGTGATGATAGGCCTGCAATGGGCTACTTGTATGAGGCTATTCATCAAGCATGAGTTGAGATGTTAAGAAGGTTTCAAAGGAATATGAAAAGAGTGGATCCTTACATTCAAATCCTTGATGCTCGATGGGATTCTCAACTTTACAAAAATTTGTACGCTGCTTGTTATTGGTCGAATCCTCGTTACCATTACAAGGATGATGAAAGTCATACTGTTTCTGGAGTTATTGATGCTATTGAGAAGTATTCTAATGGAAATGAAGTTTTGCGAAGCAAGCTAACAAATGAGATGAATATATATAGAAATGCTGAAAGAGACTTTGGACAAGTATCTGCAATATGTGATCGCAATGTGATGTGTCCTGATAAATTTTTTTCAATCTTCATTTCTTTTCTCTTTATATTTTATTTTTCTCTATTTTTATTGTTGTGATTATATGGGATTTAGAAAAACTAAAATTTTTTTGGATAATATATTTGTAGATGAATGGTGGTTAAATTATGGAAGTAATGCACCGACTCTCCAAAAGTTGGCCATTCATATTTTAAGCCAAACATGTAGTGCTTCGGGTTGTGAGCGTAATTGGAGTATATTTGAGCACATCCATTCTAAAAAAAAGAAATAGATTGGAGCTTCAAAGGCCTAATGATCTTGTATATGTCCATTATAATCTAAGGTTACAACAGATGTATTAATTATCCCTAGTTTTCTTTTTCTTTTGCTTTTTTTTTATAGCTTGTTTCTTCTTTGAAAATATACCATTGGTAACTTGAATTAGAATTTTATGCAGGAACTTTTTCAAATATCGAAATTATGATCCCATTGATTCTGAAAAATTTATTTCTAATGCTGCGTGGATATTAGAGGACGAACCTTCATCTTTAACAGGTGATGAAGTAGAGACATTTCATTATAAGCTAGGAACATGTTCTATTCAAAACAACCAAATGATGGTAGTAATTTATTTTAATTGCTTTAGTTGTTTAATTGAAATGATTTAGCACATATTATTTTATCTTGAAGTAATGTGCCATATATATTGAAATATTGTAGATATCTTAAACATGAAAGAGCTTGAAATTGATAATGAAGAAGATGATAACAATGCGAATGAAAATAGAGACGAGAAAGGCAATGAAAACACAGGAGTTGACAATGAAGCAAATGCTAATAGTACAAGAGTTGAGGTTCCAGATTTTGGCCAAGATTGGAGTGCATGGAATATGTAGGAGGAGCAAGTGGGATGTGTGTTGTTTGTGTTGAAACTTATATTATTATATTTAGGCCAGTAGGATATGTGTTGTTCATTGTTTTTCTTATTATTTTACTTAGATGATGTTTTTATATCAATTCTTATGAGTGGGGATTTTGGATTTTATTATGTTATTATGACAATATCAATTGTTTGGTTAGTTGTAAGTTAATATTTTATATTTTCTCTATATTTTGATATTATTTTATTTTTTATTAATTTTATAATTGACCCACCGGTCGAACCATTGACCCACTAGTTGAACCATTGACCCATTGACCCGAAGCCTCAGCCGAGTCAATGACCGGTCTAATTCTGATAACTATGGTATGTGGTCGACAATTTCGGGTCAAAGCTGATGTGGCTAGTGGAAGCTGACTTGGTAGAAAAACCAAGTCCAATAGTAAAAATGGTAAAAAGTTGAGTCCACCAATAAGACAAATAGTTAAAAAATAAACAATTCTAATTTATTTTGGTAGGTCCAAAAAAATAAACAAAATTTGGGCCGGACTGTGTTTAACCCACGCGTAAGGGGGTAAATCCACTGCTTTGAACTGGATTGGCCCAATATGGCCCCCTCTCATGTGCGTGAATCTACCACTCTTTCTCTTGGTCACAAGCCCACACAAAAGAAACTTAATATTAGGTGCTAGAATGTTTTGTAAACTTCCAACGTGGGATAGTGATTTTCTTTTGAAATATCCAACAATCCCTCACATATTTCAAAAGAAATGAACAAAAATAAGATTATTTTGCTGGATTTATCTTGGTGCAAATGTATTTAGTTTGGTGTCTTTGGATTATGAACCAAACATAGATTGATAAAATATATCTTACTAATTTATTTTAGAGAAATGTAAAATTTCTATGAACCAATAAATCATTGATGTAAGATAGAAATTTTATCAATTACAATGCAACCCCATAAATTTGCTATTCGACGCATTTTTGTGCGAATAAGCCATGCACGTGCCTAGTTT
This sequence comes from Gynochthodes officinalis, assembly GCA_020080225.1. Lineage (NCBI taxonomy): Eukaryota > Viridiplantae > Streptophyta > Magnoliopsida > Gentianales > Rubiaceae > Gynochthodes > Gynochthodes officinalis. The sequence goes on along the minus strand of CM034620.1, from coordinate 31,248,795 downwards.
TTCATGAGAGCTCTAAAGATTTTAGCCAAAATCTTGTAGGAGTGGCATCACTTCACTCTCGTATAGGTGAATTCATTAAGTGTATACTACTTTAAATATACTATCCATAAGGAATATGAATTCATTAAAAGTTTGAAACTCAACCTCACAAATAGTGGCAATCAAAACACACACTATAGAAAAGATTTAAATTTAAATGTTTTAATCCCAATATTGATTTGTTATTACCCATATGAACCTATTTCATGGGATTTCCAATCACATAGGTTGGGTTACCGTTTCTATTGACAACTTATTGGCTTTAAGTCCCGATTCCCTCAATGTTTGAAGAATTAATTTTCTTCCCAAAAGTTTAGTTAAAGGATTAACCAAATTCACTTCTGACTTCACATAGTCAATGGAAACTATTCCATATCTTAGCAGCTACTTTATGACATCATGTTTCAATTTTATGTGTTGATTTGCAATTATATGATTTATTTTTCGCTACTACGATTGTCGCTTGGCAGTCACAATCCATGGAATCCAGGGGCACTAGCCCCTTGGTTATAGTAATTCCTACTAAGAAATGCCTTAACTAGATAGTCTCTAAAACAATCAGTTCCAGAGTTATAAACTCTAACTCCATCGTCGATCTAGCAATAGTAGTTTGTCTGGCTAATTTCCATACTATTACACTACCACCAAGTGTGAATACATAGCCACTGGTAGAATTAGTCTCTTCTGAATCAGAGATCCAATTAACGTCATTGTATCCTTCTAAGTGTACTTAAAAATATGGAAATGATAAACCACCATTTAGTTAGTAGTTACGCATTTTCATTCATTTTCTATAAGGTGGCATAGATTTAAAAGTGGTTATTATATATTTGACAGCCCACAATGGCCACTTCTCGATCTTCAACTCATTCAAACATCTTTTTCGATGGCTCTTTACCTTTTTTGGCCCTAGAAACACCCTTTTGTGATATGGCATGCATAATGCTATAATTAGCTAGTACTTTCACTCTCTGATTGGATAAATTATTCATCGGGCACAATTGATCCCATTAGTTTGTTGTTCATATTATTTTTAAGCTTGAAAAGAATGTAAGCATACTGATTCTTCCCACTTTTCACGTATGCAAATCCCACAATGCATATTATATAATCAAATTAAACATAAAAATCTTGTTATAAATTTGTTCCATTGTTATTGTTACAACTTATGTTTTGCATAGCAGATTTTGTTGACGTCCAGCCTTTCATGCAGATTTTGTTGTTTCATACTATTATTCTTCTTGGCCTTCAGTGAAATCATAGAACACGATTAAACAAACAAAAATCACAGGGTGGGAAGATGTTTACACTGTGGTGACAGCAATGGCACCACTTTATGTAGCTTTAGCTTCAGGTTATGCATCCGTAAAATGGTGGCGCTGGTTTGCAGCTGATCAGTTTGATGCCATAAACCATTTCAATTGCTTTTTCATCATCCCTTTCTTCGACTTTAAATTCATATCCCATATCAACCCAAACGAACTTAATTATATGTTCCTTAGTGCAGATGTCATAGCAAAATGTATCCTTTTTATTGTGCTTGCCTTTTGGGCTAATTGTAGTAGCAAAGGCACCCTTGTTTGGTCTATCACAGCATTTTGTTTATGTAGTTTGAACAATACTCTTATTGTAGGTGTGCCTCTATTGAGAGCCATGTATGGGAAGTTGGGTGAGGACCTTGTTGTTCAATCATCAGTGATTCAATCACTAGTTTGGTTAATTTTGTTGCTATTTATGTTGGAATTTAGACGTAAATATTCAGGTGTTAATTATAGCAATACCATGAATGGAGATTTGCAAGTCATGTCAATTGAACCAGGGAGTAATTTGAATCAAAACACAGCTACAGCTCCAGTTCCAGCTCGGATCTACATAAAACCATCACCATGGTCAATACTCTATGTTGTGTCTTAAAACTTGCTAAAAACCCTAACTTCTATGCTTGCATATTTGGCATCATCTGGGCTCTTCTAGCTGGCAGGTATGATAACTTTCTCTCTTACATCACCTGGGGAACTCTATGTACATTTTTTGTGCAAATTTATTAGTACTTAATTAATTAAGAATTATTAATTTTTTTAATTGAGTTGGAATATTTCTTAAGGTGGCATTTTAAGATGCCTGAAATCATTAAAGGTCAATCTTGATTATGTCCAAAGCTGGGGCTGGTGTTTCCATGTTCAGCATCGGTAATAACCAGTTCTAAGACTAGTTAATTCCTTTAGGAAAGTATGGAGGAAAGAAAATCTTTCCATATAACTTTGTTATGAGAGGTTAAATAACGTTCATGCAGGGATTTTCATGGCACTGCAAGAGAAAGTTTTAGCATGTGGTATCAAATTGGCTAAGTTAGCTAGGGATGGTTCTAAGTTTTGTGATTGGTCCATCAACAATGGCTATTGGTTCTATTGCCTGCGGGTTGCATGGCAGTGATTCAGGTATAAAATTTCACTTGAAATCTCTGGTTATGTAGTATATCTATCCTAACAATATAACATCGTTGAAAAGGATAGAACATAATAAGTACAAAATAATATGATTGAAGTTCTTATATAATAGAATTGTTGGATGTATAATTAAGATGAACTCCTAGGTATATTATTTCGCACTTCATCTTCGGTTCTGACTAATATGTATCATCAGCGTTTTATCAATACAGCAACTTAATTTCATTAAAATTAAAGTTTATATATTTTGTGTTAGTGTTTAGTATTTACTAACGAAAGTATGTCTATGTCGTCTTATCAATGAAATATAGTTAGTACACATTAATTAATTAAGGTAGAAATCCATACTCATTATTCCCTAATTCATATTTCTATACATTAAGGTGCTGTTTGTTTCGAGGGTTTGGGATGGGTTTGGATTGATTTTGGCAAAAATGGAGTGTTTGTTTTGGGGGGATGGGTTTACTGGCTTTAAAGTCAAACCCTTTCCTTGTTTTAACCCAGGCTGCGTTGCCCCAATCTGTAGCTTCCTTTGTTTATGCTCAAGAGTGTGGATTGCATGCTGATGTACTTAGCACAGCTTTTTTAATTTTTTTTAAAAATAAATTTCACTAATTTATAGAAAATATTTTTCTCTACAAATTGACATGCACTTTGACTATTTTTTGAACAAGATATAATTTGTTAAATATTATATAATGTAAAATACTATTTTTATTATAATTTTAATATAAAATCTATTCCATTCCATTACAAAATAATACCAACCAACATAATTATTATCATTCCATTCTATTCCAAACTTTTCCATTCCACAAATCCATTCCATTTCTAAACCCACCATTTATACCAAGCGCCCCATAAGTTCATTCATAATTATAACTTTCCTTTCAAACAAAAACAAATTAGGAAAAGTAGGAAAGGTAATTAAAGATTTCTTTAATTATTAGTTATTTTTTATTTGGATATTAGATATTCAATATTACGTTACCATTCCTGTCCAATAAACAGACTATAGTGTTTTCTTAGGGGTAATATTAATTCCACTCTTATTATCCAAAATACATAATAAGTTTTTGTTTCGCTAGGAAAATGCATATAACTAATCAACTCTTCCATAATATTTTGTCATCTCAGGGTAATTTTTGGCACCATCGTATCACTGCCTCTGCTGATCGCTTATTATGCCATTATGGAAATTATACGTTAATATACACAAGACAGGGAAAGGGAATGATATTTAATCAGGAGGTACACCAGCATTATTAATTGATATGTGTAAATCATTCCATGGTATGAAAACATCATCTTTTTTAACTAGCTCCAAAATTACTAACAGAGATTCATGATGTCTAAGAGGTTGTTTGATAAAATTGAATGTTAATATTTGAATGCTAAATGCTAAAATAATAATTACGTGGATAAAATTTAAATGTTTAAAATTTAATTTTGAATATTTAAACTATAATAGTGAACTAATTAATAATGTTTAATAAATATTTGATATGAATATCGAATTACTCAAATTATATCACTTTGCCCTTTTATTGAATTTTTTAATTTTTTTTTCAGGAAAAAGTGTGTATTAACTTTTATAAAAAAAGTTAATGAGTACATAAATGGTCCATTTAAGGAAAACCTAAACCCAGTAGGTTTCGATTAAGGCATTCCAACTCCGATTAAATGAGACTAGGACCTCCTAACTAACCTAATTAAAAGAAACAAAATCCCTAACATGTCGACTTCTACTTGCACAACGCAATTTGCATACAACGGAAAAGGCACCTCTTAACTCCGGTCCATGTAAGACCTGAAGCTGTTTTTCATCGTGTTTTACCCTCTTCCCAAGTTAGACCACAAAACCTCCCTGACAGAGGACAAAACTGGACGACGCAGGATCGAAATCCGACTAACTCCAGGCTCATACGCTCCTAGGAATAGTGTTTTTTTCTTTTCTGCGGCCTTCCGGCTCTTGGTCCAAATTACAAGTTACGTATGTAAACATATGTATAAATATATATTTTTTTTTAAATTGAGCATCGAATATTATTCATAAAAATATATGTAAAAATACAATATATCAAAATTAATATTTAATACTCGTGCTGTCCAAAATAAAAAAAAAAAAAAGAACAATTTTGAATATTAAAAAACTTGTATCTATAAAAAATTTGTCGTGACATAGATAATGATAAATAGGAGTTAATATCATTCCAATTGCCATTACAAATGCAATTAATATTTTTGGCATTAAAAGAAATTTTTAGTTGGTAATTATTCCAAAAAATACTTTTAATTCCACAATAAAACTACCCATACCCAGTAATACAAAGGAAGCCATGGAAAAGCTACTGAATATTGTGAATATTTTGGCATTCGGATAGCTATTCCAACTAATTAATATTTTTTTAAATTTTTGTAAAAAACAAATGAAAAAACAGTTCTAAATATATGTGCTATGTAAAAAATTTTAAAAAATAAAGAATGAAATCAAAGGCCAAAACATGAAGCAAATGCTTAAGAATTGCATGTTAAAATACGTTTTCATACTTTTTGACTTAAAAATTATGAGATAAAAATTATTTTAAAAATATTAAAAATTATATTAAAAAAATAAAAATATATTTTAAAATGCAATCCATCTATACTTTAAAATCTAAATATTGCAATGAGCAATTTCCCCTGAAAAATAAATCTTGGGCCTAAGGCACTTTTGTTTCCTTTGGATTAGGTGCAAAATGGCCCAAACCCAAGCCCACCTTTTGCATTAGAAACTAAAAATGGCAACACGGAAATAGAAAATAGGACGCTGGAATTAAGGCAATAGGTGTTACCTTAGAATGAAAATTGAATTCTTCACCTATTTAATAGGCAGATATATTACTACTCTAGTCTCTGTTTTATGTCTTTTATTTTCTTTTGTCAACCCATCATATTGCTGCTAGCTAATGCAACTCGGTTGTGGTTCTTTATTATGTAATTGGAGACTTTTTAATAAAACTCAATAGCATTTCGCTTGTCAAAAAAAAAAAAACCCAAATTACATGCAACCTTTTCAAAACCGCATCCTAAAGAATGGTGTTGATTTTCTAATTAGAATACATGTAAAAGGGAACCAATTTATTTTTATTAGCTAGATTTTACCCCCAAAAAAGGACACTTGAAGACATAGATCAATTAATAAATAAAGGCCCTCTAAATTTTTAATTGAAACAATTAACCTCTTGAACATTAATTATTGCAATTTAGTCCAAAATTTGAAGTGAACTTCAAATTAACACATGACATAAAAAAAACTTTTGTACTCTCCAAATTAAGCAAAACACCATTGCATTAAGTGTTGGATTTTGTTTTTAGAGTGTTAATGTGTGTGATCTTATAAATTTTTGACAAAATTTAGAACGAAAACCTGTGGAATATAAATCTTTATGGTTTCACAATTTGTTAGGTGATTAAATGTGTTTTCAATTTATGTTTTAGCGTACTTTAATCACTTTAAAATAGCAAAAGAATGTGATTTGACATTTTATGTTTTAATTTCTAATTCAAGATAAAATTTGGATTAAATTGCTACAAAATAATTGTTCGGGTGGTTAATCGCCATAATCAAAAGTTTAGGAGTGTATTTTGCAGATCAGGATAAATTCAAAGTGGTGTTTTTACAATTAACTCTATTTAATATGCAGCCCTTTTCTACCCTTGATGTTTTAATATTTTATAAAAGGTATCTGCAATAGGAATTTGTTTGCCCAAAATTTTATTACCTTCTTTTTATTTGGTAACTAAGAGTTCTTGAGTCTAGAATCTTCTAATATAATCTTTCCCATCTTATCAAGCATCCTAATCCTCTCCCAACATTGGTCGAAAGAAATATATAGGATTTTCTTTAGGGTGTTTGAACAGATTCTTAGGTTGTATAGAAAATTAAATAGCAACAAATATTGATGGGTTTTATTCTCCTATTCTAATTTGTAAATCTATTTAATTTTCTATGTGTATCCATTGGATGAGTTCAGATTTCTGTTCCACTTATTGTGGACTAACTATATTTTATTAATGAAATAACCGGGCTTCATTAATAAATAATAAATTTTAATATAAAATACATAAATCTTAATAGATATAATTTTAATGACACATAATTTTAGATTAATGAGACACTGTTAATATATAATAAGTGCGATATAAAATTTCAAGTATTATTAGATAATACTCACACAAAGCACTTTTTTAATGCTTTCTAAATAGTTTTATTATATCTTTGTGTTAGATTGAAAGTTGAAAATTGCGTTAATGGATGCAAATCAAACCAATTTTCGACAAACTGAGCTTGTTTTCCAAATCTAATCTGATCCATGTCCTCTCATGTCTATCAATGACAAAGGATGCTTATAGAACCAATGTTATCTACAAAATGGAGAGAAAAGTGGGAAAAACACATCCAATTTTGATGATTACGAGGAAAATCACACTTTTATAAATTATTTAAATCGTGCTTTTCTCCTCCATGACAATTATCTATTCCATGAAAATTTGATTATTAATTTATTCGAGAAATATGATGTGAATTGTTGGGAACAATTTCATGTCACATATGATGAACTCTCTCCTCAAAAGCATTGATATTTTTAGTTTTGAGGTGCTATTAATATTTCCTTCACCATTTTTCACTTTTATGGTTCATTTGGGAGAATTGAAATTAAAATTGTCGTAAGTCAACATTCCGTACTTAAATTCTTACATTTTTTTTTCTGAAGTTAAATTGCTAAAACCCTCTATGTTAATATTAATGCTATCTTGCAAATCCTAAATTAAGCTTGACTTGCTGGCACTTACGTACTTATTGCATGTCAAAGTCGTTCGGGGAAAGGGGAGACAATAGAAATACATGCCCCTTGGGTAAAATTTTTGAAATGAGGAATAGCAAACTTAATAGTTATTAGGTCTTATGCCTTCCTTTATGCCATGCTTATGACAAAGTTTTGTAAAATCAACCAATTAAATTTGAGTGTATATGAACAAAGTGATCCCCCAACTCAGCCCTCCCAAAACTTATTACTCATCTAATTTATTAGTCAAAATAGTCACTGAAAATAAATTTTCAAATGATAGGCTTTTGTTATTATCTCCATACATTCACCACTTTTTCCTCCTTTCATCCTTCTCTCTCCTCAATTTATTTTAACCACCTATCACTATATAGGATGCCCGTTATCTAGTTTCTATCACATTTTCTCAAAATTAAAGTCCAAATTACATAGACACTAAAACAAAAAGAAAAAATTCAACTAATGGCATCCATGATTTTGACCATGTTTTTGTATATTGGTAATCTTATTGTTTTGTTCCATTTGCTTAGATGAAAAACATTCTCTCCAATAACACATGAAAAAATATATAATAGTAACAAAAGCAAAATATTATATTTCTGTCTGTCAATATTATCTAAGAGAAATCTTTATTACTGTTATTAGATTTTTGCTTAATTCTCCCATCTCATCTCATCAGCCAATCCACAATTTACAAATTTGGGTCATAAGTAGGAAGCTTTTGACAAGAACATACAAGTCGGGAAGCTTTTGGCGAGAAAGGAGAAGCAGCACATAGAAATTCGGAAGGGGGACGGGACATGTAAATTGGGCAGCTTCTCACTAGAGAGACGGGACATAAAAATTAATAAAGGAAAATTATATGTGCTTATCAACAAAAACATCTGTATTAAATTTGACTTAGCAATCAATTTTGGTGAGTTAAAGCATATATAAAAGGTTTGATAATATGATGTGTATGTAATAAAAATCAATGGAATGTAGAGATTAAAAGTCAAAAATATTTTGTTACATAATTTTATTTTTTATTTTTTATTTTTTGTTTGTTTAACTTTTAAAATGTTTTCAAACATTAAAGTATTGAAATTGTTTCATTTTTGCCTTAAGGTTACAACATACCGTTAATAATATCCTTAGTATGTCAACATAAGTTTTTAATGTTACTTGTCCGACATATAAGTTATACTAATAGATGCTACTATATACTTACTATGTTTAAATCTTAGGTATTTTAGTCTTGTTAGTATTCCCACCATTTCAAAAAAATAAATTTCTTTTATATTGGTATAATTTTTTTTTACTTCTAAAAACATAATAGTTAATGCATTATTAAATGTATAAATTAATATTTTTATATCTACTTTTTATTTTGTGATATATATAATTATTATTATTAAATAATTTATAGAAATTTTATAAAATGAATCATTTATTTAGAATAAAGAAAATTTTTAAAAATAAACTCTTGAAACCGAGGGAATATAAAATATTCGAAGTGGAGCAATATGTTCACTCACTTCATTTTTAAATTGAGTGGATAAATGGAAACAACTAGATCGCTTTGTATTCCTTTTTTGACATCTACTTTAAATTTTTTCTTCGAAACAGAGTTCACTTTTAAAATAAAATTTCTTTAAAATATTTACAATTGATAATTATGTATGATTATAATTAAAAAGTAAGAATAAAAATATAAAATTATATATTTAATAATATATTAAATGTGTTATATCTAATAAATCAAAAAAATTATATTTATATCAAAATGGACTTATTTTTTAGATGAAACGATAAAAAGAGAGATAATAATCTCTTTGCATAGCATTCCAATATTTCAAAACGATCAATGAGGGTCTCTTGTATGTTCTAGTAATTCATAACTTGTAACTAACCCAACTCTATGTGCGTTTTAATTTGAGGAAAGCTACAATTAAAAAAAAAACTAACAAAAAATTTTAAAAAAAGAAAATTCCGATGCAAAAAGTTTGGAGACAATATTATTCAACAATCACTGTCTCGTACATGTGGAAGGCATTGGAACACTCTGGCCGGCCTATGCGACAATGCCACTTTCCTTGCACATAATTCGTGGTATTATTCTCAAATGCTTCGTGTCTAATGTCTTGATGTCCCAAATCATACCATAATAAATCACACTTCCTTTTGTACTAATTTGTTTTTTCATGCCTTGATTATTGTACTTTGTTCTTTGGATATTCTGTGTTTTAAAGAGGTTACCTAACCACAAAAAACAATAAGTTGATGAAAGTAAAGAAGATTGTTCAGTTTTGTTGATTTGAAAGAGCCAAAATCTCTTCTTCTCTTGATTTAAAAGGTGGAATTGGATAGAATGAAAGTGGTCAAATTTGAGATGTGGATTTTCTCTTCCAATTAATGCATTGATTTGTCTAGTCCAATTAAAAATTTCGATCCGTTTTTAGTAATTTTTTGAGCACTTATTTTGTTTTCATTAACTCTCTTGTCTCACATCATATGTCGATTTTTTCTCCAAAAATTTGTTGACAAAAAATTCTAGATAGGGAATAAAATGATCGCAATGTTCATGGATTAAATATCTTTATACTTTTACTTTGTATTTATCATATCCCATTTTCACTGAATGACATTATATCATTTAAATTTTAAACAAAACAATATCGTTTAATTAGAATGAGACGTGATTCTATATCCATCATCTCAACATAAATCATTTGCCAAATTATAGCAACAAAAAAAGGTGGGGAAAAAAAAAAGACGAATTGAACAACCTCATCACAAGATGTTCACTCAAGAACGAAGATATAAAGATTCCACGTGATTTCAACAAGACTTACAAGCCGAGTATGGGTGGAGGATACACATGGCATGAGAAGAATGAATATCAATCTACCCACTCAAAAAAAAGGTCTGCCTTTTTTAATGTTGACATATTTTTGTAATAATTAAACATTTATTCATTGATTAAAAGGAGTTTGTAAGAAAATTTTTGCATCCTTTTCTCTTTTGCTATTCTTTACCCCCACTCTACCCCTAAAATGGTGAACTATTGCACTTGTCTGAATGAATTTAATCAGAATAAAAATCTGACATATTTTCTTACAACTTGAATTTTGAACTCAACAATTTCCTTAATATTAAAAATTTATCTTCCTATATATTGTTAGAAATTTGCCATAGGAAAAAACACACAAAGAGCCCAAAACCACTCATAAATAAATTGAAATCTAATTGGAATTTAAATTTTTAATCCAACAGGTATTTTATTTATTAAATGTTGTATACCTTTTATAATAGCTACTAATAAATAAGTTATAACCCAATTTAAACCAAAAAATCCAACTTGTGGCTTGAAATCTAAGTGCCTGTATGGACAGTATTTCAAAAAGTGTTTTCACATAGTAATTATGAGATAGAAAATATATTAGAAATTTAAAAAGTGTATTGAAAAATATAAAACTACATTTTGAAAGACTATTCATACAAACCATAAGCCTATTTAACTCACTACTAGTATTACTTCGCAAGCCTACCTCTTGTTCACTTGAGACAAGTCAATCCAAAACAAGTAGGTTGCGCTGGCAATACGACTGCCACTGGTCGCTTTCTCTCGGTTTTCTTCTGATTTAGGGCATTGGTGCTCCATTTAGGTAGTCTTTTGAAGGCTTTCTATGTAGAATTATAATTTAATTTCTCATGAAAATTGTAGCTAATTTTCTTATCTTTTGTTGTCTAAAAAATTATTGAAATTGAACTTATATAACTCTAAATATATATAGTCATTCTCTCGAAATGTATTAATCATCATCCGATTGCGTTGCATCATTGTTTTGACCTTGATTTTGACCTATATACTAGATGATTTGGAAGAAATTCAAAATATATATTAACAATAAAGTACATCCAAATATGTACAACCCGTGTAGACTTGTTACGACTAAACCTGTAACCTATATTACTAACCTTGGGCACTCATACTATTTCTTGAGAATTTGTCATTCATATAATTTTGCAAGCCTATAATTTTGTCATTCATATAATTCATGTAACCTTGGACACAGGACGGCTCGGTTCCACAACACTAAAAAATAATTTACACATAATTCATATATACTTGCAGCCTAAATTACCTACCTTTGGCTCTGATACCATAGTTGAAAATTTGTTACGGTACTTTACAAACTCACCTCTTATTTATAGATAGGCCGATTTCATAACATTAAAAGACAATTTATGCATGATCTATGCAGATATTACAGCTCATGTTACTAACTTAATTTGGGTTGTAAGACCAGACGTAATAGAAATTCGTCATGGGGGAGAAAGTATACAAAGAGGGTATAACAAACATTAATAAATAAATTGAATCACAATTTGAATTTAAAATTTTAAAATTAATAGATTTTAAAATTATTTGAAACCGATGTGAGATGGCCTAAAAACCTTAGCAACATATATTGATGACTTAGACAAGCTCAGTTCCTTGAAATTCACGTGGTGGGAATCTTATTCTTTAAATAGAGAACACTGATGAGAATTACTTATAAGTCAAGTCATCTCCATTTGCTTAGCATTGTGAACAGGTGAAAATTAAACCTGATTAGATTAATGTCGTTGTACCGACTGAGCTTTTTAAACACTTTTGCTATTCAGAAAAGATAAAGAATACTAAATGATTGTCAAATGTTACTTAGGCCCTAGAATTGAAAAGAAAAGAAAAGAAAAGAAAGTGAAGTAGGAGAATTGAGTGATGATGAAGGTTGATCCCAACAACACTTTGATGGCGTGGCCGGACTGAGATTACTTGATTAAATGGTGTAAGTTGTGTCTTTTCTGGATAACAAATGAATTATACCAATTGTTTTTCACAAATAATTTTTTTAGATACTTAAATTAGTTGTCAATCAAACACATGAGACTTATGTGTATTTAGAAGTTGAAACTCTTTAGCTAACTTTTTTTAAGGTACCTTTAATGGCATAAAGATTATATAAAAGAGATGGGTTATTTTTGCCAAGGATGGTATCTATAATCGACATACACTCGAACTAGTTGCTAATAAATGCATATTAATGAAAAAAAGAAAAAGAAACAAGAGACAATTGGATAGCGTTGAAGTTAAGTGTAACAAATGTCACATGAAAGAGTAAGTAAAATGTATTTAAATTTCTTCTAGTTTTACCTTCTAAATCAAGAGGGATAATTCACATATCGACTTTTTTGATGTTTTCTCTTGATTTAGTGTCCTAACTATAAGTATACATAGTTAAATTGATCTTTTCCTTTCTAAAAATAGGGAGAAAATGGACATAGGGGTAAGTGATAATTTGATCTCTGATATTACAAACTTTTAATTAAGTACTCAAATTTGGTAATTTGGGTTTTTTTTATCCCCTCATCAAAACTACAATAAAATAGAAAGTTCAATTCTTCATCAAATCATATGAAATTGAAAAAAAAAAAGTAATGCTAGTCAAAGGACAAAATGAAAGTTAATTGCTAAATTAGAAGATTTAATTAAAACTTTTTAAACATAAAAGATCAAATCAAATTTAAAGAATAAATTATTATTAATATTATTTACCTAATTTTTCTTCTGTTTTTTTTCTTTCGTCGCTCGAAAATTCTTCCTTTTATTTCATACCGTACGTAGCATAAAATGTCACTTTCTAATACATCGTCCATGATTTTTTCTTCCCTATTTTATGGGGCAATTGGGAGGAGGAACGGAAATCAAACAAATATTCAAACATCCTCACAACATAGAAAGGCACACTCTCAATTGATTTTATACTAAATCATAGAGAAAAGATGTGACTAATCACGCATGTTTGATGTTTGTAACGTAATTGAGCTTTTATTTTCTTTCATTTCGTTCGTATGCGTGATGTCGATGATAAAAGTGGTTTTATTACTCGCTTTTCGAGATGTTAAAAGGCCTAAAATTGGATGGCCATTCCGAGGCAAATATGCATGTAAGTAGGGCGAAGCAAATGGCCTTTGCACGCTCCCACAAAAAGCAATTATTAATTATTTTAGCCTAAACTTTTATAGACACAAAGTCATGTTCGTATTGCCATGCATGACTTAAAATAAGGTTTGCTTTCGTATTAAATCCAATCCTTTCATTTAGAAAAGAAATCTGTCCCTTGTCAACACTAATGTCACTGATTTTGAGAACAGTGCTTCCGTTCACAATCGATCGTGCTCAATAGAAAATCTCCATATACATATGTGCATAAATAAATAAATAATATATCTATAACTATACTTTTTGATTTAGCACTAACCCTAATATATGCTTCTTTTTTTTGGGAGGCAGAGGGAAAGAGGGGGTGGGGGTGTGGTGGGATGAGGTGTTGGGCTTTTTTTTTTTTTTTCCCAAGTAATAGTACTTTTATTCAAGATAATAATATTGATATTATAAAATTCAATTAATAAACTTTTCTTTATAACTTTTTAGCCCAAAGCTCTAAAGATTACAGAAAAATAATAAACCCCAATACCCCAAAAAGAGAAAATTACACAAGAATTGAATAATAACAGATGAAAAATATAACTACAATTTCATTAAGTTAAAAATGAACAAAAGTACTTAATAACTTTATTTTTTAACGATATTACTATTTTTAATAATAGTTTCAAATTCAATTCCAATTATATTTTCTTTATCTCTTGAAACTAACTATTACACTAGTGTATTTACCCTAATTAATATTGCTTTATAATCACCTACATCACTATCACTATTGTTGCTAAAACCTTCGTACTTGCCGTCATTAGATTTAATCTTGGTAGATTTAAAGGTAAAATTCACTCTAAAAAGGAGATAAATTTTTTAATGAAGAGATACTACACCTTTGAAATAGAAGAAAGAGTCCTAATAAATGTGGATGTAATTTAGCTGTATTTTGTGTTATTTTATTTATGCAGTAATAATTTATATTGTTGTTATTATTATTATGATCAAGGACATTCCAACATGAGAATTAGTCCTCCCCAAGGTGGCATGCAGTAATTAATTATTAGATTAGTGAAAAATTGACAACAACATTAATGACCAGCAACATTGTTTGACACACAACATATATTCCTTCCATCACAATATTTTAATACAAAATTGAAAATACAATGTATTATGAATCATTATGTACAGCACACAAAATAAGCTATCAACAATACAATTTTTCACTTGTTTCTAAACTTTTTATTTATGCACTACAAATGTTTACAACTAACCAAATGATATTATAAAATCTCATGTAAAAAGTAAAGTCACGAAACCTAATTTGAAATATTGAAACAGTGAAAAAAAATTACTATACAAATGATACGATTTCACCTGCATAATTTCATATATTTTTTCCTTTTTTTTTTCCCGCTCTTGTTAAGTATGCATTTTTATGCTATATATTTGTACATTTGTATCAAAACAAGGTATACACCAAAATACAATCTTACAATTTCACAATTGACATTGGCACTTGATTTTCATTGCCGGAAAAAAGACAACACGAAATAAATGAAATGGTATGCCTTTTTCGTGACAAATGTATTCGAGTATTGCCTGCCTTTCTTCGGCAGTTGTTCAAGGAACGAATTTTAAGGTCAACAATCTACGTTCAAAAATTATTCATGATGTTTAAGGTTTTCGACAGAACCGACAGACTTTACTGCAGAAGTTACTCCTCACTTAGCCCATAATGACTGCCTCCTCCATGCCTAAATTAGAAGTTTATTGGGTTATTTTTTATGTCACTTCATAACGGTTGTAGGAAAAATTGAGACCAAAAAACTAATATAGTAGATAAAAATACAAGAACCTCTAACTAAGGATCAAATATAGCTCCCCTTGTAAGTAATCTAACATCCTTTGAAAGCGTGAAATGTAGAATGGGAAATGAGTAGAGACATATCAAGTCGTTCCAATCAATCATTACTAAGAGATTAATTAAAAATTATGCTTCATTTAGCTTTGGTCATTTTCGACACAAGAGCATTTAATTAGTGACTATTATACATTAATTTTTCAAAGGTAGCGACTGATTTCTTAAAAATATTTTAAAATCTATGGGTTCGTTTAGTTTTTTGATAGAATTAAAATCAGCTTGGAATTTAATATATATTTTTTTTATAGATTTTAATGTAAATTTTATAGTTTATTTATATAATTTAAGAATATTATAAAATAGGCATTATAAATAAATTAAAATAAAAAATCATAAAACTCAATCAAATATAATAAAGATTTCTCTAATTTTATACCAATTTCAAAACCAAACAGTTGCTGCGAAATTGCAAAATGAGACTTCTGACTCAATTGAATTGAAAATTATGTATCTTTCCCATGGACTAATAAATATAATAATTAAACAGTGCATATTTTGATAAAAAAATTTGCTAGACCAAATATGAAATTCCACTCTTAATATATTTTTTTTATAATAATAATTAATGACTGATTCTTCTGACTATTGTTAATCGAGTTATTTTTTATTTCCAAAAAAAAAAATCTACCCAAAAAAAATTGATCACACCCGTAAAATTTCATGATTAAAGCATGCGATTATGTGTCATCATTCATCTCACCTGAAACCGAACCAACTCATTATTAAACAGAAAAGGACGGCCGTAAATGTGTGTGTAGGGTAACTCAAGTAGACCGCTCCGCACACTATTCTTTTCACAGCCGAACAATGGCCCATAAAATGAGCGGCAGGTGCTAGTGTGAGCCGTGCGCGTGGTTTTGTCGGGTAGCCGAAAAGACGCCGGTTTGCTGACGGAGCCGAGCCGTCCGGGTCGTAACGGCATGACAAGAAACGGAACGGAACTGTTGGGTCAACTATGGCCCTTTATGAAGCCATGGTTGAGGATTAGGTTATATTTGTTTGATAAAATAATTAAAAGTTTGTCTGCTTTTGCTGTCTTTGGGTCAATGGGTTTACTTTCTGAAAATGAGAAATTGAAGGGTTTCTTTTTTTTTTTTAATGAAGTTAGCTGATGCGTCATTGTTTTGATATATTTGCTATAACTAAATAAAAATCATTGTGTGATTTAATTTGTCTGTAAAATTATTACGATCATATATTTTTTAACATTTTAAGAAGAAATTGCATATAGTGAATTTATTAAACAAAAAATACATAAATTATTTATTTTAATTTTAATATTTATCATACGAAAATTAATAATATAACATATGTATATAATATTTTATTCTCTTTGTGTGCATGTGTGTGTGTTTTTTGTTAAAATTTTGACTTTTGTTTTGTTTTACTTTGAACCAATTTTGAAAAGAGTGACAAAGTTTGAACATGTAATTTTATTTTATATCAATATGTAATTTAATTATTACATTAATTTCAAAAGTCTTGATTATATTAAACTTGTGAAATAAAACCTCCCAAAAAGAAAAGAAAGAGAAGATCATGCAAAATGGGAACATTTGAATAAAGTGTTTTAAGGATCTTCAGAGTTCAAAGCCTTATTTACTTTCTTGTCTCCGTGTTCTTTTACGCGTAATAAGTTGACCATTAAAGCAAATCCGTTTAAAACTCCAAAACTTCAACTTCCCTATTTCTCACTGTTTGTACAATTGGAAAAAGTGTAACAAAGCATTGCACCAAAGAAATAACAAAATAAGTAGATATTATTCTAACTTTGTAAGAGTAATCAAACCTTGATTTTCTTTCTTGGCCCTTTGCACTTTTAGGTACATCCATCCATCATGACAAAGCATATAAACCTCCAAATTTGTTAAAAAAAAAAAACAAATTAAGTTAATATCCACTTATATTGGTTAAACCTTAACATTTGACCCCATAATGATGATGTCAATCCAAAAAAAAAAAAATGTTGTATTGGTGTATTTACTCTTTAATTGTTTTTTACAAATTCTTTCATTTTTATAAAAAAAAATGTAAAGTTTTTCTTATATATAATTGAGTAAATAAATATATCTTTTTTGTATTGAAGTTTGAATTCGAGGGCTAAAAAATTATTACATGACAAAAACAACAATAAACTCATAAATTGAAACAAAAAATTATAAAGTATCAATCAAATTTCAAAATTACAAGACCATATAATATTTATAATCTAACGTCAACATTTCTTTCTTCACTTTTAGAGTTATTTTCTTTGTTAGTTTAATAAGTTGATGAATATTTCATTATTTTTATACTTTTAAAAGACTTTGAATAAATAAAATATTAGTAGTTTCTTTAAAGGTTATGAGAATTATTAGTAGTTTTGAAATTTCATTTTGAGCTTTTAGGGAATGCTCTCCACCGGAAGATGACTTGGGATTTTTTTTTCCATCCCTGGTATTTCAAAGTTTGATAATTAGGCTTCAATTAGATTGGATTGTATTTGAAAATTTTGCATTGAAATACGTAAAAGTTTTGATGAGAATTTTTTTTAAGAAAAATTAAATTAGAGTAAAAAAATATTCAAAATAATATGAGAAGAATTGTGAAAGAATTTTAAATTTTAAATTTTGAAATAAAAAGTTATTTAAATATTTTATTCTTATTATACAAAAAATTTAATTTTTTGTAAATAAAAATATAAACCAAACGCAACCTTAGCCCCTGGTATTTAATACAACTTGAATACAACTAAACTTCTAACCCAACCTTTACTATAAACAATTGAAACACTTTTATAGTAATATTTGGAAGAAATTTAATAGTACTTCATACTTATGCAAAAACTCTGTCTACAGTTCTAAATTTTAATACTCTGCCAGTATAGAGCTTGATTCCCCACAAGGGGGTCGCTGCAGTGATAAAAGGACAGAGAGAAAGAAACTTGTAGATAAGTTAGTAAGAAGAGAGAGAAAGGGAGAAAGTGGGGAGAGAGAGAAAGAAACCGTGTTGTATCTCATTTTGCAAAGCCCATTTTAAATGATCTAAAGATCTGGTTTTTGGTCTGACGATCATCGTCAAAATTTATCAGATGTTTGTAACTGTGAGGTAAGGTCAGTTTCTAAACAACCCTTCTGGGATTTTGTTTTTCTTAATCTGTTTTTAATTTTTAGTTAATTTTTTTGGTGTTTGGAATGAGTTTGGTCCAACTATTGAATCAATCCCAGTTTTATTCCCGGAGGTGTAGAAATTTCCAATCGGGAAGTAGAAAGATTGAATTATGTTGGGTGGGTTTGTGGATTTGTACCTGACAAGCCTTGGAGTGTGTAACAAAATTAGGAATTTATCTTTTTGGCATGTCTTTTGTTCTATTTTGTTTGAGGGCATTTTTATGCTAATATTTTGGGGGAATATAGCTCTATCGTTGCATTTTGTCAACAATTTTTCTGCATATTTCGAAGGGTTGTGGATTTAAGGTTGCTTTTCGCTGGAAATGGATCCTAGAATGGAGGTTCTATGAAGAAGAATCTATCTATGTATAATTTGCCCAAGTTTATAACTTTTGGATTATCTTGGCAGTTTATGTGATGATTGATGGTCACACAGTTCGTTTCCTGACGTAGATGTTCGTCAAGTTTGGATCTTTTTATTCTTCTTTAGCTTTTGGATGCTTTAATTCTTCTGCTTGTACTTATGCTTTGTAGAACCTTACAAACATCTCTCTTGTAATTAGGAATCCTTGAATTGTTCTGTTCTTGTATTCTGTAGTTGTTTTAGTGTCGAATTGATTCATGAAATTTAGGTAGTTATGGAGCCAAAAAAAGTTTTTTTTTTATTTTTTTTATTTTTTAAATTAGGATTAGGAAGCAGGAAAGTGGTCTCTGATTAAAGTCTCTTATTTGGAACTGCTTTTTAAGCCTTCCATGTGAGCCCTTCTTTAGTTTGGGAATCTTCTTTTCTTTGGTGCTTTGCTTTATCCATTACTGCCATTATATTACTTTGCTCCTAAGCTTTGTAAAATGATTTTAAATCCATCACTCATTCTTCTACTGTAATACCACTATTTGCAGATGTTGAAGTTTCTATCTGCAGTGCCATAAGAAAATAATTTTTGTAAGAAAATAATTTTTGCAGCTTAATTGGTGGTAGAAACACAATTTTATATAACAAGTATTGTGGGCGTGGCTATATCTGAGTAATGTCATTCCGGAGCATTGCTCGTGATTTAAAGGGTAGTTTTGGGAGCTTATCCAGGCGGAGTTTTGAGGTGAGATTCCCTGGTCATCACCGAGGAAAATCTCAGGGTGCAGTCCACGAGCTGCATGAGCAGCCTCTCGTCATCCAGACCAGTTGCTGGGCTGGCCTGCCCCCTGAGTTACTCCGTGATGTCATTAAGAGGTTGGAAGCTAGTGAGAGTACTTGGCCTGCTCGCAAGCATGTTGTTGCCTGTGCCGCTGTCTGCAGGTCTTGGAGGGAAATGTGCAAGGAACTTGTACAAAATCCAGAGTCCTGTGGGAAGCTAACATTTCCTGTCTCTCTTAAGCAGGTAATTCATTCTTTTCAGCCTTGCATCTGGTCTTGACCCTGTGAATTTTGGTTTCGCATTATTGTGTAATTTTAGCCAAGGTCTGAGTGCAGTTGACAATTTAATGATTCTTCATCTTCTTCTTTTTTCCTTTTCAGCCTGGACCAAGGGATGGAACCATCCAGTGCTTTATTAAAAGAGACAAGGCAAATTTAACATATCATCTTTTCCTTTGTCTTAGTCCAGGTAAAATATTGTTACAAAGTTTCAGCTAACCTGCTATATTCTGTGTTTGTCATGGTTGTGTAACCAATTCTCTTGATGTTTTTCCAAGTCATAAAACATACACTTTTTATACTATATATTTATTTGGTTTATTGGCATGCAATTATCTCAGAAACAGTTATACTTTAAGCAAGTGATCTGATTGATCTCTCGTAATATTTTGCTGAGCGCTTGATTGTCATTTGTTCTTCATGTTGTTACTCCTGGTCTCTAAGATGTGTCTGCCCCAAGTTATCCTGCAGGTATACATACACTGCACCTTGGAATAAGTTTTTAGATGCATTACATAATGACACTACCGCATAGGCTTACGTAGTTGTTTAGTTTGTGGCTTCAAAGTTGTGTATTATATCTAGAGTGATCCTTTGCACAGGTGGAAGAGCTGAAATTTAGTTGGTTAAATGTGTGCACAATATGAAGCTTAAATTTAAATGTTTTTCTGATGTGTTCCATTCAGGTCATGAAGTTTTTGGTATCATTATGGGAGACTGTGCTTTTGTCTTTAGTTGTAATGTTTGTCTTACGATATAGTCAGAATTTCTGAATTCTTGATGTTGTGCTGATTGGCAAGTCATGTTTGAAAATTTCGTCACACTTTAAGATGCAAGTTAAGGTCTTGCTTTGGCCCTTTTTGATTTGCTTTAAATGTTCCATCAAATTTGAAACAATTTCCTTTAAAATTAACCTTAAAACAGATCTATTATCGTATCAATGAATAGTTATGTAAAATATTTTTTGAAGGAACATCTCTTGTTGCTATTTTAAAGTAGCTTTTTCTAGTCTTAAAATAAGGTAAAGTAGTAAGAAAAAACAATAAAAATGCTTAAAAGCAATTATTAGTTTTAATAATTACTTATGATCGGCATATTTCTTATCTTTGTTTTAATAATTCATGCAGTTCTTAGGACTTTTGCAGTAGTGACATAGGATGAGAGTCTCTTTGACTGAAAGGGTGGGTGGGGCCAGTAGTGTTCTCCATTAGAAGAAAGTTGAATTTTATATATGGTTTGGTTTTAGGTTTAACCTTCCCTTTAGTAAGGAAGAGCATAATGGCCTCTGTTGTGGAGCGAAATGTATGGGCATTTTCTCAATGATTTCCTTTGGGTAACATTATTTATCCCAGATGATTGTTATTGATTACAAAATATGTTCTCAGATAAGAGCAGGAGAGTTGATAAACTAAGTATTTTATTTTTTAGTTTGGGTTTATTGCAGTTGATGAAGCAATGTAGTTTTCCTTATTCCTCCACATCTGCTTGCTTCACTTAAAAACAAGAGTATCAGATTTCTAAAAATCTTGGAACGCTTGTGGTATTCCTGTTTGAATTTTTGGTCAGTCAATTTCAGTTCAACTTGGTGCTTATTTCTGATAAAAATTGTTCTGGCCCATTAGTTTGTTGTGTACACTAATGATCTGTTATGGTACGTTTTTCAGCTTTGCTTGTAGAAAACGGTAAGTTTCTACTTTCTGCAAAACGAAATAGAAGGACTACTTGTACTGAGTATGTGATCTCAATGGATGCCGATAACATATCAAGGTCAAGCAGCACTTATATTGGCAAACTGAGGTAGTGATATGCTTTTAGAAGATCATAACTTTATACAATACATTTCATACTGCAGAATTTGGAATAGTTTTATAATGGACCATAATTTGCTAGGCTTTTGGGAATTGGGGGACCAAGCTGCAAGTTGTGTTCATGTAAATAAACTTGAGAAACGTTCATTTCAAACTTTGCCGGTTATCTGGATTTTGAAGATATCTGGGCCTGTGTGGGTCTGTGGTTCCTAAATTTGTGGGCCAAAAAAATAAGGCTGTTTACGTATTTGGGGTTTGAGACTATTAGATATATGCAAGATGTCAAGATCGAAGGAATTAAACAACAATCTTGTTTTACTTGTTATGCTCAAAATTTTGAACATAAAGAACATGAAAATCAGTTTGCTTATGGAGCACATATGTGTTTTTGCACTTATCTAGATGGGGCTTATGGAGAAGGGACTGTCAAATGCTTGCATCATTAGTGCATTTGCTTCTGAGGTAAAAATGACTATTTCAAGATCGTAGGGAGGTGGTGGGTGACAGCAAGTGTAGTGATATATCAGCTTTCAGTATTTTGTGTTAACTGAAGTTAAAATAATAATTTTGTCCTGCTTCTGATGTGTAAGGTAGAATCCTAATCAAATTGAAACAGTTATTTGAATGCTTTGGCTTGTGGTACGGGTTTTTATACTTGATGCGGTGTGATGGCTAGGCAATGGTTCTGCACATGATGATTTGTGCTTCTTCTTTTAAACTGATTCTAGAAAAGCTCATTGTAGAAAATTTGTTGCCACCAATTCAGAGTTTTCTTCTCTGCCAGTGCTCTTATGCTCATATGTCCAGCAGCTTCACATTTTATCTTCTGAATCTTTGTCATCAATATGTTTTTTGTTTTAATTTTTTCAGGTCAAATTTTCTTGGGACAAAGTTTATCATCTATGATACCCAACCACCTTACAACAGTGCACAGGCTGCTCCACCTGGACGTACAAGCCGCAGGTTCTCCTCAACAAAGGTTTCCCCAAAAGTTCCTACTGGAAAGTATAACATTGCCCAGGTTACATATGAGCTAAATGTGCTTGGCACCAGAGGACCTCGTCGAATGAACTGTACAATGTATTCAATCCCTGCCTCAGCTCTTGAACCGGGTGGCACTGTTCCAGGCCAGCCAGAGCTCCTTCCTCGTTCTCTTGAGGATTCATTTAGGAGCACATCCTCCTCAAAATATATAGATCACTCAGCAGAGTTTAGTAGCTCCCGCTTCTCAGACATTATTGGCCCACGAGAAGGGGAAGATGATGGCAAGGACAGGCCATTAGTTCTTCGAAACAAGCCACCAAGATGGCATGAACAACTCCAGTGTTGGTGTCTTAATTTCAGGGGGAGGGTAACAGTTGCTTCAGTAAAAAATTTCCAGCTAATTGCTGCTACACAGCCTGCAGCTGGTGCTCCAACACCAGCTCAGCCAGCCCAGTCAGGGTCTGATCATGACAAGATTATCTTACAGTTTGGTAAGGTTGGCAAAGATATGTTTACCATGGATTATCGATATCCATTGTCTGCCTTTCAGGCTTTCGCTATCTGTTTGAGTAGCTTTGACACGAAACTTGCTTGTGAATAGAACTAGGAGAAAGAAGTAGAAATTGTAGCTTGTAACAGCTTTTAGTTCACTGGCGTTACGTTAGGATCTATTTGTTGTATGCAGTTCATGTGTTTGGATCATCATTGAGATCCATTTTTTCTTTTTGGGTTTTGTTGTCTTGTATTGCACCTCTTATGATACTGGTCTTAGCTTGTTTACATTTGTTATAAAACTCTTATTGTAACTTTTAAATGTTGAAAGAAACATCTAAAATTTGGGACCCCTGTAATGGCATGTATAAATTAGTGCTGTTTCAGTATGGTTTCAAGTTGCGTTTTGCGCAACCCTGCAACTATATTTTGTTATGATTAATAATTTTTTACAGTGAAAAGTCATAGTTACTATAGTTAAAATTATCTTTAATTATTTTATAAAAAAATATAATAAATAATTTTTTCTTTTTATACTTTTCATATTAATTATTATGATTTTTGTTTTTTACTATGAAAAGCCAAAGAGAAAAATCAATGATGATAAGTTACTAAAAAAAATTATTAAAAATATCATTAGAAACCAACTCTTGGAAACCAATAATTTAGCTACCTAAATTTGGATGAGGTAGAAATTTTTTATTACACGTTTCAACCGGTCACTTTGGTGTGGGCATGATGGGATCACTTGAATTTCTCTTCTGAGGCGTAGCGTTTTGGGAGTTTGGCTATGGAGGGTTCATTTCAGTTCCTCTAGATACCTAGTATTTGGCTATGGAGGTTCCTCTTTTTGAGACCGTGGGAGGTTCCTCTTCAGGCTTAAATCCCCAGTGATGTAAGATGTGGGATTTCTGCAATAATGGAGGGATTTTAGGAAAAAAGAAAAATTTAAGGAATTTTCACATACATAATTTCTTGAAATGACTTGGCTACGCCAATATGGAACTTAATGCAAGTATAAAACAGCAATATGGTGGGCGTCTTTTGACAGCCACTTTTAATGGCGAGTTTTGTGGCACTCGTTTGCTTGTCTACCAATCTTGCGAGCTGAAAGCCTATCATTGCTCAAACACAAATTTTTCCCCTCAAAACAAACTTGAGGAGAAAGCACAAATTAAAACCAAGTTCAACTTCCACATCCTTCAATGGTACTTCTGCTATCATTGCTCGAACTGTCTTCCTCGTATTACTACTAAATTTGAAAAACACCCCCACTGAGCCTTCATAGATCATCATTTCCTGGTTGCCTTGTGTAAACAATCAATCAGATATGTATATCAGCATTTTGCACTCACTGACGAATTTATGCTGAAATTGGCCTAAACTTGGTAACCTTTTGGCATTTTGGTAGCTTGACAGAACATGCAAAATACTGATATAGACTTGAATTCAGCAGCAGCTACATGATCTTTTTTTTTTCGACTTTAGCCTTTTGTATAACAAGGAACAAGATTCTCTAACTTGTTTTGCAGAATGTCTTTTGTTCATGGTCTTCATAGTAAACGTGAGATGTTGTGACTCCCAGCACAGCATTGAGATAGCATCTTGTTGTCTAAACTTAATGTCAGTTAGAGACAGAATAGTAGCTTTGTTCTTCAGAATTGGATCAGTGACAGGACTTGATTGACTGAACCATGTACAAATGGTAGTCTTCTGCAGGTCTGGTAATTTTTATGTTTTGCTCTTGTGTCTTTCATTGGACTTCAGTTAGTGTGTTGGGCATTTACTCAGCTCTTAATGCATGAAAAGCTTGGATAAATTGCAACTTGGTTAGCAACGCTAGCATAGTTTCTTTTCCCTCATTTTTGCAGGCTTGAAGATACAATGGAGAGAAAATACTGTAGCATGAGATCTTAGTGGATCCCGAATAAAGTGGACGACTCTAAGACTGGATTACTTCCTGTAAATCAAGATTTCATCCCAAGGTTAGTTTTAATGTACAAGTAAGACTAATTCCAAACCCTTGGATTTGTCTTATTGGTATTCCTTTATTTGCTTTCAGCAATCAAGTATTTCTTATACAACTTTGACAAAATACATCTTACAAAGAAATCCTCCATATTCCTATGTGTTGCTAACTAGACTTGAGGACGCTAAGCCAGCATGTGATGCTGCATTTTGTTGTCATGACAAAGTGGAATAAAGACTTAGTTACTGTTGAAGAGTTCGGGTGACGTTGAGTGACTTAATTGTGAAGTATACTTAAATTCTATGTTATAGCCGAAAGTATATTGTTTACTACAGTAGCAATAAGTGAGGCTATCAATTGGGACCATTTTGTCTCCCAGTGGAACCAACTTCTTAGATGATCCAATAATACCTAACTCTTGCAAGAGTCATTGGGGCTGCTCTACAATTGTCAGTTAGCTCATTGTTTTTGTTCATTAAAGAAATACATAAAGAATTTTGAGTAAGCAGGATGACAATTGGCTGAGAATATATGGTCGGCACGCTCTTATACGAAATTCCTGCAGACAGCCAGGACCACAGCTCTGGTTGTAGACAAATTCCCATATTTAATAAACAGATTAAGCAAAAGCTTGGATGGAATAATTAGTGGCCTGAGATTTTGATCTTGTGCTTTTACCTTAGGCCTGACTGGAATAATGATCATAAGTGCTAAACAGTGTAACCTGTTGGAGGCTCTTTGGTGACTAAGCATCTGCATCATAATGATGTTTAGCTTCACAAGTACAAGCCTTTGAAAACAATTTTTGACCGACTTATATTAACTGAACCGTTAGTTTAGTGAATAAGCCAAGGCCTCCATAGGGATGTCAGTCAGATTTCTGATGTCCAACGAGGAATGCCTACTAAGGCTCAATATGTGCCAAAAAAGAGGCAGGAATCTAAACTCATCAAAGCCAAGACATATGAACTAATATTGGAAAAGAATAATCAATCAAGTACAACAGTGATCACACTAGAATGCGAAGGAAAATAAAATAGTGTCTGATATGATCTTATTGGATGAAAAGGTACTTTGCGTACATGCAGAATGGAAGGTACTTAAATAGGGATGAAAGTATACAACAAATACAATTCACTTTAAACGAAACGAAGGCAACAGTTCCTCACTATATATGTGGTAGTAGCAAGTATCTAATCTAGCACTCACCTAGTTATCAAAACATTCCAGCTTCTGGAGCAAGTTGACATGATATAGAAACTAGAGATTAGTCTCCAAGGACCTGACATGTACAGATTTTCTTAGAACTGTAACTCTTTCTGATGAAAGTAACAATAGTGAGCCACAGGGCTCCATACTAATGACAGACACTGAGAAGTGAGCACTGCTTGATTTTTATTAAAGTGCCAAGCCGCACTTCAGATGCTAGAACTTCACTTTCATTCTCCTGGAGCTTGCAGAATTGTAGAGAAATAGCTTTCCTTTCCAGGCCCCCAAATACTTGACTGATTCTCAGTCTCTGGCACAAGTGTAGCCAGAGCAAAAGCCAAAATATCGTTCAGATGGCCCATCGAGTCGCATAATGTTAATACGTTCCTTTTCTTCATGTACTTGTCTTGTTCTTTATGCTTGATTCCTCAATAGAAATCACCCTTTCCTTGAGGAGAAGACCAACAAGCACAGACTCCTTGCTAGATGATAAGTGAGGAATCTAATTTATAGGGGTGATAGCTTTTATCCCTGTCCTTTCTGTTTTTTCTTTCCTCCAAATTATCTTGGTTCTCTGTTCTATAGCATTATTTGTCAGGCTGTTATTCCATTGACTGCAAATCAATTAGTAAATCCTATTCATGTAAAAGTTTTTTGTTTTCTAACTCAAGATGTAAGCAATGCGTATGGTCATGTCAATTATAGGATAAGATATAGTTTTCTAACTGTGGTGGCATGATTACAGTAGGATTAAGCATCTTAAAATATTCTGATAATACATAAAATACCGCATTAGTTAGCATTAGTAAATTTATCAGTCATTATTTTTTTTTTCAAAAAACGACAGATATATTGCATTAGCAAAAATGTACAAATATATCGAGATAACCGAAAAAGCTAATTGAGCTTTGTGGTACAACATAATCACAAAATAAAGGCCCTAGCTTTTTGGCTTTTGGAATTACTCAGATGAATCTGCGGCGCCACACCCTTGTTTTTATATGCTAAAAATTTGCATTGTCAAATGAAGTTACATGATGTAAAATGACCTTTCACCATTCAGGAGGTTTTTAAATATTATATTTTTTGTTGTTACTGTGTTTACACCTTGCCTTTTGCCTTGGCTCACAGGTCAACACCAGTAATCTGATACAGCATGCTTCACTGGAGAATATCTACTTATATTCGAAGATTTTCCTGCTTTTAACCTCAATGAAATTACTGGCAAAGATATTCCTTGAGTCAGGTGTACTGCATAAACAGAATAAGACAAAGAAACAAAAGGGTCTACAGTCACAAAGCAATAGCCTTGCAGCTTGTGAGGTCCAGGTATTGTTTTAGAAGCATCTGATATGCACTCAAGTTGTGATCCAAAGTGTGGAGCACCAGTTTGAAGGATGTTGATTTGAATAAGTAGATAAATGAATTGCAGGAATACTCACTTAGTGTTAGTGCCCACTAAAGTAACTTTTGAAGATAGCAGTAATGCTGGGAATTTCAAAATGAATTTTATTAGATAAGAATAGCAGAAATGCTCTACAATTTCCTTTATCAAGCAATCAACAACAGCAGCACATGGAAAAGTTAAAGAAATATGAGGCCGCTTTACCATATTATGGTTTGTTTAAAGGTCAAGAGATGAGGATGATGTGTGCACATTATAATGTTGCACGCCTGTTTGCTTAAAGAACTAATAGTTAAGTCATTAGATTCCTATCATCGGATGATAACAAGAAGTGGGCACAACCCTTTTTTTTTTGTCCTATAAATTTTTAACAAGGGTATTTCTTATTTAGAAGTCAAAGGCTTCCTTTGGACAACATTCTTATTTACAAAAAAAATTAATTTTTTTGAATTACAAAAATTAAATATCCAAACAATTTTTTATTTCAAAATTTAAAATTTAAATTCCCTCCAAAAATTTTCTCACATTATTTCAAAAAAAATCCCCCTCCAATCTACTTTTTTATATCAATTTTTCTTACAAAAAATTCTCACCAAAACTTTCACACATTCTAATACAAAATTCTTAAATACAACACAATACAAACGAAGCCAAAATGAATCTTTCAAGTGAAAAAAACAGGGGGATCAGAATTTGTTGAATCTCATGGTTAAAAAACCAAGTCAAAGGAATAAAATCACATGCTAGGATCTAAATTTCAAATGTTTCTCTATTTAGCTTCTGAACGACCTGATTAAAGTAAAGTGTGTGTAGTAATGTTTGTGGACCTTGATTGCTCATAATTAGTAGTCAGAGCTAGAATAGTTTCAATGACTTGCATAGTTTTGAGTTAATCTGATTTACACACCCCTTTTTGCTTCTTGAAAGAAATAATGAGCAATTATGGACAACAGATTAGAGCACTTTAGATCCCACAACCACAAAAGCTTTTATAGTAAAGATCTGAAGTATTTTTGACCATTTTAATTCGCTCCTGCAATGATTGAGGTAATATTTCACAACATCCACTATCTGAAAGAATTCCAGTTGCCTTTGAATGTAATTTGAAAGGTAGGCCTAATTGGGAATCTCGAGATTTATGATTATTTTATACTCCCGAGGATTGCAGAACAGTACAGGTAAACATCATCTTAAAAAAAAACAAATTCCCACATAATTAAGGGCATGCTTAGAGCACCCAAAACAACCATTTTGGATTGTTTGTGGGTGCTCACGATCACGTTACATCAACATAGTGACTGATGTGGCATAGCCGTGAGTTAGGCGTGGCTATGATTTGTGATGTGCAGATGCCACAAATCATAGCCATGGTTGTAATTTTATTTTTTTTGCCATTTGGGCGCACGTCATGTGTTTTACCTATTGTAAATCATACAACGGTTTGCAATGGGTATTTTAGCCCCTTTTTTTTAAAAAAAATAAAATTTACCAACGGGCAAAAAATACTTTTCTCTATAAATTGACATGCATTTTGCCTATTTTTGGTGCAAAATCTGATATTCTTATCTCCCAAACTCTCTCAAAATCTCTCTTTTTTCCTAAAAGATGGATCTTTCACGAAATTTTGGAAACAATTCCTTCTGTCCAAATAACAATTCATTTTGTCCAAATAACCCTCCCAATTTGAGTGATTATCCACCATTTGGAACCCAAATTCCTTAAGGTGCATATCAACCACCATATAATTTTGGTCCATTTGATCCAAATGTTCACAATTTTCAGCAAGATCCTGCAATGTTTCAATCTCCAGAGTTTCAACACCACATGATATCCATTTCAATACTCAACAAAATCGTGAATTTCCTACAAATTTTGGTAATTTGCAATCTCAAGGTGAAGCTGACAATGAAGATGCCTCTGGCGGTGATGAAGATTTTGCAAATGTCGACCTATCGAGCCCACACACGCAAAAAGGGGAACTGTTTTGATCATGGAATGAAGACGCGACTTTGATTTCAGCATATATTAATACCACAACCAATCCATTAATAGGCACGTCTCAAAAGAAATCTATGATGTGGAAAAATATACTATCACAGTATAGATCCACTCAAGAAGACAATGCGAACGTCAATCCCAAAAACTTGCCTCAGGTTAGAGGTCGGTGGAAGAGAATTACTACAACTGTATCAAAATGGGCTGAAATTTTCGCAGAGGTGCAAAGGGGAAAAGAAGTAGAATGAACAATCAAGATGTGATTCGAAACGCACTTACCATATGAGAGCATTCAAGTAAGGGTTCAAAATTTCAATTT
This sequence comes from Gynochthodes officinalis, assembly GCA_020080225.1. NCBI lineage: Eukaryota > Viridiplantae > Streptophyta > Magnoliopsida > Gentianales > Rubiaceae > Gynochthodes > Gynochthodes officinalis. The sequence goes on along the minus strand of CM034620.1, from coordinate 31,218,853 downwards.
ATGGAGCATTGGAAGTTGTTGAGGGTTTATCCCAAGTGGGAATCCATACTTGGATTTTTTATTCCTAGTTCGAATGTTCCATGTGATGATTCAAACACCTCCAAGACACCAAACACCGCTAGTAGCGGGAAAAAATTACACACAAATGATGATTTTGTCAACCTATCATCTCCAATTAGCGAAGATGTTCACATGAATTTAGAAGACATTGCTACTAGTCCTGTAAAATGTCCAATGGGTGTGAAAATGGCTAAAAATAAGGGGAAACAAAAGATCGACCAACAATTATTTTCGAAAAATCCTTTGTCAGTTGACAAGATAAGAATGGCCTTACAAGAGAATATGGTGGTCTAGAGAGAGAAGATTGTTTTGGAAAGTAAAAAAATAGAGGCAGATAGAATTGCTCGACAAATTGCTCAAGAACAAAAAATGAAATTAGAAAGAATTGCTCAAGAAAGGATGAAACATGACCAAAAGTTCCAAGTTTGGCTTACTTTTGCAAACCGTGGAGAAGAAAACTTATCAGACGCTGAAAAAAGAATGTTTCATAAGTTTAGCGAATTTTTAGGGATGTAGTAGTAATTTATTTATTATATTGCCATGCCTTATGCTTTAAGTTTTTCATTTTTAGTTTAGAGTATTTATTTTCATGTTTTAAGTGTATCATTAAATTTTAATTTTAATATAATGTAAAATTATTACCCATTACTTGTTTTAAGTATTTCATATTTAATTTAGAGTATTTATTTTTATGTTTTAAGTGTATTATTAAATTTTAATTTTAATACAATGTAAAATTATTACCCATTCTTTGTTTTAAGTATTTCATATTTAATTTAGCGTATTTATTTTTATGTTTTAAGTGTATTATTAAATTTTAATTTTAATATAATGTAAAATTATTACCCAGTAATTGTTTCTATTAATATCAATAATATAAAAATATTTTGTATTAATTATTTTTAAGTATTTAATGTATGATAATTAAAATTTAGAATTTTATTATTTATATATATATAATTTGATAATGATTGTGTGAATAGTAAAAGCTTGGCTGATGAGTGTGGGTTATTTTTTGATGATGGCTGCGTGAATAGTAAAGTAGTGATTGTGAGTTAATGTGGCACTGATGTGGCATGGCTGTAGCTTGACTGTGAAGAAGGGCTGCTGTGCATACCCTTAGCTGCCATTGGCCATGGCCATGTCACATCAGCGCCACATCAACTCATGAATTGGCCTTCACTATTTATACAATTATTATCAATTTTTTTCACTATTTATTTAAATTAATAATTATTAAAATATTATCTATTTTTATTTATCAAGCATTTTTTAAGGAATTTTTTTTAGAGAGAAATTTTGAGAGAATTTGAAAAATAAAAATATCATATTTTATGCCAAAAATAAACAAAGTGCATATCAATTTATAAAGAAAAATATTTCTCACTCGGTAGTAATTTTTGTTTTTTATTTTTTTTTTAAAAAGGATTTTGACCATTGTAAACCAGTAGTTGGTTTGCAACAGTCTATTGACGTGGTGCATGCCTATTGGGTATGCATCACGTCTGCCAATTGATATGTATGTGTTAGTTATTTAATTTTTTTTAAAAAAAATCTCAAAACGATGTCGTTTGATGTCAAAATAGAGTCGTTTTGACATTCAGTCAAGAAAAAAAAATGAAAGCCAAATCATGAAGAGTGACTGTATGTACAATCACTTCCCACGGCCATTTAAGTCGATAGCCCCACCTCATCAACCACTGTGTTGATGTGGCATGGTCATGGTCAGCCACGATCAACCCCAAAAAGAATTGCTGTGGGTGCTCTAAAGAAACAAAATTGCAGCAAAATTGCAGCAAAGTGCAGCTTCTGCTAATCCAGCCAGTACTAAACACTTGGAACGTGAAACTCCAGGGATTTTTCTAGAAAGCCTAAAACCACAATGTCTTAATGATTATCTTATTTCTCGAGGATTCTAAGGTTTTTTTGAAATGATTGTCCACATCATTTGAACTACTTCATTTGTGTAGATCTCTGCCATCAATGCACGTTTGTTTTGCATGGTTTTAGGTTCTTTTGACTGCTTGAACCTGTCCATGTAAGTGGAGGGCTCTTAAATCTGACTCAACGTGCACGTTTCCGCAACTTGGGATGCCACACATGAGTACCCTATGATTCTTAAAAATCACTAATAAGAGGGCAGCTTGGTTCGTGCGAGGGAATAGAAAAAGTAATGAAAATAATAATTATGAAAAATAATAATAAATTTTTTTATTATAATTTTGTTAGTTAATTTATGTTGGGGAATGAAAATAATTATTAATTATAATTATAAATTAATTATAATAATTATAAATTAATTAATTATTTATTATAATATTAAATTAATCTTAAATAATTAATTATTATAAATTAATTAATATTAACTATACATTAATTATAATAATTAATATTAATGAATGAGATTAATTAATTATTAATTAATATTAAATTACAATATTAAGTAAATGAATGATTAATTAAATTAATTAATTAATTTTACTTAATAATAATAAGTTAATTATAAATTAATTTATATTAATTATAATAATTAATATTCATTAATTAGTTAATATTAGTTAATTATTTATTATAATATTAAATTAATTAATTATTAATAAAAATATTATTGATTAAATTAATCTTAAGTAATTAATTATTATAAATTAATTAATATCAACTATATATTAATTATAATAATTAATATTAATAAATGAGATTAATTAATTATTAATTATAATATTTAATTACAATATTAACTAAATAAATAATTAATCTTAATTAATCTTAATTAATCTTAATTAATTAATTTTTTATTAATTAATAATAATAAGTTAATTTATATTAATTCTAATAATTAATATTAATTATTTATTTATTATAATATTAAACTAATTTATTATTAATTTTTTTAATCATTATTAGTTAATTAAAAAAAATTGTTTAATGGAACTCATTTCCCTCCTCATATGGTCATACCCCCAATATTGGGGGATGAGAAAACCCCCCAATGGAATAATCATTCCTCCAATGGGGTAATGAAACCCTCAGACTAAGTAAAGAAAATATGGAAAGAATACTTTAAAATCCATTCCCCCTTCCAAACCTCCAAAACAAGTACCCCTAAATATATGTACATACCTACATGACTGCTTATTTGTAAACGTGAGGCAAATTCCTCTGTCTTGGTACTTGAAAAATGGGATGCTGATCTGCTGAATTCAGCTCTACTGCATCATTGCTTAGTCAAAATTTCAACATCCCTCTTTGTTTTTCTTTATAAAGCTTGTATAAAAAAAAAAAAATCTTTTACATATTCTCCAGAGAGTACATGATTCAAGTATGTTGCGGCAATTGCTTCAAATTTATAAGTACTGGTAATATCATTCCGAAATTGACTAACTCAGCTGTTATGGCATCATGTAATAGTTAAAACTGTAATGGAAAGATAATATAATCAATGATTCTAAGAACAATAACAAGAAGAATCCCGGTTGAGAAGTAAATATTCTTACTTCAGAAGTCATGCTTTCAATTAAACATTAGAACAGGAGAGGCTTGAATGTAAATCAAGAAACATAGATAATGTAAATTAACCCTGTAACAATTAGGCTAACACGTTAATGGTTGATAAGAAATTAAGAAAACAAATGTAAGACTATCAAACATTTTAAACTAACTTAACGTCATAGTGTTCATTTGTAGAGATAGAATTATCTGTCTCATTATTATGTATTAATGGTGTTTTATATTGTTGTTTTAATTATATTTTAAATAAAATAATGTCACCTTGTAGAAATGAGACATTACTAGTATGCGTATTAATAGTGTTTTATATTGTTATTTTAATTATATTTTAAATAAAATAATGTCACTTTTTAGAGACGAGACATCATTAGTATATGACAACAATAGTATGATGAAAAATCTAATTTCTAAATTCAGGGGACTTAAAAGTGGTGTTTGATTTTGTTTTAATTATTATCTGAACATTGATTGAACAAAATTGAATGTGATGGTGTAATAATTTCACTTAGTTTTCATATGGAAAGTATAAGATTTTTATGTGGAGTCTACCTTAGTTTCTTCCACTTTATAAGTTAACTTTCATAATGAGTTTTTTATTAGCCCTCCAATCATGCCATGAGCGGTTAGTAACGCTGGTATTGTTTGTTGTTAATCTAGGATTAAGATTAACCATCGGCATTTCAATGTTCATATATGAGAACCAGTTGATCACCAAACTAGATTGGTGACGGCAACATCATAATATTCTTACATAGGAACAGGTTGGTCAGCACACTGACCATTGGCATTGCAATATTCCCATATGGGAACCGGTTGGTCACCACTAAGGCCATGAACAGCAGTCCCTTTTGGGAGAAATGCGACCTAGCCGTATGAAGCCAAGTCAGCAATTTTGCTGACTTGGCGTCGAACAGTAGCAGCCAGGCTACATTTGGTGGCCTCTGCACTGGCCAGGCAATGCAGCCTAGCTGCATTTTTTTTTTTTTTGCGTTTTTGTGGCAAAAATGATGCCGTTTTGCGACAAAACGACGCAAAACGGCGTCGTTTCGATCGTGTCGATGGTCATCCACGACACGCCGACAAGCGCAAAGACCGACATGTGTCGCTGGCGCTATTTTTTTCGAATGCCCCTATAAAACAACGCTTTTGGCGTCTTGAAGATGCCAAACGGCGTCATTTCTTTTTTAAAAAAAAAAAAAAGAGCTAACGGTAGCGCCAAATACTCATCGCTGACGTGTACGCCCCAATGGGGCACACCAGGTGTACTTCCCGTTGCAAACCGTCCAGCGGTTTGCAACGGCCATTTGAGCCCTATTTTTTTTTTTAAAAAAAAATAAAATCACCAACGGTCATAAAATTTTATCTTCTATAAAATGAGATGCATTTTTCATATATTTGGGTCAAAATTCGAATTTTATATTTCCCAAACTCTCTCAAAATCTTTATTTTCTTTCAAAAAAATTGAATCCTTCTAACCCTTTTGGAAATAATCCATTCTACGGAAATAACCCTTCATTCTATAATCCATCATATAATGTTGGTCAATTTGCTTCTAATTCTCAAAATCCTACCCAATTTCCCCAATTTCCAACTAATTTTCCAATCAATCCTACAATGTTTCAAGCTCAAGGGTTTCAACACCACATGATGTCCAATTTCAACCATCAACCAAACCGTGAAATTCCTACAAATGTTGATAATGAAGATGGCTCTGGAGACGACGGAGAAATGCAAAATAAGGTGAAAAAATGGTCACTTGAAGAAGACACAGCTTTAATTTCGGTATATATTAACATCACAACAAATTCGATTATAGATACATCTCAAAAGAGTTCTATGATGTGGAAGAATATACTTTCACAATATAGGGTTGCTCGGGAAGACAATACCAACATCAATCCCAGAAATGTGGCCCAGATTAGAGCTCGGTGGAGGAGAATTTCTACAACTGTGTCAAAGTGGGTTGAAATTTTCGCAGAGTCAGAAAGGTTGAAAAGAAGCGGAATGAACGACGAAGATGTGCTCCGAAACGCACTCGCCATATGGGAGCATTCGAATAAGGGTTCAAAGTTCCAATTTATGGAGCATTGGAAGTTGTTGAGATCTTTTCCGAAGTGGGAATCCTGCATTGGAAGAAATGTTCCTACTTCCAATGTACCATTTGATGATTCAAACACCCCCGAAACACCAAACACGGCTAGTAGCGAGAAGAGATCACGCACAGATGATGATTTTATCAACCTATCCTCTCCAATTGGCGAACAAGTTCCAATCAATTTAGAAGACACTGCTACTAGTCCTCTAAAACGGCTAATAGGGGTGAAAAAGGCTAAAAGCAAGGGAAAACATAAGGTCGGTATACAACTTTTTTCTGAGAGTCCGAGCATTGAAAGGCTAGGCTTATCCTTCCAAGAGAGGATAGTGGTCGAGAGGGAGAAGATTGCTTTGGATATGAAAAAAATAGATGCCGATAGAATTGCTCATCATGAGCAAATGGAGGCCGAGAGAATGAAAATAAAGGCCGAGAGAATTGCTCATCAAGAACAAATGGAAAGAATGAAGCATGAGCAAAAGTTTCAAGCTTGGTTTACTTTTGCAAACCGTGGAGAAGACAACTTATCAAACTCAGAAAAGAAAATGTTTCATAAGTTTAGCGAAAGTTTAGGGATGTAGTAGTAATTTATTTATTATGTTTTAGTATTTAATTTAGAGTATTTATTTTCATGTTCTAAGTTGATTATTAAATTTTATTTTAAATGTACTTTTAATTTTAATGTAATGTAATTTTATTTTCCATTAATTGTTTTAAGTATTTCATATTTAAGAGTAAATCGTTTCCGTGGTCCCATAAAAATAGGTCTTTAACTTATTCAGTCCCACCAATTTTTAAACAACTTTTTTAGTCCCTTAAATTACAAATATAATTACTTTGGTCATTCGTCTCATTATTTGAGACGGAATCGTTTTTCACGGTGTGCGCGTCGAATGTGACACTTTAATGAAGGGCAAAAAGTCCTATCACACATAACTACACAAAAAGCCAAAAAAACCAAAAAAAAAATCCTATCCTAGAGGAGCCAACTTGATCTACTCTCATGTTTGAGGCATTTTTTTTTTTTTTTTGCCTTTTCATTCAAGACCTTTTCTTATTATCAAATTTTTCAATTTTCATGTTTCCTTATTCACACAACACAATCAATCATCATCATCATCATCATCATCAAATTAAAAAAAATAAAGATAAATTGCAATTTAAATTTAATTTAATTTAAAAATAAAAAAAAAAGTTTAGTTAGTTTCTTTATTTAGATTAGTGATTTGTGGTGTTGTTGTTTTTTTTTTTTGTTTTTTTTTCCTTTTTTTCTTTTTTTTTTTTCTTGGTATTGAATGTGATTCAAAGATACATAAGAAAAAGGAAAGAAGTGCAGAGTAGACTAGGAAAAAAAAAAAAAAAAAAAAAAAAAAAAAAAAAAAAAAAAAAAAAAAAAAAAAATTAAAATATATATCATGGAAATCTTTGAGATGGATTGGAGATGAATTAGATCACCCACCACAAACCCAAAAAAACAAAAAAATCAAAAAAAACCAAAAAAAAAAACATAAAAAAAAAAAACAAAAAAAAAAAAAAAAAAAAAAAAAAAAAAAAAAAAAAAAAAAAAAAAAAATTTTAATTTTGTGATCAAAAACAATGAGAGTTAAATAAAATGAAAAGAAAATCTAAGAAACCCAAAAACCCTAAAAAAAAAATGAAAAATAAAAACTTAAATGAAATCAAATTTTCAAAATAAAAAAAAAAAGAAAAAAAAAAAAAAAAAAAAAAAAAAAAAAAAAAAAAAAAAAAAAAATTTCAAAAAAATGAGAACAATGAGATTTGGAAAACTAACAGAGACCAATGAAAAAACCAACCAAAAAGAAAAAAAAAAAAACTAAAAAAAAAAAAAAAAAAAAAAAAAAAAAAAAAAAAAAAAAAAAAAAAAAAAAAAAAAAAAAAAATGAAAAAATAATCAAAGAGAAAGCAAAAAGAGACCTGGGAAAGATAGAAAAATCACCCTCCACCCAAGAAAAAAAAAAAAACCCAACCCAAAAAAAAAAAAAAAAAAAAAAAAAAAAAAAAAAAAAAAAAAAAAAAAAAAAAAAAAAAAAAAAATTGAAAAAAAAAAAAAAATGATGATCAAAAAAAAAAGATGAAAAAAATCACTCAACACCATAGAAAACACACAAAAACACAACCCAAACATTCAAAAAAAAAATTTTATGATCGGTTCTAATTGATTGATGTCTTGATGATTGATGGTGATAGTTTTGAAATTGATGATGTCAAAATGATGAGTAAAAAGATCATATGATGAAAAAAGGAAAAAAACTTTGAAAAAAAAAGAAAAAATTGAAAAGCTTTGATCCTACTCATCTTTCTCATTCTTCACTATGTCTTCTCATTTTTCATCAAATGCTCTTTTTCTTCTTCAAAAAAAAACAATCAAACAAAAATCAAAAAAAAAAAACAAGTCATCAACAATCACAATCAAATCATCAATCACACCACACTCTTACCACTACCACTTGTTACTGATACTTATTATTTGGGATTATTATGGTATTGATTGACTATGATTATTGGTAGTAGTGGTAGTAGTGGGGGTGAGGTGGCGGTGGGTGGCGGTAATTGGGGAAGAATATTGAATCTTTAATCGAATTGATTTTGAATTTGATTCTTGAAGAATGATCAATTGAAAAATGGTTGAGCAATAGCATTGAAAGCTGAAGCGAGGATGCAATCAAGAGACAGTTAGAAAGATCGAGCGCACGCGAAGCAAATTTCTTCAGCAATGAAAAATTCTCTTAGCCATCTAATCTTCTTATGAAAGGATTTGGAAGATTTTTTTTTTTTTCTTTTTCTTTTTTTTTTGATGATTTTTTTTATATGCTTTTATTTCAATTTGCTTTGCCGCACAACCGACCATATCCAAGAAGTTAAGATTTCAGGAAATAATTATTATAAAGATAAGTTTTTATATTTATTTATAAAAAAAGAAAAAAATTAAAAAAAAAAAAAAAATTTTATTTTTAAAAATTTTTAATTTTATTTTTTAATTTTTTTTTTTCCATATTTAATTTAGAGTATTTTTTTTTCATGTTCTAAGTTGATTGTTAAATTTTATTTTAAATGTACTTTTAATTTTAATGTAATGTTATTTTATTTTCCATTAATTATTTTAAGTATTTCATATTTAATTTAGAGTATTTTTTTCATTTAAGTATTTCGTATTTAATTTAGAGTATTTTTTTCATTTTTAAGTATAAGCATTAATTTTTAGTTTTAATGTAATGTAAATTTATTTTTCATTAATTGTTTCACGTATTTTATTTTTAATTTAGAGTATTTATTTTCATTTTGAAGAGTATTATTAAATTTTAATTTTAATGTAATGTAAATTTATTTTCTATTGATTGTTTTACGTATTTTATATTTAATTTAAATTCATGTAATGTAAATTTAAGTTTTTAATGTAATGTAAATTTATTTGCCAAAAAATATTTTTAATAATGGCCCAAAAAATTATTAAAGTTGTATTATTAATGTAAAAAAAGTTGATAATGATTGCGTGAATAGTGCAGGCCAGGCCACTAGCGTGAGTTAATTTTTTATGATGGTTGCGTGAATAGTACTGGCATGGCCACAAGCTGATGTGGAACTGATGTGGCATGAATGAGGCCTGGTTGGTTTCAGGGGCTACCGTTGATGCCCTAATAACCAATGTGTAACCAAAGTGTTCTTTCATAGATACCGATAACCAACCGGTACCGATCCCATCAATAACTAAAGTGTTTCCATATGAGATCGGTAACCAACCGGTACAAGTCCCACCAATAACCAAAGTGTTCCCATATAGGGACCAGTTGGTCGTTGGTTGTTCACCCTTACCAGGTTAGTCGTGCTTACGATTGCATATTTTCTCGTGGAAAGTATAGAAATTTTTTTTCCATAACTTTAAATATATTAATTAGTCAATTGGCAAAAAGTACAAAATCGGAAAGGCTAATGAGTTTCGTGATGTTGGATGAAACCTAACATACGAAAACAAACCTCCTAAAGAGAATAAAATCTGCGTAAAACGAAAAAATAACACAAAACACTTGCCAAAGGTGGACAAAACAACCAGCCCAAAAGGCGTACAAAAACGATCGCTAGTCTAACTAGGATCGACCAAATTATAACAAATTACGAATTAAAATACCGTTTCAACCAGTGCACCACAAACGGCATGGAAAGTATAGAATTGCTATATGTGTTTTATTACTAAAACTCCTGCCAAGCACTTTCCCCCAATTTACATTTTGCAACTTTCAGCCCAGGAAGAGTCCACATCGTACAATTATGGTACCCATGTCGCAATGGATAAGACCATTCCACACATATTTTTTCCGGTAACCCATTACATAAATGATCAGCCCAAAATTTTACCCATAAAATAGCCTACGATGTGCAGCCATTCCACGTTTGCTAGTTGCTACTCACGAAAACCCTAACTGTCCTCGTCCCCACCCCACCTAGATTTCTCTCGGTGGCTCCGCCGCGTCATTGTATTATTAGTTGCCATTAATTTTCTATGTGAAAATGTTGCGATCTTATTTCTGATTTTTGGTTATTTTCGTAAGTTGTATTTTTGACAAATTTGTGTAGCCCAATGATGGAAAATCTTGAAAATATTGAGCGGAATGATGGTTTAAGGTTCACCGGTTCCCTTTACCCACCACCGGAAAAATCAGCCGGCAATCACCACCATCACCATCTCACCCACCACCACATCCTCCTCCTTCTTCCCTTCTAATCTGCACGCACCAATAGTGGCCTGGCTGGTTTTAACGGTGGTGTGTAAAAGGGTTCAGGTGAATCACTCCATCACTCTCTATGATTTATTGAAGCTATGAGATCTGAGGGCTTTATTTTTATTTATTTAGTTTATGTTTGAATTTTGAAGGGTTTTTTTTTTTTATGAAAAATGATTTTTTTAATTGGAAGATTAGGCCTTTCTATCAATTCAATGAATGCCCTATGATGGAAGTTTAATTTTGTAGTAAATCAAATGTAGAGCAGTTTAATGGTTGCCATTTATCATTAGCCTTTAATGGTGCCCCTCTTCACCTCAGGGAGGCAAGATGTAATTTACCCTTTATTTATTTATTTATTTATTCATTCATCCATCCATCTATGAATCCAACATTTGATTTGTCTATCAATCTATTCTATCTAAAATGAGAATTTGTTTGAGGTGGTGCCGAAAGTGCTTGATAAATGATTAGTAGCCTTAAACTGCAAATGATGAGTCTAACATCCATGGCTTCCAATCCATTATAATCTGAGGGCTTTACTTTGATGATTTTCTCTTTAGACAGATAATGTAAATGAATTTTTAGTTTCTTTTACCATTTGGAATTTGGGTTATTGTTAGTGTTTCCAATAATGTTTACTCAAGTAATGTTGTGGCTGCTCTTGATTTTGATTCTGAGCTTCCCCTCGCCTGTTGCAGGAGCATCATCACAACATTTTCTTCTACTTATTCACTGTTACAAGTGTGTGAAGCACCATTGAGACATTCTTCTTCTTCTACTTGTTCATTGCTACAAAATGGCAATTATCTATTGTGGGATTGGCATTGAGAATTTACCTCCAATAAAAAAGTTTGCCACTTTATAGACTGCAGTCAGGAAGTTGAAAGGAAATGCAGTTAGTCATCAATCAAATGGAAAACCTTAGCTCGAATGGATGGCAAAGGGTGCACAATACAAGCAGCTTGTTGGACTAGTCTGCCATATTTAAGGGAAGCCCTGGAGAGAAAAAATTTTCCGAACATGCTCTAAGAACCTGTTTTAAACTGTTTTTTTGGTGTTTTATTGTAACAAAAAACAATGGGATAGCTGATTCCTAATCTGGAAAATTTATTAATTACTAATTATTCAAATTTGTTAAAATGATCTTATATAGTTAAATTTATTTAAATTTTTTTTATATATATATAAATAAAATTAAAATTTATTATTATATAAAAAATTTAATTAATTTAATTATACTTTTATTAACTTTTAATAATAAATATATAAATTGAATATAAATATTTTTTAATTGCAATAACAGTTAAAATATTTAGAAAATTATATAAAATAGAGATAATATCATTTACTATTCTATAGTATGTCAAATTAAATTTTGTAATTTGAAAAAATATCAATTATCTCTCTTGACTACTAGTTAATCTAATTGAAAGGTGTAAAAAGACAAAAAAAAATTTTAAAAATTTTGATATAATTTAAAATGTTTTATTAAATTTATAAAAAAAACAAAATTTAAAAATAAAAATTTAATTAATTATTTAAATTATATAATAATTTTTTTAAATTAAAAAGACAAAATTTAAAAACGAAAATTTAATAAAATTTAAAGACCAAAAAAATATCAAAATTTTTGATATACATTAAAAAATTTTATTAAATTTTTAAAAAGACAAAAAAGATGAAATTTTAACACAAAATTTTAATAAAATTATGTATAATTTTTGTAAAAAAAATATTTTAAAAAAATGAAATATAGTTATTTTATTTTTTAAACTCAAATTTTTTTATTTCTTCTTCGTTTTTAAATTTTATTAAATTTTTGTTTTTCAATTTCATATTTTTAGTTTAAAAAATTTTATTATGTAGTTTAAATAATTTTATTAAATTTTTTTTTAAAAAAAATTAATAAAACATTTTCAACCGTATCAAATTTTTTGAGGACTTTTTGGTCTTTTTGCACTCTCCAGTTAAGTTGACTAGTAGTCAATAGGGGTGATTGATATTTTTTCAAATTACAGGATTTGATTTGATATATTACAAAATTACGATGGTGATAAATGATATTATCTCTATAAAATATTATATAAAATTAAAATAAAATAAAATTATTTAATTATAAATTATACATGAATTTTTTTACATATTTACTTATATAATAATTAACAATTTTCTTAAAAATAATTTATAAATTATATTTTTTATTTTTTATAGAAACTTACGATCTTATAATTTGATTTTACTAATTTGATTTTGCTATTTTAAATCAATTTTATGTAAGATTTTGATCCTAAAATATATGCTCTTGAAACTCCTGAAACTTTTGACAAGTTTCTAAATAATCACTTTTAGTGTTCTGGATAAGTAACTTTGACTAAATATGAAATAAAAAGGAGAAAGGAAAACGAAATACAATTAAAATATCTACTAAAGGCTAGAAGAGTTGCTTATTTAATTAAAATGGATCTACATGTAAAATGATGTTTCTTTTTTTTTTTTTTCCAGAATTACATAAACATCTAAAGTGCTATAGTCCAAAAGAGAAAAAATTGATTTTTTTTTTTTTGGTCAATGAATTGTATGTTAAGATTTGTTTTTGTATTTTTTTTACACTTTCTCATATAATTTTAAAAAGTTTAAAAATAAGTTTTGAAAAGCAATTACTCTATAGTATTCATTTTAGTCCCGCATATAATTTTATTCATTTTGTGGAACTCCTTGTTATTTTATAAGAGTGGATTTGAATGTAATTAAATTTACTTAGATATATTTTTTAAAAAAATTAAAGCAGCAAAACTTTGGAAGTGGCAGATTTGTATTTATAATTCTTCTAGAAATATTCAAAATCATATTAAAGAAAAAAGTGAAATTTCGCATTTGGGGGGCCTTCGATGTCAGCGTGACCATGTAGTTGATTTTAGACCCGAGTTACCTTTGCCGCCATCGATGAAATAATACAAAGCTCGGAGGAGCAGAGCAGGGCAGGGGAAGTTGCAGAGTTATACCATGTTGGAAGTGAAGAGTTTGAAGAAGGCTTTGGTCCCTTCCACTCTTATTCCCAACCCATCTCCTGGAAACCTTCAGCCAACTCGCATAGCCCTCCAAGTCTGTTTGTTTTCCCTACATTCTTTTCTTTTCCACATAACTCTCTTCCAAGTTTACATTTTTAAGTTTTCAGTGCATTCTTTCTTAACTTGACTAATTTGTTCATAAAATAATTAATGGGATTTTACAATTGTTCTTTTTAGGTAACTGAGGATGGTTCTGATTCCTCTTACTCTTGTTGGGTCTATGTTGCCTCCGGTTGCCGCATTTACAAAGTCCTTGTACGTACTAATCATCAAAGATTACGAACTTCAGACTTCTAGTTATGATTATATGGGTTATTTCAAGCTGGGATCTTTTTTTTATTGCTGTTAAATGATTGTTTCGTTTACCTAATTGAAATATCACCTTTGTGGTTAAAGCCAAGTTATTTCCTGCCTAATTGAGCTAAAGTAATGCGGTAATTGTTGGTAGGAACTTGGAGTTTCCGAATTATCAATCTTTGTTGTGGTTTAACATTTTCATTTATTCTACTGTATCCGCCTCTAGAATTTGCTTACAAGATAGTTTCTCAATCGTGGCACAGCCTTTGTTTTCTTGGACCTTGCTCCATCTTAACCTTGCTATGCTCACATTCTAACAAACTTGATGTCAATATGATGGAAATTGAAAAAAAGAAATAAAAAAAATATAATAATAGTGATAGTAACAAGCGAAAGGATCTGACAACAACTTATATTTTATGCTTAACAGATGCAATCTCATAAAGTTGTTACCCTGATTATCTATTGTTTGACATTATTATTTTATGCTTCTTACTTAAGTATAGATCTCAATGGATAGAACATCTGTCAATCTGGGAAAGGAGAGCCTTTTCATCCCTGAGAAAACTCAGGTACCCATTTTATTAGTTTATTGCAATGTTGTTGAATACTCAGAACTGAACTTTGAAAACCTCATGAGCATATAAATGAATGAAGGTTTTGGACTCTGCGATAGTGAACTGTTGCCCTCATCGGTCAGAGATCCAGAGTATACTACTTGCTGAAACTGAAAGTAAGTCTTTCTCGATGGATGACTATACTTTTTAACAAATTCGATAGAGATTGATTTCATGAGCCTATTGTTTCAGTTGGTTAGTCTCAGTAAATATGGTATGTTGGAGTTTGTTTTTTGAGCCAAAGACAAGGTATACTAGTACATCTTAATTTATAATATTGGCTATAAAAGGAAGATTTTAGTAGCAGAAAATGATTGATGCAAGAAGGGGGACAGAGAGAGAGAGAGAGAGTTTTAATGAAAAAATTAACCCTATGGTCGTGGATGGTGCATCACACAATTTTGATGCATTGTTTGTAGAGAAAGTGCTTACTACTTTATTCTCATGCTGGAATATCATGGAAATCATACTTTATATTATGCTGTAAATGAAATTTTCTTTTATTTCCTTGTAAATCCTTAAGAGTTGTAAATTGAGCGTGTTCTTGTTTTTATACATTATTCATCTCTCCTCATTGTATATGAAATAGATTTGTTACATAAATGTAATAGCACTTTTGATTATATTTGCAGGCAGTGGTTGCTTCATATTGGGAAGTGTGGATTCTTATGGTCATCTTATTGTTTCTAAGTTGGATGGGAGTGGTGATGGTCTCTCTCCCTCTCTCTCTCTCTCTGTGTTTGTCTCAATTATTTATGTTTGCTTTATGGCCACTTCTGGGTTGGGGATTGTGTGAGGGCACCGATGGATCTTTTATGTGGACTTATGGGTTAAATATTTTCCTTGCATTTCATCATGTTTAGAAGATTTTGACAATCCATTCCTTTATTGCATTTGTTGCTTTCAGTGTGTTCTGTTTATATTATGTTAGAAATTGGGTTTGCTTTTCCTGGGATTAATATGCAATCTACACAAGACCGTAAAACTTTACTTTATGTGTTTCAGATGTTGATAGGCTTACTTTCTCCGTATCTCCACGGGAATTTGGTGCTGGCGAAAGTAGTTGGGCGGGCCTTTCTTTCAACCCAAGTCAATGGTCCATGGTACTCTTTTTTCTTCTCTACCAAGTTTGGAACTTTTCATATTTCTGCTTTCCTGGTGAGAGAGAACTCATGGTTTTTTATTGCTTTCCTTTGGTTGTGCAGTAGCATCTGCTTTCTACTTTTAGTATGCTTTCTTGATTTTACCCATTACTTTCTTTATCTTGAGACAGACTTCCTCTTAGAGGTGAAACATAATTACCATATGTTAAAAGAAACTCAAGTTCAAATCAAGTTTAACTTGATAAGCTGGATCGAGCTTGGCTTGAATGTAATCGAGCAACTTGAGTTCATGTCTGAGCTCATCAAAAAATAAAACCAATCTTGAGGACAGTGTTTGGGCCAGCTTGATTCCATCCCTAAAGTCACTATTCTGGTTTGTTATTCCTGGCTACTGGTTATAGACAGACAATCAATATGATTTTTGAAGACTTGTCCTGGATTGTAAAATGGTTCTCAGAGAGTTAGATGTGGTGGATAACTATATATTCAGATTTGCAACAATTTACAGTTAGATACTTTGATATGATATCAGCATATCGAGCTTCTTTTGAAATTGAACTTAGGGTCTTCTATGATGCATCTCAACGTCCTTTAGTTTTTGAATCCCTGGTATTTCTGTTCATTTAATGGTATATGATGTTCCTTAGTACACCTGTGTATTGCTTTTCTGGAATAAGTACCAATATGATAGATATCTTACTTTCTTAATAACTTGTTGTACCTCTTTTTCTTTGTCTACAATTCATATCTGGAGGAACTTCACAAGTACATTACTTATAGGAGAATCATTCCTCTTCTTTCTTCCCAGGCAGCTGTGGCTCGCAGCTTCTGCAAAACTATTGATATTTATGATCAAGATATTCATCTTCGCACTCTGCGTTCGTAAGTACTTTCTAACTTATGAGTTTCTGTGGTTGTTGCATATTGGAAGTCATTTTAGCCCGCCCAAACCTTTGTTGAAATTGTATAAACATGCTAGACTGTTGTTTCTGTAATTTGAAAACCATATGGGATGATGTCTCCAGAGAGTAGTCTAATTTATTTTGTTGAGCATGGTAATTATCTAATCTTCTAAATACGATCCAGTAGTGTACCGTGGAAATGCTATAATTTGACTTCTGGAAAGGGCTAGCACTAACAAGTAACAACTATGAACTTTTTTGCTGCTGGATTTGACATTCGTCTTAAGATTCTAGACAGATTTCCATTTGGTAACTGTATGAAATTATTTGTCATTTTGCATGTGGTCATCTCTAAATCCTTTTGATTTCTAACTGGACTTCTCCATCTGAACTGAAGCTCTATTTCCTCTCTCGAGCTAAGAAATTCTTAAAGTTTACTTACAAGGACTATTTTGATTCTTTAGAATGTACTGATATTGTTTTTTGTTGCAATTGGTATACTGAATTCCTTTATTTTCTTTCCTTTTCTTTAGTTGAAAAGTTATTGCTACAACTTCGAGAGAATTACTGTTTTTTTTTCCCTAAAAAATTTCAACTTTGAAAATATGTACCAAAGATAAATATTGAAAATTTTTATGACTTGATGTTTCTCAGGCAGTTTTTGAGGTCTTGACATTCTAAAAAAGAATAGTTTCACTTTTATTTACTTTCTTAGTAAAAGGATAGGGAACCATTTAGATTGTTGTATGACTTCTGTTTTGTAGATGCTGATTGAGATAGTAAGTCATTTAATTCTGCTAATTTTTCTGTTTGGCTATTTTTAAAAGTTGATGCTGCAATCTCACAGATTGTGGTATCCATCTTCATTGATCTTTATGAATAATCTATGTGGAGGAAGTGAAGGTTCTGTATTAGCAGTTGCTGAAGGTTGCCAGGTGATCCCTACTAGCGTCAGAGGTGTTAGCATTTTTCTTTACTTGTTGAAGTTCTTGTTCATGTCTAATTTGCTGCAGCTTAGTATATGGGACTTGAGGACAAAAGAAAATGGTGGTTGCGTGCATAGAATGGTTGGATCTGTTCGTGATATTATATATGCAGTTTGTGCTTCCCCTACTGGTACTATTGCAGCTGGTGGAGCTGATCGTACTGTAACTGTCTATGATCCTCGCAGGTTGGTTATTTGATGAACTACCTAAGAGGTTACTATTGTATCATGTAAAATTCACTGTTTTCCCTCATTCCTTTATGACATGATCTATGATTGACTATAAGTTCACATGCATTTTTTTCATTTTTGTTTTTATTTTCTTTACTTTTTGTATAATTTTATCATTCTCCAGAGGGTTCAATCCTTCTTAGATACAGAGTGAAATCTTTGGTGGAATTTCTTTTCTGAATATACGTGGGTGGTTCTGATTTCCGTCCCTCTCCCCCATGGTTTGCTGAATTCAGCTCTCCAAAACCATGGGGAAGAAGATCCATCTCAAGCCCTCGCCTAAGACGAAGAAGAGGATACCCACGCTGTCTGAAACCCGTAAGAACAAAACGGGAAGGCCTCAACCAAATTGTAATGATTCTTCTGAATTCTGTGACTACTCTACTGATTTTGCTGTTAATGTTTGTGGCAAACTTGCTGATAATGAAAGAATGGGCAAAGACGGTTCGGATTGTGGTGTTAGCACCAGAAGAGCCGCAAACGAAGAACAGATGTTTGATGAAGTGCCTCAACAGAAACTAGAAGGGAAAGAAGCCACCAAAATCTCAAGTGCGCCTCACCCAGTTACGGGAACTGCTGGCTGTGTTTATGTGGATTTCTCGGATGAAGATTCGGCTGAGGGAGTTGGCGTGGATAGCCCTGTCGTTGGCTCTCTCACGGCTGATGCAAGAACAAAGGAAATGAGGCCCCCGCTCATCATGGACAATGCATGCAAGATGCTTGATGAAACGACCAAGAGAACACACGGCACTCGCCCGATGACAGAGCACTTGGCAGCAGGTTACCCGACGTCAAAGCACCCGTCAGCCGGTCAGCCGACAGCAGGGCTACTGGCAGCCATTCAGGCGAAGCACCCGGCAACAGGTTACCCGACGGCAATGCAAACGGCAGCAGGTCAGCCGACGGCTGTGCACTCGGCAGCCGTTCAGCCCACAAGTCATGCACTCAACCATTTGGCCCAAAGACCGACAAGTCAAGCTAGCTCTTCAAGTAAGTCTGTAACGCTAGGGGAGAAGGATTCATTCTCAAAGCAGAGCCTGGCGCCACAGGAATCATCGGCAGCAGCAAACACCATGGCCCAACGGCCTTCGTTCAAGGCCAGCCCTTCCTCTTGGGTGGAACTCTTCAAGGACAATAGGAACCCCACAAAGGGACGTCTTGCATGCACTGTCCATGATGAGCGGGGGCCTAGTTTCCTTTGTTCTTGCATTAGCCGTTAGAGAGCCAACGACAGGGCTATCCACACCAACTCCCTCAGCCGAATCTTCATCCGAGAAATCCACATAAACACAGCCAGCAGTTCCCATAACTGGGTGAGGCGCACTTGAGATTTTGGTGGCTTGTTTCCCTTCTAGTTTCTGTTGAGGCACTTCATCAAACATCTGTTCTTCATTTGCGGCTCTTCTAGTGCTAACACCACAATCCGAACCGTCTTTGCCCATTCTTTCATTATCAGCAAGTTTGCTACAAACATTAACAGCAGAATCAGTAGAGGAGTCACAGGATTCAGAAGAATCATTACAATTTGGTTGAGGCCTTCCCATTTTGTTCTTACAGGTTTCAGACAGCGTGGGTATCCTCTTCTTCCTCTTAGGCGAGGGCTTCAGATGGATCTTCTTCCCCATGGTTTTGGAGAGCTGAATTCAGCAAACCATGGGGTAGAGGGACGGAAATTAGAACCACCCACGTATATTCAGAAAAGAAATTCCACCAAAAATTTCACTCTGTATCAATGGTTTTGGAGAGCTGACATCTCTTTTTCTATTGTAGATGGTCTGTATTGTCACGCTGGATTAATTGTTCAAAGTATGAGGTAAGTAAACTGTTTTAAATCTCAATCCAAGTTATGTTTGCTGTTGAGGGAGTTAAAAATGTTTGGTGAATTCAAAAAGGCTTGTAATGGGTGGGAAAAGGATTCATTCTGAAATACAATTGAGGGGGAAAAAAAATCTTAACAACAATTGTTTTCTTTTGGAAACAAAAATGAACCATGTAAAAGACAGGATGAGAGTTCTACTTTAGCATGATAGGACCTCAGAATTTTGTTCCATTATAAACTTTACCAGTGGCATTGATTTATATATGCTTCTTTAAGAAATGTGAACTATCTTATTTTGAAATCCAGACTAGAACAGCTGGTTTGTCTGGAGTGGTCTGGCAGGAAACTGAACCTATATGTGGACAAACAACCAACCTGTAAAACTAGACAAAACAGGTGAAAACATGCAAAGGCATGCGACACACCCAAATAGTGTATTAGCTTGTCTTTCAACACTCAGATACTCAACATCTGATGAACCTAATTTGTGGAGCTTCAAGTGAGCTAGAAAATGGCGAGCCTGCTCTGCTGAGAGAAGTAATGGTGTCATATTTGGAAAATAACTTCCAGTTTTAGTGGAAACTCCAGTCTAAAAGGCTCCATGCAATATTCTTTTTTCTTTGCCGTTCTTTTCGGCTAATCTTGTCCAGTTTAGCAGCATTTTCCAGATAAGAACTTTTTGCTCTCAATATTGCAGATAACTGGACTTGCCTTTTCATCAGTTGATTCTGATTATATTTTTGTGCAAGGAGTCGATTATGAGGTACCGTTTCTTATTTTAATGACCTATAATTGGAATGAACCTTGTTTGTGAGCAAAGTTTTTAACTTGTCAGGGTCACTCTTTCATTGCATTAATCTGTTTAGTAATTACATTAATATTTGCATATGTTAACATTGATTAGCTTTTTTTTTTTCTTTTTTTTAAATGTATGAGAGATGAGATATGTTGTGCTAGGAAATGATTTATCTGAGTTGTCTAACAGGTAGCCATATTCTACCTCAATGTGTAAAGGGCTCAATTTCTAGAATTCCTTCTCATTTGGTTTTAGTTGGCATGTCTGTAAATTATGCATATTGTCAAAAACAATAAGTGGTGTGCTTTGTTAAAATGGAACAAAAGAGAAGCTCAATGGCCTGCTGAAGATTTTCATACCAATTTATGAATTAGCATTGATATTTTACTTCATTTCTAGATAACTATTCACTTACAGGTTCTCTGTGGACAATGGCAAGGTGGCCGGAAGGCCTTTTCATATAGAGGAGATTCAAACTGGCTTGGCTTTAGTAAGGTATGATATCAGTTAAGAGTTGAATATTTATTCAAAAGCGTTAAAAATCATCGCACGTATTATGAATGCCAACTTTTACTGTGTTGGGGGTGGGATGAGAATAGATTTGACAAACTAGCACAGATTTAAGGTTGTTTCTACAATTTGCAGAACCCAAGTTCTTTACGTGAACTTTACTAGATGTTGATTCTTTATTGGAACTTATTTCTGATTCATTGTTTTACTTTGGTTTTGTTTTTCTTTTGGTTTGGCAGTGTCCAAACCGGGATATCGTAGGGGGATGGTGTGATTCAGGAAATGTTTTTGTTGCTGACATTGGCCTTTCTGGATAATCCATGAGCAAACATGCAATGCAGCAATTGTACATTTGATAGTCAGATACTTCTCAATGGCAGAAGTCTGCTGTGGAACCTTAACCTAGAACTGAGTACAGAGGCTTCAAAATCTGTGAGGCCTCCATGTATCAATTTTATAGCATCAGAGAGTTTATTCCCTTCAAATTTTTTTATTTAAGGATTCAACTGTATTAAACCAACACACTATAAGTAAGTTGGCCACTTCAAGGCGCCTAGTCCATGGTAAATTTTTGTTATTGGATGATTTCGAACTGACTAATGATATTCACACTAAAATTTTCAGAGTGTTTCACATGGCTGCTATATGCCTAGGAAGGGATATGTGAATGAAAAAGTTTATAATTATGAATATGTTTAACTTTTCAACCTTGGGAATGAGCAATGGAATGAAGTTTAAAGTATTAAATATCCATTCAAATATTAAAAGAGAACGAATAGTGGCTTTGCTCATTTAATTATCGAGAAGTTGAACTTCATTGGCCATAATAAATAGTTCAACAATTCGTAATAGTGTAGGGTATTCAAACGAAAAAATAACCTTCATGATAGTTGTGTCCTCAAACAATAAATTCATAAAGTCCACTCATTCAATTATGATTTCTTTGATAAGATCATGAATTACCAAGTGAGGTCTTACTCAATGATTAAAATTACAGTTCTATTATTGTTTTATTTATTTTTTATTACATCAGGCAATTTGAAATTCTGAAATTAAAAAAAAACAAAATTTACTGCTCGTCCCAAAAGAAACATGAAATTCATTGTCATACTTTTTCTCACAAACTACCACTAATTTCAAAATCATATTTAAAAAAATGTGGTATTCATGCAAAAATTGAACCAATAAAGATCTTTAATTAAGAGGACCATTTTCGTATATAGATGAGAGGTTATGATCTATAATTTGTGGTTATATTATATCAAATAGTGGTATTTAAAATTAATGATTCGATTCAATCCAATTCACTTTATATTTGAGTAGATCGCAATCCAATTAGATCTGAATATTTCCGATCGGATTGGATTGGATCGAGTCAAATTCAGATCAGATCAATTTTTTATCTGATTTGATCCTTTCTTCTTTTTTTGTGTTATTGTTTTTCTTTTTATATATAATGTTAGGTGATTTAATTTAGATTCAAAATTAATAGTTTCATATTAAAAAAATCACCTAGTTTCATATTAAAAAATCATCTAGTTTTATATAAAAATAATAAATAAATTTCATCTAAATATTTTAATTTGTGTATTTTTCATGTAAATTAAATTGTATATTTTCATATAAATATTTTAATTTATTTTGTCACAAAATTGACTAATTTTAATTAAAAAATTATTTGAATTATTAAAGAATACTAATTTATATTTTATAATTAATATTAGTTATTTTTTAAATAAAAAAATTTTAAAAAAAATTCATTTAGATTAAAACGGATCAGATCGAATCAATCAGTCGTTCCGACCTAATTTAAAAAACGTATTAATTTGATCCGATATGAGAATCAAAATGAACACCCTAATATCAAAGTAGTTTACAATTTTTTTCAAGAAATTAACTTTCAAATTTCACTCCAATAGAAGTTTAGACTCTGAAACTTATAAATGTTCAAAGTCAAAGGTCAACCAATGCAACTAATTAAGGATAGAATCTAGAAGTCCTGGAGAATACAACTAGTACCATACATCCAAGATATGCCCCCCCTGCAACAAACAGTTGTGTGGCAGGCACTGTCTGGGGTCAAGTCATCACAGAAGAGACCTAAAAAGGGGTCCATGCTGCATAGTTGATAGTATTACACGACTAGTATGATTCCACCAACATAGAAAAAATTCATACTTTCCGATACCACCAAGATAGTAGTCAAAAACAATTAGAAAATTTGGTTATAATTTAAGAGAAATAGCATATTCACACATACGAAAAAAAAATAAAATTATATAATTAATTTGTTATATTAAAAATAAAGATATAATTAATATAATATTATTAAAAAAAATTAAAAAAAGGCAATTTATAATTTAAAAAGATTTTCTATTTACATATAGGAGAACCAAAAAAAAATTATATAAATACAACATAACGAATGTATTAAATATGTTTTCTTACCAATGAGTTCCATGCCAATTGCATCGTACCAAAAGTGGAGAGATTAATTAAAGCTTTTTCAAAAATGGAAATAACTAAACAACGGCCAATGATCAATCTCTATCTTCACAACCACTTGATTCTTAATTGATTAAATATCACACTTTTATTCATCTCCCAAACAAGTCCTTTTCATATGTATGTAACTCCCAAGAAAGGATGATCAAACTGGGAAAGGAAATTGCTAATTTATACCCTATATTCTCTTCTCCAAGATAATCAAAGTGAAACCTCCATTTGTATAATAACAAACATTCGACACTGACAACACACTCAACTGTTTTCACACTGGGCCATTTTCAAATATGTGGTCATTAAAGCTGCGTGTGTACAAATAGTTTTCATTTGTAAACGGAAAAAGTTATATTGGAATGTGTGAAAATTTTGGTGAGTATTTTTTGATAGAAAAAGTGTTTTGGAGGGAAGAAAAAATTTTTAAAATTATATGAGAGGAATTTAAGTAAAAAATTTTGAATTCTAAATTTTAAAATAAAAATGTATTTGGATAGTTTATTTTTATTTGAAAATATTCTTATTTGTAAATGAAAACTGTTTATCCACACGCAACCTAATATATTTCCTGTCATGTTGCCGATATCCCCGTACAAATTGTTATACAAATAATTTTGAGAGACTCGTGGACGAAGGCAAACCGATGTATATACATATGCCACCAAGTGGAAAGATTGTACTATATTCTAAGGGCATGCCCTGGTGATGGGCTCATCTTCATTTCATCAAACACTTTTGAGGTATCCTAGCATTATGTGTTCGTGGTTACGCTAGAATGCATCGTATATGTTTGTATTATTGGGTGTCCTTACTTAATCAAGAATTGAAAAAACCTTATCCATGCTCATTGTTGATGAAATTCTGTCTTTGACTTTGTGGGTTTATTGTAACTAAAAAGTGACTTCATCTGAAAATTTTGAAGCTATTCTAAGATGTACTCAAGTGGATGGATGGAAAAGTCAAAAAGTACATGCAGCAAGAAGTGACTAGGACGAGAGCTACGAGTTTTGCGAGTTTTTTTTATTGGAGAATGCAAGAACCAAGGAAAGTGGCAAATGTGTCGCTGAGTTCAGAGGATCTTTTCTGGGATTTCTACAAAACTTTTTAGAATTATGTACTCCATTTGGTGGATTGGCTGTTGATCATGTGATCATGAGTTTGATCCCAACGAGTGATTGCTGGTCTTATCCCTTTTAACTCCCTAATTGTCTATACAGTCTAATTGGATTAGATTTTTCTTTAGCTTATGTACAAAATAATGTATTTGTTGTCGATTAAAAAAAACTAAGCAACTAAATTGTGAAAATAATAGTGGTTATGAGTCAATAATTGTGGCTTGATGAAACTAAATCTCATTGTATGTCGAACTTTATTTACATACATCATGAATAAGTAATTATTCTTGATTTGATATATTAACTCCTTTATTCAGATCAAGTTGAAACAAATAAATGAAAAGATAAAATTTTGAAATATATGCATCGATCTAACATTTCACTGTTAATTATTGATTTCAAAATATAAATGAATGTGAAATTTTTGGTTGTACTCATGCTATTGTGTAAAGTAAAACAACCAGCAATATGCTACCATTTTGACATTTCAGATAATTGCCACTTATTATTGATTTATGCAACACTTTTAATCACAAGTAATAATTCATTTCAAATCATTAAATATTACAATATTTATCAGTCAAATGTTCTAATAACGATCACTTTATAAGATTAAACATTTTTCAGTGATCCATCATGAGAAAAAAAGCATCAAAAAGTAAAATAGAATATGAATCATCACTATGCATTATTGTCACTTATTCTAAGCCAACTAACACGAAGACTAAACAAAATATTCTGACATGCCCTCTTCTCTATATATATATTGAATTGATTGATGGTAATTCAAGACTTATCACATTCTGACGTGCACAAGGTGATCATCACACCTTACAACATACGCATGATTAATCAACACACTTCCCTTTAAAGACTTTGTAAAAATTAAAGAACGGAAGAAGTGCCTCACAAGTCACAGTTTTGGTTGCTTATTTCAATGATGCTTATAGTTTAATAGCATGTGCGTATATCTCATATTGATTTTTGTGCCCCAAAACACACCGGCAGGCAGATGTATCTCCAGCTGTACTGTACCCTCTGGCCTCTCGAAGTGCATGTCAATGAAGCAAACATTTACCCAATAATTAACGTCTCTTATCAAAAAAATAAATAAATAAAAATTGATGGTTTTGCATAATTAATTTTTTCGGCCTTGGATTCAGCAACTATTTTGACTAAGCTATAGCCTATACATTGTCGTCTTGGAAGCAGCAAGTCACACGTGAGGAAACTGAGTGCAATATACAAATCCCACAAAGAGGAGGATTTGGTGTTTGTTGATTGTTTATTTCTTCATTCTTTATTGTTTTTATTGTAGCTGTTGTTGTTGATAGAATAGGGTTGAGTGATGGAGAGATTATTGTGACAAGAACATGCTTACACGAATGAAGTTATTAACAAGCTGTGCATTCTTTTTATTGCATATCTTTAAATTTTATACGCTACAATTAAAGTTTGCAGTTTATTATCTGTTCGATGTGTTGTATATGTTAACTTGATTAACTAGTTTGGAATTAATTAATAATCTAACAAAACAAATCTAGTTTAGTTTTTCGAGTGATTTGTTGAGGTGGACTTAAACATTGATTTTCTCGAAGATTTTTTAAAAAAAAAAAAAATTAATGTTCCTAAAAAGTATCTCTTATAAAATTTGGCAACAAATTAGCATCACTTGCAAGTTGCAACAAACAAAAGGGCAAAAAATATTGTTGATTCTTAAAGAGTCACTTAAACTAGACAACTTAAGCAAGAGTATGTTGCATTAGTTTTTTGCATCTCCTCTTTGTAATTGAAACTCCAACATTACTAAATGATGTTGATAGTTTTGTTTGAATTTCTACTTTTGTTTTGCATTCATAAGTTTGCTGTGTTGAATTTATGGGTTGTATTTGCTCTGAAAGTGTATTTTCTTGGAAATTCATGATGTATTTATATACTGAATAATTAATTTAAGTAAAATTTTATAGTGATTAATTTGATATTTATATGGCAAAAAACATTAACTAATAGTCACCTTAATCATTTAGTGTAAATATGAATTCATTTACCGTGAGAATTTATTAAAAAAATTATTATAAATATCCTTACTATTTTTGGAAATTGATTTGGACCTTTTACTTTCTTATGTGCTGAAAAACAACTCAAATAACAACTCCCTCATCCGTTGACTGGTTAATTTGGTAGCAAAGTTCGAATCATGATGTAATAATAAATTTAAAAAAATGGTGAGATAATTAAGTTTATTTTCTTTTAGCCTCAATTTTGCCTTGCCAAAGAAATTAACTTCAAACAAGATACTTTTATACATTTGATTATGCTAATCAAATACGGTTTAATAGTTAAAAATTTTGTTCTTTCTAATTTTTTTTTTCACATCAATTCCACTTGGCCAATATTATCTATTAAATACGACAAAAACTTACAAAATTAAGCCATTAATGTAACATCAAAAAGTTTTATTTTCATTACGTTACTTTCACAGAACACAAATTGAATTTGGATTGTTAATCGAAGGGAATCTGTTATGATTTATTTAATTAAAATCTCCAAAAGGGTTTCAAGGTACAATGAAAGTTTTGTCAATGGTTGACAAAATAGTAGGAATAAAATAATACTCATTTGAAAATGCCCAAGTGGAGGAAGGGAATCCCATTTGCCAAGGCACATCATCAAAACTCTTCTAACCTAATCCCAATGTTTGTTATACGCAACCATCACAACCATCCATATCATCTTCTGCATCTTTTCAATAATTTCAATTCTTTCTAGAAGGGGTTAGCATCTTTTGTTTGCCAATTGGGGTTATGTGATTTTGATGGTTTTTTATCCAAGATTGGTCTTTTGTTAGTTTTGTTTTCATTTGGCAATTTAATTGTGGTTTTTTATTTTATGGGTTTTTATCTAAGACAACCATCAATATTTTCTTCTATGCTTATACTTTTCTTGATTTCCTATGCTTTGGTTGCATTCTAGAAGGGTCAACCTGTTTTGTTTGGAAGTTGGGGTGTAATGATTTTTGGGTTTTCTTCATCAAGTTGGCTTGCAATTGGAGTTGTGAGTTTATAGTTTTTGTACAATAATTCCTTTTTCCCCTTTTGACATTGAGATTTTGAAATTTGCTCGATAAGTATAAATATTGAATTATCAAACTAAAATCAAACAACATAACCTTTGATTTAATTACACTCATAGATACTTTCTCCATTTTGTACATATTTTGGCGTAAATACACAAAGGTTCAATTTGTTGTTGTTGTTAAATTATATTTATTTTAAATTTTTAATTGTAAAAAAATTTTAAAAAAAAAGTACTATAAATTCTATTAAAATATAGAATTGATTTTAAAAACTTAAAAAGTTTAAATATTAACAAAAGAAGTGAGATTTTTTATTTTATTTTATTTTTAGTCATTTCTAAAAAAGCGAGAGAATGCACATTTGATTGAAAAAGTTCAAGTCATTGGATGTGCATAGAATATTTAATTACTCCCCTTTAATTAGAAATCCAACTTATTAGTGCATCAAAGCTGCCTTGTTTTGTTGATCTACCGTATGTTGAACTTGTCTTGAATGAATAAATTTGATGGTCCATGGGCATGTCCTTGTATTCAATATTCTCCTCATTATTATTTTAAATGTCTTTTATGAGAATTGAAGACTTTTATTTCTTCTAATTATTAAAATTAATTATAATAAAAATAAATATCAATATATATGAATACAAATATTAGAAAATTTATACTAATTTATTAAAGGGTCCCAATCCGTATGTACTCCATCCATATTTGAAACATCTAATATGGTCAGATTCAAAGCTTGCACTGTGAAATATAATTCATAAACTTTCAAATTCCAAAATTCTGAAAATATCTCAAAGAGCAATATGACTAGACCCGGTCTCCGTCCACGTTTTTAAGCCAGCCATGAACCAGCTCAGCCTTAGCCTACGTGGCCCCACCTCGTGCACACACGTGTGCCCCAGTTGACAGCCCCTCTCTTACTGAGTCATGTCACACGTGGTCAACTCCATTTCAGTTCCCTTGTGCCATGCAACAATTAATTTATGTTTTTTTTTTGGACCAATTGCAAGTCAAAAATAACAATTACTTTATAATGGCAATTGAAATAATATTAACTCCTACTTTCCAGTTTCCACCCTAAAAAATAATCTAGTTTTAACAATTTTCTTTATTTCAAATAAAATTTTTTAACTTTTTTATATTAACACATCTAAGATTGTCAAATGTTCATAAATTTCTCCATTCAACTCTTTTCCTTTTTCGTGTTTACTAGACATCTCATCTATACATGTTTTCTCTTTATTTCTCGAGTCTTTAGTCAGTTACTAACTGAGTTCAAAAAAGTCAAATATTTGACGATGCCATCATCTATAATTGAATTGCAAAAACCATACTCTCTCTTATTCTTAAAAAAAATAAAAGACTTTGAATTTAGTATAATTTTTTTAAATTATAAGGTACAACGCATTTAATACACAATTAAATATATAATTTTACATTTTTAATTTAGGTTATATATTATTATTATTAGTAAATGTAATATAAGAATTTCACTCTAAAAGTGAATTTTTTTTGGGACAAATTTTTTTTCAAACTTTTCTATTTGTTTAGGATAGAGGGAGTATTACTCTTATTAAAAATAACAATATATGATCCAAATTAAAAGTGTAAATATTTTTTAGAATAGTAAAAGTAGTATTTTTCATTAACTGTGTCACGCTAGGTCTATATACACGTTATTTAATTCTTTAAATTGTTTTTTATTAAGACAAAGTTTTAGATCGTATGACTTGTTTTTTTCTTTTTCAATTTCTCTCTTTATTATAGTAGTTATTGCCATGCACTCTAATTTCATTTCAATGAGAGAGTAAAATTGAATTATAATTATATAATAATCTATAAAACTCATATCAAGTTCTATAAAAATAAAAAATACTTCCCATTTCAAGAATCTTATAAATACAAAGAAAAAAAAATTATGTTAGAAAACATTGATTAGAGAGATTTACATGACATTTGGTTTAAAAAGATGGATTGAAATGGACATTGATTGAAAATTATAAGCGAGACAAAGACAGGAAATGCTTTTTATATTGTGGTCTTTTCATATATAAAGCAGAGTTAATGCTTAAATAATTCACATATTCTATGATAGGATTAGGATACAAATTGGATCATCCGCCCATTATTCCAATGGCAATAATTGATTTAGATTGAAATATTTTAGAAGAAACTCATTTGCCTTTTAAAAAATATTTGCACTCTATTCAGTTAGGTTAGGTATATGGTTAGATTTAGTAAAAATTATTTTTTCCACGGATATTGAATTTCATTTTATGTGAAAAAAATTAGTTATGATTGAATTATGACATATATTATCTTATATTAATTATTGAAAAATAGACAAAGGCTTCTTTTGGATTGTTTTTATTTGAGAAAAGTGTATTGGAATGTGTGAAAATTTTTATGGGTATTTTTTGATAGAAAAAGTATTTTGGAGGAAAAATAAGAGGGAATTTTTTTTTAAATTATGTAAGAGGAATTTGAGTAGGAAAATTTGAATTTTAAATTTTAAAATAAAAATGTGTTTGGGTGTTTATTTTTATTTGAAAACTTACTTATTTGCAAATAAATACTACCTATCCAAACAGGCCCTAAAATTTTTTAGGTTCCATACTAGGCCATAGGTATGTTTTTTTTCTCATTGGATTGAACCTTGCTAGGTCAATTCAAGAGTAGATGACACACGAAATGATAGAAAAATGTGACAATTTTCCTTTTTCTTTTTTCTTTTTGAGAAAAAGCAAAAAAAAATAAAAATTATTAGTACTATTTATCATTACTGTTTAAATATACTATTTAGGATTACTATTCATAATACTATTCGATAGTGTTGTTCATCATCACCAATTGACCAACACAAATTGATTTTTGAAAAAAAAAATTTATATTAATATTTTAGTATAATAAGTCAATTGTAAAATGACAATCAAAATTTTTTTAATCTCGAAAGGATAATTAATTATTTTTTTTATCCCCTGCAAGTGTATATTTTAGGCCAAAAAAGTAAGAATTTTATTAAAAAATAATTGTATGAGATATTTTCTTATCTTGCACAAAGCAACTTTGGTAAAGTAATTAGGACCAACCGACAGAATCAAAGGTCCTGGAGTTATGGCGCCCTTTTCTCCCTAATTTTTTTTTTATTTTCTAAGAAATATCAAACTTATATTAAAATTCTGAAGTATTTCACTTTTCCCCCTAAAATTCAAAAATTTTAGTTTTGCCCATTTGTTAAAATCTTGTCCCCACTACTAATTATGCCCTTCGTTAAAGGAGGTGCAGAGATGTTAATAGATATGAATCCAATAAAAGGACATAATATTTAAGTACTTGAAAATTAAGACTAAATTATTGTGTATTTAGGGAGAAAAGAGCAGCACATCAACCTTAAAAGCAAAAAAAAAAAAACGAAAGAAAAGGAAAATCATATCAATTCAATTCAATATAATTATACCCATTATCTTGGTCTAATCCATAGTTGCTAAAATCGAATTTTTATGTAAAATTAGTGGAGGGTCCAAAAAATTAGATCATAAAATCGTAAGATCCTACCAATTATAAAAAAAATTTAATAAATATTATATATATTATATATAATATATGTTAAATTTATAAATTATAAACTTATTCAAACTTATAAAAAGTACTCAAATTTAAAAAAGAAGTTTAACAAAGGCTCAAATTTCTTTCAATAGTACAACACAATCAATATTTTAGTGAAGGTTTTTGAGTTGGCAGCAAACCAAATCTCTTAAAAACGTAAAAATATAAACATAAAAACGTAGTGTTGACTCGAGTTTTTAATAACCATGATCTAATCCCACACCTACTAAAATACTTCCTAAACTTACGAATGCATTGGTTAATGGATATATGCAAAAACTTAGACGCACAAATGAATAACGTTTTAAAATTTGTTTTTATATTTTTTGAAATATTAATTGTGAGATACAAAATATATTAAAAATTATAAAAATCTGTTCAAACAATGCTTAAATTCATGAGCAAGTAACATTTTCTACGAAAAAAAAGTTTTCAAATATAAAAACATACATAATATAATAAATACCCACCAAAAAAGAAAAGGAAAAAAACGGTAGAAACGGTCTATATCGACAGCAGTAAACAATAAAAGTGGAAGTGTATACAGTATTGTACGGCTGATTAAGACGTACCCTACTCAATCTCCACCGTCAAAGAGCACCAAAGCAAACATTAACGGTTGAGATTCAGCATTAGAGATTCCATGAGAATTTGTTTTTTTGTGGTCCGAAATTAAATGATGCGTGTTCGTTCCGTGTTAGAGTACGTGTAAAAGGCCGCGGGCCCCACACACGTCGCCCCCGATTTTAACCCTTTCGCTTTTTACTCCGGACAAGACCTCAAATAATTTCTAATTATAGTAATTAATTACTAAAACTATTATGAACGTTAAATATTTTGAAATTTTCAATTATTTCTACTTAACTAATTGTATTTACGCGGTCCAAAATTCTAAATCATCCCCAATATAAGCCTCTCCTTCCTCGTAGGGTTCCAAGCATCATCCTCCTTTCATTTCTCTTTCAACAATCACTCTGCCAATCCTCTTCCACCAGCCCTTTCTCTCTCTTCCTCGCTTTCGGGGTTGGGTATATTTTTTCATGTGGGATTTTGTTTCTTGATCGTTTGGAGTAGAGGGTTCTTCAGTTGCTTGAATTTTGTGAGGGCCTTCCTGCACTCTGATCAACATTTCGATCAAAATTCTTGAGTTTTGAGGGTGTTTTGGTGTGTTTGCTGTGGATTTTTGTTTACAAGTTTTGATTTTTCTTCATCAGGACTGGTAAAATAGCAATCTTTGAGAGTTTTTCTTAGGTGGGTTACAAGAAGGGTTGTTTTACCACTGGGCTAGTGTTGAGTTTGTTGGTAGTTGATGTGAGTTAAGAAATGCCAGCAACGGATTTTCAAGGGGCTGCATCTTCGTTTGTGACTTTGGGGCGTTCGATTTTGAGTATTCGCAGGGATCAAGTCCATTCTATGGATTCACCTGCCCCTGGGGCAACAAGCCTAGAATTTGAGCTTGAATCATTTCAAAAACATGTGGCTGAAAGGTTGAATGATCTCTTAACCGCTGATTCTAGCGAGTTGCTCTCAATTCCTTGGGTTCGTAAGCTTTTAGATGTTTTCCTCTGTTGCCAAGATGAATTCAGAGTCTTACTTTTTAATAACAGAGCTTATTTGAATAGGCCTCCTATGGATCGTTATGTTTCTGAATATTTTGAGAGGAGTGTTAAGGCCTTGGATGTTTGTAATGCCATTCGTGATGGGATTGAGAATATTAGGTCATGGCAGAAACAAGTGGAAATTGTTTTGTGCGCGTTAGACAGTCACAAGAGTCTCGGAGAAGGTCATTTTCGCCGTGCTAAGAAGGCCTTGACTGATTTGGCTATTGGTACGCTTGAGGAGAAAGATCCTAATGCTTACGCTCATAGAAATAGGTCTTTTGGGCGTCAGAATGTTCAGAGGGATCAGAAGTCATTAAGCCATTTTCGGTCGTTGTCTTGGAGTGTTTCGCGGTCTTGGTCAGCTGCTAAACAGTTGCAGGCAATTGGGAATAATATGGTTGCACCAAGAGCTAACGAAGTGATGGCTACCAATGGTTTAGTTGTCGCTGTTTTTACGATGAACTATGTTTTGTTGTTTGTGATGTGGGCTCTTGTGGCTGCAATACCTTGCCAGGATCGCGGCCTCGGAACCCATTTCGCTGTGACTAGGCAGTACATTTGGGGTGTGCCAATACTATCCCTTCATGAGAGGATACTGGAGGAGTCACGGAAAAGGGACCGTCGGAATGTTTGTGGATTGTTGCAGGAGATTCATGAGATTGGAAAATGTGCAAGGCTTCTGGATGAATTGGCTGATTCAGCTAAATTCCCTCTGACAGATGAAAAGGAGGAAGAAGTAAGGCAGAGAGTTCAGAAGCTAGGACTTGTTTATGAAGCAGTAAAGGATGGATTGGACCCATTGGAGCGGCAGGTCAGGGAAGTGTTCCACCGGATTGTTCGCAGTCGGACGGAGGGTCTAGACACCATTGGAGGAGCAAATAGTCATAATTAATAGATTGAATTTTAAAGTTGTCTGCTGGCAAGTGGCAACTAATGTATAGCTTGCAAATTTTGGTTTTCATAGTTGAGGGCGAGAATGAAACGAGGCAATAGGCCCTTAATAAAAGGTTTATAGAGGGCATGCCTTGTATTTATCACAAATCTTTGTATGTAAAGAAAATTGGGATAAAACACTGCCAGTGTTGTTAATGATGTTATTCTGCATCTTGTTGGCATTTTCTAATCGGATTTTCTACTAGATTTGCATTCAGTGCTCACTTCAGTTGTTATTTCATTATGCGCATGTTGTATGCTGGTTGTTCTCAAAGGTTGATTCTTTACGGATATGCAGAAATTTCTCTGTTGTCGTGCTCCCCTTTCACCGGTCCGGTTGATGGATCTTCTGGTTTTATCTCATGTATATTGTTGTCCGTCTTTGGTGAACAATTTACTCAAGTGTTTCAATCTTTCCCTGTAAAATGTTTGTTTCCCTGAAGCAGCATCTGCCATGTGTTGTTTTTGGGGTCACCTGGGTAGCCTTCTTTCCTTTTCATTCTGACGAATGTGTAAATGTCACAAAGTCCAAGAGTGCGCAGGAGTTCCATACCTGGTCAATAGTTCTATTGGAATTGGTCATTAACTTTGGGAATTTTTAATTGGCTTTCTGACTTCTAGCTTTCTCTACTTTCAATTTCCTGTGTACGGTTCAGTCCCAGTTAAATTATTGCTTTGACTTGATCAAATGAGCAACCTTTTATATTTTATTCAGTTTATTGTATAATTTTTAGAATTTCAATTTAATATTATACAATATTACGATTTAAAATTATTAAAATAAATTTTATTTTATTATATTATATAAATAAAATATATTTTTATATTTAAATAAAATTAAATTTTATTATTATATAAATAATTTAATTAGTTTAATTATATTTTTATTAATTTTTAATATTAAATAAATGAAATTAATATAAATATTCTTTAACTGTGACAGTAATTGAAATATTAAAAAAATTATATAAAATATTATAAAAAATTAAAATTAAAATAAGATTATTTAATTATAAACTATATATGAATTTTCTATATATCTATTTATATATTAATTAATAATTTTTTCTTAAAATCTAACTATTTTACAATCTGATCTCACAAACCCGATTTTGTTATTTTAAATCAATTTTGTGTAAAATTTTGATCCTATAAACTATGGTTTATTGTCCATTTCAGCTGCCAAACAGAAACAAACCTTCCTCCTCCTGCCCACTTCAGCCTTGAATGAATCAGATTTCTAGCAGATTTGTTCATCTCAAGTGCCTTTGTAGCCATAATTGTTAGGATCATCTATGTTTCTGCTATTTTCTGAGTGTTTTCATTAATTCTTAGACCAATTCCGGTGAAGCATTTGTCAAACCAAATAATTTTGCACAGATACATATTTAGTTGCTGCTCATACTTGGTCTTCCGAGTTACGTGCAAATTATGTAGTATACATGGATGTTGAATTTTTATAAGATAAAGTGATAGATTGATCAAAGCGCCAGTTATGTGTTTGACCGTGCCCATTTTATGGTAACCACGTTGTTTTCCTGGTATAAAAAAAGATGATGACATTAGAGTCTGCTAATGGCTCCATTTTTTTATTCTTGCCTTGTATTGATTTTACCATATTCCAGTCATATTGGTTGTTTAAGAGGCTGCCAACATTAACATTAATGCTAGTATGTGATTTTCATGATGTAAAGATTGACTGCCAGAATCATTGAATATGTCATTTTCTGTTAGTAGAATCTATGCAGTTTAGTTGACCATATCGATTATTTTTTTTTTGTCATAGTTTTACTTGACCATATTGATTATTATTTTTTTTTGGTCATAGTTTTACTTGACCAATGAAGTATAGGAAGAATGGCCTGGAAATTTAGAAAATGGATAATCATGTTGACTGGTTCTAGAACATGCATTGAATTAGCTTAACATAACCATCTTTGAGGGGGAGTCTAGATAGATGGCACTGTATGAAGTGCATTGTTTTCAATCAAATTGTATTGTTCTCCTGAATGATATGAGCATTTATCCATTGTTTTAGGACTTATGGTATCTGTCCTGATCTGACCACCTTAGGCCTACTATATATTAACTTGTGGGCTTTTTTAACTCTAAAATATAACTCCAAACTTAGTAATTTTCTGAGTATTCTCTGAAGGAAAGTTGTAAAAAAATAAAACCAAGAAAAACCCTTCAGAAGGAGAAAATATTCAAGTTGCATTAGTAGTAAAAGTAACTAAAATTTATGTCAGGTTATAATATTGGTCTATTTTCTTTTCTTCTAATCCCCTATAATGTAAAAATCTATTCTGTTTTTTTTAAAAATAATTTGATATTCCATTTTCCTACAAAGAGAGCTGCAATCAGTAAATCAATAAAAACATGAAGTCATTAAGGACTGTATAAAGCTGTATTCAGACTTCTACATTTCATTAAGAAGCTCTTGCCTTTTATTTGTTAGTCTGTATTGATATCTTCTTTTAAATGGCATGTCTAACCTTTCCCGTTCCTAGTAAACCATCAGGATGATGTTGATTAGTCACCATCCTCTCCTCCTCTTTCAATCTTTGGTTCATGAGCATGGCTGGCAATTGTACTGACATCTTTCATAATTGTTGATTGTCTCTATCTGTAGCCCACCAGAGAGAATTTGGACAGGCCACAAGCTCCAGGCATCTTGTTCTTTGAATGCCAAAAGCTTCTTTGTTGAGTTGGAAATTTCTCATGATTTTGCATTGTGCAACACACAAACTTGTATGCTATCTGGACAGACTATGGCCAATTTGGCCATCAAATTGTACTCGTGGAATGATAGCCATATGAAGTTGAGGTTTCATGACATTCCAACTCCCATTTCAAAATAATCCAACCCTTTTAAAGCTGTATATTCATTAGATCAAGTCTTAGTCTGTTCCAGGCATCTTGTTCTTTGAATGCCAAAAGTTTCTTTGTTGAGTTGGAAATTTCTCATGATTTTGCATTGTGCAACACACAAACTTGTATGCTGTCTGGACAGACTATGGCCAATTTGGCCATCAAATTGTACTCGTGGAATGATAGCCATATGAAGTTGAGGTTTCATGACATTCCAACCCCTATTTCAAAATAATCCAACCCTTTTAAAGCTGTATATTCATTAGATCAAGTCTTAGTCTGTGCTGTCTCACATAATTCAGTACTGACCTACTAGAGCTGGACCTAATTTATGGAGACGGCGAAGTTTAGAAGATGAGAGGGACGTGTTTTTGGCCTGCACTAACCCACCAAATCAATGCACAAAATGGGGACAAGAGGAATGAGCATATTGAAAGAATCCATAAAAAAGATAAAGGTTATATAAATTGTATTTTAAAATATATTTTTATATGATAATTATAAAATAAAATATATATTAAAAAGTATAAAATGCATTTTAAAATTACAATCAAAACGCATCCTAAACTCTTCAATATAATCGCTCCACCAAGACACACTTTCATATAAGTAAAAAATTTAATTCATCAAAATATGCACTTGTAGGGTGCTAATATATATATATATATAATTTTTTTTTGTGATTAACTTTATGCACTAAAAATACGGGTACATTGTTGTATAATCAATTTTTTCCATAGTAAGGGTTGTTCCAGCTGTGATGATGAAATGGTTGTTCTTGAAGATTTGAATCAGCTAGCTAAGGGTCCCGAATTGATTTCATTTGCTGTCAGGATTGCATTCCACCTTTTTGAAGTTATGGAAGTGAAGAACTGGGAATTTATTGCATGGAAAACACTTGACTATGGCCATCTGAGTCTTACAAAATGAAGCACTTGACTATTTCAGAGGGTTTTTAATGCATCTTTAGGTCAGAGGATAGAAGATTTGAATCTTCTGAACTTGACTCTCTTTTCCTATTTTCACTTTCCCTTTTCTAGTTTTTATACGTATTTGAAAATTATGCGCCATAGCATCATTTTAAATCGGGCTAACGAGAACAAATTGATTCACAAAAACATCTTACATACTGTCAAAAAATTTCCATTTTTGGGACTATGAGTAAGAATGATAGAAATTCGTATATTGTGAAAATGATTATAGCTAAGACTTTGGTGCACTATTTAGACTGTTTT
The DNA here is from genome assembly GCA_020080225.1 of Gynochthodes officinalis. NCBI lineage: Eukaryota > Viridiplantae > Streptophyta > Magnoliopsida > Gentianales > Rubiaceae > Gynochthodes > Gynochthodes officinalis. The sequence goes on along the minus strand of CM034620.1, from coordinate 31,181,188 downwards.
CTGTAGTTACATTACAAATTCAAGGAACGAAATATTGAAAACATTCTTTCAACCCTTAAGTTTTTACATTTAAGGTTCCAAATTAGAGTGTATCAATTGCTAGCATAAATAAGATTGAAAACTAATATAAAAGTGAAAACGCATCAATATTTACCATAAGATTATAAGTTCAATCTTTATGTTCTCCATTAAACAAAAAGAAAGCTTTATTGGATCCCCTTGTTTTGGGGAGGGTAATAATTCTCCCTCATTTAAAAAAAAAAAGAGTTTATTTTGAATTGAATATAATTTTTTTTAATGATTATGTATAATACATTTAATGTATTATTGAATACATAATTTTATATTTTTACTTTTTAATTTTGGTCATATATAATTATTATTATTAATAAAAGTATTATAAAAATTTCATTCGTGAATTTTTCGAATAAAAAAAAGGACTTTTTTTAGGGACAGATGGAGTAATAAAGGTACATTTTGCTAAAGCTATTAGTGCATGATCGTATACAAAACTGATTTTAATTTGCACAATTCTAGTTTGCCTTAATTTTAAGGATGTTAGCTAATTGGACAAACAGAAAATGCACGACCCAAAAATTGCATCCCTCAACCATCTCTACAAACGGTGGCCCAAACTATATATGGGCCAATTTGATTTAGAAATTTTTAGTAATAGTTTCGGGCCTGCTTAAGTCATCAAAAATCAACTCTTAAAATACAGAGGAAAGAATGGGCCCGATTAAGATTTTTTTCTTTTTTTTAAAAGGAGAAATATTACTCTATTAGTTCAAAAAAAAAAATTTTTTTTTTTGAAGAGGATACAATTTTTTGTAATATTACAAAGTGCAACATATTTAGTGCACAATTAAATTCATAGTTTTCCTTTTCTTTATTCTTACTTTTAAAGTAAGAGTAATATGTAATCATTATTAATAAAGATAATATTATAATTTATTCAAAAAATAAAATTTTTTCTTTAGTTTGAGAAAAAGTTTTAAAAATGAACTTTTTTTTTTAAATTTAAATTTTTTTTTTTTGTAATGAACAAGAGTATAGGAATTAAAGAGTATTGAATACATGTTTAGCTAAAATTGTCATTCAAGTATTATACATAAATTTTTTTGGAAAAAAATTCTTTAGCAGAAAAAGGGAAGGGATTGTGATTTATTTATTTATTTATTTATTGCTATTGATGAGATTTGAATCAAACCTTTAGAAATCTGGGGATTGTAAATTTTTTTTCTAGATAGGGAACTCAATTTGGAAATACATTTTGCCCATGTTTGATACTTCTATCTCTGTCCATACAATATCCATTTTTCTTAAACAAAAGTGATTTGTGTAAAACGTGACTTATTTTGAACGTTTTATACTAAACCTTATTTCCATTCGGGAAAAAAAACCAATTGAATTCTTTATAAATTGCCTAGGAGACAAAAGTACAAAATTAACCAAACTCGTACGTTATGTGTTGCTTCGAACAAAATCAAAGAGGGAAAGAAAAACATTTGGAGGTGGAAGACTAAACTAATGTAACAATTTTCTCTCTTTTGCTGTTAAAGTTAGAATGAATTATGCATAAGACCATATTGATTGTATTTCATTTTGTGATTTTTTTTTAAAAATCATTTATAGAATAAAAGTTGTGACATAAAAGTTGATTAAAAACATAAAAAAATTATTTGAAAATATAAAAATATAAAATGAAATGAGAAACCAGATACATCCAATCCCTTTGTTTCGCGTGGAAAAATCGATTCTTGTTTATCCTATTTTCTTTTCTTACATTTTCTTTAAAGAAGGTTAGAAGGTTAGAAGGAAGTAGTTATAGTTATATTTTGATGGTGTAAATCCAATAAGAAGCCTTTTTCCAGAAGATTACTTGCCTATGTAATCAACCAAATCATGCAAGCAACCTAAAACAGACTTTTTTTCTATTATTATAACCGCCTTTTTTCCCATTAAAATACACTCGAATGAAGCAAAGTACTTATACTTTTCTATCAAAGTTGGTTTTGCATTGTGCCATTATTAATCATCAGACAGTGAAGAAGTGAAAATCAAAGCATTGTTCTTGTTGCTCAATTGATCAAACCAGCAAAAAAGTATGGAACTTGAATTGGGACTTAAGCTTACGAGAGTTGCAGATGAATTCAGCTCAGCTGATTTCCTGCTTGCCAAAGATCGTGCAGGCCCTCTTTTATTTCTACAGAAACAGACACTATGTTCATCCTCAATGCCCATCTCAAAGGTTCCTCTCTTTCCTTCCTTATCAGCATTTTCTTGAAGACTAAGACCTCATTGGCACTTTTGTGCATTTTCTGCTTTTTTTTGGTTTGATTGTATTGTTTGTTGTACTTAATCACGAAGCTTAAATAATTTCAGGATACAGGAAACAAAATATTAGGATTGATATCAATGAGGACGGGACTCGAATTATAATAAGAGGTGAAAAGTTAGTTCAGGAGACTGTAATGGTCGGATGGAAATTGTACAAAAAGGAAGCGGAAAAAAGGGAATTCAAGAAGGCTTTCCGGATCCCTGAAGGGGTGATTTTGGATAAAATCAAAGCAAAGTTTGATGATGATGAATCCATTTTGACAATTTCAATACCAAAGCAAGTAAAAGGTATTCGTGGGCAAAGCATTGAGGAAGTGAAGGAACAGGAGATTGCCAGAGAGGGCTCAGAGACTCTGCAGATTGTGCCCGATGAGGTTCCAAAAGAAGATGTCCTGGAAGAAACAGAAGCAGAAGATGGCGAGCAAAGTGGTTTATCCGAGGAAAAAGCTATGAAATTGCCTGAAATTTCAAGTGTTCAGGAGTCTGAAAAAAATGGATCAAATGTAGCAAATCCAGAAGAAACCACAGAGGCAGAGGTGCACAGTGTAAAGCAAGAGAAAATGAATGAAATTCAAGAAGACCAGAATGAGAGGCTGCAAAAAGCATCATCAGGACAGGATCTTGTAGAAACAGACACAATTGAAGAAATGAAAAACTTCCCAGATGAAGGGAGTGGAGAAGCAACTGCAAAAGGCCCAGCTGTCGAAAGTCAATATGCTGTGGATAAAAGTGGGATGCGCGGTGAAGAGTTAGAAAAGAAGGAAATCAGCCAAAGCAATGAAGGAAAAACGAAAGAAGAACATGATAAATGTCCGCATCTGGAACATGACCTAAAAGAAAATGATATTCAAGAAGACAAAGAGGTTGAATCTGCATTAGTGAACCCTACTGACAAGGCTCAACAGCAAGAAGATATGCCTTCAAGCACTCACAAGAAGGGGGGAAGGTGCAAAATATGTACCCCTATTCTTGCAGGATCTGCCCTTCTGTTATCTCTGGTAGCATTTGTCATTCATTTTATCCGAACGAAAAGCCAACCAGGAAAAAGGAAGGATTAGATAATAATGTTTTAGCTTTAAAGCTCTATGCCGAGCACGGATTTGAAATGGTAGCATTGCCAAAATTAACATGTTGTTTGAAATTCCACATAGGCCTGATAGAAACTTCTTCATATATACTTATTAATGATGGGAAGATACAAAATTACGTGCCATTTAGCAAGAAATAAAGCAAGGATACAAGTTTGGTTTCAGGTTCCATGATTATGTATTCTTTTTAAGTAAATGAGTTCTTGTTTTGCTCAAATTACATTGCAGTTGTTTTAGCCATCCAAGATTTGTCTTAATGGTTATCCACCACATACCTTTCCCTTTTTGTTACCCCTCTTAATTGCTGTTGATTATAACTGGGCGACGAAACTATATGAAACTCTATTGTCAGGTTCATAATTTTATTCCATTTGAATACTTCTCACGTTAATATTTGTTGTTTTTCGAATTGCTTAAGGATTCATGTTAGTAACATGTTTCATCTGTATCTAATCATTGTTGTTTTTCGAATTGCTTAAGGATTCATGTTAGTAATATGTTTCATCTGTATCTAATCATTGGTGTTGAGTTTGCTAGCTCTTACCTAGCTCATCATAATTCATACACTCAGTGAAAGAAAAGAGAAGTTGAATAAAGAAGCATATAAAATCAAAAAGAGGCAATTGATTGCTGGCCAAAACTAAAGACTAAAGAACAAAGTGCTAATGATTCCGAAGTAGGCCAAAAGATAGCAACATTGCATGGTATGATTATCGTCCTTAAAGCTACTTTGGATTTAAGAGCTACAGTCTGCATTTAAGCCCAACTAATTTTGCCCTTTTGAATTTACGTTCTCACCATTTTGCTCTTAAACTCTGCTTTTCATAACAGCGCCAGTAAAACGACACAACACAAAGCTCTTTGAACGGCAAGAATCCCAACCACCTGCATCATCGTCAAGGAAAATGATTTCAATAAAAATACCATCTAAAATATTGCAAACTGCATCATGATTCTAAAAGTAACCTCTCAAACATATCAAGGATTGCATTTTAGTCTTATTATACATTCAAGAGATTCCCACTTATTAACTAATGAGAAAAGGTCTTTGATAGTTGATATTTTTATAAGAATTTTTCCATCTCATGCTATCCCAGCAAGCTGTATCTGCACTTTCTTTTTGGCTGGTGCGCAACAAACAATCAAACCATTCAATAGGAAATGACTTTTCTAAGCATTTAACCAGCCCACTTAATAATTAGCCTAAAAATTACCAAGAACAGGGTTATTTGTACCTTATGCCCATTTATTAAGTACGACAGAATACAACTACATTGAAATGCTGTAGAAAAACTAAGCAATCTGGAGTGTGTACCTGTCTGTCATGGCTAGCGGACATGGGGAAAGGTCTAATTGTAGCAGAATCAACCTCACCAGTTGGAAGAGGCACTGCAGGATTACTATTAATAAATGGAATTCCAATTTTATCTGGCACCATGGGGCTACTAGCAGGAAACATTTCATCACTTGGTGAAGGGCTTGGTGAAGTAGTACCTCTTGGCCTAAATGGCCAAGGAAATGCTGGAGAAGAGGACACAACTCCACCAGAACTTTGTGGTGGTGCCGCCGTTGGTGGTGAAGTCACCTCAATGGCTAACTTGCGGCCTGCTTGACATGATTTGTTGGAGCCATTGTTGAATGAGAAGTAGAAAAGACCTTTCCTTGAAGGGTGCCACTGAATTTCATCAAATAAACACACCAAAAACAAAAAATTGACAAAAAATGAGAAGTAGATTTTTTTGTCGGCATTTCTGCAAACAAGTTCCAAACTTTGACCTACTAAACATGCATGCAACAAAATTCACCGGAAATCACATTGGCGGGAAATGGCAGCGACATGGAGAATTTTGGTCTAATGCATCAATTTATTACAGTAAGCACAGGCCGTTTATTTCTCCAAGAACTCAAAAAGTATCATGCTTGCACATAAAAACACACACAAAGTGACAGAGACGAGAATTACAATGTAAGAAGTGGAATTGGCTTTGGTAAGCAGAGTGGCTTGAGTGAAGTTGCAAAGATCGAATGCTCTTTCATTCCTGAAAATGTAGAGGTCGTAGTGATACTTGTGCTGAAAAACTGCGAATCAAGAAAGACGAAGTATAAGTTAAATTCATGACTATGCTTCATTAAAAACATTAATGAATGCATATTTCTAACTTTTGGAGGAGGAAACTTTTAATGATTACTTACTGACAGAGTCTCAATTTGAACAGTGGGATTTCTCCATTCTGAAACACCATCCACCACAACAGTTGCTGAATGAGAGTGTTGAGATAGTAGAGTTACAAAAATAAGAGTAAAGAGAAATCCCATCATCAAGGACATTCCCCTTGAGCTTCTATTATCTTGTCCTGGTGAATCAAGAAAAGTGCAGACGGACACTCAAAGTGGCTCTTTAAATTGCAGCCCGCAGAACTTTTATTTGCGTTAATGCACTTTGTGTTGTGTATGTGTGTGTGTCTGTGTCTGTGGCGTGTGAACCGTGAAGTGGGGTGGAGGTGGGGAAATGAGGCTGGGGAGGATATAAAGAATTGTCAGACGCTTTTGGCTTTTCACGGAAGAGTTTGAATGGCGGACACAATGTGGCACTGTGTTATTGGAGAATGTGTATTTCTTAATGGTAATTAGAGTCATTTTTGACAGTTAAAAAGGTTGAATGATTTTGTCTCTGAAATTTTTTTTTGAAAAGAGAATGTAAAGAACAGTGTGTATGTTTGTGTGAAATTTTAGGTGGTAGTGATCAAGTGATGATGGAGACTATTATTCTAAAATGATTAGGTTTGTGATTATGAATCTGCAGAGAGTTAATTAATGTTGATCACTAATTCTGTTGTGAGTATTATGGCTTGCTTTTGTGCTTGCTGGGGATTCCAATATTTGCTTTCTTTATTGACTAACATTACATTCTTTTCGGGGTTTTGATAATCTTTGAATCTTTTTTACTTTAATCAAAAACAATGTCCTAGACCTAGATTCTCATACACTAATGCTTTGGAAGAATAAAATCTATGAAGCAACACTCTTGCGTATACAAAATTGAAGTGGAAAAAAAGGTCCAGTAAGGCATCCTTAAGACGAACGTAAGACAGACTAAACATTTTCAACTGCCATTGGTTCAGGCTTGATATCGTGGGCTACTGGAATCTTATTTTATTATACTAGTAGTGGAAAAAATCTAGAATGCAGCAATTACACTTGATAGTTTGTTCATGTTATGTTTTTTAACCTTTTTTTTCTTTTAAATGCCTTTCATAAGAATTTTACAGTCAGTAATATTATTGACAGGGGTAGAACATTAGGCTCATTAGTAGACTTTAGTATCTTAGTTAACCATTGCCCTTGTTGGAATAGAGGACCATGACCTCCTTAACCTTTAAACTGCTATGCTAACACCAAAAGAATAGAAATTTCCCCTTTATGAACCAAGACAAAAACTAGAAGACAAAATAAGGAGTCAGAAGAGAGGACTTCGAAATGTCCATTTTTGACAGACCTTGAAGAACAAAGAATTTCCACATTGTCTAATAGCGCATGGATAGGTTATTACTAGAAGGCTGCGTACTTCGAGGAAGCTAGCTGGTAATAAAATAGTAAAATACAGCAGAGTTCGGACTAATGCAAAGAAATCAAACCCTTAAGGGAAGAGAAAGTATCAACACAAAGAATCCCATTTTTTTTTTCTTACGTGAAGATATTCTTACTCAATTAGTTATGAGTTTACGCCACACATTTCGGTAATGAGACTGAACCTCCACGGCCAGACATACCCGTCCCAAGACTGCTCAACAACGTTAGTCTAGAAATTCGATTCCTAATCTTTCGGATAACTACACTGATGAAATACCAATTAGGTTGAGCCCAAGGGGCAAAGATCCCCATATTGGTTGGAGAGAAAGTGAACACGCTGGGATTCACTTAGCATACAAAGTCATACACTAAGGAGTATGATAAAAGGACAAGCTCATAATCTTGGAAATTTGCAGTTCCAGGCAAGATTCGAGCAAACATTTGTCAAATGTAGAATAGCAGCTTTCAAGTTGTCGTTTCCAACTTCGCATTCTTCCTGCCGGATGTAGGCTATCTGGGATTGGCATCCAATGCATAAGAGAGAGTTCAGATGTAGGGAATACAGTTGCAGTATAATTTCCGGTCACATTTGACGACCCCCTTGTATGCAATTACCATACTCATTGCTAATTTGCATGTTTTTAACTTGATTAGGAGAGCAAATCATCTACCTGTTATATGATATTTCATCCAATTAAAACGCATATGGAGGTCAAACTATCAGTAACAAGGGCATGTCTAAATCAATATCCTCATAATGAACACCAAAAACAAAGACATGGAGCAGGAGGGTTCAAACTTTCATTCTTATTTTTGTGTAAATACAGCTGTGATTCGGATATTTCTTGTAAGGCAGACTAACCGGCAACTGCAAATCCAAAAGCAAAATGTCTCAACATGCTAGGACTTGGACATGTATGGCTCTCCAAAACAAAATAAGGGGATGCTTAGTTAGAGGGTTTTGGAGAGAATAGAATGAAAATGAAATGAAATCTGATATTTAGTTAAGAGGTATTATTTTGTAATCAGTAACTCCAAATATCAAAACTAGAGTATCCTCCATTCCCCCCCCCCCCCCCCACCAACACACACACACACACATTTTGAAGGGTAGAAAAGTGATTACCCACCAAAAAAAAAAAATTCCTGAATCAAAACTGTAGAAGCAATGCTATATATTATTATTATTATTAGCATTATCATTATCCAACACAAATCAACCAAAACAATTATAATGAAAAATTCTATTATCATTTTTATTATCTTTTCCATTCTCCTTCCTGAACCAAGCGCCCCCTAACTTTATGGATTGAAATAATTAACACAGTGAAACATAGTCGCGAAACAAGGGTTCACCAAGAAGAAATGGTGCGGCCATAAAAACTTCATCAATCTCTATACTTTCACTAAAAGAGCAACTGATGCTATTCATAAAATAATGCATCCAACCACAACAGTTATACATCCTTCTCTTGCCATTAGCAATTTGGGAAATATGGCTTTGTGTCAGGAAACTAGATACATATAACCAACTAAACACTTTTTCATTGGCTTGAAGACTCCCAACTATATACTACAGATTCTACATTAACTGAGAGATCACAGCCCATGAAACTTAACCAATTCCCTTTACAGTAAGAATCACCTTTTCAAAAGACAAGGATTAGCTGAAACTGGCAAATTAACCAAAAATATTTCTCCTGATTTCAACCAAGAATTAGTACTTCTAGACAACCTATGTTTACTAACTGTCATGTCCAATGTAAAGATGACGTTCAATTTCCTTCTCATATCAAATGCATGAAAAATAGTCACCATGCCATTGAGCGAACTCTCCGGAGTTTGCGTGCTGGTCTTCGCTTCTCCACAACAGGGATCACTTTCTCCATTAGCTGCATCAAATATCAAGTACCCAATAAGTATCTGAAGTTCCTTATACATGGCATACCATATTACATTTTAGGAAATACTTTCTAATTAATACAGATCAATGCAATTTACGTTCATTTCTCCATGTTGAAATTACATAAAAATATCAACTAAAAGTTCAGTAAGCTTGTTATCCTCAAAATATCAATGTTACTTGTGTTGTTCTCCCATGTTGGTGCTTGATAAAATTACCGTTGTTCCAGTCCTAAAATTTTAACATATTCTTAGTTAATATCTTCATACATACTACCACAGAAAACTATATGGAGCAGCACTTCTAATGATGTAAAACACCGGAGGAAAAACAGAGACCAGGTGGTGCTGGAGCATTGACAGTCATCCTATCAACCTATATATCTTTCTCAGTCATTATTATTACTAAAAATAATGTGGCAGGGATGAGCCCAGACAGTAGTTGTCTTGTGAACACAGTCCACCAGAAGCCAATTCTTCGCACTACAGAGTAATGAATCCTTGCAAAGATTTCAAACTCAAGCACTACTCCAACCTTAATTTTGCCATATATTCAATATTATTAACAAAAACCACTGCTAGAAACTATCATCAAAGTCTAACCAGATTCAATCAAAATTTTCAATTTTTATCCAGGTTCAAATTATACATTTATTTAATTATTCTGAAAAAGTAGACATTAGACTGTTAGTTGATCTATGACTAGGAAAACAAATAAAAAGAGCAACAAAGAATCCCATAGCCTATTGAAATAACAGTGATGATGAAATACCACTTCAATTGGGTAGGCATCTTCAGTCCTGGAATCTCATGATGGAATTTCAAGTGGTTATGGGAGTGGATTCTTCTCATTGAACTTTACATAAGAATAGCAACATAGTCAAGTTTAAAGAAGAGAAGAGACCAAAAGAGGGAAAATGGGGAGAGGGAGGAGGGAGGAGGAGAATACAGATCAAATGAAAGCACAAATGGTTTCAATTTTCCTCCAGAAGGGCCTTGAGTTAAATTATCAGTCATAGGGAATTCAATATGTTCAATATACAAGGGAAAAGAGATGAGCGATTAAGTTCATGAGTAGGGGCAGTCAACCAGGTATTATTGCGATCAAACTCGACCTAAACTGAGGCATGACTGGCCACTTAAACATTAATCAAGTACCACAAGATTTAATAGCAACCAGCAACTTAATAGGCAGTCCTTTGAACTCATCTGTGTTTGGTACTGTGGTGAAGTAACCTAAGTAAACTATATGTCAACTATACTTGAAGGAGGAGAATAAGTAGTGGAACAGTAATCACCTGTGAAATGTTAATAAAAGGCAAACTAAACTAACAGAAATTATTCGCTGTTCCAGACAGGTGTCAGGACTAAAACAGGCTAAACAAACACGCCCATCATTAGTTGCATACTTCCTATGCAACTCCAAAACTATGTCCTTCCATCTTTTAACCCATAATTGGAAGATAGAGCCACTCAGCATTGGTAAACCCTCACTTTGTGCAGATAAACCTTTAACTTTAATGTAATTCAACCACAACAAAGCAAAATAAGCCTAACAACACCAAAAGAAAGAACTTTTAAATAGGAGAGAGAGCTGCCCCTTGGAGTCCTCAAATCCCTATACTGTCTCTGATCCTTAGGACGCAATTTACCAACTTCTTTTTAAGCTGGGTGGAATTTTAAATATTTATTCATGAAATATTAGTTTGTAAGTGCAGCACACCAGTTCTCTACCCCAAACATGAGAGTATTAAAGACGTTCTCAATGGGTGGTTGTCATAAAATAAAGCAGCTTTTTAGGATTTATAGGTATTTGGAGAATTGATAATTGCTTTCTTATCAAGCTCTCTTGAATATTGAGTGACCAAGTACGAGAATCTCTACAAATACTAATTGGAATTACAGTGAAAGTCAAATTTTGTGCTCTTATTTTATACTAAATGCAATTGACAAGTAGATGCACCAAGTTAAGATAGTTGAATAAACTTGAGAATCAATTCTGCATAACACTCTTATATATCACAGAGAACAAAGGCCAAGATTCAAGATATGAGACGCATACCATCTTGCACCTTTCCTTAATCCGCTCAGCCTGAAAATTAAAATTACCACGTAACTGATTTAGCAAGGTCTCAATAATTAACTCAAAAGGTAACATAGTTTTAAACAATCCAAAGCTATGGAGGAAGGCAATTCAAACACATGCATACAGACATAAATAAACATATTTATGCAGAGAGAGAGGAAGAACTAATTAAGCCATCAAGTTCACAAATTTGAGGTGCTACAGAAATAAACAAGTGGAATAGCAGCAGAAATAAACATGACCAGATTCAAACCACACCAAATGAATGGAAGTCAATATAGAAGTCTGTAGCCCAGTTGCATAAATAAACAAGTATAAATGTGGAAAAATCTCAATCTTTTGCTTCTTTTCCTGCTCTTTTCTTGGCTCAGTAGATTGTCATTAGTCAGTTAAAAAGGTTTAACAAGCATAAAAAAAAAAATCCCATTTCAAATAATTCTAAAAATTCAGAAGGTAAAATATCCATGAATCAGAAGACAACCCAAGAATAATTCATAAATACACAAAGCAATATATTTGAGAAGCAGAAAATGCTTTGTATTTAAACGCACGAAATACCATTGGAAAGCAACTGTCCAATCTATATGAACTGTAAAACAATTAAGAAATTATAGAATCACATGTCTCCTCAAAATTGAGAGAAGGAGAGTTTTGACATTATTACATTAGCTTTTCATGTAAAACTTGATAATTGTAGACCTCGTGCATAATAACTATGAAATGAAGTGAGCTGCAAACAAGGTAGAAATCGGAAACTAACAAACAAAATACTAAACAGTAAGTTGAACAAAAACACAACAACTGGACATAATATTGGAATAGATCTCATACATCAAATTAGCTGGAAATATATGCAGCAAATCTGCGACGTTGCATTTCCAGAAAAGTGTTGCTTCCATGATGAACAATCCATTCTTTACTTGGAGAATGGTATACCTATTGGTTTTATGTTTCCTTTGTATAAATAAGAAACAGGCAAATTATTTTCTGTTATGCTGTTAAAATAATGAGCATCCACAATGGTCTATGTGTGTCAAAAGATGAAGGAACAGATAAAACAAGTGTAAAAGACCAAGAACAGTCATACAACATTTATTATCAAGATATTTCAAGAAAAGCAAGATGAACATACTAAGTATCTACTCTATGGCAAATAAAATTTATGAGAGTCTAAGGACACCTAATCAAAGTTACAGAATTGATGATACATATGCAGTCAAAAGAGAAAGGTTTGAGAAGTCTAACACCAAAGTAGTAAGCCCACCAAGTCATTCCAGGAAAACAAATTATGGGAGTCAGACTTAGACAAATGACTGAGAAAAAGTTATAAAGAAGAATACATAAAAGACATTTGGAAAATGTGCATTCCCTTTTGTACTACTCCCCTTCTACATGCGAAAACCACTACAGCATCACCAAATTCTTCTGACTCTCAGGATTCACTGTAAAAATCTTACATCTCCAAATTTAAATTTATGCAACAGCTGTTTTTCTACTAACAGTTGCATTTTTCCCTCTGAACTTAACTGCAATCAAATATTTCCTACTATAGTCTATCAAAGATACTGCAGAAATAGTGATGACTCACTAATCACTGTTTCTCAGTTTCCATAAGGTAATTTCCGCAGCAATCACAACAATTATCAATATTCTATCATTTCTTCCAATCATTTCTCTAGCTTTCAAGAAGCACTTCAACAAACATTGCCATCAATCTTTTTACACAGCAAAAACCAAAACAAAATGTCAAAGCAGTCTAAAAAGGAAGGAAATTCAATTGCGTTACCTTCTCCTTCAATAGCTGTTCATTCTCTTCTTCTAGTTTCACTGCCATGGACTCCAATTCAACTTGGTATGCCTACAATTATATCAAGAAACATCCTTCACCTTACAGCATAAGCTCAAATAAAAACACCCCAAAAGACCACACAACTACAAGAGTAAAATTAATGTTTATCGGGAAAAAGTTCACCTGTTTCCGCTCTCTAGACCTCGCCGCAGATTCCCTATTCTTAATCATCCTCCTCTGCCTCTGTACCGCGGCCTTATCCATTGGCTCCAACAAGCTCGAAGCTCTCCTCTTTCCTCTCCCCCCACCACCTCCATTACTTCCATATCCCATTACTGCACTGTCCACACTCCCCTGCCTCGGCACATACGGATTCTCAAAACTAAACATTCCCCCACTTGGCCCCGCCCCTGCTAGAGTCTCCACTTTGACCTCGCCTTCCATTGCCCCAGCAACGGCCGACTCTTCCACTGCCCCAGCCTTCACCAAAAAATCCTCCAACGTCATCATTTCATCCATCGCCTCCTCCTTCCACTCCACTATCGTCGGCCTCCGCTGCTCGCTCGCCTTCCCCGCCACAATTTCCCTCCATACTTCATCCGCCGTCTTCTTTGTCACCGGAGGAGCCGATGCCGCATCCGTGATTGGCGCGATCGCCCCGGCAGCATCCAAAAGCGTAATATCCGCATTCAACAGTGTATTCTCCGGCTTAAGAGCAGCGGATTGAACCTCGCCAGCTCCACCGTAAGCATTTAGTAAAAAACCGTCGTCCAAATTCGCACTATCCTTGTGATTACAAAAGTTATGGAATTCCGGCTTGGTAAGGGAGGTTCGCCGGAGATCGGAGTTGCGCGACGAGGCTGAAGAAGAAGCCATGAGCTTCTATGACGCCATTATTGTACTCTCATGAATTTTGACTGCAAATTCGATTCCAAGTGCGTGACTGCGTGAGAGAGAAAGTAAGGACAGTGTGTGGAGAATTAAATTTCGCTTCAGAGTGTGTGTGTGCGTGTTTTTTTTTTTTTTTTGTTTTGTCTAGGGTTTTGGGAAATTTGATGATTGGATTGATTTCAGTTTAGTTTGATGATGATTGACTAGTGCGTTGTTTCGTGCTTTTGTTGCTTGGGGAAACGAGGATTTTCCAAATTTTCCCCTTTTTATATGTTATTGTCTCTATTTATGGGGAATTCCACAAGTGGTACAAGCTCTGATGCAGAAGGTACAACTTTTCACGCTTGGGGTACTAGTCACCGATGCTGGTGATCACCTAAAGCTAACAACAAGGGAGGAAGCTACTCTGCTAGGCCTAACATTATTCGCTTGTTAATTGGATAGGGCTAATCATGTCAGTTGTCATGTTAGTCAAGTCCTCCAGAGTCCAGAGCCTTCCTCCTCCTCGTGTGTATAAAAGAACTATTCCAGGTTGATTACTGGTTCAAATATCCTAATTAACACTTTAATGGTTCAACCCGTCACCTAAGACTTATTTAACGTAATTTATTTCTCTCGTCAAAATTTATAAATTATTTTATAAAAAAGAAGTTTATCCAATATGTATCTTTAGGTAACAATTACCAATTTCCTTGTTAATAAAAAAATTATTCTAGGTTATATTTTTTTTTAAAAAAATAAAAATATATAAGAATGTCTATAAATTCATTTTAAAATATGATTTTATAAATATATTAAAAAATATAAAAATATATTTTAAAACTCTAATCATATATACTTTAAAAGGAGAAAATAATGAAATATTTTGATAAATTCTCCTTAGGCTCAAAACTCTAATTTGGACTAAAGTGAAAAATTAATAGATTTGGACTTCAGTTTGGACAATATTTGTAGTTTTAACGTCAGACACAATATTGGCTATGTTTGGAGTAATGCCTATTTATAAAAATTAATCTTATTTCACAAAACAAATAAAAAATCTTAACACCTATTTATTTTAAATTTTAAAATTCAAAATTTTCTCCCAAAATTTTAAAAAATTTCCCTCAAACTATTTTTTTTTATAAAAAATTTTCATCAAAATTTTCACACATTTTAGAACAAAAATTTTCAAATAAACCACAATCCAAACATAGCCATATGCCTATGAAATTCTGAATGTAGAATTTTGTTGTGGGTACGTAATTTAATTATAAACATACCCTTCCATGCATTGCATTAAATTTAAATCCAAAGTTTCGTATTCATCTATTTTGAAGTAAAAGACATTGTGAGGACAAGTTTCATATGAAGACAATTAGGCATTTTTCCAAATTCCATATAAAACAATGTACAAAACGATATTTTTTCAATGAAATAATATAATCTTAGTATAATTCCTCTCTCACCCACATTTTTAACAAATATACACTGTGTAATATATTAAATTTTGAATAATGATACTCTTAGTTACTTTTCATAATAACTTATGTGATAAGTATAAAAAGATAAATTTCACTCATCACATTCATTAAAAAATATAAAATAATAAGGAATGATTTTTATTTTTCATATTTGTCACATCAGTCACTATGAAAAGTTACTATAAATATTATTACTTATAAATTTTACTCTAATCCAAATCACAAGAGAGAAATTATGATTTTTCAAATCACGAGAGGTAAAAGCGTCTATCATAAAATTATGGAAAGTCTCAAGAAAACTTCCTCTGTTTTAAAATATTAACTTGATCTAGAGTGTTTGTATGATAACTTAATTTTTGACGAAGTGAATATAATTCAGTATTAACTATTTATGTTTTTGATTTAAATGAGACTTTTTTTAATTTTTATTTTTTTATTCCGGTTGAAGTTATATTTTATTTTGTATATTTTTCTTGGCATTTGTTTGTTTCAGTTCTCTCCATTTCCGATTGAAACCGTGTCTTATTTCATGTATTTTTCTTGACATTTTGTTGTTTATTTCTTTGCCAGTGGATTTTTTTTTTTAAATTTTTTTTCCAACAAGGAAAATTTGTTTAGAAGGTAAAGGAGTGCGAAGAAACGAGTGTTAAGTGATGTTATATAGTGATAAATTGTGCACACATAGTCACATAAATAAATTAAAACAAAATGAAATACCTACCCAAACTTATGGATCATTTTCAATGCCAAATAATTCTAAATATCTACACTAGCCCACTTATCCTGGCCACAGTGAAATAGTTCTATATGAATTTTTTTCCCTATCACATTAATCACTCATTGGATCTCTTATTATATAAATATATTTTTACCATTATATATTACACAATCTAATAATAAGTTGACATAAATCTTATAACTTATATATATATACACACACTATATTATTATCAACTTTCATTCTAGTAAATTTTAGCATTAAGTTTTCTATTTTTTATATCAATCCAGTATTGTAATAAATTTTTATAGTATTTTCTAATTTTTTACACTCAAAATTTAAAATAAATATGACTTAATAAAAATAAACCCTTAATGTCAAAAAATATATATAGTAAAAATGAATATCAATAGCATAATTATTAACATAAATTACAAGATTTATATCAATTTATTAAAAATATATAGTATAAAATGGCACACAAAAAGTGTAATAGAATATCTTTTGTGGTATTGAAGTGTCAAGCATGCGTCTAGATTTGTATTCTGTTTATTTTATCCAAAAACTACTACCTATCATTTCTTATGTTATATTTTATATTGTCATATCAACTTTAAATCATTATTAAACTTTTAAGACCATCATTTTAAATTTGAAGAAAGGTGATTTAAATTTATTTAATTTTCTCGCATACTTCTAATTTTGCATCTTTCCTAATTTTTAAAGGACTTTAATTTTCTCAATTATTTTCTTGTTTGGTTGATAAGGAATTTGAGATTGGAAAATACTTTGATTCCTTTTTTTAAATTTCAGTGTTTGGTTTGTTTAGAAAAGTAATAGGTTTTTTTTTGTGTTTGTTTTAATTTTAATTTTTTAAAAAAGTAATTAGATTTTTTAAAATAAGGAAAATAAATACAATATTCCAAGATTCTGAATCTTTAATAAAAGTTAGTATTCCGATTACTTTTTTTAGAATTTTAGTATAAATAAACATATTTTTTACTATTATCTTATTTCATACGTTATTTCTCTTTTAACTCTTATACGTCTCTTATATTTTAAGTATTATTCATCTAATATTTTATTTTAATTATTATTAGTTTTAATTTTTTAATTTGAGAACTTCTTTCTACTCAAATTCATAATTTTTAAAATTAAAAATTATGTAATTTTTTAAAACTTTTTTTCTCATTAATATTTTAAATTGTACTTTGATTTATTAATCTAACTAAAATAGTGAAATATGAACTATAATAACTTTCCTATAAATATTTTTATTCTATTCAAACATAAGTAAATATTCAAAATCTCCAAAATTAAATTTAAAAAAAAAATTAAATTCCTTATAAAAGTATTTATTTTTCTCATAATTAAATTCCCAAAAATCATATTCCTGCATAATTTTACTTTTCTGCAAACCAAATGAGCCCAAAACATGTGGTTTCTCTCTCTTTTTAGAAAAAATATTCCATCATTGCACCACGTAAGATTGTGGAGCCAGATACAATTAAGATGACCCAAAGTACGTGGTTTCTCTCTCTTTTTAGAAAAAATATTCTATCGCTACACCACGTAAAATTGTGGAGTCAGATACAATTAGGAGGATGGCTTATAAATTGGAGGAGACAACCTATTTACATAAGGGGCGCAAAAAAATAAAACAAAAATAAATTAAAATTATGTAATTGATTTGTTGCACCAAAGATAAGGATGCATAGATACATAAAGTATTTTTTCCTCTTTTTATATTGCAAATAGTAGTCAAGAGGTTTGAATTCACACCTTTCTACTTTCCATTACCACCTTTCCCTTTCTCCCTCAAATATCTGGCTTCTTTTATTTCCCAATAACTACTTCACTTAAATTTACAAAAATAGATTCGTTTCAAATATATACAAAGTAAAATTTTGCAAGTGAAAATTATCCTAAATAGAGACATGCTATTATTAAAATACTTATACACTATTTACTATAAAAACTAAAAAGTATATAAGAAAATAAAGTTCCCATACAACGGGTAGAAATCTTGTACAAATACTAGATCCATGCATATTCAAATCTAGTACAATAAAATATCTATCTTTTGAGATTGAATGGAAAGGAAAAATATATTTCAAATATTTGTCATGTAAAATATTGTAGTTAGAAACCATGAAAAGGAAAAAAATATTTCATATATTTGTCACAAGATATAAGACGGTGTAGTTAGAAATAATTAGTATAATACTTTATAATATAGAGGGACATTTTATGTATATATAGGGACAAAAAAATTAAAATTTTATGTGATTAACTTGTTATTAAAAAATAAGAATACAATAAATGTGTAAAAAATATATATATTTTTTGTGTGAGAAGAAATTAGTTTAAATAATTTTAATTTCTATTTTATGATAACTTTAGAGGTAAAATTACGCATATCCTCCTAAAACTACTCAAATTAGTTTTTCTTTTACATAATACAATCAATATAGACGAATTTCTACCTATTATTGACTTTTAAGCATTTATGTGTGAATTATTGATTAGATATGCATTGAGCTCAATAGTAGGGATGGCAATTTCTGACACGACACGAAAACTCGACACGAAATTGTGAGATAAAATGTGATCCGAACCTAACACGAAAATTCGACACGAAAATAATCGCATTAATCCAACTTTTATTGCCCTCTACTTTTTTTTACAATCTTGTTACTTTTTCAAAATATAACACGCGAACCCGAAAGCGGACCTATTGCCACCCTACTCAATAGCACATGTAAATTGAGGCCTCTACGTCTAAACAACACTCTTATCCCCACCAAATTAATTAGGAGAGTTTGGTACCATTACTATGAATTTAAGTCTATTTTTTGGTTTCATCTTGAAATCAATTTTTGTCCACATATTAGTACCTCACGTTTATTTCGAGGTACGTAAAATGAGATTATCCGCGTACTTATCTAACAATGGCCTAACGTAATTGCGGCCTATGTTGTTGTCTACGTCGGATTCCCATATTTCACACCTCAAAATATGGGATTTATTTGTTGAACCCATCATCAAAGTTTTTTTGTTTTGCTTTAACATGTGGTTCCTCCGACATGTCTTGCTCAAGCTCTTAACCGCCATTCACACATTGATCCAATCCCCACCAGATATTATGGTCGCCAATCATAAATTTTGAACCTTTTCTTTTCCATAAATTTAAACTTGATCACCAGGAAGATGACGAAGATTCTGTATGGATTACGTTTTAAAAAGTGTTTTTATATTTTTTGAAATAATAATTGTGTGATTAAAGTTGTTAATGTAAAAAAATTATTTTGAAAAGTGAAAAAAAACATGTATTTTGAAATGTAATTTACTCTTAATTTGAACTTGATCGCTAAGAAAACAAATTCCATCACTCTCTTGTGTTAAGAAAAGAAAAAAGAATTTACTTTATATTTAGTTTAACTTTTATTTTAGGTGTAAAGTATAACATATCTAATGTATTATTAAATATATAATTTTAAAATCTTTTTCGGTACTTTTTGATTTTAGATCATACACGGTCATTATTAGTGATAATAATATAAAACTTTTATTCCAAAATTGACTCATTTTTGAAATAAAAAGTAAAAATTTTAAAATGATTTTTTTGTTTGGTGGGCAGCCAAAAAAGTGTGAACCTACACTTTCTTAGTTATCAACCCTAATCTATTATCACTCTTCCTTCCAACCCACACCCCCTCCCCACCCACCAATCTAGTTCATAATCTATTAAAAGTAGAAGATTCTCTGATTTTTCAAAAGAAAAGAACCTAAATCAAAATGTTTAATAACAAAGCTGCATTATTTGGTCCTAAATCCTTAGAATTGCTATTTATCTGGTTCCTTCCTACTTTGGCAAGTTTTTTTTTTCCTATGTGTCTAACAGAATTTTACAGTCTTAAAATTGAGAAAAAGCTAAATTAAACCAGGATCAACCTACTAAGTTTTGTAAGTTTATTAAAAATAGAAATACTTATTTAATTTTGAATAAAACTAAAATACTCATAATAAAAACCTAGTTCTTTTAACTACTAATCGGTCAATCAAATTTTGGAAATGTTGAGAATGGAATGCACTTCAAGGGTTTGATCTTCACCAATTTAAGTTATTCTCTTTATCTAAAAAAAATAAAATAAAGGTA
Source organism: Gynochthodes officinalis (assembly GCA_020080225.1). NCBI lineage: Eukaryota > Viridiplantae > Streptophyta > Magnoliopsida > Gentianales > Rubiaceae > Gynochthodes > Gynochthodes officinalis. The sequence continues at coordinate 31,161,182 of CM034620.1, read as the reverse complement.
TATTTGCAAATCTATAAAAGTTTAAAGGGATTCTTGCATAGTTAAACTTTGAAGTGGTATAAATAGAAAGGCTCATTAAGACTGTTTTGATTTCAAGCCATAAAGAAGAAGAAATATAATCCATGGTGGATTATAACGTACTAAAATAGATTTATATTCGCCAATTGTTGGTCCTTTTTGGAGCCTGGAATCCCTTATATCGAATTAACCACATAAATAAAAAAGAAAAAAAGACAGCTGAATTGTTTCTGCCTCGTGCATAGGTTCTAAACATGGCTCATGCATAAATTTAGTTCTTGGGACAAATTCATTTTGATATTAAATGTAAGCGTGAGCTAGCTTAATAATTTTTAAATTTTATTATCGTCAATTCAAAATATTTAAATTAAATTGTTAATAGCTAGATAATTAAAATATTCACAATATTTCACACTTCGTTGAATTTTTCTACGTAAGATTGGAATATCTCACAATGCAAAATACACTTTCAAGAATTTACTTAGGAATGTGGATGAGTTAAAGCTTCAATAGGGCAATCAATCCAATCACAAAAAATTTATACACGAAATGCTATTTATTGCCTTTGTATCTTAAATGGTTTATTATTTATATAATCTAAATAGTACTAATATTTACATTAAAAAATTTCAATGAATTTTTACGGTGATTAATCGTGTCGTTCACGTATTCAATTGATATTGAATAATCAAAATAATTGTTATTTAGTGATTCTTATCACACAAATGCTATGTTAGGCAGTGAAAATTTTCATTAATACTTTTTATTATCTTTATCATCTCCTAATTTAAAATAATTGCAGTCGCATGGAGCTTTAAAAAAGGAAATTCTAAAGAAATAGTAACTCAACATTAGATTATTTACCAACCAAATGACTGATGAGAAATAGTCACAACCAATTCATGCACATCTCTCGATTTACATAGGCCTGGTTAAGGGGTCTCTAGTACAAGTAGAAAAGTTTTGCCTTCGCAAAGAGGACTTTCTCTTAAAAAACAAAGAAATAATCACAAGTCTCTAAGGTGAAACAAAGACAGCAATCGAAGCATATCTTGTTGATAAGGATTTCCAAAAATTTAAACAAAGAAGCTTGAAACAAAGGAAATAAGAGCTTAGTTTCTCATGTCATTAATTTCAATCACTTGCTCTCATTACTAATGTGGTTTTGCCCAAATTTATCAAAATATACCCCTAAACCTCACTATTTTGCTTTCTCAGTAACATAGAGAATTAGAAAATCGTGTTAAGTGTGATATTACTAAATGAATAAGAAATATGATTATGGGGATGCAAATTTATTGTTAATTTTGTTTGAAAGGAATATTAAAAAAAGTCAATCAATAAATATTGTGTGTAGTTGTTGAATCAAGTTAGATTGTATAATCTACGCATTTGAATCCAAGGGGAAAGGGGATTTGGATCCTTTATAATAGTTTTGTAAAGCTGGTAAATATCTCACGTTAATCCATACGAATTTAATGTTTTTACATCAAAATTTACCTCTATCATTTCACATCAAATTTTACGTTATCAAATAAAAAGATACTTTCATTTTCAAAGAAAAACAAAACCCACACCAAAAGTAAAAGGGTTCCAGAATTAGAAAGTTATTAAGAGAACTCTATCAAAATAATTATTATTTTAGAGAGATCAAAAACCCACCTAAACATAATACTCCCTCTGTCCCAAAAAGAAGAATCCACTTTTGATTTGGTATAATTTTTTTTAAATTATAAGGTACAGGATATTTAGTGCATAATTAAATGTATAGTTTTATATTTTTATCCTTACTTTTTAATTTAAATTATATATTATTATCATTAGTAAGGGTAATACAAAAATTTCACCTCTCAAAGTAGACTATTTTATTCGGATAAAGAAAAATTTTCAAACTGGACTCTTTTTTTTGGGATAGGGGGAGTAGGATAAATGCAGTTTTTTTTTTTTTTGGTGTGGATAAATTAGTGTTTGTGCACACACACACACACACACACACATATATATATGGCTTTTTTTTTTGGTTCTTCCAAAATTTTAAATTGAATTTGTATAATTCATCCTTCCAAAAGAAATTCTTGTTTGGAAGATGATGTGATTTTATTACCTTTTGGTTTGGAAGATAATGAGATTTTTTTTGTTGTTTTGAGAGGTTTTTTTTTTTGTTAAATAAGAATTCTTTTTCACTTGAAGATGGTGTTTTTTTTTTTTAAAAAAAATTTTAAATTCTGTTTTTCTGATTGCCTTGGCATATTAAAATGGTGGTGCCATTGCTATATTCAATGTTTTATTCATTTTCATTTTTTTTTCAAATAATGTCCCATTTGATTCAACTTCATGCTTCTCATAAAAATCCAAAACATAATCCATAGCATGGATGTCTAAAACTATTTTTTTACTTAAAAGCGGGTTGAAAAGACTTTTATCTATAATATAAAATAAAATTATAGAAAAGATATAAACATTAATCTAACCTCTTTTCAAGTAAATGCAAAAAGTTTGATCAATGTTATATATAAATCTAAATTAATAGCTAGTTATAGTAGTTCAACTTATGACATTCCTTGATGGTGATTTGCTTTTCATTTTTTCACTTACAAAGTTTATGGAAGCTGGATTCGTGAGTTGGAAACAGTTGAAGGCTTCCAATGTATACATTTTAAAGTTCCAAACTAGTATACCTAATTCGGTTACCTTATGCAAGTTTCTTATAAAAGGGTTAATTGATCAAGAATATCATGCCAAAAATGCAAAATAATCATCCCTTATTCCAAAAAGAATTTATGTAAATCTTCATAAAGTTATACGCTACAATTCATTCTGCATCTAGAAATTATCCCTTTCATAGAAGCGACCTCTTGCCATATTTTAGCCTTAAACCTAGCAAGCATATTGGAGAAGTCTCTCTCTTTGCCTTTCTCACACACACACACACTAGCCAAAAATGATCAAAATAGATGAGATCAGACATAAGATGAAACCAGAATGATGATAACAGAATAGAATGATAACGTGAAACATAAGACTTGAAACTGCTTTTTCTAGTGGCTTTAAAAGGTTCACTTGCCCAACAGACAAACTACTTATTAGTTCATCAGCAGTTGATAATTGTAGCTAGCCCTTCATTTCCATAAATTCCATCCTAACTCGTGTAAGGATCCAGCGTTTTGTTAAAAAAAACTGATCCATCTTCCCTGGGATTTTCAGACTCTTATATAGGTTTTCAATTCTTTCCATGGAAGAAACTTAGACATATCTAACTCAGAAACTCATATTGCAATTCTCATTTTTCTTTGCTCGAGAGCAATCCAAGATGTGGGAAGCATTCAAAAAACCAAACATCAAACAAGGTTCCATCTTATGATCTTTAATCTTCAATATTGATTAATCTTCTAGTACTTTTCTTTTTTTTTTTTCAAAATTTGTTGATTCAACCTTCTCTCTTAATCAAATGCTTTCTTTAACTTATTGTAGTATACACTTCTGATGGAGGTTTTCAAATAATTAATCAAACACAAAAGCCTTCCTATTGTTGCTTTGAGGAAGCTAATTTTCAATTTATTTTTATAATATTGGGAAAAGAATATAAAGAAGCAATAGAAGTTATAAATTAGTATTGTCATCTTCTATGTGTTGTAACTGATTTACTAATTTAAGCTTTCTTTGCTCATTGATGTAAAATATAACTAGAAAATTGGCAATCCTTTCCTATATATCTACCTTATAATGACTGTAACTTAATGCATTTGATCAAATGAAAATATCCAAATGTTTTCTATTAATTGTCAAAATTAATCTGTGGCTTGCTTGGCTATAATTCTTGTTTCCTTCTCAAGAATCCGTTTCTTAGCTTTTAATTTGCTTGTCTCTTAGAATTAGTTTCTGTTTTGTTCAATTTTACTTCTTCATAATCTCCATCTATCTGTGGCTTCAGATAAGAAGGAAATGGAGGAGTCTTGCAGAAGCCTTAATGTGAATGAGGAATACCTTGGAGCTTTGAGAACAAAATCATATGCAGATTTTTTTACCAAAGCTCAATCACTAGTTAATCAGCCATCATCTATCAATTACCGCCATCAAGGGTTCTCAGATATTCTGCTTGAACCTGGACAAGAAGCCATATCAACCATCCTTGAATCAGCAGTATTCCTTTCGAGAAGATCAGACCTCAAAGCCCTTTTATTCAACTACTTTGATATTAGTGCTGAGGCTTCAAAAATTTGCAGCCATCTTTTGAGAAGCATCAATCAAGTTCACTCGAACTACCTGCTTGTTAAGCAAGTCCTTGACACTATTGATGATTATTCTCCTCAACAATTAGGCTTTATTGTCACCGAGCTTCGCGAACTCATTTTTATCAACAATCCGCTAGCTGAACTCAATAGACAAGATTTTATCAACATCCATGATAAGTATTCATTAGTATTGCAGCATCTAAAATCAAAGAGAAAGAAAGTTTCACGAAAAATCAAGCTGATAAAATGCTTCAACAAGGCCTCTGGGGTATGTGTGACAACAGCCTGTGGTGTGGTTGCAATTGGAGCCACTGTTCTTGCAGCGCACACACTAGTCGCATTGATCATGGGCCCTGCTCTCCTAGGTTTACCATTGCATCCATTGAAGAAGAAGCTTCTGAGCATTAGAGTCATGAAATATGGATTTCTAAGGAGAGTTGGGGAACAACTTGATGTGGCTGCCAAAGGGACTTACATTCTGAACCGGGATTTTGATACCATGAGTAGACTTGTGACTAGGCTTCATGATGAAGTGGAACATAGCAAGGCCATGATGCAGTACTTCTTGGATAGAAGAGAAGATAAATATTCTTTGCAGATATTGAAGGAGCTTAAGAAGAGTGATTTTGGGTTCAGAAAACAGGTTGAGGAGCTTGAAGAGCATGTGTATTTGTGCCTTGTGACAATTAATCGTGCCAGAGCTTTGGTTGTGAAAGAAATTTCAAGTTCTTGTCAGGATAGTTATTCATTCAAGTGATTCATTTAAGCAAGCCACTAAATCCTTTCACAGTGCTGTAATTTTTCAGTTTGTTGACAGGATATCACATTTGTTCCATTTGTATATAGAACCTGCTATTTGTTTCATTCATGAAGTATAAATGTATTTTAATTTTCCATAATATATGTAGAGTTCTATTCTTTAATTTACCTATAAACCTCCTCCTGCATAACAGCCAAAATCCTAGTTATGCAGTCTCATATGGAAAATTTTAGAAATAAGTAATATGTATAAAAGACTTTGATTGGTGGACTATTAATATTTGTTTAGGGAGGATGAAATACAAAAGTTATTGAATAAGGGTGAGATATTACAATTTAACTTAACTTTTATTTTCCACTTTTACAAACTACCTTGCAATTTACTTATTTATCAAGATTGGAAAGACCAATCTACGGATACCAATTAAAAATTAATTAATAATCAAAAATTGAATTTCACACAACATTAGGGGGATAGAGTTGTAAAATTGAATTTTGAATTATGCGTTCTTTATGAATTTCAAAATTTTCTGATAGATTATAAAAGATATGGACAAACCTAATGGATTACCACTTCATATTTTATATTTTACAGACAACTTTTGACTCATATTTGTTTTGGGATGTGAAAATACAAAATTTGCCTCTAGGAATGTGAAGATGTAAAACTAATAATTGGCATAAACTACATTCCAAAACCCATTTGTATAATTTATAATACAATTTGTGATAGTGTTAAAATAACTTTTTTTTCAGAATTTTTACGTTAAAAAATTTTAGGCCATTATGTAAGTTTTTATTGTCATGTCTACTCCATTGGGAAGCTTATCAAACATGACCAGATAAGACCAATCGGTAAGCTCATGTCAGTCCTACTGCCAAAAAACTACACCAACGAGTCATGTTTCTACACAATTACCAGAGAAAAAAAATGCATTTAAAACTCTCAACGAATCTTTCGGCCGAGGCATTTAATTTGAAAGAATCCCATGTATGCCTTAACATCATCTTCCTCAATCATTGAATTATTAGCCAATGTTATTAAAATCTCCAAATCTTTTCCCATTTTTTTCTTTTTTCCTTTTCCTCACTCCTTACTTTTCCAAGTCTTTCTGCCGCTATTCTTAACGCGGGGTTCAGGCCCATTGAATCTTTTCATACTACTAGTAATGCTCAGCGGATCTTTCTCCACTCTTTTCGCCTTTTGTGTTATATGTATCATCAGTGATATTCTGTAAAGTTCTTTGTTAATCTTTCTTTTTCCTCTAAAACCCACAAACTTGGAGCTTTTTATTGGTGGCCCGATTTCCCTCCAAAAGGTTTGCTTTAAGGTACGAGTGAGTCACTTATCGTAACCCATAATTGGTTCTTTTTAGATTTTTATTGGGTGGTGATTTTTTTTCTCAACTGAAGGTCTAATGGAAAGTATGAGGGCTTTGGTAGTTTAGTTCATATTTATTTGATTGAACTTGTAATGCATATAAGTTACCGGCAGCCCTTTTATCTGTGAAGTCCAGTTTTTGCCATGGTAGTGTTTTTCTTGCGTTTTTTTGATGCAAAGTGTGAATCTTTATCGAATTTGTTGGACTTGATCGATGTTTTCTATGATTTCATTGCCACACCAAACGTTCTACGTGTGTTTGACTGGTTGATTGGTGGTGGCGTTGTAAGTTAAATAATGTGCAAATGGGAAAGCCTCTTTTGCTTCTTTTGATAGATGCTTGTATTTTTTTTGCCGACTTATGTTGGTCTCCTTTAGTATTTTCAGCGAACTTTATAATTCTCTGGGGGGGTTTTTGGGGATTCTGGAATTGCTCGTATACTTTGCTCATTTTGGGTGTAGAGAACAGAATTTGGACAGTTGTCGAGGTGTTTTGCCATAATTTTGAATTGAGCTATTTATGAGAATTGAGAAGTGTTGTTGGTGGTGTCTCAATTGTTAACTTTTGATAGCTTTTGGTAATAATCAGATGAAATGGGTGCCAATGGGAATGGCAAATCGTCAATCTATTTTGAAAATGGGGATAAAAGGGTCCTGAAGTTGCCGAACAATTCAGGACTTCAGATAGAAGGGAACTCACTGGATGAGCTGCTTAGTGCTAATGTTGTAACTGGAATACGGGATTCAGAGAATTACATAACCGAAGTGGCTGCCAGTTCTCACAACGATGACTCTGATACTGAGTTTGATGCATTAGATGAGCAGCAGACAACCCCATCACCAACAGTAGACAACCGTCCTGCAGATGAACAGTCTGAGGCATGTTCTATTCTTGAAGATGACTGCCGAAAAGCAAAATTAGTGCAGCATTCATCAGTTGTAGAGATTTCTCAGACAAAGAATGTTTCTTTGTCACCCCAGACTTGGAGAGGTTAGCATGGATTTTTCCTATTTCTTTTGTGTATTTGGGTCGTATATGCATTTTTGTTCATTTTCTTGGCTGTCATTTGTGAAAATGCAGACATTTTGTAACTTTGGATGAAGTTCTCACATTGAATGTTATATTTTTATCATTTTCTTGGCTGTTATTTATGAAAATGAAGACATTTTGCAACTTTGGATGAATTCTCTTATTGAATATTATAACTGCTTCTTTATGTATTCCTCTACCTTTATAGAAAAATTGCCAGTGCCCATTTCTTTATATCCCCTTTATCGTGTTTTGTATTTCAATCTCTGGAAGGATAGCTTTGTTATTAGAATTAAGAGATTTTTGGAAGTATGTAGATTCATATGACTAGCTTGGTTAGAGGGAAGAGTAGGGGGAAGAATGAAATAAGTTGCAAAGAGGGAGGAAATTAACTTTCCATCTTTTCTGTTGTTATTTGTAGGATTAGAAGGATATTGATATTTATGCCGTAGTCAGCACGTATTGTAGAAAGGGCATAAAAGATGATGTTTGTTCATATCCTATATTTCTTTCCTTTCCAATAATCAGTTGGCTCTATTTTTTTTTTGGTCATAAAGACGGACAACAGAAGTTGATGCTCTATTAATATATTTTTGTTGTATCCATTTTTGTAGCCATTCTAATCTTCACTCTTATTTTCCTTCAGATTCCCTCTTTGGCTAATATTATCCAGTAATTGATGGTTTTAACACATTTGTGCTTTTGACATCCTTTCGTAAACTAAGGCATGCTTCAGGCCTTTACCATTTTTCTGGATTTCTACTCAAAGCTTCTCATTTCTGGTCACAAGTAAATTGAGATGAGTCAGTTGAGGCTTTCATTTTGGGTTTGGTTCCCCCTTATTGCGTTTCTCTAACAGAAAAAGATGACAAAATAGAAGTGACACTAGACTTTATTTGCAGTAACTTTCCATGCTCGTGATCTGATGAGCTAATAATTTGAATAATCTGGGTACCAAGAACAAAAGTCTTATCTTCTAAACATGAAAGCTCCTTTAGTTGGAAAATTTTCAGCCAAACTTGACAGTGGGTGTTGCAAGTTGTATGAGCCCTTTTGAATATAACCAGTGAAAAAGAGCTTATGGCCCTTACAATCAGTATTTATGGTCATTTGCTAACTGGAGATTTGACTTGCAGATAGATAATGTAAAATTATGTGTCTTGGATGCTTTACTTAGATACTATTTTGTGATTGGCTGGAAGCTTGGAAGTCCAATTTTAGTGAGGTCTGTGATTCTGGCTCTAAATCTACATTAGAAATCTAAAGATCATCAATACATTTTCAAGCTCCACCGGGTGCATATTGGGAGAAACTTGGTCTCATGTTCATAGCCTATTGGATTTCATTCTCACCTTGCAAAATCCGGTGGTTTCTTGTTGTTCAAATAGAATTACAGACCTGTCAGTTTCAAATAGCTGGGGAGGGGAAGAGGAAAAGAAGATTGAAATGGGTTACTCTATTTCTAAGAACAAAGATCTGTTGTTTTCCATTGCCTTTCTTCTGAAATACAATCAAGAGTTTTGAATGAAAATTTAAACCAAATTTGCTGAATCTACTATACTCTGCCTATTTTGTCTTATCCCATGTCCGTTGACTGTTTTTGAAGTTATTTTGAAGAAGCAAATCGTCAGAGCAAAATTTTTTTTATGTAGCTTGTGATTCCCACTCCTCCAACCTGCTGAAGCCAATATGGTTATCAGTTTTGCTAGATTGTTTAGACAAATATTATGGCAAAAAGCCGGACTTGTGACAAAAACTTGCTTCCAACTTTGAGCATAACTTGGAGTGTAGTGATTATGATGTGTCTAACTCAGAAATGGTAGTATTCTACAGAACTCAAGCGTTCGGTTTCTAATTTGGAGAATTGAATTGTCAAAATCATGTTGATTGAATTATCCAACTAATATGTGGTCATCAAGAGCTTGATGCTTTTCCTTTTATTTTAAAACATGATTCTTTTGTATTAGCTAAATATTAGTAATTTTGAACCTATCTTAAGGTTTGGATGAAGGCAGCAGTGCTGAAGTGGGAAGTCCTACAGCTCTCTTCGTTGAAAGCCATCGAATTGCACATTCAACATCCATGCCTGAGAAGAAGGGCAGTCCAATGTATGACCGAAAGATGGACAGGCTGTCAAAGAGTGAGAAGGTGAATTTGGGTATCAGTTGTGTGTTTTCCACTAGCATTTCTTGCTTTCCACCCATTCCATATTCTAAGAGTAAACAAATCCAAGCACACACTTTAGTGGGTTTAGCTGGACATTAAGATCATGTTTTTCCTTCTTGTCTCCCTCAAGTGTCTTGGTCATGCAAGCTGGTTTTACATTTTTCAGCTCGATGAGGATATTGTTTTTGTTCCTTCAGGAATGGCTTATTATGGACCTGGTGAAGTTTCAGAATGATGGAACTGTGGAGGTTGATCTAACTAAGAGTGCACCCATGGCTTCTGAATTATTACAGCTTGGTTCAGTTGAGGGGCCTCCTCCTATGTTAGATGATACCATCACTGATTCCAACAAATCAATTCCTAAATTGAAGATTGCGATTCTTGTGGTTGGAACAAGAGGAGATGTTCAACCTTTTCTAGCTGTAGCTAAGAGACTGCAGGCATGTTAGAATTTTTGGTCCTATACATACATTCTCTTGTTATCTTCTTCTTGTTTTGTTCTGTTTCCTTAAGAGGTGAGACTAAAATAATGTAAGATGAGACAAGTCGATCATGTTGCACTCTGCCAAATACATATTCACCTCATACTTGATACCTTTTTATGTAGATGAGTTCTCAGAACTTAGGGACTTTAAGATTTCTTTGTCTGGGAGATCTTTTGCCTGTATAACGTAATTTATAAACATTTGTTTATAGTATTTCTTCAAATAATTATGATTCAATTCTACCTCATCTTCACTTTGATGCTCTGGAAAAGAAAATTGGTGAAGTTTATCTGCGATTGACGACCCTCGTGTTTCTATTTATTCTCCTAAAATTATCCAGGAGTCCAGGCTTCCACGCATGGATTATAAGTACATTAATTAATCAGTAGTAAAGCCTTGGATATGGATCCATTCAGTTGTGAGAAAATAACTTGATTTTCGGATTGCTCTCTGTTTTTGTTTTTTTAATTTGTAATTTTTAATAATTTTTCCCTAAAATTAGGTAGGTGTGCTTGCTAGTAGACATTACAAATTCATTGTGAAATCTATGTGCTTGTAGTCCAACAGTAAAACTTAATTCTGAAATTTTACTCGCTACTTTAAGGGATTAGATGAAGTAGTTGTTTTAATAATGATTTGCTGTGCCTTTTTCTTTCTCTTATTCTTTTTATCTTAAAGCTTATAGTGGTTGTCTATTACCACTAGTTACCTTGGCTATAATTATCGAAGGCTCAACATAGACATGAAGCACTTAGATATACATCATGTCAAGTTCTGTAAACCTATAACCGCAACCAAGCAGTTTGACAACTGTACCATTATCATTTCTAGACATGTTTTACATTTTTTTCCTGATTTTAGGCATCTGCACCTAATACTTGCGCTGTATGTTGGGATGTGCCTTCTGTGGTGCAATGTAACCAAACTATATAAGTGGAACAAAAATCAAGAAGTTGAAATGTAGTCATACTTTCTTCTATGTGATTGTAATATTGATCCAGAAATTGATTATATCACAAATGATGATATTTTGTACTGGTGATATTCTTAATGATAGCCGAGTTCTGACCTATAGGAGAACTAAATTTATTTATTTTTCCTTTTTTCTTGTTGATGGAGAAAATCTTTGATCATTTGATTTGGATCCATTACATGGTGTCTTTCATTTGATTTGGATCATTACATGGTGTCTTTCATTTGATTTGGATCCATTACATGGTGTCTTTCATTGGTCTTTGATGACATAGGATTCAAAGTTTTGGTGGCCCGTTAATTGAATAGCGTGGATCTTACTCTTTGATTAAGCCATTATTTGATAAATACTTATCCTGTGGCTTCTGAGTTGGTCCTGTTTTTTATGGTGTTTGGTATGGAAGTCATAAAATTTGTTTACTCATCAATCATTATGTATCTTCAGTTCTTTCTTGTAATATGTTTTACTGGAAGTGCGCCTATGCTTATAATGTTCTTCAAGTCAACTGGACACATCATCCTTGTCATGACCGTGGGAACTCATAGTTTGAATCTTCTAACTTGTTCTATTTGTGCTCACAGGAGTTTGGTCATCATGTTAGGCTGGCCACTCACGTTAACTTCCGTAATTTTGTGAAGTCGGCTGGGGTAGAGTTTTTCCCGCTGGGTGGAGATCCTCGTGTTCTAGCAGGATGTAAGAGGTCCTTGACATTAAAATGCTTTCTTTTTCATTGGGGCATGAGTTTATTTGTTCTGAGATTACTTTCAAGAGTTATTCTTTTTGTAGTTTATTTGTCTTCAGTTTTTGGTCCAAAATATCTACTTTTACCTTCCCGTCAGTATTATATTGTTGATAATTCCATTTCAATGTTTAAACTAGATAATGGTAGTAGAACATAAACTCCCCTTTTAGGTAAAGAGTAGTGACAATTCTCCCCAAACTCTTGTCTTAGTGACAACCTCAAAAATTTCATCTCTTGAGACACATCTTGTTGGATTGTCAGTTGAGTTGTAACATCCAAGATTGTTGACATTGCTAGTGTTTGTCATGTAACTAATGATACCATCTTCCCTGCTGCTGTAGATATGGCCCGCAATAAAGGTCTAATTCCATATTCACCAGGAGAAATTTCTGCTCAGCGACGACAAATGAAGGCAATTATTGAATCTCTTCTTCCAGCTTGTACAGAGCCAGATCTGGAAACCGGTGAGCCTTTCAGGGCTCAGGCAATCATTGCAAATCCTCCATCTTATGGTTAGTTTATCAAACCCCATATTGGCAGTCATTGAGAGTGGTAAATATTGTTATGCTGGTTGTATCTGGAGGGGAGACATGTGAATGAATATTTCTGGATGATATAGCTCATATTTGAGTTAATGAAAAGATGATTTAACTGCAGCTTGAGTTGTGTCTGTGACATGATATAGAAGTACATTTACATCTATTCAAAGTGCTACTTTGAATATTCAGTATATAAGAATATTCTTGTTGACAGGACATGCTCATGTTGCCGAAGCTCTTGGTGTTCCTCTTCACATCTACTTCACCATGCCTTGGACGTGAGTGCATCCACATTTTGTCTGATTTCTGTCCAATTTGACTTTCTCTTATTAATCAGTTCATGTAGTTCTTGTTGGCATATTTTTGTATTCATTTCCAACTTTTAAAGTCTTACTAGTCTTCGAACCTGCAATACTCATTATTTCATAAAATTTGGCATGGAACTTGAATTTAGCTTTTGCACAAATCTTCCTCAAAAACTACGGATGCAAAGGCAGCCCTCACCCAGATTATTTTTTGGAGGATTTGCCATGTGATACTATATATGTCTATTTAATAGGCTCTTCACAAGAGGTTCTATAATGAACTTCGGTATCATTTTCACGACATTCAACCATCCTGGATCTTTGTTGTTTTATGTTTGGATAATGCTTTCTTACATTTGGTTTCGATAGGCAGGCCCACGTATGAATTTCCTCATCCATTGGCACGTGTACCTCAAAGTGCCGGTTACTGGGTATGTATCAAGTTGCTTGCCAACCTCTCAGTCAACACCACAAACTTTTATTGGCATTTTCCCTAATTCTGCCTTGTTCCCGTCAGCTCTCTTATATAGTTGTGGACTTAATCGTATGGTGGGCAGTACGAGGATATATAAATGATTTCAGGAAAAGGAAGCTGAAGCTGCCTCCTATTGCATACTTTAGCACGTACCATGGGTCAATATCTCATTTACCTACTGGCTATATGTGGAGTCCACATATTGTGCCTAAGCCAAAGGGTAAGTTTTGATCCTGTAATTGTCAGTATATGCTAATTATGGACTATTTTGTTGCATATTGACTCATCATCGTACTGTCTGAAGTTTCTACGTATGCTTACCTCTTTTAAGTTATTCTTTCAGCTATTCCACTGTCTTGAGCAGATGCTCCTATTACTAGTTTGTTTATCATAGTATTTCAATGAATCTCTACTTGAATCTGTATCATTTTGATGATTAACAATAAGATCATTGTAATGTTTTAAAGTTATTATTGATTGAACTAATGAAGTGGCATTATATTTTATTCTTGAAAGTCAGTGTATCTCCTCTGTTCTTTAAAAGTTGGATTGTTGAATTATAAGGTTGTCAATGGAGTTAAAATTAGCTGATCCATGCAAGTGGAACCTTTGATACTCAAAATTGGTTTTATTTCTTGTCAAGGTTGAAAAAATTGTCTGAGCTTGATGTGTTTCTCTTTTGAATGACCTTTCAAGTTGCTTGATTTTCTTTTATATGTATAATTTTGTGATATTACATATTCATCATTTGGAGCTTATGAGCTTCATAAGTTGTTGTTCCTCAAATATCTTCGAGCTTAATTAGATTGGTTTTGGAATCAATCTGAAAGGAGTCTTTTATAGCTGAAGTTTGAATTATGTTCAAGTTTCAAATGCTACTCATTATTCTCTTAGTCCCTTTGATGTGGTCCTTGGACTTGGCTTAACAACTAAGAAATGGGGATTTACTCCAGATATGAGCAACGGTCATCAAATAAGATAAGTTCAACATTTCAAATGCAAGTTTGAAGATAACAAAGATTGTTTTTATTTTGAGAACTGTGTCAATTCAATTATTTGTAAGACAATTTCTTTCCCAAGTGCCAGCCATTGCAATATACAGCAAAGCAAGAAGTGTGATTAATGATGGATTTGGAGAGAGTATAAGTTATCAAATTGGATTCTGTGAAGGATAGTAGTAAACGAACTGAATGGATATGCATGGCCTCTGCCCTCTGTGTTCTTTCTTGACAGTTTCTATGTGTTTTTCAAGCTCTTTGGAGGTTTAGTTCTATGCATTAGTCTTATTTTGCTGTTAGTAAGGAATTGTTTTTCTTATCAATTTTCTTTTGATGGTTAAAAGTTCTCTATGTTATATCTTATGATTCACTTATTTTGTTAATTTGTAGACTGGGGGCCTCTAGTTGATGTTGTTGGCTATTGTTTCTTAAACCTTGGCTCAAAGTATGAACCTGCAGAAGACTTTGCTAACTGGATCCAAAGTGGACCTAAACCTATCTATATAGGTTTTGGAAGTATGGTATGTAGCTTTTATTTGAAGTCATCTGTCTAATATTCCTACTTGCCTACTTATAGTGGCTAGCTGATTTTTTTAATCTTTTTTTCATTATTTTCCTTTTGTGTTTGAAGCCTCTAGAAGATTCTAAGAAAACCACTAGTATTATTTTGGAAGCATTAGAGAATACAGGACAGAGGGGAATAATTGACCGTGGATGGGGAGATCTTGGTACTGGTAAGTTATTTGGTTTAAATTTTCTTAATCTTCTTACCTTGCCTTGCTTCTTCTTCTGATATCAAATGCTATAGCTTCAAAAGAAAATTAATTACTGTTTAGCATCTAAGATTTTCTGATTCAACTGTTACTTGTGCTTCCTGTGTTCATGCCATTTCCCCAAAAGCACGACCAATAGAAAAAAAAAAAAAAGAAAAGAAAAAAGAGAGAAAGAAATGTTAGAAGGGAAGCTGTCTTTGGGGTTGAAAAGCTCTTTTTGAAACCCTTGAGCTTAGTAGGCTTGTCAAAAAAGGTACATTTTGGTGAAAAGGAGAAAAAGTAGAAGAATAATAAAAACTAAACTAAAACAATAGAAGGTTTACTGTTTGCTACCGAAGTAGCTGCTTTAGTAGGTTTTAATTCGCTGTATACAGTAGTTACGCTTTAGTTTTATGTATCTTGACATGAAATTTATGCAGGACAGAATCTCATTGAGTTTTAATTTGCATGCTTTATAAATTCTTCTTCAGACACTTGGTTTTTATTATTCTTTTGCAGTGGAAACTCCAGAAAATGTATTTCTTCTTGTTGATTGCCCTCATGACTGGCTATTCCCTCAGTGTTCAGCTGTGGTAAGTTATTTTTTCTGCTACTCTCTTCCCTTTCAGAGCATAATGAGCGTATATCCCTGAGCTCTTATTTATTTCAATGCATGTATGGAATTATATCACATGGCCTCTGGTTTGGAGAGGGAATACCTATTGGTAGCTCTGAGTCTTGAATGTGATTGATGATTTTGAAACTTTCTTTTGGTGTCCATGTTTTTTCTTCAACTGTCAATGCTCTCATCATTAATTGGCCATACTTATATGCAGATTCACCATGGCGGTGCTGGAACCACAGCTACAGGACTTAGGGCTGGGGTAATAATTTACATTTGTATTATTTTATGATTATAAATTATTAGCATTCTTATGTATCTGTGATATGGTTTACTGTTGGACTATCCAACATTATAAAATGTGTTCCCAATTCGATATAGCTCTATTTCATAGCAAATTGAGCTATGATAATTTGTCTTGCCACTTCCGTTTTATACATGTTATTTAATTTCCGTTATTTAATTTCCGGGGGACGTTCATCATGTAAAATAAAACATATTGTATGCAGTGTCCAACAACAATAGTTCCATTTTTTGGAGATCAGTTTTTCTGGGGAGATAGAGTTCACCAAAGGGGTCTGGGACCTGCCCCAATTCCCATATCTGAGTTGAGTGTCCAAGGCCTTTCTGATGCCATAAGATTCATGCTCCAGCCTGAGGTAAGTGACTGCCTGTGTGACTTTCCCCCTTCTCTTTTTGTTTTTGAATACGTGGTCTCATATCAGGAATCTTATTTAGATATTTGCACCTTCCTACATCCCATTTGGACTGCTTAAACTGAAGTATATTGGTCACAGTTTGGCTTGCAGTGATCAAGGCTCTAATTTTCTTTTTTGATACCCCACTTGGACAAAATTGGCTGAGAGAAGTAAACAAAGTGATTCCAACATATGCTTTTGTTTGGTAAATCACTGGGGATACTGCATACAGTTAGATTTATTATAAAACTTCAGAGTCTGTCTTAACTATAATAATACAAAAGGTTTTTTGCTAAAAAAAATAAACACAAAGATAGAAGAGGTTGTGTTCTCAGATTGACTATGCAGTCGTCAGTAATCAGTTAATTTTGTGACGGCATAGTTTTTGTTTGCTCATGCATAAATGTAAACTTTTGGAACTACCTCTTCCAATGGAGAGACAAGGGAGATGGACTGGGTCCTCACTGTCATCCACTGGATGAAATGTCAACCAAGTCTGATGCATATTGGTTTAGGGTTGAGTATCATTTTCAATGAATAACATGCTCCGGGGAGTTAAAATGTAATAAATCACTGAAAGTGTATGCCTGCAGATGATCTGAATTTACCATAGAAAAAGTATCTGAGAAATTGATGTTGTTGATGAAGTTTAGATGGCTGTCACTGGTGATTTGAGAATATTTCCAGTCTTACTTTACTTTGAGGGATTTTGGAGGGAACACTGCCAAAGTTCAAAAGGGTCTGCTCTTTCAGATCTTCTGTTCTCTTTTGTTTGTGTTCGAATGAATAATTTAGCGCAGGAATGTAAGTAGAAAGATCCTTGAAACATTTTGATGCTTCTATATATACATGTGAATAACCATTGTGTTCTTCAAAAATTAGTTTTTTATGAGTCTGGAAATTTTCTTTCTTCTATACATTGTTTCACCTGTTGTAGACTCTAATTTGTTAGTCACCTTATTTTGATTATGCATCAGTTTTATCTCCTCTACAGAGGTTTCATCACGTAGTTTGCTTTCTTTGCTTATGCTACTTTTTTTTATTAAACATCTTCCAGACAAAATCTCGGGCAATGGAAATAGCAAAACTATTAGAAAATGAAGATGGCGCTGCAGCTGCAGTTGATGCATTTCATCGACACTTTCCTTCACAGCTACCATTGCCAACTGCTAAGGAGAAAGATGATCATCCAAATCCCCTGCAATGGATGTTCGTTCAAATCGGCAGATTATGTTGTCTACTTTGTGGCTCCTAGATTCTGTGGCAAGGTTGTAGCATTTTGTAGGTATTTGTATTATCTCATTCCATTTTTGTTCTTGATAAAATATTAAATTCATTCTTTTTATTTATCCTTCCTTGCGTAAGGTTGGGCAGGTTAGTGCAGTGTATATAGTTTTTTGAATGGGTTGGGGTTGGTGGTTATTAATACAGTGGAATAGAAGAAGTTTATAATTTACTACTGGATTGAGGTATACAATGTTGGAAACTTTCGAGCTTGTTATGATAATGAAACATGTTTGATCCCAATTTCTCTGTTCCTTAATGAATCATCCGGATGATAATTTTTATGGAGTATGTATGGTACACTGAGCATACTTTGATAATGATTGCCGAATATGTGCATGCCCTACGTACGTTATGGGTGAAAGGGGAGCCCAACGAGGTTAAAGTGGCTGGGAGCTTAGATTTTTTAAGCTAGGTTGGGGATTTAATCCCTGGACCAACGCAGCATAGGGCCTTAAAGGTTCTTCGCTAGCCCAATTTGGGTATGCCAAGTTAGTTCAGAAATATGTGCTTGTTAAGAACACTGCATTTGCAACTACATCACCAGCCAACCCCACAGCCAACAAAATACCCTTCTATTTCAGCTTTGTCTGTGGTTCACGGCAATTATTTATGTTCATCTGGTAACCATTGTTTGAATAGCATGATCTCATAGTAGCCTCCTGTTCTTTTATAAAGGTTGTCCTTGCATTCTTTATCTTTTGCCTTTGTGGGAGAGATGATTATGGTTAGTACTTAGTAATTTCTCTTGTTAATTATTGGTTGGTTAAATGGCACACAACTCATGAGAGCTTCAGAATTTTGATAATTTGCATATTTCTAATTCACTCTTAGGCTGGTGGCACAGGGCCTCAAGTCTTAGCTTGAAAATATTGATATAGGCGCTGCAAGGTCTCTAGATACTGGCCGAGTGATGTCCGGAAAACCATCTTTTCATCATTGAAAGAATGGAAAAATTGACTCATGAAGATATCTTGTTATGCATTGGTTTCTAGTTTATGCAAGCATATTTTTTGCTGTTTCATCATGTTACATATTTGCATGGTATGACGTACATCTTGCCTCATTTTTTGTATATTTTGATGTCTCTCCACCTTGACTCCATATAGTTGCCTGAATTAGCTGGTGCAGCATAAACCCCACATTTGAAGTACAAGTCACCAGGCCTCTGATCCTTCACCTCATATTTCTGAAGTCCATCGATGAAAACTTTTATATGTCCTTCATCTACATTGTGGATTACATTTAACCGAAACCATTTGTCATACAAATTTGTGTCAACAACGTCGAATTTGTAGTATTTCATGTCACCATCATAGATTCTCAGCTGAAGTGTTGTTGCTCCAACTCTTGCACCATGAATTTGCATTATTGTCACCCCAGAAGTCCCTGTAGGAACGTATGCATACCCTTCAAATTGCCAAATTCCAGAAGAGTAGTCAAGACCCTGCATAAAAATAATGACGAGTAAAAAGACCAAAAATACCTGAAATACTCCTATGTTGACAAGGGTATGATGGTTTTATTGTCTTTACATGAAAACCATCTTAAATTACAGGAAATGTTTGATCTATTATAGTTGCTACTTCACAAGTTTTGGTGCTTTTTTGATACGATACGTACAAGATGGCATAAAAGGAACTATTGTGATTATTCTTGTGTTTTGT
This sequence comes from Gynochthodes officinalis, assembly GCA_020080225.1. Taxonomy (NCBI): domain Eukaryota; kingdom Viridiplantae; phylum Streptophyta; class Magnoliopsida; order Gentianales; family Rubiaceae; genus Gynochthodes; species Gynochthodes officinalis. Next base: position 31,142,056 of record CM034620.1, on the reverse strand, counting down.
ATGTGTAAATCATTGTATCTCAGATTGACACTACAAGATTAGCCAACATATTGTAGTGCACAACATAATAATGCAAGTTTACTCTGAGTCATGATATATATGTACCTTAATTCTGACTTCAGTTCGTGGTCTGGTGCCACTCCTAGGTTTGAATGGTTGGTCATTTGTATATACCCATAATTTCCTGACTCCATCTTTGTAACTGTATCGATCATCGAGTGGTCTATTGAAGGGCTTTTGCAAACCAAAGTTTCGATCAGTTAACGGTATTTCTGTGAATCCATCTGTGGGATCTGCAATGCATGACAGATTAAGACCAGTTGAAAATATGACAACCAGGAATACAAAGTATATGAGTAAGAAAAACCCATTTTTAAAAGTAACCAATGTTTGGGTTGTTTCATGTCTCTGGATTGAAGATTTACAATTTCATGGCTCCATTTATAGGACTGTGCAATTGATGTCTATTTCAACAACAGACGTTTCTTTGGGTTCCTTCTTGTAAGAAAATTATAAAACCAGAGATTTTGGAGAATAATGCTGTGTATTTTTATTATGTCTTCTATACAAGGTTGTACGTACATTATATAGACAGTTTTAAGCTAAATCGGGTAACTAGATAATTACAAAATATACAATGAAATAAATATAAAGAATATACAAAAATATCCTAGTGATATACATTAACAAATTTTGAGTAATCCTTAACACTCCCCCTCAAGTTGAGGATTTGTATAAATCAAATACTCCAAGTTTGGAAAGAAGATGCCAATGCTGCTGGCTACTCAATGCTTTAGTTAACAAATCTGCTGGTTGCTCCTTGGTAGATATGTGACGCGTCGCAATGATCCCTTGCTGGAGCTTTTCTCTTACATAATGGCATTCAATCTCAATGTGTTTGGTACGCTCATGAAAAATCGGATTTGCAGCTATTTTCTCTGCAACTTCATTATCACAGTAATATAAAGCGGGTTGCCTCATATAAAAACCAAAATCTTTGATAAGCCCCATGATCCACACTATTTCGCTAGTTGTAACTTGCATAGCTCGATATTTTGCTTCGGCGGAAGATAGAGAAACAGTGGGCTGTTTTTTCGAACGCCAAGATATTAAAGATTTTCCAAGCATGATGCAGAATCCCGTGGTGGATCTCCTTGTCATTGGGCATGTGCTATAATTTGAATCACAATAAGCTCGTAATTCAAATTTTGAGGATGACGGGAACAGAAGACCAAGACCGGGACAACTCTTCAGATACTTGATTACTTTTAAGGCTGCTTCCATATGAGATTGCTTCGGATTATGCATGAACTGGCTAAGAAGCTGAACTGAGAATGTGATATCAGGTCTGGTGAGATTCAAGTAGATGAGTCTGCCAACTAGTCTCTGATATACCGAAGGATCTTCAAGAGGTGGATCATCGATTGTTTCATTTGAACCTTGGTCATATTCCACAGTTGTGAATTTTTTGTTTTGCTCCATAGGAATAACTGATGGCTTAGAACCTGCCAAACCGGCCTCAGATATCAACTCTAATGTGTACTTGCGCTGACTCAGTGAAATACCATCGGGAGATCGAGCAATCTCAAGGCCAAGGAAAAACTTCGACTGGCCAAGATCTTTCATAAAAAATGTGGCATTGAGGTATCGTTTGAGGTCAGCTATGCCATCTTGATTGTTGTCTGTAATTAAGATATCGTCAACATAAATAAGTAGTGCAACAAAGGATGTACCCTACATCTTAGTAAATAACGAATAGTCATGGCGAGATTGATGAAAACCATGCTGGCGGAGTGCACTAGTAAATTTGGCATTCTATTGACGGGATGCTTGCTTCAACCCATATAAGGATTTCCGCAGTCGACATACTAAACGCTCCCCCTGAGGGCGAAATCCGGGGGGAAGCTCCATGTAAACTTCCTCGGAAAGATCACCATGGAGAAAAGCATTCTGAACATCCATCTGGAAAAGAGGCCAATCATGAACAGCAGCAATAGTGAGGAGGAGGCGAACAGTGACATGCTTGGCTGTTGGGGAGAAAGTGTCCTGATAATCAATTCCTTCTCGCTGATTAAAACCTTTAGCCACGAGACGGGCCTTGTACAGCTCAAGAGAACCATCAGCATTATATTTCACCTTATAAACCCATTTGCAACCGATTGGACGACGACCAGGAGGCAACGGGACCACATCCCAAGTATGGTTAGCTTGAAGAGCATGAAGTTCATGAGCCATGGCTGCCACCCAATTGGGATTGGTGGCAGCATCCTGAAAGGTGGTAGGTTCTTGGAGTGTGGAGATGGAAGCTATGAAATGCTGGTAGTGGGGGTGGCATTGGTCCATAGAAAAGTAATTGGAAATGGGATAGAGTGAGACACAAGATGTTAAGGGTAAGGTAGGGCAAATATAATCAGGACTCCAAATAGGAGGTCGAGAAGGACGCTTGGAGCGACGTAGAGGTACAGCACTGGTGGGGTCAGGCGTATCTGGTGGTGTAGAGGATGAGGAGTCAAGCACTGGAGAGGGAATAGGTGAGGCAGGAGTGTTGGACTTAGTTGGTGAAGTTGGTGTGTCCACGGGAAGATTGAGGGGCTCGTCGAACCATACAGCTGGAGGTGCCGGATCAGACGGAGCAGCGGGGGACGACACGGAAGAGGAAGGGGAAAATGGAAAAACATTTTCTTGAAAAATAACATCGCGACTAACAAAAAATTTTCCCGAAGTGGGGTCAAACAGGCGATAACCCTTCTAAGAAGGAGCGTAGCCCATAAAAATGCAAGGAGTAGCACGTGGACTAAATTTGTCACGGGCTCCCAAAGTTGTAGCATAGCACCTACAGCCAAAAACACGAAGATGTTCAAGGATGGGGGGTTTGCGAAATAGTATTTGAAAAGGGCTGAGGCCATGAATGGACGAAGAAGGCAGGAAATTAATAATGTGAGTGGCGGTGAGGATGCATTCACCCCAAAATCGAGGTGGGATGTGAGCTTGGAACATCAAGGCTCGTGCAACATCTAGTAGATGACGATGTTTACGTTCAACAACTCCATTTTGTTGAGGAGTATAAACGCAGGAGCTCTCATGGAGGATACCTTGACTAGCAAGGAACGAGTGACACTCACCAGAAAAAAATTCGGTCCCATTGTCAGAGCAAATGCGTCGGACAAGGGAGCCAAATTGAGTGAAGACCATAGAGATGAAGTTTTGAATTTTTGAAAAAACTTGAGATTTAGAGTGTAAAAGGTATATCCAAGTAGCACGGGAAAAATCATCCACAATTGTAAGGAAGTATCGTGCACCATCGTGATTTGGAGTCCGATGGGGACCCCATATATTCATATGAACTAATTCAAAAGTGGATGTCGTAGCAGTGAGTCGTGGTGGAAAAGTACTACGAGTTTGTTTGGCCAAAGGACAAATGGGACACGAAAATGATTTGGGGCGCAAAATTGATGTTCTATTAGCATGATAAGATTTGAGGGAGGAATAACCAAGACGGCGATGCCAAATGTCATAATTACTTTTATTTATGAAAATAGAATTACAATGAAAAAGATGAGAAATACTAGCAGAAGGTTTTATGGAATTTAAAAAACTTTGAAAAACAGAATAAAAGGAATCAGGAATGGAAGAACACAAATGTACAACCCCTGATTAGCTCTGCCGAGACCGATCAGATCCCTAGTCGTACGGTCCTGAAAGACACAAAAGTCATCGAAAAATATGGCCACACAATTATTATCACGAGTAAGTTTGCGTATAGATAATAAATTGTGTTTAAAATGTGGGGCATAAAGAACATGTGTTAGGTGTAATTTAGGATATGGTCGGAAATGGCCAATATGAGTCACAGGACTAGTAGAATGATCAGGCAAAGTGATGGATATAGGTGCAATACATGGAAAAAGAGAATCTAAAAGTGACATATTACATTTGATGTGGTCGCTAGCACCTGAGTCGATAATCCAAACAGATGAAAATGATTTAGAATGTGTGGTGGTACCTGAGAAATTGGCCGTGGAATCAGAGGACCCCATCTGATTGAGAAGAGTGACAATTTTTTGCTGTTGATCTACTGTGAGATTAAGCCCGGAGGTGCAGCCATAAACATTGCCCGGGTGAGGGGTCACAGAGCCCAAGACACCTACACTGGAATATGCAGAGGGATTAGTAATAAAATTAGGCCCACCATCCATGGGTGAAGGGCTATATCCGAATGGAGTATGATTAGGCCCAAAACCAGGAGGAATAGGTTGGACATGGGTGGCAGCATTGTGGGCTAAAGGACCAGAATTATTATTATTCTTCTTACGTGGGCCGCTGCGTTGTTTGGGCTTCCAGTTAGGTGGGTAACCCACAAGAAGAAAGCAGGCCTCACGGACATGGCCCGTTTTTTTACAATAAGTGCAAACAGGCCGCGGCCCAGAAAACAAGCCTGGTTGAGGGCCAAGAATGCCCTTAGAGTGGCTTGGCCCAGAAGGCCCAATTGGAGAAGATGGCCCAATTGCTTGAGTTGGAAGCCCATGAACCGAATGACCCATTTCTTGCCCCATTTGTTGCCAAGAACCCGTCTCCTTCATCGGGTGTTTAGAAACAGCAGCTTTTTGTGATGCAAATACTGCTACATCACCGGTGGAATGGCCGACCATGGAGGAGCGTTGGTGGAGATCTTCTTTAGCAAGCGAATGGAGCCTTTCAAGGGAGAGAAAATCATCACGGGCGAGGACATGAGTTCGCAAGGTGCGAAACTCGTCTGGCAGTGCAAGCAGAAATGTCATTGCACGATCTTCATTTTGGTGAGACCGGAGGCGCTCGTTCACTTGACAAGAGCAGAGGCCACAGGTGCAGCGAATTGGCGGCTGGTGAACATCTAAGGCGGTCCAAAGATCTTTGAGGCGGATGTAAAAAGTTGTGAGGTTGGCACCCGACGCACCGGTGGCAAGCTTCATGTCATGGATTTCTTGCTTGATGGAGAAGATTTGGGAGCCGCTGACTTTATCAAAACTATCCTTCAGTGTGTGCCAAATCGCCGCCACCGTGGGAAGCCGGGAGACTAGTGCCTCTAGAGATGGGTCAACGGAGTGAGTAAGCCATGTTTTTGCAGCGGCATGTGCTTGGTCCCATCGGGCAGCTTCAGCTTCATTATCAGATGGGCGTGCGGGAGAACCATTCAGAAAACCCAGTTTATTGTGGGCAAGGAAGACCGTCCGAACTTGGTCACTCCAAACTTGCCAGTTGTCCTCACCAAGTAATTTTGAGGAGACAATGCTCCCTGTCTGAAGATCAGCAGAAGAAAGCTGATATGGATCGCGATGGACTGATGACGTTGTAGCGTCGGCGGTAGCAGTGGAGCCAGAAACAAGAACAGCAGCTTCAGACATTTTGGAGAAGACAAGGGTAGTTTCGGAATTTTGCAGGAACGGTAGGGGCAAAGATGGAATATGGCAGACAACTAGGGTTTGGAGATGGTGAGGGTAGGACTGGAAATTGGATTGGAAATTCACCAAAAATAAGAAAAAACAGCAGCAAGAAATTTCGATAATTGGAGGAGAGGAAAAATCCGAATCTGGTTTTGAGGAGAGGAAAAAATTGGGAGGCGACGGTGTCAAATCGTCGCTCACGATACCATGTAAGAAAATTATAAAACCAGAGATTTTGGAGAATAATGCTGTGTATTTTTATTATGTCTTCTATACAAGGTTATACGTACATTATATAGACAGTTTTAAGCTAAATCGGGTAACTAGATAATTACAAAATATACAATGAGATAAATATAAAGAATATACAAAAATATCCTAGTGATATACATTAACAAATTTTGAGTAATCCTTAACACTTCTCCTGTAGGATACTGCTAAATTTCTTGGTCTGCCATGAATGATAGGGGTCATTTAAAAAACTCTTAACATGGCTTGTTTCCTTCAAATGTAGATGAATTCCTCACGCCAAGTTCTTCTAAAGAAAAAAAAAAGGGTTACGTACGAAGTCGTGTTGATAAATCTGTTCTCTTTTCTGACTGCAAAAATTTGATTTTCTTCTTTTACTCTTCTTCAGTGTATTACCGTTTCTGGCAAGAAAGTTCTCAACAATCCCCAACTTTTTTCTGCTGTTACTGTTGCATACATTATCATCATTAAGGCATTCATTGGTCATGGAAACTATAGCGGTATAAACATGCCAAAATGATGCCACGATACAGAAGTAAGAAATTGGTTCTGATTACAAGTCCTTGGTTTGAGCAAAGCGAAGAAATGGATAAATCCTGTTTTTCTATCTCTACATGTAGCAAATTCCTTGGAAACAATATGATCAGATGAAAATCTCGCAAATTGAGAAGAGTAGGAAGAAATTTACTTTGCATTTGTAGCTGGTAAGATATGGTTTACAATCTTGCAGGTGTAAACTATAGTTTGTGCAACTATCATGGTGTAAAGACGGAGTAAATCTTCCATAATGGTGGCAATGAAGAATACATACACAATACTGATGACAAACAGGAGTAAATCCCCTTGGTGGCTGTAGTTGAATTAATCTTGGATTTCATAAAATATTTTTTTTAAAAAAATTATTATATAAGAAGTAAGAGGCGTTAGAATTTGCGTCAAATTTGCCTATTTTATTTTTATAAAAATAGGTTGTTAAAACTTATGTTCACCATTGATTTCTTAAAATTTCTGACTAATAAAATCTTTGAACCATTTCACTTATTACTATTTGGTTTTGAATTAAACGTCGAAGTTTTGTAACATGGTATCATAAAAGGATTAAATTTAATTTGCTTAATTTTACAAACATGACTCTGGGTTTAATTTGCTTTAAATATGAAAAAGTTTTAAGTTTGAGAGGTGTGTGTGTGTGTTTTTTTTTAAAGGAAGTTTAACCATGATTATGTTTGAGAGATCAAATCAATTACGCACATGCTTCGATTTTTGAAAGGCGTATTAAAAAAAATAAAATTTAACCATAAGTTATGTTCAAAAGACCAATCAATCCTAATCATGTCATGTTTGAGAGATCAAACCAAGCAATTTATGTTTAGATTTTCTAACTTAGGTTAAGTTTAATCACGAGTCATGTTTAAAAGATCATAATCATATTTGAAAGATCAAATTAATTCAACTTGTGTTTAAATTTTGTCCATATATATATGTATGATGGGTATTAGAATTATGTGTATCAATTACATAGTGCTGTGGCTAACGTGTTAAATATTTTGTCTGTGGAATATATTCACGAGAATGAACCTCAAAAAAATCAATGCTTAGATTTTCTAATATATGTTAAATTTAATCAGAAGTGATGTTTAAAAGACCAGAGTCATATTTGAAAGATCAAATTAATCCAACTTGCGCTTAAATTTTGTAACATAGGTTGTCATGGCCTTATGTAGGTGTGCAAATATATATATGATGGATATTAGAGTTATGGGTCTCGATTTGTATAGTATTGTAGCTAACGTGTTAATTAATATTCCGTCTATGGAATATGTTCGCAAGAATGAAACTCAAAAAAATAGATGGGTTGGCGCAAATAGTATAACTTATGATTTAATTCGACACAAAGCAAAAAAATCTTATCAGAACCTGTACATGCAGCGAACCTCCTTGAAAGAGACTTACCAAAACTTGACATACTAGCTGCAAACCTTTTTGAAAGAGAGGACTGCTTTCAAAACATAGATAAAGGTGATACATGTATAAATATATATATATTGATCGAACAAGCGCAACCTAAAATTATTGTGAACCTCCCAATTTTGAAAATCAGAAAAAGCTTCCCAAAATTTGTTTTATTCCTTTCGGGTGTGGAATTTTGGTTGATCAATTTAGTAGCTTATGCTAATATTTAATTTTTCTTTTTTGTGGTGAAATTTGATTTGAAGCCTTCGGCTTCTTGTTAGCTAATTTATATAATATTATCTTATTCGATCTAATGGCGCAGTGCAGCCATCTCCATTATTACTGGATCAAAGCTAAGAATGCTCCCATCGGCTTCATGACAAAATGAAGGGATGATTATAGCATTCTTATGGATCATTTCTTGCAAACTATTCCGTTTCCACGTGACAGTTTCGCGGTGCAGTCTAAGGTACTATATTGTAGAATTGATGGGATTGCTTCTTGGGTGACTTCATCCGGAGAGTAGATACAAGTCTTGCAATCCGCCGTGAGAAGTGAAGTTGTTCTATACTTGTCTTCGCCTCCCAAAACAGGCATGGCCACGCCTGGCTTAGCAGGATTCTCAAAATCAGGCTGGTATGTGCGGCCAAGTACGCCTTCGACTTCAGGGGAAAGAGAAGAGAACCTAAACTGCACTTCCAAATGAGCAAAACAATCATCAGAAGGAATTTGGTAGCTATGGATTCTATCGTCTTCCTTTGTTACCGGAACCACATTGATTAAAATATCCACAAGTCCAGGAATGTTGATGATAGCCCTGTTCTTGTCTGCTGTTCTTTTAACTATCACCGTCTGTTCTGGAGGAGTCCATGTGGAGAGAGCGCCTTCTGGTACAATAATCTCCTCCCCACCATAGGTGAATTTCAAGTGATCAATGTTCTCATCCCATGTTGTTGCCTTGGTGGCCTCCAGAGAGAAGCTGTGGGAGTTGAAGAGAAGACCCAAGGCCTGAATCCAGGTGAAGTCTCTAGGCCTACCGGCTGGCCTGTGCCCAATAAAGCGGCCATTGATTTGAAGTTTGCGGTCAGAAACTAAGCTGAAATGCTCATTGCTCTTTCCATGGAAGTAGAAGACAACAACATCTGCACCTATGAAGCGGGGATCGAAGCATGCTGATCCAGGGCTATCGCAGCTCGGTTGAATTGCTGTGATTAGTACTCATATTAGTTACCAAGGAGGGATGATTTGGGACTGGGAAGGCGTCAAAGAAAACTGAATTAAGATAAAATCACAACTTACGCCTGCAGAAGGGATTGCAAGTTGATCCCACAGCCCCACAGTTTGGTTGGCAATATTTGGTATACTCCGGACCGGTTCTGATAAACAAATCTGGGCACTCTTCTGGGCAGGTTACCACCTGTCCATAACAGGTGGTGTAAATTGGACAAGTGAAGCTATATGGTGCTGCATCTGTTACGGAAACATAGAGCAGGACAGCAATCAATGCACGAATGCAGCTTAAAACCTTCATTTTGTCTCCTCAATACAACCAAAGAATGAAGAACAAATATGATCTATTTCTGCCAGAGTGATATGATCGTTCTCCTCTGTTTATAAATTCCAGCTTCACATATACAACTCTCCCTGTGCACGTTTTCTGCCCGTCGTGGAAATATATTTCCCTAAAAGTTAAGAAAGCTTCACATCTACGAGTTCATTCCAAATCCCTTTCATCCCGAACTAATGCCTTACGGATTAAGATTTCTGCTGAAAATGAATCTAACATGGGACTAGTAATTTGTTTCTATTGCTCAGGTTTCAAGTGATGAATAACATGGGACTAGTTGCAGTTCCTGACACTTTGCCAGGTTTGCAATTAATCATAGGTCAAATCTTTTGGGGGTGTGGGTGGCAGAAAGCCTCGTTTTATCTTCTTAAAATTATCGACCAAGAGATAATTCTAGACTTTATTTATCATTAAGCATAACATTGAATCCTTTTCTTTAAGAAAATCGAGGCATGCAAAAAGGAAGTCACATGCCAATCTGCATTAACAATATGATTTGACTTTTAAGAATTAGATTTTCTACAACGAAATCTTGTGAGTAGAAAATAAGATTAAGAATAAGTATGTCTATGAGTCAAAACTTTTTATTAGAAAGTCGCATCTTCATTTGGAAGTTAAAATTTGAACAAGGTACCAATTAAAAGTACTGACTGTTGATTCACATTGTGGTTTGACAATTCACGCCATGACGCGAGTCTTATGACCAACAATCATGGAGTTATTTCCCTTATTATTGATTCAAAATTTTTTTTTTAAATAAATATTGTTTTTTTAAAGTCGGTTTTTCAAAAACCGATTTCAATGTATTTTTTTTTAAAAATTAATTTTGATTTAAAACTAATTAATTAGTTTTTTAACCATATTTTATTTGAAAAAAATTCGAAAATAATGTAATATCCAGATCTAAATTCTTCATAGTTGATATTCTGCATATCCACTTCAATTTAGTATTATTTTTTAAAAGTTTTTGATTAAAACTGAGTTAATTAGTTTTTGTACCATATATTAGTAATTTTTGAAAATAATGTAACTTTTAACAATAATTTTGCAATAATTTGTTGTGTATTATTATGAGTTTTTTTCTAAAAAAATTGTATAAAAAAATATAAATTAAATAAATATTAATTCTTGAAAAATTCTTTTATTTTTAAAGAAATCGATATCTGAAATATCGACTTTAAAATCGATATTAGGGATATTAATTTTAAAATCGCTATTTCAGATAACCATTTTGAAGTCGAAATCCCAGATATCGACTTTAGGCAATTTATAAAAAAAAAAACTTAACCCTAAACCTTCTAAACCCTAAACCCTAAAAACTTAACCCTTAACCCTTAACCTCAACCCTCAACCTCAACCTCAACCCTTAACTCTAAACCTTAAACCCTAAACCCTTATCTCTAAACCTAAACTCGCCTCCTCCGCCTCCATCAAGCTGGTTTAGGTCTTCCACCGTGGATCATCGTGCTCTGCTTTTCCCTTTCACCACAGGATTCCGTCAAGTTATCCATGGAGTTTTTTCCATTGAGAATTCCACATGATACAATGGAGTTTCTTCCATAAGTGAAGAATGGAGTTTTAGAAAAACCGCCGAAACTTTCGTCCAAGAAAAATGGAGTTTTAGAAAAAACCACCGAGGGTGTGGGACAATATTTTTTTTTATTTTTTACTTCAAGTCAGTATCCATGATATCAACTTCACTATTTTAGGAACGACTCCCAAATTTTCAATATTTATTTAATTTTTTTAAAAAAAACAATATTCACAAATTTCACTCGTATTAGTACAGATGATTTTAATTTATATTTTTTGGAAATGCATAAGAGAATGTTAAATTAAAAATAATATAATTATATCTTTTTATTTCGTAAGAAGATATATAAAATTTTCGTACATGTTTTTTACAATTTTGTTTTGTAATAATATTTGGGATGTAGGGATTTAGGGTTTTCGTACATGCCATGCGCTGCCCAACCCCCTTCCTCCGAACACTGTTGCATCCTACCTTAGACCATTAAAAATGGCATATTTAGGAAATCAACTTCTTATGGCAATTTAGATTAGATTAGGGTTTAGGGTTTAAGGTTTAGGGTTAAGAGTTGAGGGTTGAGGGTTAAGTTTTTAGGGTTTAGGGTTTAGGAGGTTTAGGGCTAAGTTTCTTTTTCATAAATTGTTTGAAGTCGATATCTGGGATTTCGACTTCAATGTGGTTATCTGAAATAGCGATTTTAAAGTTGATATCCTTAATATCGATTTTAAAGTCGATATCTCAGATATCGATTTCTTTAAAAATAAAAGAATTTTTCAAGAATTAGTATTTATTTAATTTATATTTTTTATACAATTTTTTGGAAAAAAACTCGTAATAATATACAACAAATTATTGCAAAATTATTGTTCAAATTTACATTATTTTCAAAAAAAAATTACTAATATATGGTACAAAAACTAATTAACTCAGTTTTAATCAAAAACTTTTAAAAAATAATACTAAATTGAAGTGGATATGCAGAATATCGACTATGAAGAATTTAGCTCTGGATATTACATTATTTTCGAATTTTTTTCAAATAAAATATGGTTAAAAAACTAATTAATTAGTTTTAAATCAAAATTAATTTTAAAAAAAAAAATACATTGAAGTCGGTTTTTGAAAAACCAACTTTAAAGTCGGTTTTTCAAACACCGACTTCTGTAGAAATGGAATAAAAATAAAAAAAACAATATTTATTTAAAATTTTTTTTTGAATCAATAATAAGGGAAATAACTCAACAATCATGTGTGCAAATTTTCAAATCACGCCATGGTGTGGTCTTAACTTTTTAAGTCACACCATGACATGACTAACTCAAAACTCCCATACTCATCACAATCACTCACGCTAAAGCATAAGTTCCTCTCATGCCGGAAAGCAGGTGTCTAAAAAACTTTTTCTATATTTTAGAATTATTGACCTTGAGCCACGACCCAAATTCTTTATTTTCAAACATTAACCATCTCCAATACCATTAGGCACAAAACCTTAACCTTCAAATTGCAACACTCCAGATGTGTAGTCAAGTCCCTGCAAACAAAAATCGAACTGATAAATTGTTTCATTTCCTAATCTTAACAAGTGTTAGTATTTAATTTAATGATGTTAAAAGCATAGAGATCTCAGAAAATAATTGCATGAACGCAAACTTCAGTTCGGTGCTGCGTCCCGTTGTAAGGGCTGTGTGACTTATCATCAGCATAGACCCACAGTTTACGAACTGCCACATGTATATAAGTTGTAGGTTGGAATATTGAAATGTTCTATCATTTGGTGTTGGACATATGTTGCTACACCTCCATATGAAGAGGCACATAGAATGATGGTGACGTGGTTGGAGAAATTATCGAAAATTTTAGAGAATTATGTATTCAACAAATCAATCATGTAATGTTTTTTGTCTCTTTATTATGTAAGTAAATTGTTCTTTCTAAATTATAATCTCTCCCGCTTAATTGTTAATTCTATGTGGGTGTATCGTGTTGGATCAGGTTACTCCAAATTCAAGACTCAACTTGTGCCCACTTTAGGGGCATTTTAGACATTTCCTAAATCTATTTAAATAGCCTCATTTCAGCTGGATTTGTGCGAGAGAGGAATGGCAAAACCTAGGATAAAGAGAGAAAAATTCCTTGCACTAGGAGAGTTGCAGCCAGTCAAAACAAATGGTTTCGAACGGAAATTATACCGTTGGATCAGGTTGATTTTTGATACGACGTTTAAGACTCATTTTTCTTCAATTTGAACGGTTAGATTGTTAATATTAGATCTAAAACTTGAGATATTGAACCCGAACTGTGACTTTGTTTTGAAGTGAAAATTTCTGGTTTATTATTTTTCTTTGAGTGACGAAATTGTGGTAAATTTATGATGACCAAGAGTGATTTTGAAAATGTTGTTTAGCTCTTCAAATTGGTTAGGAAGGGTTGCTGAACCCATTATTATTATAGTGGAGTTTTTTTACTGGATTAGGTCCTGTGGTTTTTCCCAATTAGTTTTTCCACGTTAAAAAATTTTGCTGTGCCTTGTGTTTGCTTTTATTAGTTTTATTATTATTGATTGTGATATTACTTGGTTGTTTTCTTCTTCTTCTTTTTTTTTTTTGGTTTTATCACAGGAAGTATCCCCATATTCACTGTTCCTCACATGTTATATAGTCACTCACCAAACTCTCTCGTGGCACGGACCCGAAGGCCTGTTAACATTCAGGCTAAGAATTATTGAGCACACCCACGAGTGGTCCAGGCATGGTATTAATCTTCCTGGTTATGATAGACCACCCCTAGTCCTCACAATATTGTAGTTGCGGAGTTTTGACCACAATATTTATGGTGCAAGGGTTGTCGACTGTTGCTGTGTCTTAGGCCCCTCTGTATGAACCGTTTAGTCTAGCCCCGAGGGGTATTACTTGGTTGTTTTCATGGTGCCTATTTTATCAGTAGCAGAGAAAGATGAATTTGGTCTTAGTTTGTGGTTGATTGCACAGTATATTGCCTACACTATGCTCTTTTTCCCAACATATCGAACATATAAGATATTAATTTTTCCGTAAAAAAAAAATTACTTTTATGTTTGTTTTGGTGTTCACATCATTGTATAAATTTCTTAATGGATTGACAATATTTAAGTTATGTAGCATGCTTAGCCTCGGGGTTGAAGATAAAATCTGAACTCTTTTTCGCAACATATCGGATGCATAGGATATTAATTTTTAATAAAAAAAATTCACTTTTATGTTTGTTTTAGTGTTCACATCATTGTATAAATTTCTTAATGGATTGACAATATTTAAGTTATGTAGCATGCATTGCCTCGGGGTTGAAGGTAAAATCTAGGAATCAACGCTTGTTTAAGAAAGATTGTGGCCTAAACTATCTCCAAATATTTATGGTTTTGGATTTCTAATTTTGGAAACTAACATGTGTACATTCTATGCAAACCTGGTTAAAAGAAGACATTACTACACCATTTGGATTCATTTTGTTGAGATTGATGATTAATTTCACTGTCAAACGCAACCATATCTGTCCTAAAACTAGATTAGAAGTACTGAAAATTATAATTTCTTCTTATGCTGAAAGTTGCTTTCGATTCAAACTCTAAAAATAAGTTTTCCTCCAATGTTCGCTATTTTGATGTTTCGTCCATTTATTAATTTGCAAGTCTTAAAAAAATTAACATGGATTTGCTTTAAGAAAGAAAAAGAAGTTCTTCTGGTTCAGTTTTTTTCTTTCTTTTTTCTTTTTCTTTCATTCTTCATTTAGAGATTCCAAATATAAATTAATTTGTTCATTAAATGTCCATATCTTAGATGCATGATAGTACAAATTTCAAAATTCATGAGAGGATGCCATTAGTATATCAATATCCTTAAAGCTCAACAGCAAATCATAAAGTTTAAATTAAAAATAGCCTGGACACACCATTGTTTTTTTTTTTTTGAAGGCACAATTGCTATTTTGATAATTATTCGAGTTTTAATCTTAATTTTTTCCAAATTTTGTTGATTTTTTTTTAAAAATTGTTTGTCTTCTGTAATATTTTCCGTGTTAGCTCATAACTCATAAAATTTAACAAAGAAGAAATTTAGATAAGGTCAATACATTTCATCACATACAAAGTTTGAATATTTAGATTTAGTTTTTATAATAATTTCTTGTAGATTTTAATGTCCCTCCAACGCGATTCCATGTAATAACTGATATCTCTTAATGCAGCATAAACTCCACACTTGAAGTAAAATTGTGCACGACCACGATCTTGTGTCTGGAACTTCTGTTCATCATCAATGTAAACTGTCACCGTACCTCCATCAACATCATGGATAAGATTGAGCTTGAACCATCTATCGTACATCCCAGTTGCAATCACTTCACCACTATAATACCTCATGTCGCCATTGTAGATTCTTAGTATTATCGTAGAGGAATCATGGGCTGCACCTTGTATTTGTGCGACAGTAGCGCCATTGGTTCCATTAGGCACAAAACCATACCCTTCAAATTGAAGGATTATCAAGGCTGGAATGAAGAGATGATACAGAGCTTATTTGAAGAACAAGAAGCAGCAGCAATCATGAGGATACCAATTGGACCAGCAGGAAGTCAAGACCGGTTAACATGGCAATACAATCCAAAAGGGTTTTTGCACAGTGCAATCAGCATATAAGCAAAGCAAGGAAGCTCAGTTTAAACACCAGCAGCAAGCAGAATCAAGCAATAGTCTAAGCTCAAGAACAAAATGTGGGATTTTAGCTGGAAGCTAGACATAAAAACAAAGCTGAAACACTTTATATGGAGATGCAAACATGATATTCTACCAACCAAGCAGGCATTACAAAGGAGGAAGATGATGATAGATCCGATATGTCAATCTTGTGGAGAGGAAGAGGAGAGTCTAGTTCATGTTCTTTTCAATTGTCCAAGAGCAAAACGAGTTTGGCAGTTAGCTCCGGTACAATGGCATAATCCAGAACAAGAAGTGAGGAGTTTCGACGAATGGTGGCATCATATAAGCAGCAGCAATAACAGTCATATGGGGCAAGAAAGAAGCCAATTATTTGTCTATATACTGTGGTTGCTGTGGAAAGCAAGGAATATGTGGATATTTACGGGAGAATGGATGGCAGAGAAGACAATAGTTGACATTACCTTGGAAGAATGGATGGAATTCATCAATACAAACACTAAGGAAAATATCATGAATCATAGTAACTAGGGCTGCTCATATGAGTTTTGGCTAGTGGTTACTCTAGGAAGGAGGAAGATAACTATCAAGGGTTTGAGTGGTGCTAATAACCTTCCACAAGCCAGGAGGGTTAACACGACCACTTATGACCCGGAAATGGTTTTATTTTGGGGTAGAAAAGTAGGTACAAGGATGGTAAAGGAGTTAATCTTAGCCTTGACCAAGGAATAGAGTCAAGGAGGGTTCATTTTAAGAACCATTGATGTAATACTTTACTTTGTTTTCCACAAAGTCAATACAAAGGAATATTTTCAGGAAAAAAACAAAACTGCCATACTCCGGATGTATAGTCAAGTCCCTGCACACAAATTTCCTCTAATCAATGATTTTCTTGATTGGATAAGACCAAAAAATATGTTTTTCAGTATGCAATGAAAATAGAAAGAAAAATTTAGCGAGAAAATAGTTACATGGATGCGAACTTCAGTTCTTGGTTGTGTCCCGCTATCAGGACTGTGTGACTTGTCATCCGCATAAACCCATAATTTGCGAATCCCATTTCCAAAGCTGTATCGTTCGTCCAGTGGCACATTGTATGGCCTCTGGATTTCGAAATTAGCTTCTGTTAATGGCACATTTCTGAAGCCATCCGTGTGATCAGCTCCACTAAGCAGAAAAGAGTTGATGATTAGCAACCCCAAGATGTAAACCACAATATTTCTGAAAGAAATATTCATGTTTTCAACCATTTCCCCTTTAGATATATTTCTCTGAGAATGGTTGTATGAAGCTAGGGAATTGCTATGTATATATAGGTAGTAGGTTGGAACCTTAACACTAAAGTGTACTTCTATCATTTGGACAAATGGATATATGCAGCCAACCCTCCACGAAGAAGCACATATTGTGATGGTGACATGGTTGGAGAAAATTACTGTACATTTTATTAGAAATAACATGGTGGTAAGAGGAAAAGATTCCTTTTCCATTTTGTGTTTGGCAAATAGCCTTCACAAAAATTTATAGATTTTTTACATTTTTTTTGGCAGCATGGGTGGTTCAATAGAAACATGTAGGACATGTACATTGAAATCATGGTCATAGTTGATTGCGTCCAATTAATTATGCAACAACAACAAAAAATCATTCTAACGTACAGAGTTTCTTTGAATTCAACCCCCAGCAATTTTATATTTTTCACACAAAATTATCAAAAATCATTCAATTTTATCTTTGAAGCCAACCCCTAGCATTAATTTGTTGTCGCTTTCAAACAAACGTCTATTCTAACCCAATGATTCCATTTTGCATGCTTTCATTGCATATTGTCACATATTCAATCTTAATTACGTTTGTAGATATCGTCCCATGCATGCAGTAGCATTAACTTGACTTGTATATTAATGTGTTGCGTAAAATATCGTTCTATATCTATCACAAAGCTGAACCTAAATTTAATTATATATATGATTCTTGCGAAATGCCGACAAATACAAATTACTGGTTCGAACAAAAATTTCAAACTACAACTCTTTTACGTGCTTAAATACATTGGTAGGCTGGTAGCTGGTTGTTTATTATTATTATTTTCGCCACTGCTTGGATGAGATTATGTATCAAGCTAATCTAGAACGCTAATTTAATTTGGACTTCAAATTACTACTTTTTCTATTTCAAATTTGATACCTTTTTTAAAATTATATGATACAACACAGTTAATACACAATTAAATGTATACTTTTATATTTGTATTCTTATTTTTTTAATTTGGGTTATTATTATTATTATTAATGACAAAACAAAAATTTCACTTGAAAAGTAGATTGTTTTTTTGTAATAGACGGAGTAATAGTTTTAGGGGGGAAAAAGAGGTTCTATTTTGATCAAAGATGGGTCAAAAAGGATGAAGCTAGGGAGATCATTAAGGAAGCTTGGGGTAGGACTCAAATGGGCACCCCTTTGTATCAAATTTGCTCACGGATTAAACAATGTTGGATGGCTCTTCTACAATGGAGTTAAAGGACAGAATTTAATTCGGCCAAGCAAATTCTGAAGATCAAAAGAAGAATGGAATTAATGCAAAATTAAGGAGGGGGGAGAAATTGGTAAGAGTAGAGACTATTGAAAAGTGAATTGAATCGAGCTTATCAGGAGGAGGAACAATATTGAGGACAGAAATCAAGAATCCAATGACTTCGAGAATGGGATAACAATACTAAGTTTTTCCATGCAAGCACAGTAAGCCGAAGGAGACAGAATGCAATAGAGAAATTGATGAAAAGAGACGGTAGGAGATGTGAAAATCAGGAGAAAGTTAAGGAAGAAATTCTAGGGTTTTACAAAGAACTATTTACCACGGCAAACCCACCTACTTTGCAGAAAGGTCTTCAGGGTATCCCGTTGTCCATTACCCAATCCATGAATCAAAGACTGATAAGGCTAGTGGAAGATGAGGAAATTAAGCATGCTCTATTTCAAATGTATACCAATAAAGCTCCTAGTCCTAATGGTATGACTCATCTTTTCTTTCAATCTTATTGAGATATTGTTAAAAATGATATTTGCAATGCTGTTAAAGATTTTTTCTCTTATAAGAAAATGCTCAAGCAAATGAATCATACTTTGATAACCCTCATTCCTAAGGTTAAGATACCAAATTCCATTAAAGATTTTAGGTCTATAAGTTTGTGTAACATTGTCTATAAAATAATAGCTAAAGTGTTGGCCGATAGATTAAAACCTTGTCTCTCATCATGTATCATGTATCAGTCAAAACCAACCAGCTTTTATTCCAGGAAGACAAATATTAGATAATGTGGTTGTTGCTCAAGAATGTATTCACACCCTATATTCAAAGACAAAAAGGAATAAAGGGTATATGGCACTCAAATTTGATATGGCAAAGGCTTATGATAGGGTAGAATGGGAGTTCTTGTGCTCAGTATTTAGGAGGATGGGTTTCTCTTATATTTTTATTGAATGGATTAGACAAAGGTATTATTTCTTCCACCTTTTCATTTAATATTAATGAGGAACAATGTGGATTCATAGAACCTACTCGGGGTATTAGGCAGGGGAACCCCATCTCGCCTTATTTGTTTTTAATTATTTCGGAAGTTTTTTCGAATATGATTAAACAAGCTAGTTTGCGAGATGTATATCGGGGATTGAGAGTGTATAGGAATGGACCACTAATCACTCATTTGTTATTTGCGGATGACTCTATCTTGTTCTGTGAAGTAGATGTAGCGCAAGCTAGAATGATTAAGGTGCTACTAGATGAGTATTGCAGAATGTAGGGACAAATGGTCAACTTAGAAAAGTCCTCAATCTTTTTCAGTCGCAATGTGCCCAAAGAGAACAAAGATGCTGTTTGCCATATCCTAGATGGGGTCAAGGAAAAGAGGAATGCTAAATATTTAGGTCTGCCTATGCGTATAGGAAGATCTAAAAGGGAGGTTTTTGGCTATGTGGTGGAGACCGTGCAGAGGTGAACCAAAAGGTGGAAGAATCATTTTCTCAGTTGGGAGGGCAAAGAAATATTAATTAAAGCTGTGATAGACGCTCTTCCCACATATGTCATGCGTTGCTTCAAACTCCCAAGCAACATCTGCCAAGATCTGATCAGAAATATATCAGTTTTTTGGTGGGGGGATAATTCGGGAGGGAAGTCAAAAATTCATTGGAAAACGTGGAAGGATTTAACTATACCCAAGGAGGATGGAGGGCTTGGCTTTAAGAATATACAATTTTTTAATAACGCTTTGATTGCAAAATAGTTGTGGAAACTGGTTACACAACCCAATATGCTAGTTAGTAAGGTGATGAAAACTGAGTATTTTTTGAATGAGGGGTTATTGAAAGCTCCTCAAAAAGGCAACTCATCTTGGTTGTGGAAGAGTTGGCTCAATGCTCGGTATGTCCTATGCCACGGGGCAAGATTTCAAGTGGGAGATGGCAAGTCTATAAGAATTTGGGATCATCCCTGGATTCCGGGGATCAAAGGAAGGGAAATTGTACAAGAACTATCTTCCCTGAATCAAATTATGTGGGTGAGTCAACTCATGAATCATGAGAGGACGGCATGAAGTAGGCAACTAATTGGGAAGATTTTTAACAACTGTGAAGCTGAGGTAATATATTCTATCCCAATAGACTAGCGAGGGGGCAGCGACAAGCTTACTTGGCATCTCAATTAGGACGGAAGGTATACGGTCCAATCAGCCTAGCAGGAGATATTAAGGGATCATATGAGAAACCAAAACAAAGCAGAAAGTAGTAATTCAAGGGTCATACTTAGTTGTCTTTGGAGGAGATTATGGAGGCTAGGAATCAAAGGGAAACTCAAGCATTTTATTTGGAGGTGTTGGAATGGCATTTTACCCACTAAGAACCAACTTATCAAGAGAGGCATTGAAGAAGATCAGTTGTACAAAATGTGTGGGGAGCATTATGAAACTCTGGCGCATGTGTTACTTTATTGTAGACGTGCAAAGAATGTTTGAAAAATTGCATCAGTACAGTAGAAAGATGTTAATTAGCAAGAACAGTCATTTCAGGATTGGTGAATACAGATTAGTATGGGGATAAAGGGAGGCAATTGGCAGGATAAAGTGCAACTTGTAGTTTATATTCTATGGATGTTATGGAAATCTAGAAATCTCTAGATTTTCCAAAACGAATGGAGAGAGGAGAAAGTAGATGTGGATTTGGCATTTACTGAGTGGAGGGAATTTCAAAAGGCTAAGGATTGTGGATAGCCAATTCGATGAAAGAAAGGTGCAAGGGAGTACTATATATAGTTGATAGAGTTACTATTCTACGAATATAATTGTTACATTATCCACTATAGGTATTATTTTTAGATAATATATTTTGAGTAAGCTGCTCGAAGTAGTTTATTTTTAATCTGAAACTCGCACAGAGTACTTAGTCAATCATTACCATTTGGTATTATTGTTTTGTTTGATTTTTTGGATATATCAATACAACTATTATTTTTTAGTAAAAAAAAAAAATTGAACTGATATCTTCTTGGTCTATTTGACTTAGCCAAGAAGGAGAGACCATCTCTCATTTTTTAGAAGACATTTCTTCTAACTCATAGCTAGCTAAAAAGTTGTCCTTAGCTATGGTCATTGATTTCAGAGTTGGTCATTTTCTGGAATTTAAACAATTAACCAAAGCTTTAGCATCTAGTTGTATTTCCAATCTATTCCATCCTTGAATTTGGGCTAGTAATAGTTTAGTCTTTATAGCCATGTTATAAGACTCGAACTGGCCCGACCGGTTCAACCGGTGACCTGGTCTCTAGACCGGTTCGAGTCACTCATTAACCCAGTTGGGGATTTATTTATTTATTTTTTTTGCTTCTCTTCTCTTCTTTTATCTTGTTTCTTCTTTGAAAATATACAATTGATAACTTGAATAAGCATTTTATACATGAACTTTTTGAAATGTCGAAATTATGATCCTATCAAAATTAAGGCCAGTAGGATATGTGTTGTTCATTGTTTTTCTTATTATTTTACTTAGGATATGTTTGGAGTGTGATATATTTCAGAAAAGTTATATTGGAATGTGTAAAAATTTTGGTAGGTATTTTTTTTATAGAAAAAGTATTTTAGAGAGAAAAATGAGAGAGATGATTTTTTAAAATTATGTGAGAGAAATTTGAATGGGAAAATTTAAATTTTGAAATAAAAATATATTTAGAGTGTGATGTTTTTATTTGAGAAAATTGCCTACTTTTTTTTTATGTGCAAATAGAAATGCCTTGTCCAAACATACCCTTAGATGGCATTTATATATCAATTTTTATGAGTGTGGATTTTAGATTTTAGATTTTATTATGCTATTATGACAATATCAATTGTTTGGTTGCTTATAAGTTAATATTTTATATTTTCTCTATATTTTGATATTATTTTTATTTTTTATTAATTTTATAATTGACCTACTGGTTGAACCATTGACCCACTGACCCGAAGCCTCGATCGGTTCAATGACCGGTTCGAGTCTGATAACTATGCTTTATAGTTTCCAAGCCGGCAACCACTGGAGTAAAAGACCCTTCCCTAGCTACCTTCCACAATTGTTTTATAATTCCCTTATTTGGGAGGATAAATGGCTACCACTTGAGCATTTACCAAAACCTGGAGCAAGGAAGGAAAATAGTGACAAGGAGATGAAAGTCTATGAATTAAGGAGCTTCTCTCCAGGCTATTTAATACAAAAGAAATAGACCTTATTAAAACAATTCCAATGAGCATAGTAGGGGTACTAGACAGGATGATTTGGAAGTTCTCAAGAGATGGACAGTACAGTGTGAAGTTTGGATATCAAAAGCAGATTCAAGAGAGGCAGAATAAGGAGGACAAAGCAGAATCAATCAAGAGTGAAAAAGAAGAGCAAAGATTATGGAGGAAAATATGGGGACTCAAGGTAAAAACAATATCCAGCACTTTTTATGAAGAGGGTGTAACAACAGCCTGCCAGTGGAAGAGAATGTCAAGAAGTGAGGACTGCAGAAAGACTCAACATGCAAACAAGGTGGACTGGAAACGGAAACTGTGGAACATGTAATGTTTAAGTGTATCAAAGCTCAACTAGCATGTCCAGCTAGACGGGATGGAATGCAAGGGTGTCAAAAGAACTTCAAGGAATGGTGGATGCAAATTAGCAAAGTTGGAGACAAGAACCATTTCCAACAAAGGATTTACCAAAGCTGGAGAGTAAAAAACCCTTCACTATTGTCACAATTTTACCATCACCCCACTTTCCTCTGCATCCCTCTTGGATTAGAAGTCTTGCTTCTACCCAGCTCTTCCAAATCTCTGAATCATTTGCTTTAGTCTTGACCTTAAAGATGGAGGTCTTTGGGTAGTATCTTGCCTTCATCACCTTACTTAATCAAGAGATTCGGCCTTGTTATAAGTCTCCAGATTTGCTTTGCCAACAAAGCCCTGTTGAAAGCTTGCAGGTCTTTCATGCCTAGCCCTCCTCTTTCTTTTGCTTTAGTCATCTTCTTCCTTGCTACCCAATGTACCTTCCTTTCTTTGTCCTTTCTTCCCACCAGTAATTAGCCGGAACAGTAGTGATCTCTTTGCATACAGTTACTAGGAGCCGAAAACAAGACATGCAGTATATTGGGAGTGCTAGTGCCAGAGCCTTAATTATCACCTCTTTGCCTGCTTTGCTGAGGAGGCTATTCTTCTAGTTGTTGATCCTTTTCTCCAGTTTTTCCTTAATGAAGCTAAATACCTGCCTCTTTGCTCTTCCTATCACCATTGGCAGGCCCAAATATATGCCTCTACCTTGTTTAGAAACTCCTCAAGCTCCCAACAGATTTCCACCCTTCTGTGCTGGTCTGTGTTTCTGCGAAAAAAAGGCAGATTTCACCAAATTGATCCTTTGCCCATAACATTGTTCATATGAGCTTAGGATCCTCTTGATGCCTTGAATCTGCTCAACTTTAGCTTTAGAAAACAAAATGGAATCATCTGCAAACAACAATTGATGCATTGATCCTTTGCCTTCTTAACTTGCTTTGTTTTACTGCTGGCCTTATAAAACTAGTAAGGCCTTTTGCAACTATTAAGACAAGATATGGGGACAAGGGATCTCCTTGTCTAATACCTTTGGAAGGCTTAACATAACCATATGGAGTTCCATTTGATTAAAAAAGAGAATGAAAGTGGATAATCTCAACAAGGCGGATAACTTGACTTCGTAGAATATGCCGCAATCGGCAATTTTCATTCCTTCACTTGATATTATATACAATATTATAATACCTTAGAGTCTTTCGCCTTGGATTCATTCTAATCCAATATTACCCTTTGAAATTATATACTCTTTCGGTTTCAAAAAAAAAGAAAAGAAAAGAAATCTATAAAAAAAAAAATTCAGTTTTAAATCAGAATTTTAAAATATATTTACTAATAATAATTATATACACTCACAATTAAAAACTAAAAATAAAAATATAAAATTATATATTAATTAGTACATTAAATATATTATATTTAATAATTAATAAAAATTTAGACCTAAATTAAGTAAATTTTTTTTTTTTAAAAACGAAGAGAGTACAATATTATATATGATATTACCCCTGATCACCTTATCAATGATGGATAAACTGTTAAGCCGATCGACGCTTGAGGCTGGCTACCTCTTTGGGTCCCGCGCACAAGAAGAGGTAGTAGGACCCAGAGAGACTATCCAGAGAGAGGACTCTTTTGGCATTTAAGGAGGCCGACCGAGTTTCTTTTCTTTTTTTCTTTCCTTGATAATTTGAAGGTAACATAAAGAGTTCGGACAGTCATTCTAAATATTGTATACAATATTACCGTTAATAGCTAAATATTACGTACAATATTATTATTAGTACCTAAAGAAGCTAAGCTAATTAGGGAGAGTTCCTTTGCTTCCCTCTTGATTCCTCTAGAAAAAGGCCTTAAAAAAAGTCTTTTTTGATAAGAGTTGAATAAGGGGTTCATTTCATGTGAAATTTAATAAACTGGAACATTTTAGTAGTTAAAAAAAGGTACATCAATAAAAATCCCGTTAGTAGCACTGAGTGAGAGCAAATTGGGGGTTTGAAGAGAGACTAACACAAAGTTTCATTTCTCAACTAAGTGTTTACTTTTTTTCGGCTAGGATTTATTCGATTTGATGTGGATTTGTTACGTAGAATGTTTACTCTAAATATCAATTAATTATTTGGAGATTTGTTGTCTTATATATTGGCAAAAAAAGAATATTTGGTGAGATACTATTGGCCAATTATGTTTCGAGATGTTCGGAAATGTGTATGACTTCATTCAAAAGTGTAGAAATACTTACACGATTTTGTTAAAAAATGCAGAATTACTTGAGTAAGCATGACTTCTACTCAAGCATGCATTAATGTTAAATATTAACTAACATGAAATCTATAATTAAGCAAAGTCGCTCTAATTTTTTATCATATCACTGTAATTTTTCATTTGGATATCTTTCCTCTATTTATGTTCTTCACAGAAGTATAACCACATGAAAGCAGACAAATTGAGACTGATATTGGTAGGAGAATATATACCAAAACTCCTGAAATGCCTTTTTCAGTTTGGTATTTTGGCCCAACCGTAGGTTAACCAAGCTGCAATTAATGTGTAAAACTTTGTCCAATTTTAGAAAACCCGCTCAATATTCACCCGGCTCAGTGGCCCAACGCTATGAGAAAATTGATGGAATATTGTTTTTTTTTAAAAAAAATTAAATTATTATTATTTTATGAGAAGTTCTTTTTTCCATAAAAATAATTATTAAAAAATTGATTTTGAAATTAAGTTTTCAAAAATCAGTTTTAAAGTCAATTTTCTGAAAATCAGCGGGGAGGGAGTGAAGAACAGGCACTTTTTTTTTTTTTTGACAAGCCAAGGAGGCAAGGTTTATTATTAGAGATATAGTGTAAAAGGTTACAAAGTAGGAATCAGTAGCAAATGGAAGGACAAGAACATTCCTACGCGGCATACAAACTAAAACGAGAGTAGAGATTAGCAGATACAGGACTCATTGCTCGATAATTGCCAACAAGTTTTGCACTCTGGATACTCCTGACTTTGCCAACCTGTCGGCCACACTATTCATGTCTCTTGGAATGTGATGGCCCTCCCAGTGCTTGATTTTCTCCTTCAGGCACTTGCAGCTCCACTTGTCGCTCCACTTGTCATTTTGTAAGGGGATGGTTAAGCAATGCTTTGCATGTGCATGTGCATGTGCTTCAATGCTAAAGTGCAAGAAGTACCTCAGCCAAACCCTTTGACATAGGTTTCCCTTCTTCCTTTAACTTCTCAATTTTTAGCTAAGCTTCTTTGGCCAATGCATTCACAACATCTGCTATTGTGCAATTGCAGTGCTATGGTACCTTTTGCTTTTGACTGGTCAAGAGGTTCTACATAAGCAATATACTCAAAGATAAGTAAAGGTGCCCCAGACAACCCACAAGAAAATCGAAAGAAGCCAAACTACAGAAGTGATGGTTTTATGTATTAATTTGAAATTAAAAATGGCAATTGTGATGATTATCATTCAGATTTCGAGACAAGCATTTCATGGACGCTGTTGCTGGGGTCGGGGAGGGTGGGTGGGAGTGGAGGGGGTGGGTGGGTGGGGGAAATAAAAATGGTTGACAGAATTCAGGAGACATGTTTTTTAAGAAAAGAAAATTTAGCGTAGTCTTGCTCTCCTATCTTTTAAAGGTACATTCATTCCTGTATTATCTACTCTTATTTTCTAATAAAATAATTTACCTTGTTGGCTTGTCAAAAAAAAAAGAAAAGAAAAGAAAATTTATTTGAAGTCGACAATCTAATTCACGACTTGGAGCTAATTTTTACAAAGTCAACTTTAAAGTTAATATTCAAATGTCGATTTTAATAGTATTGAAACTTATTTAAAAATTATAATATTTATTTAATTTATATTAAAATTATAAATATTTATGGAAAAAATTCTAATGTTTTGATAGTACATCTCAGTGTCATAGAATTGTTGGGCATTTGTCCAATCTCCTCTTTTTTTTTTTTTTTTTAAAACTTATATATACACATTTAAGGACAAAAAAAGTGTAGAAAACATTGCCCCCTTTAGGACAAATTTATTTGTTTATTTTTTGAAATAACATTATTTAAATTTTAAGATAAATATATAATATTTTTAGTGACTTTAATAATGAAAAATTATAGTAATTGATGTAATATGTATAAAAAGATAAAATCATTTATCATATTTCTTAAAACGTGCAAAATAGTAAGAGATGATTTTAGTACATCAATTACTATAATTTTTCATTATAAAAAGTTATTATGAGTATTATTACTCTTTTAAAATACACCTCCCACTTCCTAAAGTTTTTTTGGGGGTTAAACTGAAAATAAGAAACCTTGAACCTATAAATAAGAAATGTATTAAAGTACCGTATAACTAATTAATTCCTCCTTCTATTCTAAAAGAAAATCAAATTAAAAAAATTCTTTTCCTAAAAAATGTCTATTTTTATGTAAAATTTTTATATTATTCTTATGAATAATGATAATGCATAATATAAATTAAAAAATAAAAATAAAAATGTAAAAAAAATATATTTAAAGTATTTTAAATATATTATGCTTTATAATTAAAAAAAATTATATTACATTAAAAATAAACGTTTTTTTTTAAAGAAGGTGGGTGTAACATATTTGTTGTGAGTAGCATATGAAAAGTGAGGGTTTGCGGGCTATTCCACAAGAGCAAGGTTTACTTAGTGCACATCCTTAATTTGCAGCTACGGATTCCCTTGTCACAAAAAAAAAAAAAGAAAAAGAAAAAAAAGCATATGAAAAGTCTTATCTTGTCCTGATCATTAATCAGATCAAATTTATCTCAATCACCAAAAACTCCTTTCTACAATGGCAAGTTGGCAACTTGTGGCTCTGTGAAGCTTCTGGAATGGCTGCCAGTCAACGTGAGCTCCTCCCACTCAATGGGAAAGGCATTCCATAGGAGCTAACGGAGGAAGAACTCTTCAACAAAAGTGAGCTGCTCCTCGCATCCAAACCTGTTCACAAGAAAATCCCAGTCTGATCTTCAACAAAAGTGAAATCCTCCTCGCATTCAACCCTCTTCACAAGAAAATTCCAGTCCTCATCCATGGAGATAAGCCCATTTCTAGTGAATTTTCGTAATTAAAAGTCATAGTAACAGATATAATATGCATGAAAAAAAATTATTTATCACATTTTTAAAAATTACAAAAGAATAAGAAATCATTTTGGCACATTAGTTATTATAATTTTTCATTATAAAAAATTACTATAAGTATCATTATTTTTTTAAAATATGCCTCCCACTTCCTAAATTTTTTTGAGTGGTAAACTGAAAATAAGAAACCGTGAATACTACAAATAAGAAATGTACTAGACTGCAGATAAAGCGAGTTGGTGTTCTAAGATGATGTGGGGAGAAATCCTCCGGCAACGCAGGTTCAAGCCTCGCGTGGGACAGATTTTTCGCTGAAATATTGTGGGAGTTTGTCTTGGGGTGTTGGTCTGTTGGCTCTCTCCCTTAGGCTTCTGTCAATTCGTGCACATCCCTCGATTTACAACCCGCTGCTAAGCGCCTCAGACAGTGTGGAGTTTCACTGTAAGGAGGACTTTCTCCAAATCAAAGAAATGTACTAGAGTAACATTTAACTAATTAATTACTCTTTTTGTTCTAAAAAAAATCTAATTTAAAAGAGAATTTTGTCCTAAAAAAGTTTCGATTTTTATCTAACATATTTATATTATCCTTAATAATAATAATAATGAATAATATAAATTAAAAAATAAGAATAAAAATATAAAAAATATATTTAATTGTGTATTAAATATATTATGTTTTATAATTTTAAAAATATATATCAAATTAAAAATAAACTTTAGAGAAAAAAGAAAAGAAAAAAGGAAGGTAAGGCGTAACATATTTGTCTTGAGTAAAACAAGCATATGAAAAGTCTTATCTAGTTTTAGTTTCCTCCTATAAATAAGTCTTATCAGCCCTGATCATTAATCAGATCAAATTTCTCTCAATCACCAAAAACTCCTTTCAACAATGGCAACTTGTGGTTCTGTGAAGCTTCTGGGATGTGCTGAGAGTCCTTTTGGAAACCGGGTTGAATTCGCACTCAACTTGAAAGGCATCCCATACGAGCTAATGGAGGAAGATCTCTTCAACAAATTAAAGTGAGCTCCTCCTTGCATCCAACCCCGTTCACAAGAAAGTCCCAGTTCTCGTCCATGGCGATAAGCCCATTTCTGAGTCCCTCGCGATTGTTGAATACATCGATGAATTCTGGAGTGATCGACCTTCCAACATCCTGCCTTCCGATCCATTTGATCGCGCCACAGCCCGCTTTTGGGCCTCCTATGTTGATAATCGGGTAAGACTGATAGTTTCAGCTGAGCTTTTTGACTGTGTGGTTTTGGTAACAGGCCGTTATTCGGCATCTTATTCGGGAATATTTAACGAAATGCTCCTAAAGACAACCTTTTTATTGTGTCGGTGAATTTAAATGGTAAAATATCGTATAATAGTATATATCATTCTTTGTTTTTTTTTGGTTGAGTTAATGAAAGAGAAACATTGCATTTTTTGGATGAAATTTAAACCATTCGACCTCTGGACTGGACATCTACCATTATCGATATATTATGTGCTCTCACCTGCATGCAATCTGTCATGGAGATTTTGCATGATTTGAATTCAATATTCTCTCGGTCATAAATAAAATAATGGTTCATTTTCAAAAAAAATTGGTCTTCAAAGGAATAGTTAACTTTTAGAGCAATTTTTTATATTATTTTGATTAATAATGATTATGTATAGTTAACTCTTAAAAAGTGAAAAGTAAAAATAAAAAATTATATATTTAATACTGCATTAAATATGTTGTACTTTTACTAAAAAAATAATACTCCAAATAAAATTGACTCTTTTCTTTGAAATGAAGTAGAAGAGGCAAAATTCCAAGTTTCAATGGGTACCAAATGAAATAGGAGATATTGGATTTCCACTACGTATTAAAAATACCTATGGGTCCTAATGGAAAATAAAAATGAACAATTATTAAATAATATTGAGTATTTAATGTGTACTAATAGATTTCGTTATTTTTTAATTTTCTAAAAATATTTTTATATTTATTATGATTGCTAGAATTTGGCTTGATTCCAACCAACCAAAAGTGGTCGACTGCTAATCGGGCAGTAGCCACTATCTTCTATTTCCCAATGGGAAATTCTAGTGGGATTCTAATAGGATTTGAAAATTCTAATCCTATTCAATTCAAACCTTAATAGAAAATAAATTATATAATTCTAATTATTTTCTACCAATTTAATTTTTACCCAATTCCCTATTCATTTCCTTCCAATGTCCATCCCTAGGATGGAGGGAGGATATCATTAGTAGTAGTTGTCCCATGTTCAAAAGACAATGTCCATTCTACTCCTCCTATATGCAAAAAAGTAAAAATAAATAAATAAATAACTTTTAAGTTGATATAACTTTTTTTAAAATTACAAAATACAACACACTTAATTTACTATTAAATGTATAATTTTTCATTTTTAACTTTATTTTTTTAATTTAGGTAATACATTGTCATGATTAGTAGGAATAATACAAGAATTTTTATAAAAAGTAAATTCTTTTTTGGTACAAAAAAATAATTAATTTGGGACCAAGGGAGTATATATTTTATAATAGAAAGATTAAATGTGTTAGTAGTAATTTTTTTTGAAAAAAAAAATGCTATGTTGCTTCCAAATTTGACTTAAACGTTTGTGTACATATATATATACAACAACAGTTAAACTTTTATTCCACTGTATGAAATTAATTATATGAATTACATTTTATTATAACTTTCTATTA
This sequence comes from Gynochthodes officinalis, assembly GCA_020080225.1. Classification (NCBI taxonomy): domain Eukaryota; kingdom Viridiplantae; phylum Streptophyta; class Magnoliopsida; order Gentianales; family Rubiaceae; genus Gynochthodes; species Gynochthodes officinalis. Next base: position 31,111,700 of record CM034620.1, on the reverse strand, counting down.
ACATGTATATATTTTTTTAAATTTAAATAATTCAACTCCATTTTAATAAAAAAAATTTCCAAGTTTTTTTTTAGGTTTTCACTTTTCTTTTTAGTTTGAGTCAATAATTCTCCAATTTTTATACATAGCACTGGTGCATAGAGTAATAAAATTGTCCAATTGAGTGCAGTGGTTTCCACCAATCCTAAAGCTCAGAGATCAAACACCAACTGAGGAAGAGGCAAAAATAGCACTAATGAACGAGATAAAAGAAGGGTTTGAGCAGTTGGAGGAAGCCCTTGTAAAGTGTAGCAAAGGAAAAGCTTTCTTTGGTGGAGATGATATAGGTTACCTTGACATTGCTTTAGGATCATTCTGGTCGTGGATGCTCGCAATAGAGATCTTGATGGAGGTGAAATTCTTTGATGAGAAACAAACACCAAACCTATGCAAATGGATTGGGAGATTTCTTTCACACGAAGCTGTTAAGGATGTGGTGGTAGAACCTCCCAAACTTGTAGAGTTTTATCATGCGATTATAGCCAGAGGCTGGAAGTTCTGAGTCTGGAAAGCCCTTAATCATCAGTTGCATAACATGTTAATCATTAGTTGCATAGATAAACTTGGAATGGACCTTTAGTGATGCGGAAGTCAAGAAAACAATCTGTTGTTTGTTTCTCATTGCGTTAATGTCTTAATATGTATAACTCAAATAAGAAGACAAGTACGTCGAATTTGAAAATGGATATATTTTGTCCTACAATGTTTATACCGAACAATATACTTGATCAAAATTGTAACCACGTCTTTTAAACTTTTTATAACTTCCATAATCATTTCAATCTCGTGTTTAGAGAGTCTTGTACTCGAAATGGCAAATATCGCCAATTAACTAAAGTTATTATTGATGATTCCTTGTTTTTACATCATCGAGATTTATTTAATGCTCACAACAAATAAGAATATGTATAGATTGAACTTTTAATATATATATATATATATATATATATATATATATATATGTATATATATATTTAAATATATATTTTATCTCACAATTACTATTTCAAAAATTATAAAAATACATTTTGAAACGCAATTCGCACACAGTATGAATGTAGTTTAAAATGCATTCAAATGTCACTTAATTATTCTATTAAACTAGCACAGTTTTTCAAGTCAACATTGTGCAAATTCAGATTAATAGCAATAAGAAAATAAAAGCGTGTTTTTTAAAAAAAAAAAGAAGAAAAAAACCATGGAGAACGATTAGGCCAAGAAGGAATCAAATGAACTCCAAACAAGGCATGTAAAAGAGGATCAATGGAACCAAATATATTTGTCTGCAAATGCAAGCAAAGCGAAGAGCAAACTCAAATTATAAAACAACTACCAAGTTGTAAAACTTCTTTCCTCACCAATACATAAAGATCTCCTCCTTGAATCTTGACATCATGGCAACAGGAGGTAATGTGAAGCTTCTAGGATTAGATGCAAGTCCCAACACAAACCGGGTTCAAATCGCCCTCAGTTTGAAAGGCCTCAACTATGAAGTAACCCAGGAAGATCTGTTCAACAAGAGTGAGCTCCTCCTTGCATCCAGTCCTGTTCACAAGAAAATCCCAGTTCTCATCCATGCAAAAATCGCTTGTGACTGTGGAATACATCGATGAGGTCTGGACTAATGAACCATGTATCCTATCTTCTGATCCCTTTGATCGCTCCTTAGCCTGCTTTTGGGCAGTTTACATTGATAATACGGTAAGACTCTATCATATATAAAGACTGGCAGCCGTTTCGTTAATTTTATTTGCAACATAGTAGTGCATATCGTATGATTATCCTTTTTTTTTCCATATGTGTTTTTTTCAAAATGTAAAAATTCAATGTCGTAGCGCAAAAGTCACATACTTTTGCAACTTCCAACTTCCAATCCCCCCTCTTTCCATACACAGTTAAGATTATACAAATATATTGAGATTTATAAATAAATGTTCACACTACAAGAAAAGGCTTACTTTCCGACGGAACCTTCCGACGGACATTAATCCGTCGGAAATTTCTAACGGACATCCGTCGGAAAAAGCGAATTGGAGTCCGGCAGCAAAATCTCCAACGGTCATCCGTCGGAAAAAATATTTCCGGCGGAAATCCACCGGAAATCCGTAGGAACAAATTGGCGCCACGCGGCGCCAATATATTCCGACGGATGATCCGTCGGAAAAGCTTTAAAAAAATTAATTTTTCAAACTTTTACTCCGTCGAAATATTTAACAAAATAATATAAAAAAGAAAATTATATTTCCGACTGATTTCCGTCGGAAATAGTTTTTAAAAAAATAAAAAATTTAAAAAGTTCTGACGGAAAATCTGTCGAAATTTAAAAAAATATTTTAAAAAATGTAATTCCGACGGGCCGACAATTTCCAACGGATGTCCGTCGGAAAATTTTGAATTCCTACGGTCCAACATTTTCCGACGGATTTCCGTCGGAAATTTCGGCAATATCAAGCCAAGCTTCGACAGCATTCTCTTCTTTGTAGCTTTTCTTTCTGCCACTCTTCTTTGTAGCTCTTCTTTGTACCACCGTTGATCAGCTTATCTCTTCCACCTAAGGAGTCCAACCTGCAAATCTAACAACATTTGAAAGGCCTCCTCTTAGGAGTTTTTCATCGATCAGCTTTGCTCTCCTATCTATGGAGTCCAACATCTAAATCTAACAAAATCACTGTAAGGCCTTATCTTCTTCTCCATTATTTTCTTCTTCTTCTCCATTCAACCAAAATAACTCGTTTATTTTCATTTTCATCCAAGGTTTTATTCTTCTAGATAAATAACTGTACGTAAAGAACACAAATCTGACATTTTAACAAGGTACGTAGTTAATTTTTTATTACTATGATATTTAATTTTATATGTGTAGATGGATTGTATTTGGTACCGTAGTTGTTTATATATCGTGATCATGCTATATTAATTTTATGTCGTGACATAAATTATGCTTTATATTAATGTTATATTTTTATTACTGTGATATTTATTTTTATATATGTGTAGATGGATTTCATTGAACACCGTAGTTGTTTATATATCGTGGTAATGTTGTTCTGCTGAATTGGGTCTGAGTTTTGGTTGGATTCTCTGCCTTCGGGGTTGTCTTTGGTTTGTTGAATTGGGAATATACACACAAGCTGTTTGATAAAATGTCTAAAGACCTTTCAGCCTTTGCAAAACTCTACCATATGTAGCACTCCCTCCTTCCACAAATCCCACCCACGCCGATCTCCTCCCCGGCAAACCCCCCACCTCAACAGCAACCCCCACTCCTTGCAAAACCAACACTCTGCTCCTAATGGCTACCACTTGACCATCTTCCTCTCTCTCGAGGGCGCCATTGTCAACCACTTCATCTGCCTCATCTTCATCAACATCTGCATCTTCATCATCTTCGTTCGATCAGGCTTCTTCATCCTATCTCTCTTGCCGGATTTCCTCACCCGGCTGCCCCTTATTCTTTCTCTCTTCTTCATTCCCAAAATTCAAACACTTATCCTTCTTTATTCTCAAAATCCACCCAAATCCATACCCTTCTTCATCAACCAAATCACCCTACTCCTCTCTTACAAACTTTAATATCTTAACAACAAGAACCTTGGTGAACTATGGTGAGGCAACAGTAACAACAAATACGCTACAAGATTTGACCTAATGGCAAGCGGATCAACGAGGTACCATCTAGATCAACAGGAATGGCAGTCAAAGCGCTCTTCTTTTTTCTCCATTTTCATTAGCAACCTGAGCTCGAGGGTTCCAAGGGCTACTTTGAGGGACATTTTCAATTCTTTTGGAGATGTTAGAGATGTTTACATCCAACGACGTCTCAAAGGGCAAAGGACATATGCATTCGTCCGCTTCAAATGGCTATGGAGATGAGAAGGGCAATAAAGTTTGGAAACCGCGACGGATTGATGGCATTACCATTTACGCCAAAGAAGCTTTGGATCTCAAAGACAGGTCGGATTCTCGAGCATGGAAACCCACCTCACAGGAAGCCTTCATTGATTCACAAAGAATCCCTGCGAGACGGGAGGTTGTATAGAGAAGTCATTCAATCAGATGGGGAAAGAAAAACTGCAGTATTGCGGCTGATCATTCCTCCGCGATACCGAACCATCAGAAGAGGCGGTACCTGACTCGCTTGAAGAGGGGCTACACGGTGGACAGTGGCAGATGCCTGATGAGCTTTGCAAGATAGTGTCCAACGGCCCTCTGGGCAACCCAACCAAAGAAGGAACGGATCTCACCTTCTTGGAGCAATTTGGAGAAGATGTCAATGGCAGGATGGTGCGAGTAGTGCCTGATGAATTTTTCTGGATAATGTCCAATGGTTCTTGTGAAAATCCAATCCAAAAAGGGAATGACCTCACCTTCTTGGAACAAGTGGGGGCAGAGGCGTCGGCGCAAAAAGGATACATGTCACCTACTTTGAAGATAGCAGAAGAGATTGTGCAGCAGCGTACCAGTGGTAGGGCTGCGTAAGAATGCGTGTTGCGTGGGTGGGTATTGGTCTTACATCTCCGAGCTTCTTTGGAAGCACGAGATTGTGGCTGCAGGGGTGCCATGCAAACATTTTGATGCTAACTGAGGAAGCAGCGCAGGAAAAGATACAGAAAGTGGAAATCCAGAAGGTCTCTTGCAACACGGGTCGGACACGGGTAGTGGTTCTAGCTTTGGGCCCAAAGAAGGACACTCAAATGATGGGTCACCAACAAGGCCTGGAGAAGTTGGACCACAAGTGAGCTCTCCAACCCAGCAAATATGCCTAAGTCCAAATCAGGGGCTGATGACTAACGGGCGAGAGGCACAAGGCAAAAACTCATGCCAAAGGCCCACCAAACTTTTGTCATTGGAAGATTTGGACGGTGACTCCATCCTCTCCAAGCTTGAGGTAGCCCACCCAAGCAGCGCTCCAAAGAAGCGACGGAATGCAATGGCGGTTGGCTTCAGTCGGTTGGAACACAGAGAAAACAGCGAACCCAAAGAAGTGGCGGATTTCATTCTTTCTAATGAAGATATTGCCCACCACAATAATATTCTAAGAGAGGCACTATCAACATGGGAAGTGAGCACTCAACTGGGGATAGTCTTTAAGCTCCACCAAGAAGAAATGGTTGATCATTTTGCCAAAATGGAAAAGGAGCATCGAGAGTCAAGAGCAGGTTAGTATTTCACCTCCTGCTTTCCTATTCTACGAGTTTTTATTGGTTAAATGAGGATTTTATCTTGGAATGTAAGGGGTTTGGGTGCTAGGGAGAAAAAAAGGGCTATCAGAAAAATGGTTTTAAGGAAAAAATTTGGGATGTGATTTTTCCAAGAAACAAAGTTGGAACATCTTGATGGGCGTGGAGTTGGCCAAATTTGGGGAGGCAATGAATATAAATTTGAGTGGGTTCCCTCTGCTGGCCGTTCGGGTGGTTTACTTGCTATTTGGAATGATGATTTTTTCCACTGTACCGAGGCCGTTTTAGAGCAGAAATATATCTTGTTAAGAGGTAAATTGAAGGGATCCAATTTTGAGTGTGCTTTCTGTACCGTCTATGCTCCAAATTGTGATAATCAAAGAAGAGTCCTGTGGAATGAGCTGTCCAACAGAGCGGCAAACTGGCAGATGCCGTGGTGCTTTGGGGGAGATTTTAATGTCACAAGATTGCCTGAAGAAAGAAGCGGGCACTCAGGTAATCAAACAGCCATGAATGAGTTCGATGATTTTATTGAGTATCTGCAGTTTGTAGACTTGCCTTTGTTAGATGGGCAGTTCACGTGGGGCAATAACCGACATCCTCCAGCTAGAAGTAGGCTGGATAGATTTCTCTTTTCAACCGAATTTCTTGATAGTTTTCCATCGTTGGTACAGAGAGCGCTACCGAGATCTCTGTCAGACCACCATCCCATTTTTTTGGCTACAGAGGAGGTAAATTGGGGCCCTAGACCTTTCAAGTTCTTCAACCACTGGCTGGACAAAGAAGGCTTCAACACTATGGTCCGTAATGAATGGAAGACCATTGCAGCTCACTCTAGAAATAATGCTGGTATATGGCTGAAGCTTAAGAGGCTTAAGCCTCTTATCAAACAGTGGAAACTTCAGAACGGTGAGGCTGATCCCAACTATGTTCAGGAATTGGAGGAGGAGATTGATAAGCTCGAGAAATTGGATGCAGCAAACGCGTTACCGGCTGATAAAATACTTGAACTTGCAACTAAGCGAGCCCAGCTATGGAATGTGTATAGGGCAGAGGAAAGAGCTTGGTTACAGAAGTCCAGAGCAAAATGGATTCAAGAAGGAGATCGAAATACCAAATACTTTCACCTGCTGGCTTCCTCAAGGAGAAGGGCGAACCTCATCAGTAACCTGGTATTTGAGGGTAGGAGAGTATCTCAACCAAAAGAGCTAAAGGATGCAATAGCCAAACATTATTCAGATCTCTACAATAAGGTGTCGGCAGTTGGTGTTCTGGAATTAGATTGTCAGTTTAAAAGCATCTCAGCTGAACAAAGGGACAATCTTGAAACTCCATTTTCAGAAACTGAAGTTTGGGAAGCAATCAAACAGTGTGATGGCAATAAGGCACCTGGGCCTGATGGATTTAATATGAACTTCTTCAAGCATCATTGGAGCTCAGTCAAATCCGATGTAATGACTTTCCTAGAAGGCTTCTTCGAGACCGAGACTTTTGACAAGGCAATCAACTCTTCCTTTATCACATTGGTTCCAAAGACGGAAAATCCTATTCACTTAAAAGACTATAGGCCTATAAGTCTTGTGGGGAGCATTTATAAAATTCTGGCTAAATTTCTTGCAGCTAGACTGAAAGGGGTGATGAATGAGGTGATCGGGAGCAACCAATTTATGCGTTCTAAAAATAGGCAATTGTCAGATTGTTTCTTAATTGCCAATGAAGCCGTTGATTATCTCAAGAAGCATAGCAGGAGTGGTCTAGTGTTGAAGGTAGACTTTGAAAAAGCGTTTGATAATGTTGACTGGGATTTTCTGGATTATGTCATGACAAAGATGAATTTCGGCAGAAAGTGGAGGAGTTGGATCCGCTTACGTGTTGCCATCAGATCACCGCTAATTTTGGTCAATGGCTCCCCCACCAAGCAGTTTGGCATCAAAAAAGGTCTCCGCCAAGGTTGTCCCCTCTCCCCAATGCTCTTTAATATCATGGCCGAAGCTTTTAGCGTTCTAATGCAAAAAGGCGAAAACCAGGGGTTGTTTGAGGGAATAAGCATCGGCCAAGGAAGTTTCAGGTTAGCTCACTTACAATACGCGGATGATACCCTAGTATTCATTAAACCGGAATTTAAAAGTCTCTTGAATGTAAAAAGAACTCTAAGATGCTTTGAGGCGTTGTCCGGTTTGAAGATCAATTTCAACAAAAGTAGTTTGGTTGGTATTGGGTTGGATGCGGGTCTCTTGTCTGGCTGGGCTGAATATTTATCGTGCAAGGTTGAAATCCTCCCGGTCAAATACCTTGGTCTTCCTCTAGGGGCTAACTCAGCAGCTCAAAGCATTTGGAGGCCTATCTTGGAAAAAATGAGATCAAAGCTTGCAGGATGGCAAACGAGGTACCTTTCCATGGGTGGCAGAGTAACACTAATCAATTCTGTCTTGTCGAGTCTGCCAATCTTTTTCATGTCTGTATTTAAACTGCCTTGTGGGGTAAAAAATGACATGGACAAATTGATACGGAGATTTCTCTGGGGCAGTTCAGATCACCAACGCAAATTGCACTATGTGGACTGGAAGACAGTGAATGTTCCAAAGTGGCTTGGTGGATTGGGTATGATTGACTTCCACTTAAAAAACTCGGCCTTACTATCAAAAAGGTTATGGAGGTTTGGCAACGAGGTGGATTCATTATGGAGGAATTTCTTTGTGGAAAAATACGGGCTTGACCAGAGGCAACTCCTTCCCACCCCTTGTAATAACAGATTTGTTTCCCATTCATGGAAAGCTATTACTGCTCCACTTATTCCTTCTAATCAATTCCATGAGGTTGTATCTTCAGGAATGAGGGCGATGCTTGGGAAGGGAGAAAATATTGTCTTCTCGCATGACGAATGGGTAGAAGGTATGATTCTAAAAGTGTGCTTTCCTCGCATCTTTGCTCATGCGTGAATAAGAATGGATATGTGGCTGAATTTGGAAATTGGAGAAATGGTCAATGGGAATGGAGGATTGATCTCCATAGGAATGCGCTTGATTGGGAAACCCAACAGTGGGAAGACTTGTTATCCATCCTGCACGAGCAATATCCCAACCACCATTCCCAAGATCGGATCATTTGGAGAGGGGTTCCGAATGGTACATATTCCACTTCTTCTTTCTACAAATCCGTGCTGTTGGCACAAAGGCAAGGCAACATTATCTGGAACCTCGTGTGGAATGGGTATGGTCCACCTAAAGTGGAAGTCTTTGTTTGGCAACTGATCCATCAAAAGCTTCCTGTTAGAAGCTGCCTGCTTCGGAGGGGCATCATTCGAGCAGAGCATGCAGTGTGCCCGTTCGCACATCGCGCGTAATCCGCCCAAAGATTTATTTTTGATTGTTGGAGTAGCTGGTTGGTATGGACGAGGTGTTTGGAAACTTGGGGTGTCACTGGTTTGCCCGAGATCCTTCCATCTTCCCGATGAGCCGCATCACCCTCCCGGATCACCAAGGAAGGCAGCCTTGGATACTACTGTTTTATGTCATTACTTGGTCAATTTGGCTGTGCAGGAACCAGGTTACTTTTAACAATAAGAGCTTTGATCTTGAGCATCTCATGGATTTGATTATCTTTAGGTTCGCAACTTGGTTTAAAGCGAAATGGCCATCTTCATCAGCATCTATTACAGACATTTTTCGACAAATAAAAGTGCGTAAGTGAGGCGGTGCATAGGTGCAGGAAGGAAAGTGTGGCTTGGTCTCGCCTCAACTGCAAAATGAAGTTTAATGTCGATGGCTCAACAATTGGAAAACCAGCAGTATGGGATTGGAGGAATTTTGAGAGATGATCCGGTAAAACAAAGGCCGTGTTCTCCAAGTATGTTGGAATTTTGGATTCGAATCAGCCGAGTTCTATGCTATCCGTGAGGCTTTCGGGTGTTTTCTCGAATCTATTTGGAAGAGCTCTTATGTGCTTGTAATTGAAAGTGATTCTGTTAATGCAATCAATTGGCTCAAGAATCCGGAGAATGCACCCTGGCACTTAAAAAATGTCTCCAACCACATAGAGCTATTGAAGGAGAAAATCAAGCACTGGGAGGGCCATCACATTCCAAGAGACATGAATAGGGTGGCGACTGTTGGGAAAGTCGGGAGTATCCAGAGTGCAAAACTTGTTGGCAATCATCGAGCAATGAGTCCTGTATCTACTAATCTCTACTCGCTTTAGTTTGTATGCGCGTAGGAATGTTATTGTCCTTCCATTTGCTAATGATTCCTATTTTGTAACCTTTTACTCTATATCTCTAATAATAAAACTTGCCTCCTTGGCTTGTCAAAAAAAAAAAATATCGTAGTAATGTTATATTAATTTTATGTCTTGACATAAATTATGCATTATATTAATGTTATATTTTTATTACTGTGATATTTATTTTTATATATGTGTAGATGGATTTCATTCGACACCGTAGTTGTTTATATATCGTAGTCATACTATATTAATTTTATGTCGTGACATAAATTATGCTTTATATTAATGTTATATTTTTATTACTGTGATATTTATTTTTATATATGTGTAGATGGATTTCATTCGACACCGTAGTTGTTTATATATCGTGGTCATACTATATTAATTTTATGTCGTGACATAAATTATGCTTTATATTAATGTTATATTTTTATTATTGTGATATTTATTTTTATATATGTGTAGATGGATTTCATTCGACACCGTAGTTGGATGTATAACAGAATAAATCCTAACAGAAGAGGTTTAACCGATGAATTTATGAGTGGGGTAAATGAATTCGTGCAACATGCTTGTACTCTTCTTAAATATCATAATGAAGGAGTCATTCGGTGTCCCTGCAGAAAGTGTAAGTCTGGTAAAACATTTGGTCCAGAAGATGTGGTGGTTCATTTATATAAGAATGGTTTTAAACCTAAATATTGGTGGTGGATTAACCATGGTGAGGTAGAGCCTCCGAATTTTGACTCTATATATGCTACATATATGCATGAGCAGAGGAATATCGCGAGAACAGATAATGCAGAAAGTAGTCGATATCATTATATGATAAGAGATGCAGCAAATTCTCATTTTATGGGTAGTGGTGAACGTGAATTTGTGCAAAATACTGAACAGCCTCCTAATGAAGAAGCTCAAAAATTTTATGATTTGTTAGAGGCTGCTAGTCGTCCGTTGTGGGAAGGTTCGACTCATTCTGAATTATCCACAGCTGTTAGACTAATGAGCATCAAGTCAGATTGGAACGTACCACACGACTGCATGAATGCCATGATTGAATTGATGAGAGAGGTTAACCCCCAACAAGAAATAGACATTCCAAAAAGTTATTATCACACGAAAAAGTTGGTGTCTAAATTAGGAATATCTGCCCAGAAGATTGATTGTTGTCCAACTGGTTGTATGTTGTACTACAACGAGAACGATCACTTAGAGGAGTGTAAATTTTGTGAACACCCTCGTTATAAAAGTGATGATTATCATTCATTTCGAGACAAGCATTTCATAGACGCCATTCTTTGGGCTTGGGAAGGGTTGGGGTGGGGGGGGGGGGGGGGGAGTGGGGCAGGGAGATAAAAATGGTTGACAGAATTCAGGAGACATGTTTTTTTAGAAAAAAAAATTTATTTGAAGTCAGACAATCTAATTGATGACTTGGAGCTAATTTTTACAAAGTCAACTTTAAAGGTAATATTCAAATGTCAATTTTAATAGTTTTGAAACTTATTTAAAAATTATAATATTTATTTAATTTATATTAAAATTATAAATATTTATGGAAAATTTTAATGTTTTGATAGTACATCTCAAAGGTCGTAGAATTGTTGGGCATTTGTCCAATCTCCTTTTTTTTAAAAACAAACTTATATATACACATTTAAGGACAAAAAGTGTAGAAAACATTGCCCCTTTAGGACAAATTTATTTGTTTATTTTTGAAATAACATTATTTAAATTTTAAGATAAATATATAATATTTTTAGTGACTTTTTCGTAATGAAAAATTATAGTAATTGATGTAATATGTATAAAAGATAAAATCATTTATCATATTTCTTAAAACATGCAAAATAGTAGGAGATGATTTTAGTACATCAATTACTATAATTTTTCATTATAAAAAGTTATTATGAGTATTATTACTCTTTTAAAATACACCTCCCACTTCCTAAAGTTTTTTTGGGGGTTAAACTGAAAATAAGAAACCTTGAACCTATAAATAAGAAATGTATTAAAGTACCGTATAACTAATTAATTACTCCTTCTATTCTAAAAGAAAATCAAATTAAAAAAATTCTTTTCCTAAAAATTTCTATTTTTATGTAAAATTTTTATATTATTCTTATGAATAATGATAATGCATAATATAAATTAAAAAAGAAAGATAAAAATGTAAAAAAATATATATTTAAAGTATTTTAAATATATTATGCTTTATAATTAAAAAAATTTATATTACATTAAAAATAAACGTTTTTGTTTTTTTAAAGAAGGTAGGTGTAACATATTTGTTGTGAGTAGCATATGAAAAGTGAGGGTTTACAGGTTATTCCACAAAAGTATGGTTTACTTAGTGCACACCTTTAATTAGCGGCTGCGGATTCCCTTGTTACAAAAAAAGAAAAAGAAAAAGAAAAAGAAAAAAGCATATGAAAAGTCTTATCTTGTCCTGATCATTAATCAGATCAAATTTATCTCAATCACCAAAAACTCCTTTCTGCAATGGCAAGTTGGCAACTTGTGGCTCTGTGAAGCTTCTGGAATGGCTGCCAGTCAACGTAAGCTCCTCCCACTCAATGGGAATTGGGAAAGGCATTCCATAGGAGCTAACGGAGGAAGAACTCTTCAACAAAAGTGAGCTGCTCCTCGCATCCAAACCTGTTCACAAGAAAATCCCAGTCTGATCTTCAACAAAAGTGAAATCCTCCTCGCATTCAACCCTCTTCACAAGAAAATTCCAGTCCTCATCCATGGAGATAAGCCCATTTCTATTGAATTTTCGTAATTAAAAGTCATAGTAACAGATATAATATGCATGAAAAAATTATTTATCACATTTTTAAAAATTACAAAAGAATAAGAAATCATTTTGGCACATTAGTTATTATAATTTTTCATTATAAAAAATTACTATAAGTATCATTATTTTTTTTAAATATGCCTCCCACTTCCTAAATTTTTTTGAGTGGTAAACTGAAAATAAGAAACCGTGAATACTACAAATAAGAAATGCACTAGAGTACCATTTAACTAATTAATTACTCTTTTTGTTCTAAAAAAAATCTAATTTAAAAGAGAATTTTGTCCTAAAAAGTTTCGATTTTTATCTAACATATTTATATTATCCTTATTACTAATAATAATGAATAATATAAATTAAAAAATAAGAATAAAAATATAAAAAATATATTTAATTGTGTATTAAATATATTATGTTTTATAATTTTAAAAATATATATCAAATTAAAAATAAACTTTAGAGAAAAAAAGTGAAAAAGGAAGGTAAGGCGTAACATATTTGTCTTGAGTAAAACAAGCATATGAAAAGTCTTATCTAGTTTTAGTTTCCTCCTATAAATAAGTCTTATCAGCCCTGATCATTAATCAGATCAAATTTCTCTCAATCACCAAAAACTCCTTTCAACAATGGCAACTTGTGGTTCTGTGAAGCTTCTGGGATGTGCTGAGAGTCCTTTTGGAAACCGGGTTGAATTCGCACTCAACTTGAAAGGCATCCCATACGAGCTAATGGAGGAAGATCTCTTCAACAAATTAAAGTGAGCTCCTCCTTGCATCCAACCCCGTTCACAAGAAAGTCCCAGTTCTCGTCCATGGCGATAAGCCCATTTCTGAGTCCCTCGCGATTGTTGAATACATCGATGAATTCTGGAGTGATCGACCTTCCAACATCCTGCCTTCCGATCCATTTGATCGCGCCACAGCCCGCTTTTGGGCCTCCTATGTTGATAATCGGGTAAGACTGATAGTTTCAGCTGAGCTTTTTGACTGTGTGGTTTTGGTAACAGGCCGTTATTCGGCATCTTATTCGGGAATATTTAACGAAATGCTCCTAAAGACAACCTTTTTATTGTGTCGGTGAATTTAAATGGTAAAATATCGTATAATAGTATATATCATTCTTTGTTTTTTTTTGGTTGAGTTAATGAAAGAGAAACATTGCATTTTTTGGATGAAATTTAAACCATTCGACCTCTGGACTGGACATCTACCATTATCGATATATTATGTGCTCTCACCTGCATGCAATCTGTCATGGAGATTTTGCATGATTTGAATTCAATATTCTCTCGGTCATAAATAAAATAATGGTTCATTTTCAAAAAAAATTGGTCTTCAAAGGAATAGTTAACTTTTAGAGCAATTTTTTATATTATTTTGATTAATAATGATTATGTATAGTTAACTCTTAAAAGTGAAAAGTAAAAATTAGAAAATTATATATTTAATACTGCATTAAATATGTTGTACTTTTACTAAAAAAATAATACTCCAAATAAAATTGACTCTTTTCTTTGAAATGAAGTAGAAGAGGCAAAATTCCAAGTTTCAATGGGTACCAAATGAAATAGGAGATATTGGATTTCCACTACGTATTAAAAATACCTATGGGTCCTAATGGAAAATAAAAATGAACAATTATTAAATAATATTGAGTATTTAATGTGTACTAATAGATTTCGTTATTTTTTAATTTTCTAAAAATATTTTTATATTTATTATGATTGCTAGAATTTGGCTTGATTCCAACCAACCAAAAGTGGTCGACTGCTAATCGGGCAGTAGCCACTATCTTCTATTTCCCAATGGGAAATTCTAGTGGGATTCTAATAGGATTTGAAAATTCTAATCCTATTCAATTCAAACCTTAATAGAAAATAAATTATATAATTCTAATTATTTTCTACCCATTTAATTTTTACCCAATTCCCTATTCATTTCCTTCCAATGTCCATCCCTAGGATGGAGGGAGGATATCATTAGTAGTAGTTGTCCCATGTTCAAAAGACAATGTCCATTCTACTCCTCCTATATGCAAAAAAGTAAAAATAAATAAATAAATAACTTTTAAGTTGATATAACTTTTTTTAAAATTACAAAATACAACACACTTAATTTACTATTAAATGTATAATTTTTCATTTTTAACTTTATTTTTTTAATTTAGGTAATACATTGTCATGATTAGTAGGAATAATACAAGAATTTTATATAAAAAGTAAATTCTTTTTTGGTATAAAAAAATAATTAATTTGGGACCAAGGTAGTATATGTTTTATAATAGAAAGATTAAATGTGTTAGTAGTAATTTTTTTTGAAAATTTTTTTTTTGAAAAAAAAAATGCTATGTTGCTTCCAAATTTGACTTAAACGTTTGTGTTCATATATATATACAACAACAGTTAAACTTTTATTCCACTGTATGAAATTAATTATATGAATTACATTTTATTATAACTTTCTATTAACATGTATATATTTTTTTAAATTTAAATAATTCAACTCCATTTTAATAAAAAAAATTTCCAAGTTTTTTTTTTAGGTTTTCACTTTTCTTTTTAGTTTGAGTAAATTATGCATCAGTTTTATCTCCTCTACAGAGGTTTCATCACGTAGTTTGCTTTCTTTGCTTATGCTACTTTTTTTTATTAAACATCTTCCAGACAAAATCTCGGGCAATGGAAATAGCAAAACTATTAGAAAATGAAGATGGCGCTGCAGCTGCAGTTGATGCATTTCATCGACACTTTCCTTCACAGCTACCATTGCCAACTGCTAAGGAGAAAGATGATCATCCAAATCCCCTGCAATGGATGTTCGTTCAAATCGGCAGATTATGTTGTCTACTTTGTGGCTCCTAGATTCTGTGGCAAGGTTGTAGCATTTTGTAGGTATTTGTATTATCTCATTCCATTTTTGTTCTTGATAAAATATTAAATTCATTCTTTTTATTTATCCTTCCTTGCGTAAGGTTGGGCAGGTTAGTGCAGTGTATATAGTTTTTTGAATGGGTTGGGGTTGGTGGTTATTAATACAGTGGAATAGAAGAAGTTTATAATTTACTACTGGATTGAGGTATACAATGTTGGAAACTTTCGAGCTTGTTATGATAATGAAACATGTTTGATCCCAATTTCTCTGTTCCTTAATGAATCATCCGGATGATAATTTTTATGGAGTATGTATGGTACACTGAGCATACTTTGATAATGATTGCCGAATATGTGCATGCCCTACGTACGTTATGGGTGAAAGGGGAGCCCAACGAGGTTAAAGTGGCTGGGAGCTTAGATTTTTTAAGCTAGGTTGGGGATTTAATCCCTGGACCAACGCAGCATAGGGCCTTAAAGGTTCTTCGCTAGCCCAATTTGGGTATGCCAAGTTAGTTCAGAAATATGTGCTTGTTAAGAACACTGCATTTGCAACTACATCACCCAGCCAACCTCACAGCCAACAAAATACCCTTCTATTTCAGCTTTGTCTGTGGTTCACGGCAATTATTTATGTTCATCTGGTAACCATTGTTTGAATAGCATGATCTCATAGTAGCCTCCTGTTCTTTTATAAAGGTTGTCCTTGCATTCTTTATCTTTTGCCTTTGTGGGAGAGATGATTATGGTTAGTACTTAGTAATTTCTCTTGTTAATTATTGGTTGGTTAAATGGCACACAACTCATGAGAGCTTCAGAATTTTGATAATTTGCATATTTCTAATTCACTCTTAGGCTGGTGGCACAGGGCCTCAAGTCTTAGCTTGAAAATATTGATATAGGCGCTGCAAGGTCTCTAGATACTGGCCGAGTGATGTCCGGAAAACCATCTTTTCATCATTGAAAGAATGGAAAAATTGACTCATGAAGATATCTTGTTATGCATTGGTTTCTAGTTTATGCAAGCATATTTTTTGCTGTTTCATCATGTTACATATTTGCATGGTATGACGTACATCTTGCCTCATTTTTTGTATATTTTGATGTCTCTCCACCTTGACTCCATATAGTTGCCTGAATTAGCTGGTGCAGCATAAACCCCACATTTGAAGTACAAGTCACCAGGCCTCTGATCCTTCACCTCATATTTCTGAAGTCCATCGATGAAAACTTTTATATGTCCTTCATCTACATTGTGGATTACATTTAACCGAAACCATTTGTCATACAAATTTGTGTCAACAACGTCGAATTTGTAGTATTTCATGTCACCATCATAGATTCTCAGCTGAAGTGTTGTTGCTCCAACTCTTGCACCATGAATTTGCATTATTGTCACCCCAGAAGTCCCTGTAGGAACGTATGCATACCCTTCAAATTGCCAAATTCCAGAAGAGTAGTCAAGACCCTGCATAAAAATAATGACGAGTAAAAAGACCAAAAATACCTGAAATACTCCTATGTTGACAAGGGTATGATGGTTTTATTGTCTTTACATGAAAACCATCTTAAATTACAGGAAATGTTTGATCTATTATAGTTGCTACTTCACAAGTTTTTGGTGCTTTTTTGATACGATACGTACAAGATGGCATAAAAGGAACTATTGTGATTATTCTTGTGTTTTGTATGTGTAAATCATTGTATCTCAGATTGACACTACAAGATTAGCCAACATATTGTAGTGCACAACATAATAATGCAAGTTTACTCTGAGTCATGATATATATGTACCTTAATTCTGACTTCAGTTCGTGGTCTGGTGCCACTCCTAGGTTTGAATGGTTGGTCATTTGTATATACCCATAATTTCCTGACTCCATCTTTGTAACTGTATCGATCATCGAGTGGTCTATTGAAGGGCTTTTGCAAACCAAAGTTTCGATCAGTTAACGGTATTTCTGTGAATCCATCTGTGGGATCTGCAATGCATGACAGATTAAGACCAGTTGAAAATATGACAACCAGGAATACAAAGTATATGAGTAAGAAAAACCCATTTTTAAAAGTAACCAATGTTTGGGTTGTTTCATGTCTCTGGATTGAAGATTTACAATTTCATGGCTCCATTTATAGGACTGTGCAATTGATGTCTATTTCAACAACAGACGTTTCTTTGGGTTCCTTCTTGTAAGAAAATTATAAAACCAGAGATTTTGGAGAATAATGCTGTGTATTTTATTATGTCTTCTATACAAGGTTATGCATTACATTATATAGACAGTTTTAAGCTAAATCGGGTAACTAGATAATTACAAAATATACAATGAAATAAATATAAAGAATATACAAAAATATCCTAGTGATATACATTAACAAATTTTGAGTAATCCTTAACACTCCCCCTCAAGTTGAGGATTTGTATAAATCAAATACTCCAAGTTTGGAAAGAAGATGCCAATGCTGCTGGCTACTCAATGCTTTAGTTAACAAATCTGCTGGTTGCTCCTTGGTAGATATGTGACGCGTCGCAATGATCCCTTGCTGGAGCTTTTCTCTTACATAATGGCATTCAATCTCAATGTGTTTGGTACGCTCATGAAAAATCGGATTTGCAGCTATTTTCTCTGCAACTTCATTATCACAGTAATATAAAGCGGGTTGCCTCATATAAAAACCAAAATCTTTGATAAGCCCCATGATCCACACTATTTCGCTAGTTGTAACTTGCATAGCTCGATATTTTGCTTCGGCGGAAGATAGAGAAACAGTGGGCTGTTTTTTCGAACGCCAAGATATTAAAGATTTTCCAAGCATGATGCAGAATCCCGTGGTGGATCTCCTTGTCATTGGGCATGTGCTATAATTTGAATCACAATAAGCTCGTAATTCAAATTTTGAGGATGACGGGAACAGAAGACCAAGACCGGGACAACTCTTCAGATACTTGATTACTTTTAAGGTTGCTTCCATATGAGATTGCTTCGGATTATGCATGAATTGGCTAAGAAGTTGAACTGAAATTGTGATCTCAGGTCTGGTGAGATTCAAGTAGATGAGTTTGCCAACTAGTCTCTGATATACCGAAGGATCTTCAAGAGGCGGATCATCGTTTGTTTCATTTGAACCTTGGTCATATTCCACAGTTGTGAATTTTTTGTTTTGCTCCATAGGAATAACTGAAGGCTTAGAACCTGCCAAACCAGCCTCAGATATCAACTCTAATGTGTACTTGCGTTGACTCAGTGAAATACCATCGGGAGATCGAGCAATCTCAAGGCCAAGGAAAAACTTCGACTGGCCAAGATCTTTCATAAAAAATGTGGCATTGAGGTATCGTTTGAGGTCAGCTATGCCATCTTGATTGTTGTCTGTAATTAAGATATCGTCAACATAAATAAGTAGTGCAACAAAGGATGTACCCTACATCTTAGTAAATAACGAATAGTCATGGCGAGATTGATGAAAACCATGCTGGCGGAGTGCACTAGTAAATTTGGCATTCTATTGACGGGATGCTTGCTTCAACCCATATAAGGATTTCCGCGATGACATACTAAACGCCTCCGAGGGCGAAATCGGGGAAGCTCCATGTAAACTTCCTGAAAGATCACCATGGAGAAAAGCATTCGAACATCCATCCGAAAAGAGGCCAATCATGAGCAAAGCAGAATAGTGAGGAGGAGGCGAACAGTGACATGCTTGGCTGTTGGGGAGAAAGTGTCCTGATAATCAATTCCTTCTCGCTGATTAAAACCTTTAGCCACGAGACGGGCCTTGTACCGCTCAAGAGAACCATCAGCATTATATTTCACCTTATAAACCCATTTGCAACCGATTGGACGACGACCAGGAGGCAACGGGACCACATCCCAAGTATAGTTAACTTGAAGAGCATGAAGTTCATGGGCCATGGCTGCCACCCAATTGGGATTGGTGGCAGTATCCTGAAAGGTGGTAGGTTCTTGGAGTGTGGAGATGGAAGCTATAAAATGCTGGTAGTGGTGGTGGCATTGGTCCATAGAAAAGTAATTGGAAATGGGATATAGTGAGACACAAGATGTTGAGGGTAAGGTAGGGCAAATATAATCAGGACTCCAAATGGGAGGTTGAGAAGGACGCCTGGAGCGACGTAGAGGTACGGCACTGTTGGGGTCAGGCATATCTGGTGGTGTAGAGGATGAGGAGTCAAGAACTGGAGAGGGAATAGGTGAGGCTGGAGTGTTGGACTCAGCTGGTGAAGTTGGTGTGTTCACAGGAAGATTGAGGGGCTCGTCGAACCATACAGCTGGATGTGCCGGATCGGACGGAGCGGCGGGGGACGACACGGAAGAGGAAGGGGAAAATGGAAAAACATTTTCTTGAAAAATAACATCGCGACTAACAAAAAATTTTTCCAAAGTAGGGTCCAACAGGCGATAACCCTTCTGAGAATGAGGGTAGCCCATAAAAATGCAAGGAGTAGCACGTGGACTAAATTTGTCATGGGCTCCCAAAGTTGTAGCATAGCACCTACAGCCAAAAACACGAAGATGTTCAAGGATGGGGGGTTTGCGAAATAGTATTTGAAAAGGGCTGAGGCCATGAATGGACGAAGAAGGCAGGAAATTAATAATGTGAGTGGCGGTGAGGATGCATTCACCCCAAAATCGAGGTGGGATGTGAGCTTGGAACATCAAGGCTCGTGCAACATCTAGTAGATGACGATGTTTACGTTCAACAACTCCATTTTGTTGAGGAGTATAAACGCAGGAGCTCTCATGGAGGATACCTTGACTAGCAAGGAACGAGTGACACTCACCAGAAAAAAATTCGGTCCCATTGTCAGAGCAAATGCGTCGGACAAGGGAGCCAAATTGAGTGAAGACCATAGAGATGAAGTTTTGAATTTTTGAAAAAACTTGAGATTTAGAGTGTAAAAGGTATATCCAAGTAGCACGGGAAAAATCATCCACAATTGTAAGGAAGTATCGTGCACCATCGTGATTTGGAGTCCGATGGGGACCCCATATATTCATATGAACTAATTCAAAAGTGGATGTCGTAGCAGTGAGTCGTGGTGGAAAAGTACTACGAGTTTGTTTGGCCAAAGGACAAATGGGACACGAAAATGATTTGGGGCGCAAAATTGATGTTCTATTAGCATGATAAGATTTGAGGGAGGAATAACCAAGACGGCGATGCCAAATGTCATAATTACTTTTATTTATGAAAATAGAATTACAATGAAAAAGATGAGAAATACTAGCAGAAGGTTTTATGGAATTTAAAAAACTTTGAAAAACAGAATAAAAGGAATCAGGAATGGAAGAACACAAATGTACAACCCCTGATTAGCTCTGCCGAGACCGATCAGATCCCTAGTCGTACGGTCCTGAAAGACACAAAAGTCATCGAAAAATATGGCCACACAATTATTATCACGAGTAAGTTTGCGTATAGATAATAAATTGTGTTTAAAATGTGGGGCATAAAGAACATGTGTTAGGTGTAATTTAGGATATGGTCGGAAATGGCCAATATGAGTCACAGGACTAGTAGAATGATCAGGCAAAGTGATGGATATAGGTGCAATACATGGAAAAAGAGAATCTAAAAGTGACATATTACATTTGATGTGGTCATTGCTTTGAGTCGATAATCCAAGCAGATGAAAATGATTTAGAATGTGTGGTGGTACCTGAGAAATTGGCCGTGGAATCAGAGGACCCCATCTGATTGAGAAGAGTGACAATTTTTTGCTGTTGATCTACTGTGAGATTAAGCCCGGAGGTGCAGCCATAAACATTGCCCGGGTGAGGGGTCACAGAGCCCAAGACACCTACACTGGAATATGCAGAGGGATTAGTAATAAAATTAGGCCCACCATCCATGGGTGAAGGGCTATATCCGAATGGAGTATGATTAGGCCCAAAACCAGGAGGAATAGGTTGGACATGGGTGGCAGCATTGTGGGCTAAAGGACCAGAATTATTATTCTTCTTACGTGGGCGGCTGCGTTGTTTGGGCTTCGATTAGGTGGGTAACCCACAAGAAGAAAGCGAGCCTCACGGACATGGCCCGTTTTTTTACAATAAGTGCAAACAGGCCGCGGCCCAGAAAACAAGCCTGGTTGAGGGCCAAGAATGCCCTTAGAGTGGCTTGGCCCAGAAGGCCCAATTGGAGAAGATGGCCCAATTGCTTGAGTTGGAAGCCCATGAACCGAATGACCCATTTCTTGCCCCATTTGTTGCCAAGAACCCGTCTCCTTCATCGGGTGTTTAGAAACAGCAGCTTTTTGTGATGCAAATACTGCTACATCACCGGTGGAATGGCCGACCATGGAGGAGCGTTGGTGGAGATCTTCTTTAGCAAGCGAATGGAGCCTTTCAAGGGAGAGAAAATCATCACGGGCGAGGACATGAGTTCGCAAGGTGCGAAACTCGTCTGGCAGTGCAAGCAGAAATGTCATTGCACGATCTTCATTTTGGTGAGACCGGAGGCGCTCGTTCACTTGACAAGAGCAGAGGCCACAGGTGCAGCGAATTGGCGGCTGGTGAACATCTAAGGCGGTCCAAAGATCTTTGAGGCGGATGTAAAAAGTTGTGAGGTTGGCACCCGACGCACCGGTGGCAAGCTTCATGTCATGGATTTCTTGCTTGATGGAGAAGATTTGGGAGCCGCTGACTTTATCAAAACTATCCTTCAGTGTGTGCCAAATCGCCGCCACCGTGGGAAGCCGGGAGACTAGTGCCTCTAGAGATGGGTCAACGGAGTGAGTAAGCCATGTTTTTGCAGCGGCATGTGCTTGGTCCCATCGGGCAGCTTCAGCTTCATTATCAGATGGGCGTGCGGGAGAACCATTCAGAAAACCCAGTTTATTGTGGGCAAGGAAGACCGTCCGAACTTGGTCACTCCAAACTTGCCAGTTGTCCTCACCAAGTAATTTTGAGGAGACAATGCTCCCTGTCTGAAGATCAGCAGAAGAAAGCTGATATGGATCGCGATGGACTGATGACGTTGTAGCGTCGGCGGTAGCAGTGGAGCCAGAAACAAGAACAGCAGCTTCAGACATTTTGGAGAAGACAAGGGTAGTTTCGGAATTTTGCAGGAACGGTAGGGGCAAAGATGGAATATGGCAGACAACTAGGGTTTGGAGATGGTGAGGGTAGGACTGGAAATTCGGATTGGAAATTCACCAAAAAATAAGAAAAAAAAACAGCAGCAAGAAATTTCGATAATTGGAGGGAGAGGAAAAAATCCGAATCTGGTTTTGAGGAGAGGAAAAAAAATTGGGAGCAGAAGCAGTGTCAAATCGTCCGCTCTGATACCATGTAAGAAAATTATAAAACCAGAGATTTTGGAGAATAATGCTGTGTATTTTTATTATGTCTTCTATACAAGGTTATACGTACATTATATAGACAGTTTTAAGCTAAATCGGGTAACTAGATAATTACAAAATATACAATGAGATAAATATAAAGAATATACAAAAATATCCTAGTGATATACATTAACAAATTTTGAGTAATCCTTAACACTTCTCCTGTAGGATACTGCTAAATTTCTTGGTCTGCCATGAATGATAGGGGTCATTTAAAAAACTCTTAACATGGCTTGTTTCCTTCAAATGTAGATGAATTCCTCACGCCAAGTTCTTCTAAAGAAAAAAAAAAGGGTTACGTACGAAGTCGTGTTGATAAATCTGTTCTCTTTTCTGACTGCAAAAATTTGATTTTCTTCTTTTACTCTTCTTCAGTGTATTACCGTTTCTGGCAAGAAAGTTCTCAACAATCCCCAACTTTTTTCTGCTGTTACTGTTGCATACATTATCATCATTAAGGCATTCATTGGTCATGGAAACTATAGCGGTATAAACATGCCAAAATGATGCCACGATACAGAAGTAAGAAATTGGTTCTGATTACAAGTCCTTGGTTTGAGCAAAGCGAAGAAATGGATAAATCCTGTTTTTCTATCTCTACATGTAGCAAATTCCTTGGAAACAATATGATCAGATGAAAATCTCGCAAATTGAGAAGAGTAGGAAGAAATTTACTTTGCATTTGTAGCTGGTAAGATATGGTTTACAATCTTGCAGGTGTAAACTATAGTTTGTGCAACTATCATGGTGTAAAGACGGAGTAAATCTTCCATAATGGTGGCAATGAAGAATACATACACAATACTGATGACAAACAGGAGTAAATCCCCTTGGTGGCTGTAGTTGAATTAATCTTGGATTTCATAAAATATTTTTTTTAAAAAAATTATTATATAAGAAGTAAGAGGCGTTAGAATTTGCGTCAAATTTGCCTATTTTATTTTTATAAAAATAGGTTGTTAAAACTTATGTTCACCATTGATTTCTTAAAATTTCTGACTAATAAAATCTTTGAACCATTTCACTTATTACTATTTGGTTTTGAATTAAACGTCGAAGTTTTGTAACATGGTATCATAAAAGGATTAAATTTAATTTGCTTAATTTTACAAACATGACTCTGGGTTTAATTTGCTTTAAATATGAAAAAGTTTTAAGTTTGAGAGGTGTGTGTGTGTGTGTGTTTTTTTTTAAAGGAAGTTTAACCATGATTATGTTTGAGAGATCAAATCAATTACGCACATGCTTCGATTTTTGAAAGGCGTATTAAAAAAAATAAAATTTAACCATAAGTTATGTTCAAAAGACCAATCAATCCTAATCATGTCATGTTTGAGAGATCAAACCAAGCAATTTATGTTTAGATTTTCTAACTTAGGTTAAGT
Organism: Gynochthodes officinalis; assembly: GCA_020080225.1. Taxonomy (NCBI): domain Eukaryota; kingdom Viridiplantae; phylum Streptophyta; class Magnoliopsida; order Gentianales; family Rubiaceae; genus Gynochthodes; species Gynochthodes officinalis. The sequence continues at coordinate 31,087,840 of CM034620.1, read as the reverse complement.
TTAATCACGAGTCATGTTTAAAAGATCATAATCATATTTGAAAGATCAAATTAATTCAACTTGTGTTTAAATTTTGTCCATATATATATGTATGATGGGTATTAGAATTATGTGTATCAATTACATAGTGCTGTGGCTAACGTGTTAAATATTTTGTCTGTGGAATATATTCACGAGAATGAACCTCAAAAAAATCAATGCTTAGATTTTCTAATATATGTTAAATTTAATCAGAAGTGATGTTTAAAAGACCAGAGTCATATTTGAAAGATCAAATTAATCCAACTTGCGCTTAAATTTTGTAACATAGGTTGTCATGGCCTTATGTAGGTGTGCAAATATATATATGATGGATATTAGAGTTATGGGTCTCGATTTGTATAGTATTGTAGCTAACGTGTTAATTAATATTCCGTCTATGGAATATGTTCGCAAGAATGAAACTCAAAAAAATAGATGGGTTGGCGCAAATAGTATAACTTATGATTTAATTCGACACAAAGCAAAAAAATCTTATCAGAACCTGTACATGCAGCGAACCTCCTTGAAAGAGACTTACCAAAACTTGACATACTAGCTGCAAACCTTTTTGAAAGAGAGGACTGCTTTCAAAACATAGATAAAGGTGATACATGTATAAATATATATATATTGATCGAACAAGCGCAACCTAAAATTATTGTGAACCTCCCAATTTTGAAAATCAGAAAAAGCTTCCCAAAATTTGTTTTATTCCTTTCGGGTGTGGAATTTTGGTTGATCAATTTAGTAGCTTATGCTAATATTTAATTTTTCTTTTTTGTGGTGAAATTTGATTTGAAGCCTTCGGCTTCTTGTTAGCTAATTTATATAATATTATCTTATTCGATCTAATGGCGCAGTGCAGCCATCTCCATTATTACTGGATCAAAGCTAAGAATGCTCCCATCGGCTTCATGACAAAATGAAGGGATGATTATAGCATTCTTATGGATCATTTCTTGCAAACTATTCCGTTTCCACGTGACAGTTTCGCGGTGCAGTCTAAGGTACTATATTGTAGAATTGATGGGATTGCTTCTTGGGTGACTTCATCCGGAGAGTAGATACAAGTCTTGCAATCCGCCGTGAGAAGTGAAGTTGTTCTATACTTGTCTTCGCCTCCCAAAACAGGCATGGCCACGCCTGGCTTAGCAGGATTCTCAAAATCAGGCTGGTATGTGCGGCCAAGTACGCCTTCGACTTCAGGGGAAAGAGAAGAGAACCTAAACTGCACTTCCAAATGAGCAAAACAATCATCAGAAGGAATTTGGTAGCTATGGATTCTATCGTCTTCCTTTGTTACCGGAACCACATTGATTAAAATATCCACAAGTCCAGGAATGTTGATGATAGCCCTGTTCTTGTCTGCTGTTCTTTTAACTATCACCGTCTGTTCTGGAGGAGTCCATGTGGAGAGAGCGCCTTCTGGTACAATAATCTCCTCCCCACCATAGGTGAATTTCAAGTGATCAATGTTCTCATCCCATGTTGTTGCCTTGGTGGCCTCCAGAGAGAAGCTGTGGGAGTTGAAGAGAAGACCCAAGGCCTGAATCCAGGTGAAGTCTCTAGGCCTACCGGCTGGCCTGTGCCCAATAAAGCGGCCATTGATTTGAAGTTTGCGGTCAGAAACTAAGCTGAAATGCTCATTGCTCTTTCCATGGAAGTAGAAGACAACAACATCTGCACCTATGAAGCGGGGATCGAAGCATGCTGATCCAGGGCTATCGCAGCTCGGTTGAATTGCTGTGATTAGTACTCATATTAGTTACCAAGGAGGGGATGATTTGGGACTGGGAAGGCGTCAAAGAAAACTGAATTAAGATAAAATCACAACTTACGCCTGCAGAAGGGATTGCAAGTTGATCCCACAGCCCCACAGTTTGGTTGGCAATATTTGGTATACTCCGGACCGGTTCTGATAAACAAATCTGGGCACTCTTCTGGGCAGGTTACCACCTGTCCATAACAGGTGGTGTAAATTGGACAAGTGAAGCTATATGGTGCTGCATCTGTTACGGAAACATAGAGCAGGACAGCAATCAATGCACGAATGCAGCTTAAAACCTTCATTTTGTCTCCTCAATACAACCAAAGAATGAAGAACAAATATGATCTATTTCTGCCAGAGTGATATGATCGTTCTCCTCTGTTTATAAATTCCAGCTTCACATATACAACTCTCCCTGTGCACGTTTTCTGCCCGTCGTGGAAATATATTTCCCTAAAAGTTAAGAAAGCTTCACATCTACGAGTTCATTCCAAATCCCTTTCATCCCGAACTAATGCCTTACGGATTAAGATTTCTGCTGAAAATGAATCTAACATGGGACTAGTAATTTGTTTCTATTGCTCAGGTTTCAAGTGATGAATAACATGGGACTAGTTGCAGTTCCTGACACTTTGCCAGGTTTGCAATTAATCATAGGTCAAATCTTTTGGGGGTGTGGGTGGCAGAAAGCCTCGTTTTATCTTCTTAAAATTATCGACCAAGAGATAATTCTAGACTTTATTTATCATTAAGCATAACATTGAATCCTTTTCTTTAAGAAAATCGAGGCATGCAAAAAGGAAGTCACATGCCAATCTGCATTAACAATATGATTTGACTTTTAAGAATTAGATTTTCTACAACGAAATCTTGTGAGTAGAAAATAAGATTAAGAATAAGTATGTCTATGAGTCAAAACTTTTTATTAGAAAGTCGCATCTTCATTTGGAAGTTAAAATTTGAACAAGGTACCAATTAAAAGTACTGACTGTTGATTCACATTGTGGTTTGACAATTCACGCCATGACGCGAGTCTTATGACCAACAATCATGGAGTTATTTCCCTTATTATTGATTCAAAATTTTTTTTTTAAATAAATATTGTTTTTTTAAAGTCGGTTTTTCAAAAACCGATTTCAATGTATTTTTTTTTAAAAATTAATTTTGATTTAAAACTAATTAATTAGTTTTTTAACCATATTTTATTTGAAAAAAATTCGAAAATAATGTAATATCCAGATCTAAATTCTTCATAGTTGATATTCTGCATATCCACTTCAATTTAGTATTATTTTTTAAAAGTTTTTGATTAAAACTGAGTTAATTAGTTTTTGTACCATATATTAGTAATTTTTGAAAATAATGTAACTTTTAACAATAATTTTGCAATAATTTGTTGTGTATTATTATGAGTTTTTTTCTAAAAAAATTGTATAAAAAAATATAAATTAAATAAATATTAATTCTTGAAAAATTCTTTTATTTTTAAAGAAATCGATATCTGAAATATCGACTTTAAAATCGATATTAGGGATATTAATTTTAAAATCGCTATTTCAGATAACCATTTTGAAGTCGAAATCCCAGATATCGACTTTAGGCAATTTATAAAAAAAAAAACTTAACCCTAAACCTTCTAAACCCTAAACCCTAAAAACTTAACCCTTAACCCTTAACCCTTAACCCTCAACCCTCAACCCTCAACCCTCAACCCTTAACTCTAAACCTTAAACCCTAAACCCTTATCTCTAAACCTAAACCTGCCCCTCCTCTGCCTCCACTGGGGTTTAGGTCTTCCACTGGTGGATCATCAGGCTCTGTTTTCCCTTTCACCACAGGATTCCGTCAAGTTATCCATGGAGTTTTTTCCATTGAGAATTCCACATGATACAATGGAGTTTCTTCCATAAGTGAAGAATGGAGTTTTAGAAAAACCGCCGAAACTTTCGTCCAAGAAAAATGGAGTTTTAGAAAAAACCACCGAGGGTGTGGGACAATATTTTTTTTTATTTTTTACTTCAAGTCAGTATCCATGATATCAACTTCACTATTTTAGGAACGACTCCCAAATTTTCAATATTTATTTAATTTTTTTAAAAAAAACAATATTCACAAATTTCACTCGTATTAGTACAGATGATTTTAATTTATATTTTTTGGAAATGCATAAGAGAATGTTAAATTAAAAATAATATAATTATATCTTTTTATTTCGTAAGAAGATATATAAAATTTTCGTACATGTTTTTTACAATTTTGTTTTGTAATAATATTTGGGATGTAGGGATTTAGGGTTTTCGTACATGCCATGCTACTTGACCCCCTTCCTCCGAACCTTTGTTGCATCCTACCTTAGACCATTAAAAATGGCATATTTAGGAAATCAACTTCTTATGGCAATTTAGATTAGATTAGGGTTTAGGGTTTAAGGTTTAGGGTTAAGAGTTGAGGGTTGAGGGTTAAGTTTTTAGGGTTTAGGGTTTAGGAGGTTTAGGGCTAAGTTTCTTTTTCATAAATTGTTTGAAGTCGATATCTGGGATTTCGACTTCAATGTGGTTATCTGAAATAGCGATTTTAAAGTTGATATCCTTAATATCGATTTTAAAGTCGATATCTCAGATATCGATTTCTTTAAAAATAAAAGAATTTTTCAAGAATTAGTATTTATTTAATTTATATTTTTTATACAATTTTTTGGAAAAAAACTCGTAATAATATACAACAAATTATTGCAAAATTATTGTTCAAATTTACATTATTTTCAAAAAAAAATTACTAATATATGGTACAAAAACTAATTAACTCAGTTTTAATCAAAAACTTTTAAAAAATAATACTAAATTGAAGTGGATATGCAGAATATCGACTATGAAGAATTTAGCTCTGGATATTACATTATTTTCGAATTTTTTTCAAATAAAATATGGTTAAAAAACTAATTAATTAGTTTTAAATCAAAATTAATTTTAAAAAAAAAAATACATTGAAGTCGGTTTTTGAAAAACCAACTTTAAAGTCGGTTTTTCAAACACCGACTTCTGTAGAAATGGAATAAAAATAAAAAAAACAATATTTATTTAAAATTTTTTTTTGAATCAATAATAAGGGAAATAACTCAACAATCATGTGTGCAAATTTTCAAATCACGCCATGGTGTGGTCTTAACTTTTTAAGTCACACCATGACATGACTAACTCAAAACTCCCATACTCATCACAATCACTCACGCTAAAGCATAAGTTCCTCTCATGCCGGAAAGCAGGTGTCTAAAAAACTTTTTCTATATTTTAGAATTATTGACCTTGAGCCACGACCCAAATTCTTTATTTTCAAACATTAACCATCTCCAATACCATTAGGCACAAAACCTTAACCTTCAAATTGCAACACTCCAGATGTGTAGTCAAGTCCCTGCAAACAAAAATCGAACTGATAAATTGTTTCATTTCCTAATCTTAACAAGTGTTAGTATTTAATTTAATGATGTTAAAAGCATAGAGATCTCAGAAAATAATTGCATGAACGCAAACTTCAGTTCGGTGCTGCGTCCCGTTGTAAGGGCTGTGTGACTTATCATCAGCATAGACCCACAGTTTACGAACTGCCACATGTATATAAGTTGTAGGTTGGAATATTGAAATGTTCTATCATTTGGTGTTGGACATATGTTGCTACACCTCCATATGAAGAGGCACATAGAATGATGGTGACGTGGTTGGAGAAATTATCGAAAATTTTAGAGAATTATGTATTCAACAAATCAATCATGTAATGTTTTTTGTCTCTTTATTATGTAAGTAAATTGTTCTTTCTAAATTATAATCTCTCCGCTTAATTGTTAATTCTATGTGGGTGTATCGTGTTGGATCAGGTTACTCCAAATTCAAGACTCAACTTGTGCCCACTTTAGGGGCATTTTAGACATTTCCTAAATCTATTTAAATAGCCTCATTTCAGCTGGATTTGTGCGAGAGAGGAATGGCAAAACCTAGGATAAAGAGAGAAAAATTCCTTGCACTAGGAGAGTTGCAGCCAGTCAAAACAAATGGTTTCGAACGGAAATTATACCGTTGGATCAGGTTGATTTTTGATACGACGTTTAAGACTCATTTTTCTTCAATTTGAACGGTTAGATTGTTAATATTAGATCTAAAACTTGAGATATTGAACCCGAACTGTGACTTTGTTTTGAAGTGAAAATTTCTGGTTTATTATTTTTCTTTGAGTGACGAAATTGTGGTAAATTTATGATGACCAAGAGTGATTTTGAAAATGTTGTTTAGCTCTTCAAATTGGTTAGGAAGGGTTGCTGAACCCATTATTATTATAGTGGAGTTTTTTTACTGGATTAGGTCCTGTGGTTTTTCCCAATTAGTTTTTCCACGTTAAAAAATTTTGCTGTGCCTTGTGTTTGCTTTTATTAGTTTTATTATTATTGATTGTGATATTACTTGGTTGTTTTCTTCTTCTTCTTTTTTTTTTTTGGTTTTATCACAGGAAGTATCCCCATATTCACTGTTCCTCACATGTTATATAGTCACTCACCAAACTCTCTCGTGGCACGGACCCGAAGGCCTGTTAACATTCAGGCTAAGAATTATTGAGCACACCCACGAGTGGTCCAGGCATGGTATTAATCTTCCTGGTTATGATAGACCACCCCTAGTCCTCACAATATTGTAGTTGCGGAGTTTTGACCACAATATTTATGGTGCAAGGGTTGTCGACTGTTGCTGTGTCTTAGGCCCCTCTGTATGAACCGTTTAGTCTAGCCCCGAGGGGTATTACTTGGTTGTTTTCATGGTGCCTATTTTATCAGTAGCAGAGAAAGATGAATTTGGTCTTAGTTTGTGGTTGATTGCACAGTATATTGCCTACACTATGCTCTTTTTCCCAACATATCGAACATATAAGATATTAATTTTTCCGTAAAAAAAAAATTACTTTTATGTTTGTTTTGGTGTTCACATCATTGTATAAATTTCTTAATGGATTGACAATATTTAAGTTATGTAGCATGCTTAGCCTCGGGGTTGAAGATAAAATCTGAACTCTTTTTCGCAACATATCGGATGCATAGGATATTAATTTTTAATAAAAAAAATTCACTTTTATGTTTGTTTTAGTGTTCACATCATTGTATAAATTTCTTAATGGATTGACAATATTTAAGTTATGTAGCATGCATTGCCTCGGGGTTGAAGGTAAAATCTAGGAATCAACGCTTGTTTAAGAAAGATTGTGGCCTAAACTATCTCCAAATATTTATGGTTTTGGATTTCTAATTTTGGAAACTAACATGTGTACATTCTATGCAAACCTGGTTAAAAGAAGACATTACTACACCATTTGGATTCATTTTGTTGAGATTGATGATTAATTTCACTGTCAAACGCAACCATATCTGTCCTAAAACTAGATTAGAAGTACTGAAAATTATAATTTCTTCTTATGCTGAAAGTTGCTTTCGATTCAAACTCTAAAAATAAGTTTTCCTCAATGTTCGCTATTTTGATGTTTCGTCCATTTATTAATTTGCAAGTCTTAAAAAAATTAACATGGATTTGCTTTAAGAAAGAAAAAGAAGTTCTTCTGGTTCAGTTTTTTTCTTTCTTTTTTCTTTTTCTTTCATTCTTCATTTAGAGATTCCAAATATAAATTAATTTGTTCATTAAATGTCCATATCTTAGATGCATGATAGTACAAATTTCAAAATTCATGAGAGGATGCCATTAGTATATCAATATCCTTAAAGCTCAACAGCAAATCATAAAGTTTAAATTAAAAATAGCCTGGACACACCATTGTTTTTTTTTGAAGGCACAATTGCTATTTTGATAATTATTCGAGTTTTAATCTTAATTTTTACAAATTTTGTTGATTTTTTTTTAAAAATTGTTTGTCTTCTGTAATATTTTCCGTGTTAGCTCATAACTCATAAAATTTAACAAAGAAGAAATTTAGATAAGGTCAATACATTTCATCACATACAAAGTTTGAATATTTAGAGTTAGTTTTATAATAATTTCTTGTAGATTTTAATGTCCCTCCAACGCGATTCCATGTAATAACTGATATCTCTTAATGCAGCATAAACTCCACACTTGAAGTAAAATTGTGCACGACCACGATCTTGTGTCTGGAACTTCTGTTCATCATCAATGTAAACTGTCACCGTACCTCCATCAACATCATGGATAAGATTGAGCTTGAACCATCTATCGTACATCCCAGTTGCAATCACTTCACCACTATAATACCTCATGTCGCCATTGTAGATTCTTAGTATTATCGTAGAGGAATCATGGGCTGCACCTTGTATTTGTGCGACAGTAGCGCCATTGGTTCCATTAGGCACAAAACCATACCCTTCAAATTGAAGGATTATCAAGGCTGGAATGAAGAGATGATACAGAGCTTATTTGAAGAACAAGAAGCAGCAGCAATCATGAGGATACCAATTGGACCAGCAGGAAGTCAAGACCGGTTAACATGGCAATACAATCCAAAAGGGTTTTTCACAGTGCAATCAGCATATAAGCAAAGCAAGGAAGCTCAGTTTAAACACCAGCAGCAAGCAGAATCAAGCAACAGTCTAAGCTCAAGAACAAAAATGTGGGATTTTAGCTGGAAGCTAGACATAAAAACAAAGCTGAAACACTTTATATGGAGATGCAACCATGATATTCTACCAACCAAGCAGGCATTACAAAGGAGGAAGATGATGATAGATCCGATATGTCAATCTTGTGGAGAGGAAGAGGAGAGTCTAGTTCATGTTCTTTTCAATTGTCCAAGAGCAAAACGAGTTTGGCAGTTAGCTCCGGTACAATGGCATAATCCAGAACAAGAAGTGAGGAGTTTCGACGAATGGTGGCATCATATAAGCAGCAGCAATAACAGTCATATGGGGCAAGAAAGAAGCCAATTATCTGTCTATATACTGTGGATGCTGTGGAAAGCAAGGAATATGTGGATATTTACGGGAGAATGGATGGCAGAGAAGACAATAGTTGACATTACCTTGGAAGAATGGATGGAATTCATCAATACAAACACTAAGGAAAATATCATGAATCATAGTAACTAGGGCTGCTCATATGAGTTTTGGCTAGTGGTTACTCTAGGAAGGAGGAAGATAACTATCAAGGGTTTGAGTGGTGCTAATAACCTTCCACAAGCCAGGAGGGTTAACACGACCACTTATGACCCGGAAATGGTTTTATTTTGGGGTAGAAAAGTAGGTACAAGGATGGTAAAGGAGTTAATCTTAGCCTTGACCAAGGAATAGAGTCAAGGAGGGTTCATTTTAAGAACCATTGATGTAATACTTTACTTTGTTTTCCACAAAGTCAATACAAAGGAATATTTTCAGGAAAAAAACAAAACTGCCATACTCCGGATGTATAGTCAAGTCCCTGCACACAAATTTCCTCTAATCAATGATTTTCTTGATTGGATAAGACCAAAAAATATGTTTTTCAGTATGCAATGAAAATAGAAAGAAAAATTTAGCGAGAAAATAGTTACATGGATGCGAACTTCAGTTCTTGGTTGTGTCCCGCTATCAGGACTGTGTGACTTGTCATCCGCATAAACCCATAATTTGCGAATCCCATTTCCAAAGCTGTATCGTTCGTCCAGTGGCACATTGTATGGCCTCTGGATTTCGAAATTAGCTTCTGTTAATGGCACATTTCTGAAGCCATCCGTGTGATCAGCTCCACTAAGCAGAAAAGAGTTGATGATTAGCAACCCCAAGATGTAAACCACAATATTTCTGAAAGAAATATTCATGTTTTCAACCATTTCCCCTTTAGATATATTTCTCTGAGAATGGTTGTATGAAGCTAGGGAATTGCTATGTATATATAGGTAGTAGGTTGGAACCTTAACACTAAAGTGTACTTCTATCATTTGGACAAATGGATATATGCAGCCAACCCTCCACGAAGAAGCACATATTGTGATGGTGACATGGTTGGAGAAAATTACTGTACATTTTATTAGAAATAACATGGTGGTAAGAGGAAAAGATTCCTTTTCCATTTTGTGTTTGGCAAATAGCCTTCACAAAAATTTATAGATTTTACATTTTTTTTGGCAGCATGGGTGGTTCAATAGAAACATGTAGGACATGTACATTGAAATCATGGTCATAGTTGATTGCGTCCAATTAATTATGCAACAACAACAAAAAATCATTCTAACGTACAGAGTTTCTTTGAATTCAACCCCCAGCAATTTTATATTTTTCACACAAAATTATCAAAAATCATTCAATTTTATCTTTGAAGCCAACCCTAGCATTAATTTGTTGTCGCTTTCAAACAAACGTCTATTCTAACCCAATGATTCCATTTTGCATGCTTTCATTGCATATTGTCACATATTCAATCTTAATTACGTTTGTAGATATCGTCCCATGCATGCAGTAGCATTAACTTGACTTGTATATTAATGTGTTGCGTAAAATATCGTTCTATATCTATCACAAAGCTGAACCTAAATTTAATTATATATATGATTCTTGCGAAATGCCGACAAATACAAATTACTGGTTCGAACAAAAATTTCAAACTACAACTCTTTTACGTGCTTAAATACATTGGTAGGCTGGTAGCTGGTTGTTTATTATTATTATTTTCGCCACTGCTTGGATGAGATTATGTATCAAGCTAATCTAGAACGCTAATTTAATTTGGACTTCAAATTACTACTTTTTCTATTTCAAATTTGATACCTTTTTTAAAATTATATGATACAACACAGTTAATACACAATTAAATGTATACTTTTATATTTGTATTCTTATTTTTTTAATTTGGGTTATTATTATTATTATTAATGACAAAACAAAAATTTCACTTGAAAAGTAGATTGTTTTTTTGTAATAGACAGATAATAGTTTTAGGGGGGAAAAAGAGGTTCTATTTTGATCAAAGATGGGTCAAAAAGGATGAAGCTAGGGAGATCATTAAGGAAGCTTGGGGTAGGACTCAAATGGGCACCCCTTTGTATCAAATTTGCTCACGGATTAAACAATGTTGGATGGCTCTTCTACAATGGAGTTAAAGGACAGAATTTAATTCGGCCAAGCAAATTCTGAAGATCAAAAGAAGAATGGAATTAATGCAAAATTAAGGAGGGGGGAGAAATTGGTAAGAGTAGAGACTATTGAAAAGTGAATTGAATCGAGCTTATCAGGAGGAGGAACAATATTGAGGACAGAAATCAAGAATCCAATGACTTCGAGAATGGGATAACAATACTAAGTTTTTCCATGCAAGCACAGTAAGCCGAAGGAGACAGAATGCAATAGAGAAATTGATGAAAAGAGACGGTAGGAGATGTGAAAATCAGGAGAAAGTTAAGGAAGAAATTCTAGGGTTTTACAAAGAACTATTTACCACGGCAAACCCACCTACTTTGCAGAAAGGTCTTCAGGGTATCCCGTTGTCCATTACCCAATCCATGAATCAAAGACTGATAAGGCTAGTGGAAGATGAGGAAATTAAGCATGCTCTATTTCAAATGTATACCAATAAAGCTCCTAGTCCTAATGGTATGACTCATCTTTTCTTTCAATCTTATTGAGATATTGTTAAAAATGATATTTGCAATGCTGTTAAAGATTTTTTCTCTTATAAGAAAATGCTCAAGCAAATGAATCATACTTTGATAACCCTCATTCCTAAGGTTAAGATACCAAATTCCATTAAAGATTTTAGGTCTATAAGTTTGTGTAACATTGTCTATAAAATAATAGCTAAAGTGTTGGCCGATAGATTAAAACCTTGTCTCTCATCATGTATCATGTATCAGTCAAAACCAACCAGCTTTTATTCCAGGAAGACAAATATTAGATAATGTGGTTGTTGCTCAAGAATGTATTCACACCCTATATTCAAAGACAAAAAGGAATAAAGGGTATATGGCACTCAAATTTGATATGGCAAAGGCTTATGATAGGGTAGAATGGGAGTTCTTGTGCTCAGTATTTAGGAGGATGGGTTTCTCTTATATTTTTATTGAATGGATTAGACAGTGTATTATTTCTTCCACCTTTTCATTTAATATTAATGAGGAACAATGTGGATTCATAGAACCTACTCGGGGTATTAGGCAGGGGAACCCCATCTCGCCTTATTTGTTTTTAATTATTTCGGAAGTTTTTTCGAATATGATTAAACAAGCTAGTTTGCGAGATGTATATCGGGGATTGAGAGTGTATAGGAATGGACCACTAATCACTCATTTGTTATTTGCGGATGACTCTATCTTGTTCTGTGAAGTAGATGTAGCGCAAGCTAGAATGATTAAGGTGCTACTAGATGAGTATTGCAGAATGTAGGGACAAATGGTCAACTTAGAAAAGTCCTCAATCTTTTTCAGTCGCAATGTGCCCAAAGAGAACAAAGATGCTGTTTGCCATATCCTAGATGGGGTCAAGGAAAAGAGGAATGCTAAATATTTAGGTCTGCCTATGCGTATAGGAAGATCTAAAAGGGAGGTTTTTGGCTATGTGGTGGAGACCGTGCAGAGGTGAACCAAAAGGTGGAAGAATCATTTTCTCAGTTGGGAGGGCAAAGAAATATTAATTAAAGCTGTGATAGACGCTCTTCCCACATATGTCATGCGTTGCTTCAAACTCCCAAGCAACATCTGCCAAGATCTGATCAGAAATATATCAGTTTTTTGGTGGGGGGATAATTCGGGAGGGAAGTCAAAAATTCATTGGAAAACGTGGAAGGATTTAACTATACCCAAGGAGGATGGAGGGCTTGGCTTTAAGAATATACAATTTTTTAATAACGCTTTGATTGCAAAATAGTTGTGGAAACTGGTTACACAACCCAATATGCTAGTTAGTAAGGTGATGAAAACTGAGTATTTTTTGAATGAGGGGTTATTGAAAGCTCCTCAAAAAGGCAACTCATCTTGGTTGTGGAAGAGTTGGCTCAATGCTCGGTATGTCCTATGCCACGGGCAAGATTTCAAGTGGGAGATGGCAAGTCTATAAGAATTTGGGATCATCCCTGGATTCCGGGGATCAAAGGAAGGGAAATTGTACAAGAACTATCTTCCCTGAATCAAATTATGTGGGTGAGTCAACTCATGAATCATGAGAGGACGGCATGAAGTAGGCAACTAATTGGGAAGATTTTTAACAACTGTGAAGCTGAGGTAATATATTCTATCCCAATAGACTAGCGAGGGCGGCGACAAGCTTACTTGGCATCTCAATTAGGGACGGAAGGTATACGGTCCAATCAGCCTAGCAGGAGATATTAAGGGATCATATGAGAAACCAAAACAAAGCAGAAAGTAGTAATTCAAGGGTCATACTTAGTTGTCTTTGGAGGAGATTATGGAGGCTAGGAATCAAAGGGAAACTCAAGCATTTTATTTGGAGGTGTTGGAATGGCATTTTACCCACTAAGAACCAACTTATCAAGAGAGGCATTGAAGAAGATCAGTTGTACAAAATGTGTGGGGAGCATTATGAAACTCTGGCGCATGTGTTACTTTATTGTAGACGTGCAAAGAATGTTTGAAAAATTGCATCAGTACAGTAGAAAGATGTTAATTAGCAAGAACAGTCATTTCAGGATTGGTGAATACAGATTAGTATGGGGATAAAGGGAGGCAATTGGCAGGATAAAGTGCAACTTGTAGTTTATATTCTATGGATGTTATGGAAATCTAGAAATCTCTAGATTTTCCAAAACGAATGGAGAGAGGAGAAAGTAGATGTGGATTTGGCATTTACTGAGTGGAGGGAATTTCAAAAGGCTAAGGATTGTGGATAGCCAATTCGATGAAAGAAAGGTGCAAGGGAGTACTATATATAGTTGATAGAGTTACTATTCTACGAATATAATTGTTACATTATCCACTATAGGTATTATTTTTAGATAATATATTTTGAGTAAGCTGCTCGAAGTAGTTTATTTTTAATCTGAAACTCGCACAGAGTACTTAGTCAATCATTACCATTTGGTATTATTGTTTTGTTTGATTTTTTGGATATATCAATACAACTATTATTTTTTAGTAAAAAAAAAAAATTGAACTGATATCTTCTTGGTCTATTTGACTTAGCCAAGAAGGAGAGACCATCTCTCATTTTTTAGAAGACATTTCTTCTAACTCATAGCTAGCTAAAAAGTTGTCCTTAGCTATGGTCATTGATTTCAGAGTTGGTCATTTTCTGGAATTTAAACAATTAACCAAAGCTTTAGCATCTAGTTGTATTTCCAATCTATTCCATCCTTGAATTTGGGCTAGTAATAGTTTAGTCTTTATAGCCATGTTATAAGACTCGAACTGGCCCGACCGGTTCAACCGGTGACCTGGTCTCTAGACCGGTTCGAGTCACTCATTAACCCAGTTGGGGATTTATTTATTTATTTTTTTTGCTTCTCTTCTCTTCTTTTATCTTGTTTCTTCTTTGAAAATATACAATTGATAACTTGAATAAGCATTTTATACATGAACTTTTTGAAATGTCGAAATTATGATCCTATCAAAATTAAGGCCAGTAGGATATGTGTTGTTCATTGTTTTTCTTATTATTTTACTTAGGATATGTTTGGAGTGTGATATATTTCAGAAAAGTTATATTGGAATGTGTAAAAATTTTGGTAGGTATTTTTTTTATAGAAAAAGTATTTTAGAGAGAAAAATGAGAGAGATGATTTTTTAAAATTATGTGAGAGAAATTTGAATGGGAAAATTTAAATTTTGAAATAAAAATATATTTAGAGTGTGATGTTTTTATTTGAGAAAATTGCCTACTTTTTTTTTATGTGCAAATAGAAATGCCTTGTCCAAACATACCCTTAGATGGCATTTATATATCAATTTTTATGAGTGTGGATTTTAGATTTTAGATTTTATTATGCTATTATGACAATATCAATTGTTTGGTTGCTTATAAGTTAATATTTTATATTTTCTCTATATTTTGATATTATTTTTATTTTTTATTAATTTTATAATTGACCTACTGGTTGAACCATTGACCCACTGACCCGAAGCCTCGATCGGTTCAATGGACCGGTTAGTCGATAACTATGCTTTATAGTTTCCAAGCGGCAACCACTGGAGTAAAAGACCCTTCCCTAGCTACCTTCCACAATTGTTTTATAATTCCCTTATTTGGGAGGATAAATGGCTACCACTTGAGCATTTACCAAAACCTGGAGCAAGGAAGGAAAATAGTGACAAGGAGATGAAAGTCTATGAATTAAGGAGCTTCTCTCCAGGCTATTTAATACAAAAGAAATAGACCTTATTAAAACAATTCCAATGAGCATAGTAGGGGTACTAGACAGGATGATTTGGAAGTTCTCAAGAGATGGACAGTACAGTGTGAAGTTTGGATATCAAAAGCAGATTCAAGAGAGGCAGAATAAGGAGGACAAAGCAGAATCAATCAAGAGTGAAAAAGAAGAGCAAAGATTATGGAGGAAAATATGGGGACTCAAGGTAAAAAACAATATCCAGCACTTTTTATGAAGAGGGTGTAACAACAGCCTGCCAGTGGAAGAGAATGTCAAGAAGTGAGGACTGCAGAAAGACTCAACATGCAAACAAGGTGGACTGGAAACGGAAACTGTGGAACATGTAATGTTTAAGTGTATCAAAGCTCAACTAGCATGTCCAGCTAGACGGGATGGAATGCAAGGGTGTCAAAAGAACTTCAAGGAATGGTGGATGCAAATTAGCAAAGTTGGAGACAAGAACCATTTCCAACAAAGGATTTACCAAAGCTGGAGAGTAAAAAACCCTTCACTATTGTCACAATTTTACCATCACCCCACTTTCCCTCTGCATCCCTCTTGGATTAGAAGTCTTGCTTCTACCCAGCTCTTCCAAATCTCTGAATCATTTGCTTTAGTCTTGACCTTAAAGATGGAGGTCTTTGGGTAGTATCTTGCCTTCATCACCTTACTTAATCAAGAGATTCGGCCTTGTTATAAGTCTCCAGATTTGCTTTGCCAACAAAGCCCTGTTGAAAGCTTGCAGGTCTTTCATGCCTAGCCCTCCTCTTTCTTTTGCTTTAGTCATCTTCTTCCTTGCTACCCAATGTACCTTCCTTTCTTTGTCCTTTCTTCCCCACCAGTAATTAGCCGGAACAGTAGTGATCTCTTTGCATACAGTTACTAGGAGCCGAAAACAAGACATGCAGTATATTGGGAGTGCTAGTGCCAGAGCCTTAATTATCACCTCTTTGCCTGCTTTGCTGAGGAGGCTATTCTTCTAGTTGTTGATCCTTTTCTCCAGTTTTTCCTTAATGAAGCTAAATACCTGCCTCTTTGCTCTTCCTATCACCATTGGCAGGCCCAAATATATGCCTCTACCTTGTTTAGAAACTCCCTCAAGCTCCCAACAGATTTCCACCCTTCTGTGCTGGTCTGTGTTTCTGCGAAAAAAAAAGGCAGATTTCACCAAATTGATCCTTTGCCCATAACATTGTTCATATGAGCTTAGGATCCTCTTGATGCCTTGAATCTGCTCAACTTTAGCTTTAGAAAACAAAATGGAATCATCTGCAAACAACAATTGATGCATTGATCCTTTGCCTTCTTAACTTGCTTTGTTTTACTGCTGGCCTTATAAAACTAGTAAGGCCTTTTGCAACTATTAAGACAAGATATGGGGACAAGGGATCTCCTTGTCTAATACCTTTGGAAGGCTTAACATAACCATATGGAGTTCCATTTGATTAAAAAAGAGAATGAAAGTGGATAATCTCAACAAGGCGGATAACTTGACTTCGTAGAATATGCCGCAATCGGCAATTTTCATTCCTT
Source organism: Gynochthodes officinalis (assembly GCA_020080225.1). Classification (NCBI taxonomy): domain Eukaryota; kingdom Viridiplantae; phylum Streptophyta; class Magnoliopsida; order Gentianales; family Rubiaceae; genus Gynochthodes; species Gynochthodes officinalis. The sequence continues at coordinate 31,071,229 of CM034620.1, read as the reverse complement.
CACTTGATATTATATACAATATTATAATACCTTAGAGTCTTTCGCCTTGGATTCATTCTAATCCAATATTACCCTTTGAAATTATATACTCTTTCGGTTTCAAAAAAAAAGAAAAGAAAAGAAATCTATAAAAAAAAAAATTCAGTTTTAAATCAGAATTTTAAAATATATTTACTAATAATAATTATATACACTCACAATTAAAAACTAAAAATAAAAATATAAAATTATATATTAATTAGTACATTAAATATATTATATTTAATAATTAATAAAAATTTAGACCTAAATTAAGTAAATTTTTTTTTTTTAAAAACGAAGAGAGTACAATATTATATATGATATTACCCCTGATCACCTTATCAATGATGGATAAACTGTTAAGCCGATCGACGCTTGAGGCTGGCTACCTCTTTGGGTCCCGCGCACAAGAAGAGGTAGTAGGACCCAGAGAGACTATCCAGAGAGAGGACTCTTTTGGCATTTAAGGAGGCCGACCGAGTTTCTTTTCTTTTTTTCTTTCCTTGATAATTTGAAGGTAACATAAAGAGTTCGGACAGTCATTCTAAATATTGTATACAATATTACCGTTAATAGCTAAATATTACGTACAATATTATTATTAGTACCTAAAGAAGCTAAGCTAATTAGGGAGAGTTCCTTTGCTTCCCTCTTGATTCCTCTAGAAAAAGGCCTTAAAAAAAGTCTTTTTTGATAAGAGTTGAATAAGGGGTTCATTTCATGTGAAATTTAATAAACTGGAACATTTTAGTAGTTAAAAAAAGGTACATCAATAAAAATCCCGTTAGTAGCACTGAGTGAGAGCAAATTGGGGGTTTGAAGAGAGACTAACACAAAGTTTCATTTCTCAACTAAGTGTTTACTTTTTTTCGGCTAGGATTTATTCGATTTGATGTGGATTTGTTACGTAGAATGTTTACTCTAAATATCAATTAATTATTTGGAGATTTGTTGTCTTATATATTGGCAAAAAAAGAATATTTGGTGAGATACTATTGGCCAATTATGTTTCGAGATGTTCGGAAATGTGTATGACTTCATTCAAAAGTGTAGAAATACTTACACGATTTTGTTAAAAAATGCAGAATTACTTGAGTAAGCATGACTTCTACTCAAGCATGCATTAATGTTAAATATTAACTAACATGAAATCTATAATTAAGCAAAGTCGCTCTAATTTTTTATCATATCACTGTAATTTTTCATTTGGATATCTTTCCTCTATTTATGTTCTTCACAGAAGTATAACCACATGAAAGCAGACAAATTGAGACTGATATTGGTAGGAGAATATATACCAAAACTCCTGAAATGCCTTTTTCAGTTTGGTATTTTGGCCCAACCGTAGGTTAACCAAGCTGCAATTAATGTGTAAAACTTTGTCCAATTTTAGAAAACCCGCTCAATATTCACCCGGCTCAGTGGCCCAACGCTATGAGAAAATTGATGGAATATTGTTTTTTTTTAAAAAAAATTAAATTATTATTATTTTATGAGAAGTTCTTTTTTCCATAAAAATAATTATTAAAAAATTGATTTTGAAATTAAGTTTTCAAAAATCAGTTTTAAAGTCAATTTTCTGAAAATCAGCGGGGAGGGAGTGAAGAACAGGCACTTTTTTTTTTTTTTGACAAGCCAAGGAGGCAAGGTTTATTATTAGAGATATAGTGTAAAAGGTTACAAAGTAGGAATCAGTAGCAAATGGAAGGACAAGAACATTCCTACGCGGCATACAAACTAAAGCGAGTAGAGATTAGCGAATCTGGGACTCATTGCTCGATAATTGCCAACAAGTTTTGCTCTGGATCTCACGACTTTGCCAACATCGCCGCACTATTCATGTCTCTTGGAATGTGATGGCCCTCCCAGTGCTTGATTTTCTCCTTCAGGCACTTGCAGCTCCACTTGTCGCTCCACTTGTCATTTTGTAAGGGGATGGTTAAGCAATGCTTTGCATGTGCATGTGCATGTGCTTCAATGCTAAAGTGCAAGAAGTACCTCAGCCAAACCCTTTGACATAGGTTTCCCTTCTTCCTTTAACTTCTCAATTTTTAGCTAAGCTTCTTTGGCCAATGCATTCACAACATCTGCTATTGTGCAATTGCAGTGCTATGGTACCTTTTGCTTTTGACTGGTCAAGAGGTTCTACATAAGCAATATACTCAAAGATAAGTAAAGGTGCCCCAGACAACCCACAAGAAAATCGAAAGAAGCCAAACTACAGAAGTGATGGTTTTATGTATTAATTTGAAATTAAAAATGGCAATTGTGATGATTATCATTCAGATTTCGAGACAAGCATTTCATGGACGCTGTTGCTGGGGTCGGGGGAGGGTGGGTGGGAGTGGGAGGGGGGGTGGGTGGGTGGGGGGGAAATAAAAATGGTTGACAGAATTCAGGAGACATGTTTTTTAAGAAAAGAAAATTTAGCGTAGTCTTGCTCTCCTATCTTTTAAAGGTACATTCAGTTCCCTGTATTATCTACTCTTATTTTCTAATAAAATAATTTACCTTGTTGGCTTGTCAAAAAAAAAAAGAAAAGAAAAGAAAATTTATTTGAAGTCGACAATCTAATTCACGACTTGGAGCTAATTTTTACAAAGTCAACTTTAAAGTTAATATTCAAATGTCGATTTTAATAGTATTGAAACTTATTTAAAAATTATAATATTTATTTAATTTATATTAAAATTATAAATATTTATGGAAAAAATTCTAATGTTTTGATAGTACATCTCAGTGTCATAGAATTGTTGGGCATTTGTCCAATCTCCTCTTTTTTTTTTTTTTTTTAAAACTTATATATACACATTTAAGGACAAAAAAAGTGTAGAAAACATTGCCCCCTTTAGGACAAATTTATTTGTTTATTTTTTGAAATAACATTATTTAAATTTTAAGATAAATATATAATATTTTTAGTGACTTTAATAATGAAAAATTATAGTAATTGATGTAATATGTATAAAAAGATAAAATCATTTATCATATTTCTTAAAACGTGCAAAATAGTAAGAGATGATTTTAGTACATCAATTACTATAATTTTTCATTATAAAAAGTTATTATGAGTATTATTACTCTTTTAAAATACACCTCCCACTTCCTAAAGTTTTTTTGGGGGTTAAACTGAAAATAAGAAACCTTGAACCTATAAATAAGAAATGTATTAAAGTACCGTATAACTAATTAATTCCTCCTTCTATTCTAAAAGAAAATCAAATTAAAAAAATTCTTTTCCTAAAAAATGTCTATTTTTATGTAAAATTTTTATATTATTCTTATGAATAATGATAATGCATAATATAAATTAAAAAATAAAAATAAAAATGTAAAAAAAATATATTTAAAGTATTTTAAATATATTATGCTTTATAATTAAAAAAAATTATATTACATTAAAAATAAACGTTTTTTTTTAAAGAAGGTGGGTGTAACATATTTGTTGTGAGTAGCATATGAAAAGTGAGGGTTTGCGGGCTATTCCACAAGAGCAAGGTTTACTTAGTGCACATCCTTAATTTGCAGCTACGGATTCCCTTGTCACAAAAAAAAAAAAGAAAAAGAAAAAAAAGCATATGAAAAGTCTTATCTTGTCCTGATCATTAATCAGATCAAATTTATCTCAATCACCAAAAACTCCTTTCTACAATGGCAAGTTGGCAACTTGTGGCTCTGTGAAGCTTCTGGAATGGCTGCCAGTCAACGTGAGCTCCTCCCACTCAATGGGAAAGGCATTCCATAGGAGCTAACGGAGGAAGAACTCTTCAACAAAAGTGAGCTGCTCCTCGCATCCAAACCTGTTCACAAGAAAATCCCAGTCTGATCTTCAACAAAAGTGAAATCCTCCTCGCATTCAACCCTCTTCACAAGAAAATTCCAGTCCTCATCCATGGAGATAAGCCCATTTCTAGTGAATTTTCGTAATTAAAAGTCATAGTAACAGATATAATATGCATGAAAAAAAATTATTTATCACATTTTTAAAAATTACAAAAGAATAAGAAATCATTTTGGCACATTAGTTATTATAATTTTTCATTATAAAAAATTACTATAAGTATCATTATTTTTTTAAAATATGCCTCCCACTTCCTAAATTTTTTTGAGTGGTAAACTGAAAATAAGAAACCGTGAATACTACAAATAAGAAATGTACTAGGCCCCCAGGGGTATAGGCGAGTTGGTAAGCCTAAGATGATGTGGGGAGAAATCCTCCGGCAACGCAGGTTCAAGCCTCGCGTGGGACAGATTTTTCGCTGAAATATTGTGGGAGTTTGTCTTGGGGTGTTGGTCTGTTGGCTCTCTCCCAACACATCGATTCGTGCACGTCCTCGATTCTGACAACCGGCTAAGGCCTGCAAATGCAGTGGGGAGTTTCGCGCCGTAGGAGGACTTTCTCCAAATCAAAGAAATGTACTAGAGTAACATTTAACTAATTAATTACTCTTTTTGTTCTAAAAAAAATCTAATTTAAAAGAGAATTTTGTCCTAAAAAAGTTTCGATTTTTATCTAACATATTTATATTATCCTTAATAATAATAATAATGAATAATATAAATTAAAAAATAAGAATAAAAATATAAAAAATATATTTAATTGTGTATTAAATATATTATGTTTTATAATTTTAAAAATATATATCAAATTAAAAATAAACTTTAGAGAAAAAAGAAAAGAAAAAAGGAAGGTAAGGCGTAACATATTTGTCTTGAGTAAAACAAGCATATGAAAAGTCTTATCTAGTTTTAGTTTCCTCCTATAAATAAGTCTTATCAGCCCTGATCATTAATCAGATCAAATTTCTCTCAATCACCAAAAACTCCTTTCAACAATGGCAACTTGTGGTTCTGTGAAGCTTCTGGGATGTGCTGAGAGTCCTTTTGGAAACCGGGTTGAATTCGCACTCAACTTGAAAGGCATCCCATACGAGCTAATGGAGGAAGATCTCTTCAACAAATTAAAGTGAGCTCCTCCTTGCATCCAACCCCGTTCACAAGAAAGTCCCAGTTCTCGTCCATGGCGATAAGCCCATTTCTGAGTCCCTCGCGATTGTTGAATACATCGATGAATTCTGGAGTGATCGACCTTCCAACATCCTGCCTTCCGATCCATTTGATCGCGCCACAGCCCGCTTTTGGGCCTCCTATGTTGATAATCGGGTAAGACTGATAGTTTCAGCTGAGCTTTTTGACTGTGTGGTTTTGGTAACAGGCCGTTATTCGGCATCTTATTCGGGAATATTTAACGAAATGCTCCTAAAGACAACCTTTTTATTGTGTCGGTGAATTTAAATGGTAAAATATCGTATAATAGTATATATCATTCTTTGTTTTTTTTTGGTTGAGTTAATGAAAGAGAAACATTGCATTTTTTGGATGAAATTTAAACCATTCGACCTCTGGACTGGACATCTACCATTATCGATATATTATGTGCTCTCACCTGCATGCAATCTGTCATGGAGATTTTGCATGATTTGAATTCAATATTCTCTCGGTCATAAATAAAATAATGGTTCATTTTCAAAAAAAATTGGTCTTCAAAGGAATAGTTAACTTTTAGAGCAATTTTTTATATTATTTTGATTAATAATGATTATGTATAGTTAACTCTTAAAAAGTGAAAAGTAAAAATAAAAAATTATATATTTAATACTGCATTAAATATGTTGTACTTTTACTAAAAAAATAATACTCCAAATAAAATTGACTCTTTTCTTTGAAATGAAGTAGAAGAGGCAAAATTCCAAGTTTCAATGGGTACCAAATGAAATAGGAGATATTGGATTTCCACTACGTATTAAAAATACCTATGGGTCCTAATGGAAAATAAAAATGAACAATTATTAAATAATATTGAGTATTTAATGTGTACTAATAGATTTCGTTATTTTTTAATTTTCTAAAAATATTTTTATATTTATTATGATTGCTAGAATTTGGCTTGATTCCAACCAACCAAAAGTGGTCGACTGCTAATCGGGCAGTAGCCACTATCTTCTATTTCCCAATGGGAAATTCTAGTGGGATTCTAATAGGATTTGAAAATTCTAATCCTATTCAATTCAAACCTTAATAGAAAATAAATTATATAATTCTAATTATTTTCTACCAATTTAATTTTTACCCAATTCCCTATTCATTTCCTTCCAATGTCCATCCCTAGGATGGAGGGAGGATATCATTAGTAGTAGTTGTCCCATGTTCAAAAGACAATGTCCATTCTACTCCTCCTATATGCAAAAAAGTAAAAATAAATAAATAAATAACTTTTAAGTTGATATAACTTTTTTTAAAATTACAAAATACAACACACTTAATTTACTATTAAATGTATAATTTTTCATTTTTAACTTTATTTTTTTAATTTAGGTAATACATTGTCATGATTAGTAGGAATAATACAAGAATTTTTATAAAAAGTAAATTCTTTTTTGGTACAAAAAAATAATTAATTTGGGACCAAGGGAGTATATATTTTATAATAGAAAGATTAAATGTGTTAGTAGTAATTTTTTGAAAAAAAAATGCTATGTTGCTTCCAAATTTGACTTAAACGTTTGTGTACATATATATATACAACAACAGTTAAACTTTTATTCCACTGTATGAAATTAATTATATGAATTACATTTTATTATAACTTTCTATTAACATGTATATATTTTTTTAAATTTAAATAATTCAACTCCATTTTAATAAAAAAAATTTCCAAGTTTTTTTTTTAGGTTTTCACTTTTCTTTTTAGTTTGAGTCAATAATTCTCCAATTTTTATACATAGCACTGGTGCATAGAGTAATAAAATTGTCCAATTGAGTGCAGTGGTTTCCACCAATCCTAAAGCTCAGAGATCAAACACCAACTGAGGAAGAGGCAAAAATAGCACTAATGAACGAGATAAAAGAAGGGTTTGAGCAGTTGGAGGAAGCCCTTGTAAAGTGTAGCAAAGGAAAAGCTTTCTTTGGTGGAGATGATATAGGTTACCTTGACATTGCTTTAGGATCATTCTGGTCGTGGATGCTCGCAATAGAGATCTTGATGGAGGTGAAATTCTTTGATGAGAAACAAACACCAAACCTATGCAAATGGATTGGGAGATTTCTTTCACACGAAGCTGTTAAGGATGTGGTGGTAGAACCTCCCAAACTTGTAGAGTTTTATCATGCGATTATAGCCAGAGGCTGGAAGTTCTGAGTCTGGAAAGCCCTTAATCATCAGTTGCATAACATGTTAATCATTAGTTGCATAGATAAACTTGGAATGGACCTTTAGTGATGCGGAAGTCAAGAAAACAATCTGTTGTTTGTTTCTCATTGCGTTAATGTCTTAATATGTATAACTCAAATAAGAAGACAAGTACGTCGAATTTGAAAATGGATATATTTTGTCCTACAATGTTTATACCGAACAATATACTTGATCAAAATTGTAACCACGTCTTTTAAACTTTTTATAACTTCCATAATCATTTCAATCTCGTGTTTAGAGAGTCTTGTACTCGAAATGGCAAATATCGCCAATTAACTAAAGTTATTATTGATGATTCCTTGTTTTTACATCATCGAGATTTATTTAATGCTCACAACAAATAAGAATATGTATAGATTGAACTTTTAATATATATATATATATATATATATATATATATATATATATGTATATATATATTTAAATATATATTTTATCTCACAATTACTATTTCAAAAATTATAAAAATACATTTTGAAACGCAATTCGCACACAGTATGAATGTAGTTTAAAATGCATTCAAATGTCACTTAATTATTCTATTAAACTAGCACAGTTTTTCAAGTCAACATTGTGCAAATTCAGATTAATAGCAATAAGAAAATAAAAGCGTGTTTTTTAAAAAAAAAAAGAAGAAAAAAACCATGGAGAACGATTAGGCCAAGAAGGAATCAAATGAACTCCAAACAAGGCATGTAAAAGAGGATCAATGGAACCAAATATATTTGTCTGCAAATGCAAGCAAAGCGAAGAGCAAACTCAAATTATAAAACAACTACCAAGTTGTAAAACTTCTTTCCTCACCAATACATAAAGATCTCCTCCTTGAATCTTGACATCATGGCAACAGGAGGTAATGTGAAGCTTCTAGGATTAGATGCAAGTCCCAACACAAACCGGGTTCAAATCGCCCTCAGTTTGAAAGGCCTCAACTATGAAGTAACCCAGGAAGATCTGTTCAACAAGAGTGAGCTCCTCCTTGCATCCAGTCCTGTTCACAAGAAAATCCCAGTTCTCATCCATGCAAAAATCGCTTGTGACTGTGGAATACATCGATGAGGTCTGGACTAATGAACCATGTATCCTATCTTCTGATCCCTTTGATCGCTCCTTAGCCTGCTTTTGGGCAGTTTACATTGATAATACGGTAAGACTCTATCATATATAAAGACTGGCAGCCGTTTCGTTAATTTTATTTGCAACATAGTAGTGCATATCGTATGATTATCCTTTTTTTTTCCATATGTGTTTTTTTCAAAATGTAAAAATTCAATGTCGTAGCGCAAAAGTCACATACTTTTGCAACTTCCAACTTCCAATCCCCCCTCTTTCCATACACAGTTAAGATTATACAAATATATTGAGATTTATAAATAAATGTTCACACTACAAGAAAAGGCTTACTTTCCGACGGAACCTTCCGACGGACATTAATCCGTCGGAAATTTCTAACGGACATCCGTCGGAAAAAGCGAATTGGAGTCCGGCAGCAAAATCTCCAACGGTCATCCGTCGGAAAAAATATTTCCGGCGGAAATCCACCGGAAATCCGTAGGAACAAATTGGCGCCACGCGGCGCCAATATATTCCGACGGATGATCCGTCGGAAAAGCTTTAAAAAAATTAATTTTTCAAACTTTTACTCCGTCGAAATATTTAACAAAATAATATAAAAAAGAAAATTATATTTCCGACTGATTTCCGTCGGAAATAGTTTTTAAAAAAATAAAAAATTTAAAAGTTACGCGGAAAATCATGAAATTTAAAAAATATTTTAAAAATGTAATTCCGACGGGCCGACAATTTCCAACGGATGTCCGTCGGAAAATTTTGAATTCCTACGGTCCAACATTTTCCGACGGTTTCATTGAAATTCGGCAATATCAAGCCAAGCTTGACATTCTCTTCTTTGTAGCTTTTCTTTACGCCACTCTTCTTTGTAGCTCTTCTTTGTACCACCGTTGATCGACTTATCTCTTCCACCTAAGGAGTCCAACACGCAAATCTAACAACATTTGAAAGGCCTCCTCTTAGGAGTTTTCATCGATCGACTTTGCTCTCCTATCTATGGAGTCCAACATCTAAATCTAACAAAATCAACTGTAAGGCCTTATCTTCTTCTCCATTATTTTCTTCTTCTTCTCCATTCAACCAAAATAACTCGTTTATTTTCATTTTCATCAAGGTTTTATTCTTCTAGATAAATAGCATGCGTAAAGAACACAAATCGACATTTTAACAAGTGCGTAGTTAATTTTTATTACTATGATATTTAATTTTATATGTGTAGATGGATTGTATTTGGTACCGTAGTTGTTTATATATCGTGATCATGCTATATTAATTTTATGTCGTGACATAAATTATGCTTTATATTAATGTTATATTTTTATTACTGTGATATTTATTTTTATATATGTGTAGATGGATTTCATTGAACACCGTAGTTGTTTATATATCGTGGTAATGTTGTTCTGCTGAATTGGGTCTGAGTTTTGGTTGGATTCTCTGCCTTCGGGGTTGTCTTTGGTTTGTTGAATTGGGAATATACACACAAGCTGTTTGATAAAATGTCTAAAGACCTTTCAGCCTTTGCAAAACTCTACCATATGTAGCACTCCCTCCTTCCACAAATCCCACCCACGCCGATCTCCTCCCCGGCAAACCCCCCACCTCAACAGCAACCCCCACTCCTTGCAAAACCAACACTCTGCTCCTAATGGCTACCACTTGACCATCTTCCTCTCTCTCGAGGGCGCCATTGTCAACCACTTCATCTGCCTCATCTTCATCAACATCTGCATCTTCATCATCTTCGTTCGATCTGTGCTTCTTCATCCTATCTCTCTTGCCGGATTTCCTCACCCGGCGTTCCCTTATTCTTTCTCTCTTCTTCATTCCCAAAATTCAAACACTTATCCTTCTTTATTCTCAAAATCCAGTCCAAATCCATACCCTTCTTCATCAACCAAATCAGTCCTACTCCTCTCTTACAAACTTTAATATCTTAACAACAGTAACCTTGGTGAACTATGGTGAGGCAGTCACAGAACAACAGCTACGCTACAGTATTTGACCGGAATGGCAAGCAGTATCAACGGAGGTACCATCTAGATCAACAGGAATGGCAGTCAAAGCGCTCCTCTTTTTTCTCCATTTTCATTAGCAACCTGAGCTCGAGGGTTCCAAGGGCTACTTTGAGGGACATTTTCAGTTCTTTTGGAGATGTTAGAGATGTTTACATCCAGCGACGTCTCAAAGGGCAAAGGACATATGCATTCGTCCGTTTCCAGTCGGCTATGGAGATGAGAAGGGCAATAAAGTTTGGAAACCGGCGACGGATTGATGGCATTACCATTTACGTCAAAGAAGCTTTTGGATCTCGGCCGCGGTCGGATTCTCAGAGCACGGAAACCCACCTCACAGGAAGCCTTCACTGATTCACAAAGAATCCCTGCGAGACGGGAGGTTGTATAGAGAAGTCATTCAATCAGATGGGGGAAAGAAAAGCTGCGATATTGAGGTGATCATTCCTCGCGGACGATCTACGAACCATCAGAAGAGGCGGTACCTGACTCGCTTGAAGAGGGGCTACACGGTGGACAGTGGCAGATGCCTGATGAGCTTTGCAAGATAGTGTCCAACGGCCCTCTGGGCAACCCAACCAAAGAAGGAACGGATCTCACCTTCTTGGAGCAATTTGGAGAAGATGTCAATGGCAGGATGGTGCGAGTAGTGCCTGATGAATTTTTCTGGATAATGTCCAATGGTTCTTGTGAAAATCCAATCCAAAAAGGGAATGACCTCACCTTCTTGGAACAAGTGGGGGCAGAGGCGTCGGCGCAAAAAGGATACATGTCACCTACTTTGAAGATAGCAGAAGAGATTGTGCAGTGTGCGTACCCAGGTGGTAGGGCTGCAGAAGAATGCGTGTTGCAGGGGCTGGGTATTGGTCTTACATCTCTGGAGCTTGCTGGAAGCACGAGATTGTGGCTGCAGGGGTGCCATGCAAACATTTTGATGCTAACTGAGGAAGCAGCGCAGGAAAAGATACAGAAAGTGGAAATCCAGAAGGTCTCTTGCAACACGGGTCGGACACGGGTAGTGGTTCTAGCTTTGGGCCCAAAGAAGGACACTCAAATGATGGGTCACCAACAAGGCCTGGAGAAGTTGGACCACAAGTGAGCTCTCCAACCCAGCAAATATGCCTAAGTCCAAATCAGGGGCTGATGACTAACGGGCGAGAGGCACAAGGCAAAAACTCATGCCAAAGGCCCACCAAACTTTTGTCATTGGAAGATTTGGACGGTGACTCCATCCTCTCCAAGCTTGAGGTAGCCCACCCAAGCAGCGCACCCAGCAAGCAGAAGCGGAATGCAATGGCGGTTGGCTTCAGTCGGTTGGAACACAGAGAAAACAGCGAACCCAAAGAAGTGGCGGATTTCATTCTTTCTAATGAAGATATTGCCCACCACAATAATATTCTAAGAGAGGCACTATCAACATGGGAAGTGAGCACTCAACTGGGGATAGTCTTTAAGCTCCACCAAGAAGAAATGGTTGATCATTTTGCCAAAATGGAAAAGGAGCATCGAGAGTCAAGAGCAGGTTAGTATTTCACCTCCTGCTTTCCTATTCTACGAGTTTTTATTGGTTAAATGAGGATTTTATCTTGGAATGTAAGGGGTTTGGGTGCTAGGGAGAAAAAAAGGGCTATCAGAAAAATGGTTTTAAGGAAAAAATTTGGGATGTGATTTTTCCAAGAAACAAAGTTGGAACATCTTGATGGGCGTGGAGTTGGCCAAATTTGGGGAGGCAATGAATATAAATTTGAGTGGGTTCCCTCTGCTGGCCGTTCGGGTGGTTTACTTGCTATTTGGAATGATGATTTTTTCCACTGTACCGAGGCCGTTTTAGAGCAGAAATATATCTTGTTAAGAGGTAAATTGAAGGGATCCAATTTTGAGTGTGCTTTCTGTACCGTCTATGCTCCAAATTGTGATAATCAAAGAAGAGTCCTGTGGAATGAGGTCAACGTAGCGGCAAGCGGCGAATGCCGTGGTGCTTTGGGGAGATTTTAATGTCACAAGATTGCACGAAGAAAGAAGCGGGCACTCGGGTAATCAAGCGACCATGAATGAGTTCGATGATTTTATTGAGTATCTGCGGTTTGTAGACTTGCCTTTGTTAGATGGGCGGTTCACGTGGGCAATAACCGACATCCTCCAGCTAGAAGTAGGCTGGATAGATTTCTCTTTTCAACCGAATTTCTTGATAGTTTTTCATCGTTGGTACAGAGAGCGCTACCGAGATCTCTGTCAGACCATCATCCCATTTTTTTGGCTACTGAGGAGGTAAATTGGGGCCCTAGACCTTTCAAGTTCTTCAACCACTTGTTTGGACAAAGAAGGCTTCAACACTATGGTCCGTAATGAATGGAAGACCATTGCAGCTCACTCTAGAAATAATGCTGGTATATGGCTGAAGCTTAAGAGGCTTAAGCCTCTTATCAAACAGTGGAAACTTGAGCGGTGAGGTGATCCCAACTATGTTCGAATTGGAGGAGGAGATTGATAAGCTCGAGAAATTGGATGCGACAAACGCTACATCGGGTGATAAAATACTTGAACTTGCAACTAAGCGAGCCCACTATGGAATGTGTATAGGCGAGGAAAGAGCTTGGTTCTGAAGTCGAGCAAAATGGATTCAAGAAGGAGATCGAAATACCAAATACTTTCACTGTGGCTTCCTCAAGGAGAAGGCGAACCTCATCGAACACGGTATTTGAGGGTAGGAGAGTATCTCAACCAAAAGAGCTAAAGGATGCAATAGCCAAACATTATTCAGATCTCTACAATAAGGTGTCGCGGTTGGTGTCGAATTAGATTGTCAGTTTAAAAGCATCTCAGCTGAACAAAGGGACAATCTTGAAACTCCATTTTCAGAAACTGAAGTTTGGGAAGCAATCAAACAGTGTGATGGCAATAAGGCACCTGGGCCTGATGGATTTAATATGAACTTCTTCAAGCATCATTGGAGCTCAGTCAAATCCGATGTAATGACTTTCCTAGAAGGCTTCTTCGAGACCGAGACTTTTGACAAGGCAATCAACTCTTCCTTTATCACATTGGTTCCAAAGACGGAAAATCCTATTCACTTAAAAGACTATAGGCCTATAAGTCTTGTGGGGAGCATTTATAAAATTCTGGCTAAATTTCTTGCAGCTAGACTGAAAGGGGTGATGAATGAGGTGATCGGGAGCAACCAATTTGCGTTCCTAAAAAATAGGCAATTGTCAGATTGTTTCTTAATTGCCAATGAAGCCGTTGATTATCTCAAGAAGCATAGCAGGAGTGGTCTAGTGTTGAAGGTAGACTTTGAAAAAGCGTTTGATAATGTTGACTGGGATTTTCTGGATTATGTCATGACAAAGATGAATTTCGGCAGAAAGTGGAGGAGTTGGATCCGGTTCTGTGTTGCCACTGTATCACTGTCAATTTTGGTCAATGGCTCCCCCACCAAGCAGTTTGGCATCAAAAAAGGTCTCCGCCAAGGTTGTCCCCTCTCCCCAATGCTCTTTAATATCATGGCCGAAGCTTTTAGCGTTCTAATGCAAAAAGGCGAAAACCAGGGGTTGTTTGAGGGAATAAGCATCGGCCAAGGAAGTTTCAGGTTAGCTCACTTACAATACGCGGATGATACCCTAGTATTCATTAAACCGGAATTTAAAAGTCTCTTGAATGTAAAAAGAACTCTAAGATGCTTTGAGGCGTTGTCCGGTTTGAAGATCAATTTCAACAAAAGTAGTTTGGTTGGTATTGGGTTGGATGCGGGTCTCTTGTCTGGCTGGGCTGAATATTTATCGTGCAAGGTTGAAATCCTCCCGGTCAAATACCTTGGTCTTCCTCTAGGGGCTAACTCAGCAGCTCAAAGCATTTGGAGGCCTATCTTGGAAAAAATGAGATCAAAGCTTGCAGGATGGCAAACGAGGTACCTTTCCATGGGTGGCAGAGTAACACTAATCAATTCTGTCTTGTCGAGTCTGCCAATCTTTTTCATGTCTGTATTTAAACTGCCTTGTGGGGTAAAAAATGACATGGACAAATTGATACGGAGATTTCTCTGGGGCAGTTCAGATCACCAACGCAAATTGCACTATGTGGACTGGAAGACAGTGAATGTTCCAAAGTGGCTTGGTGGATTGGGTATGATTGACTTCCACTTAAAAAACTCGGCCTTACTATCAAAAAGGTTATGGAGGTTTGGCAACGAGGTGGATTCATTATGGAGGAATTTCTTTGTGGAAAAATACGGGCTTGACCAGAGGCAACTCCTTCCCACCCCTTGTAATAACAGATTTGTTTCCCATTCATGGAAAGCTATTACTGCTCCACTTATTCCTTCTAATCAATTCCATGAGGTTGTATCTTCAGGAATGAGGGCGATGCTTGGGAAGGGAGAAAATATTGTCTTCTGGCATGACGAATGGGTAGAAGGTATGATTCTAAAAGTGTGCTTTCCTCGCATCTTTGCTCTGTCTGTGAATAAGAATGGATATGTGGCTGAATTTGGAAATTGGAGAAATGGTCAATGGGAATGGAGGATTGATCTCCATAGGAATGCGCTTGATTGGGAAACCCAACAGTGGGAAGACTTGTTATCCATCCTGCACGAGCAATATCCCAACCACCATTCCCAAGATCGGATCATTTGGAGAGGGGTTCCGAATGGTACATATTCCACTTCTTCTTTCTACAAATCCGTGCTGTTGGCACAAAGGCAAGGCAACATTATCTGGAACCTCGTGTGGAATGGGTATGGTCCACCTAAAGTGGAAGTCTTTGTTTGGCAACTGATCCATCAAAAGCTTCCTGTTAGAAGTCACCGCCGGAGGGCATCATTCGAGCGAGCATGCGGTGCCGTTACGCAATCTTGCGCGAATCCGTCCAGCATTTATTTTTTGATTGTTGGAGTAGCTGGTTGGTATGGACGAGGTGTTTGGAAACTTGGGGTGTCACCTGGGTTTGCCCGGGAGATCCTTCCATCTTCCTGATGAGCTGGCATCAGTCCTCCCCGGATCTCCAAGGAAGGCAGCCTTGGATACTACTGTTTTATGTCATTACTTGGTCAATTTGGCTGTGCAGGAACCAGGTTACTTTTAACAATAAGAGCTTTGATCTTGAGCATCTCATGGATTTGATTATCTTTAGGTTCGCAACTTGGTTTAAAGCGAAATGGCCATCTTCATCAGCATCTATTACAGACATTTTTCGACAGCCGAAAAGTGCAGAAGTGAGGCGGGTGCATAGGTGCAGGAAGGAAAGTGTGGCTTGGTCTCGGCCTCAATCTGGTAAAATGAAGTTTAATGTCGATGGCTCAACAATTGGAAAACCAGGCAGGGCGGGGATTGGAGGAATTTTGAGAGATGATCTGGGTAAAACAAAGGCCGTGTTCTCCAAGTATGTTGGAATTTTGGATTCGAATCAGGCTGAGTTCTATGCTATCCGTGAGGCTTTCTGGGTGTTTTCTGAATCTATTTGGAAGAGCTCTTATGTGCTTGTAATTGAAAGTGATTCTGTTAATGCAATCAATTGGCTCAAGAATCCGGAGAATGCACCCTGGCACTTAAAAAATGTCTCCAACCACATAGAGCTATTGAAGGAGAAAATCAAGCACTGGGAGGGCCATCACATTCCAAGAGACATGAATAGTGTGGCCGACAGGTTGGGAAAGTCAGGAGTATCCAGAGTGCAAAACTTGTTGGCAATCATCGAGCAATGAGTCCTGTATCTACTAATCTCTACTCTCGTTTTAGTTTGTATGCCGCGTAGGAATGTTATTGTCCTTCCATTTGCTACTGATTCCTATTTTGTAACCTTTTACTCTATATCTCTAATAATAAAACTTGCCTCCTTGGCTTGTCAAAAAAAAAAAATATCGTAGTAATGTTATATTAATTTTATGTCTTGACATAAATTATGCATTATATTAATGTTATATTTTTATTACTGTGATATTTATTTTTATATATGTGTAGATGGATTTCATTCGACACCGTAGTTGTTTATATATCGTAGTCATACTATATTAATTTTATGTCGTGACATAAATTATGCTTTATATTAATGTTATATTTTTATTACTGTGATATTTATTTTTATATATGTGTAGATGGATTTCATTCGACACCGTAGTTGTTTATATATCGTGGTCATACTATATTAATTTTATGTCGTGACATAAATTATGCTTTATATTAATGTTATATTTTTATTACTGTGATATTTATTTTTATATATGTGTAGATGGATTTCATTCGACACCGTAGTTGGATGTATAACAGAATAAATCCTAACAGAAGAGGTTTAACCGATGAATTTATGAGTGGGGTAAATGAATTCGTGCAACATGCTTGTACTCTTCTTAAATATCATAATGAAGGAGTCATTCGGTGTCCCTGCAGAAAGTGTAAGTCTGGTAAAACATTTGGTCCAGAAGATGTGGTGGTTCATTTATATAAGAATGGTTTTAAACCTAAATATTGGTGGTGGATTAACCATGGTGAGGTAGAGCCTCCGAATTTTGACTCTATATATGCTACATATATGCATGAGCAGAGGAATATCGCGAGAACAGATAATGCAGAAAGTAGTCGATATCATTATATGATAAGAGATGCAGCAAATTCTCATTTTATGGGTAGTGGTGAACGTGAATTTGTGCAAAATACTGAACAGCCTCCTAATGAAGAAGCTCAAAAATTTTATGATTTGTTAGAGGCTGCTAGTCGTCCGTTGTGGGAAGGTTCGACTCATTCTGAATTATCCACAGCTGTTAGACTAATGAGCATCAAGTCAGATTGGAACGTACCACACGACTGCATGAATGCCATGATTGAATTGATGAGAGAGGATAACCCCCAACAAGAAATAGACATTCCAAAAAGTTATTATCACACGAAAAAGTTGGTGTCTAAATTAGGAATATCTGCCAAAAAGATTGATTGTTGTCCAACTAGTTGTATGTTGTACTACAACGAAAACGATCACTTAGAGGAGTGTAAATTTTGTGAACACCCTCGTTATAAAAGTGATGATTATCATTCATTTCGAGACAAGCATTTCATAGGCACAGTTGCTGGGCTTGAGGAAGGGTTGGGGAGGTGTGGGAGGGTGGGTGGGAGTGGGGCAGGGAGATAAAAATGGTTGACAGAATTCAGGAGACATGTTTTTTTAGAAAAAAAAATTTATTTGAAGTCAGACAATCTAATTGATGACTTGGAGCTAATTTTTACAAAGTCAACTTTAAAGGTAATATTCAAATGTCAATTTTAATAGTTTTGAAACTTATTTAAAAATTATAATATTTATTTAATTTATATTAAAATTATAAATATTTATGGAAAATTTTTAATGTTTTGATAGTACATCTCAGTGTCGTAGAATTGTTGGGCATTTGTCCAATCTCCTTTTTTTTTTAAAAAAACAAACTTATATATACACATTTAAGGACAAAAAAAGTGTAGAAAACATTGCCCCCTTTAGGACAAATTTATTTGTTTATTTTTTGAAATAACATTATTTAAATTTTAAGATAAATATATAATATTTTTAGTGACTTTTCGTAATGAAAAATTATAGTAATTGATGTAATATGTATAAAAAGATAAAATCATTTATCATATTTCTTAAAACATGCAAAATAGTAGGAGATGATTTTAGTACATCAATTACTATAATTTTTCATTATAAAAAGTTATTATGAGTATTATTACTCTTTTAAAATACACCTCCCACTTCCTAAAGTTTTTTTGGGGGTTAAACTGAAAATAAGAAACCTTGAACCTATAAATAAGAAATGTATTAAAGTACCGTATAACTAATTAATTACTCCTTCTATTCTAAAAGAAAATCAAATTAAAAAAATTCTTTTCCTAAAAAATTTCTATTTTTATGTAAAATTTTTATATTATTCTTATGAATAATGATAATGCATAATATAAATTAAAAAAGAAAGATAAAAATGTAAAAAAATATATATTTAAAGTATTTTAAATATATTATGCTTTATAATTAAAAAAATTTATATTACATTAAAAATAAACGTTTTTGTTTTTTTAAAGAAGGTAGGTGTAACATATTTGTTGTGAGTAGCATATGAAAAGTGAGGGTTTACAGGTTATTCCACAAAAGTATGGTTTACTTAGTGCACACCTTTAATTAGCGGCTGCGGATTCCCTTGTTACAAAAAAAGAAAAAGAAAAAGAAAAAGAAAAAAGCATATGAAAAGTCTTATCTTGTCCTGATCATTAATCAGATCAAATTTATCTCAATCACCAAAAACTCCTTTCTGCAATGGCAAGTTGGCAACTTGTGGCTCTGTGAAGCTTCTGGAATGGCTGCCAGTCAACGTAAGCTCCTCCCACTCAATGGGAATTGGGAAAGGCATTCCATAGGAGCTAACGGAGGAAGAACTCTTCAACAAAAGTGAGCTGCTCCTCGCATCCAAACCTGTTCACAAGAAAATCCCAGTCTGATCTTCAACAAAAGTGAAATCCTCCTCGCATTCAACCCTCTTCACAAGAAAATTCCAGTCCTCATCCATGGAGATAAGCCCATTTCTATTGAATTTTCGTAATTAAAAGTCATAGTAACAGATATAATATGCATGAAAAAAAATTATTTATCACATTTTTAAAAATTACAAAAGAATAAGAAATCATTTTGGCACATTAGTTATTATAATTTTTCATTATAAAAAATTACTATAAGTATCATTATTTTTTTTAAATATGCCTCCCACTTCCTAAATTTTTTTGAGTGGTAAACTGAAAATAAGAAACCGTGAATACTACAAATAAGAAATGCACTAGAGTACCATTTAACTAATTAATTACTCTTTTTGTTCTAAAAAAAATCTAATTTAAAAGAGAATTTTGTCCTAAAAAGTTTCGATTTTTATCTAACATATTTATATTATCCTTATTACTAATAATAATGAATAATATAAATTAAAAAATAAGAATAAAAATATAAAAAATATATTTAATTGTGTATTAAATATATTATGTTTTATAATTTTAAAAATATATATCAAATTAAAAATAAACTTTAGAGAAAAAAAAAGTGAAAAAAGGAAGGTAAGGCGTAACATATTTGTCTTGAGTAAAACAAGCATATGAAAAGTCTTATCTAGTTTTAGTTTCCTCCTATAAATAAGTCTTATCAGCCCTGATCATTAATCAGATCAAATTTCTCTCAATCACCAAAAACTCCTTTCAACAATGGCAACTTGTGGTTCTGTGAAGCTTCTGGGATGTGCTGAGAGTCCTTTTGGAAACCGGGTTGAATTCGCACTCAACTTGAAAGGCATCCCATACGAGCTAATGGAGGAAGATCTCTTCAACAAATTAAAGTGAGCTCCTCCTTGCATCCAACCCCGTTCACAAGAAAGTCCCAGTTCTCGTCCATGGCGATAAGCCCATTTCTGAGTCCCTCGCGATTGTTGAATACATCGATGAATTCTGGAGTGATCGACCTTCCAACATCCTGCCTTCCGATCCATTTGATCGCGCCACAGCCCGCTTTTGGGCCTCCTATGTTGATAATCGGGTAAGACTGATAGTTTCAGCTGAGCTTTTGACTGTGTGGTTTTGGTAACAGGCCGTTATTCGGCATCTTATTCGGGAATATTTAACGAAATGCTCCTAAAGACAACCTTTTTATTGTGTCGGTGAATTTAAATGGTAAAATATCGTATAATAGTATATATCATTCTTTGTTTTTTTTTGGTTGAGTTAATGAAAGAGAAACATTGCATTTTTTGGATGAAATTTAAACCATTCGACCTCTGGACTGGACATCTACCATTATCGATATATTATGTGCTCTCACCTGCATGCAATCTGTCATGGAGATTTTGCATGATTTGAATTCAATATTCTCTCGGTCATAAATAAAATAATGGTTCATTTTCAAAAAAAATTGGTCTTCAAAGGAATAGTTAACTTTTAGAGCAATTTTTTATATTATTTTGATTAATAATGATTATGTATAGTTAACTCTTAAAAAGTGAAAAGTAAAAATAAAAAATTATATATTTAATACTGCATTAAATATGTTGTACTTTACTAAAAATAATACTCCAAATAAAATTGACTCTTTTCTTTGAAATGAAGTAGAAGAGGCAAAATTCCAAGTTTCAATGGGTACCAAATGAAATAGGAGATATTGGATTTCCACTACGTATTAAAAATACCTATGGGTCCTAATGGAAAATAAAAATGAACAATTATTAAATAATATTGAGTATTTAATGTGTACTAATAGATTTCGTTATTTTTTAATTTTCTAAAAATATTTTTATATTTATTATGATTGCTAGAATTTGGCTTGATTCCAACCAACCAAAAGTGGTCGACTGCTAATCGGGCAGTAGCCACTATCTTCTATTTCCCAATGGGAAATTCTAGTGGGATTCTAATAGGATTTGAAAATTCTAATCCTATTCAATTCAAACCTTAATAGAAAATAAATTATATAATTCTAATTATTTTCTACCCATTTAATTTTTACCCAATTCCCTATTCATTTCCTTCCAATGTCCATCCCTAGGATGGAGGGAGGATATCATTAGTAGTAGTTGTCCCATGTTCAAAAGACAATGTCCATTCTACTCCTCCTATATGCAAAAAAGTAAAAATAAATAAATAAATAACTTTTAAGTTGATATAACTTTTTTTAAAATTACAAAATACAACACACTTAATTTACTATTAAATGTATAATTTTTCATTTTTAACTTTATTTTTTTAATTTAGGTAATACATTGTCATGATTAGTAGGAATAATACAAGAATTTTATATAAAAAGTAAATTCTTTTTTGGTATAAAAAAATAATTAATTTGGGACCAAGGTAGTATATGTTTTATAATAGAAAGATTAAATGTGTTAGTAGTAATTTTTTTTGAAAATTTTTTTTTTGAAAAAAAAAATGCTATGTTGCTTCCAAATTTGACTTAAACGTTTGTGTTCATATATATATACAACAACAGTTAAACTTTTATTCCACTGTATGAAATTAATTATATGAATTACATTTTATTATAACTTTCTATTAACATGTATATATTTTTTTAAATTTAAATAATTCAACTCCATTTTAATAAAAAAAATTTCCAAGTTTTTTTTTAGGTTTTCACTTTTCTTTTTAGTTTGAGTCAATAATTCTCCAATTTTTATACATAGCACTGGTGCATAGAGTAATAAAATTGTCCAATTGAGTGCAGTGGTTTCCACCAATCCTAAAGCTCAGAGATCAAACACCAACTGAGGAAGAGGCAAAAATAGCACTAATGAACGAGATAAAAGAAGGGTTTGAGCAGTTGGAGGAAGCCCTTGTAAAGTGTAGCAAAGGAAAAGCTTTCTTTGGTGGAGATGATATAGGTTACCTTGACATTGCTTTAGGATCATTCTGGTCGTGGATGCTCGCAATAGAGATCTTGATGGAGGTGAAATTCTTTGATGAGAAACAAACACCAAACCTATGCAAATGGATTGGGAGATTTCTTTCACACGAAGCTGTTAAGGATGTGGTGGTAGAACCTCCCAAACTTCACTACAAGAAAAATGGGCTTTAGTGACGACTGGAATATCGTCACTAAAGGTTGCTTTTTCGTCACAAAAACCAATTAGTGACGAAAAAATGGTTCGTCACTAGGTCGTCACTAATGCTCCGTCACTAAAGGGTTTTAGTGACCGAAACAAAAAAGTCGTCACTAAATGAGTGGCGTTAGTGACGACTTGAAGATGTGACAACAATTAGTGACGAAAAAAAATCGTCACTAAAAGGGGGGGAAAGTCGTCACTAAAAGTTAAGACTCGTCACTAATTGTGCACGTTTAGTGACGAAATTTAGTGACGAAAAATTTCCACATCAAACTATTTCGTCAATTGGGCGGTTGTGACGGTTTAGTGACGGAAAAAGTCGCCACTAAAACGAACCTTGGTCAACTCTTTTTCTGCGAACTAGTGACGATATATTTTTGCCGTCACTAAATGGTTAGTGACGACTTTATGTTTGTCACAAAAATTTTATTGTCACTAAATGATTAGTGACGACTTTAAGTTTTGTCACAGAAAGTTTGTTGGTGAATGCAATTTTGTGACGGAAAAATTTGACGTCCTTTTGCATTAGTGTCGGAAAAATCTCGCTACTAAAAATTCGTCATAAATATAATTAGTGACGAAAAAAATTTGTCACTAAATAGTGTTATTAGTGACAATTTTAACCAAAGCTATAACATTGTATATTTTAATATTTTATCGCTAATAATATCAATATATTGATTGTAACATCATTTATCCTTTTAATACACACATCATCGATATCAACAATGTAATGAAAACAATCTTACTAATCATTCAACATTCAAAGCCCATATGAAGAAACGTCTGAAAGATAAACTTGTGCATTGCAAAAGACAACATTTTACTTTCCTAGCATACAAGAGAATAAAAGTTAAATATCGTAGTTGAACCATGAGAATAAAACATTATCCAAACATCTAACACCCCACAAAATAGTTATGTACACATAATTCCCATAGCATTCTAAAAGTAAATAAGCAAAAGGCTATTGTAAGACCTTTACAACAAAGAACTAACCGCCATTTGATTCCAAAATATGTCTACAATCTGTGAATGCTTGGCACAACCTGGTGATGGATGCGTCACTGTGATAAGAAAAGGAAAAAGCAGTAAATGTTATAAATTCAATCCAATTGCCCAAAAATGACTAGCTACGCAACAACACCCCATAACTATACCTCTCATGACATCGCATAATTCATCGTAATGAATGATAATCATCATATTACATTTTCCACCAATCACATTTAACATAAATGACCATGCAATCTATCACGTGACATAATACAAAATCACAAATAAAAAATCATACTCTTAAACCAATCATTTTAACTAGGCATCATTATGTTACATAATGTTTATTTTTCAAAAAAATGTAGAAATGTGCCATGCATTGACAAAAAAGAAATGAAATGTATGACTGCAAATTTGAGAACGTATTAAAGGAACAATATCATGTCGCGATAACAATTAAAGGCTTAGAAGCAACAACATGCCATAATTATATGCCATAATTAGAAGCAGCAACATCCCTGCATTTCTGATAAATATATGAATTCTGTGAGTCTATTTGCAACAATCCTTTAGGAAACAACATGTCTTCGTGACAATTGAGCTCGTATTTATAAAATAATTATATCTTTCAGCAGCAACAATATCCCAAAATTATATCTCAATACATAATACAATTCCACCAACGAATTATCACAACAATACTACATTCTCCACCAATCAAACATAAATGAAATGCCTATGAAATGTTTCACATGACAAAATACGTTACAACCAATGAAAGATAATTTTTATAAACAAACCCTGTTAACAAGGCACCAATATGTTGCATAATGTTCACATCTCATACGAATGTAGAAATATCCTCTGCATTGATGATAATGACATGAAACAAAAGCGTAAATACATTCTCCACCAATCAAACATAAATGAAGTGATTATGAAATGTTTGACATGACATAATACATTACGACCAATGAAAGATAATCTTCATAAACAAACCCTGTTAACAAGGCACCAATATGTTGCATAATGTTCATATCTCATACGAATGTAGAAATATCCCCTGCATTGATGATAATGACACGAAACAAAAAGCGTAAATGCAACAATCCTTAAGGGAACAACATATTTTCATGATAACCAAGCTCATTTTTATAAAACAATTATATCTATGTTGGTCAAAAACATTCCATAATTATATATGGAATGACATTATACAATTCCACCAGTTAAAAATAAAAGTCATACTACAATTGCTACAATCGAAGAAAACAAAAATGACCACCAAATGTGTCTCGAGCTATACATAAGAAACTAATATGTTACCTAATGTTCACAAACTATAAGATATATTCCCTAACCAATATAAGAAATATTCTCAAACCAATCACAAAACTAAATCACAAACTTACCTACACATATAGGCACCAATATGTTACCTAATGTTCATCTCATAGAAACTATAAGAAATATTCTCGCTTTGATGATAAATATATAAAAACTATGAGCCTACTTGCACCAATCCTTAAGCAAACATCATGTTTTCGTGATATCCGAGCTCGCTTTATAAAACAATTATATCCTTTTAGAAGCAATATCCCAAAATTATATCTCAATACATACGACAATTCCACCAATTATCGATAATAGTAATACTATAATGCTAGCATTCGAAGAAAACAAAATTGACCGCTTAATGCATTGCATGACGTAATAAAATACAACTAATGCCTAAACGAAAAATTCCTGAACCAACCTATACATTTAAGCACCAATATATTACATACTCGCTTATATCACATAGAGACATTGGAAATGTATCATGCATATACAATAGAAATGTGGTATCTATGAATATACATGAAACAATCACTTAAGTTACCATGTTCTTTATCTAACCAATATCATCATCATAAGATACTCATAAGTTAAATGTGAACTTACATCTTTTGAAGATTGTTGACTAGCTAGTCGAGTCAATTCCTCCATTAAAAGTGCACTTTTTCTTTCATCGCATTCAATTCAACTTCTTGGGCATCAACCTTAGCAAGAATTACTTCATTTCGCTCCACAAAGATCATTCGCTCTTTTCCTCTCAACTTCTACTTCCGCTTGGAGTCTTTCCAAGACAATTGCTGGTTTCTTTGAAGCAGCCCGACTCTTCTCCTCACTGTGGATGTGTCAGAGCTTCCTTCGGCATATATCTATTGGTGAGCTTGAGAGGTAGACTCCTCCCGCCGCACTGGCCCTACATTAATAAACACAAAATTATTCGCCAATTAGTCTAAATGTTTACAAACAAAAATTGGATACATTGCATGAAAGTCATTTACCAATGTTCTTTGTGCCTTGTCAAAAACCATTTTCCCTTCTTTCGGGAGAAATGAGCAATTTCATATAAATCAATTGCTGTTGGGACTTTTCCTTCTTTCTTCGTCTGTTAAGTGGCCATGAAGATAATACATGCTTTAAGTATATCCCACATAACCATAGTGAAAAATACAACAACATACTAAGGCTGTACTAACCAGATCATCCACAATTCTAGCTATGGAGACTGTCCCAATAGCTGGTGGGGTGTCATTGGCAGCCCGATTCACCTTGTTGCGTTGGCTAAGTCCCTGGATATTACACCATGTGTAAAATGAATCAAAACCTTTTCTAATTATAACAAAAGATTGAGCTAAAAAGCATAATAAGTATTAATGACTACTTGACTCGAAGGTGTCACTCGCAAATCTCTCACAAAGAAGGGCCCATTCCTCCTCCTTCACACTCGATGGCGGATGCTTGATTGCCTCTTCCTTGGATGGGAATTTTTTGTAGTGAAGGTGCAGCCTATATTGCCCATCATGTTGGGCACTAAACCGTACGGAATGCCTTCTTCACTAACTCATCCCCACTATAAGTTGAATTCTCCTAAACATTAACAAAAATGGCATTACAATTCATATATACAACTAAGTACCCATGCCAAGTTAGTTATTATGAATTTAATTAGCAAATACAAAGCACACAATACCGTGCACTTGGCGATGATCTCCTCCTTCAATGCTTGTGGCTGATTTTTCCAGGTTGTGCCATCAAATTTAGCAAATTGCCGTAGAAGGCAGCCACCCTTAGTTATCAATTGCTGACTATCCGAGCCCACGAACCTTCCAACTTTCTCATTGACTTCTATGACAAGTTTTGCATCCGAACGCCTTTCTTTTACCACCAAATTACGTGTGGGTCCTCGCATCGCATGTCACTACATGATTTGGACAAGACCATAAGCCATAAGAGCCGATTATCCATTCAACAAACTCACTCTCAATCATAAAGACGAAAGGAAAAACTATGTTCATCAAACTTGTGGACTTAAGTTTATTGTATAAAACTTACCCAATGAAGTACTTCCAGACGGTGTGTTTGTTGTCAAATCTTGCTGATCGGAGGTGGGCATCTCAGATTGATCTTGAGAATAGCAGTGAACATTCTCCTCCTCATTGGCAGGTTCACCCACTGTCGAAGTTCGAATCTCCTTTTCATTATGTGACTCTAACATAAGCGTCAACGATCGCCTCACTCCGGTGGTGTTTGTCGACAACGCATAAGTGTCCTCAATGTTCTCATCTCTAAGCTGAAAGGGGGGCATTGGCCGATTTGGTAGAGGGCAGGCACCTTTTGAAGAAGATTCACCCATTGCCGCATTTTTCTGTGTTGGTGACAGCCTGGCACTTCGACGAGGAGAAGCAAGTATTGGGGAGAGGGGTGGCAAATTTGGCGCAAGCCGAGCACTTCGCCGTGGGGATGCAACAAGTGAAAGACGTTGAGCATTGTTCCCTTTAGACGGCGTGGACGTCCCCTTTGGTGTTTTTGACTGTGCAGGCCTCTTTTCCAATCTTCCCTTGCCAGGCCCAACCATCTGTACATCAACAACCAAACATTATACAATTAAGTATCTACACGCATAGTATTTACATTGTTTATAACATAACCAAATGACCAAAACAACAACATGCTTAACCCAACATTTTGAGATAATCATCATGTCCACATATGATAAAAACCCAAAATAATAAGCAAAACTATAAGGAAGATCTAAAGACCCAACATTCGCAAACAATAAGTATCATATAAGCATACCATGAAAACCAACGTACCATTACCAACTATCAGTTAAAGGATATAAAAACTTAACAAGAAACAATTACAAAAAATGTTGACTTCCACAAATACAACACTAATTGTTTGTAACATAGAACTACGATACAAGAACAACCATTTAGTTTCTATTCAATCGAGTAACCATCTTCCCTAACTCCTTCTCCGATTCGTAAGATTCAGAGGATACTACATCATTGAACCCATCATCATTGATAAATGAATCATCTGTTGAATGCACTTCCTGCGGAGTACTCTGATTCAAATGCTCCACAAGTGACGCATCAACCAATCTCATAGTGTCTGCATCCCGCGTCAAGGATGGCATGTCTAGCGTCAAATCAACAACCAGAGTATAACTTAGATCTTCTTCTTGATGCACTTCTTCTGCCTGGACACCCTCATGGTCTTCTGGAATATCATACAACTTCCGTGGGGTAATACTTTGCACAACATGCCAATTGTTGCCTAGTTTTAAATCATCCACATAGAAGACCTGCCTAGCTTGTGATGCAAGTATATATGGCTGATCTGTGTACCATTTTCTAGACATATTCACACTACTCATAGCACATTCCTTATCAACTTGTAGGCCAGACGTATTGCTTAACCTAAACCAATCACACATAAACACCAACACTCTCTTATTTGCACCTAAATATTCAACTTCTATCACATCTTGTAGCACCCCATAGAAATCAATTACATTGTTCCCGTGTTCTCCCTGCACTACAACTCCACTATTTTGGGTTTTTCTGCTCTTTTCCGACCTTGGGTGTGAAATCGATACCCATTTACCGGACATCCAAAGGTATCGATGAACTTGATTTAGTGGACCATATGACAGTGCGGATCTCTTCCGCAAAGGCGTGTGGAACACGGTGAACCTACATACACAAATCGAAATATATTAGCGCAATCTAGGATGGCCAAGTACTACTCTCAATAAGAGCCGTGTTGAACTTACATGTTCTCTCAACCATACTCGAAATTGCTTGTTGTGCCGTCATTCACATTCTCACTGTCTTCTTCCTCAAGGAGGAGCTTATGTCCCCTACAAGCATTGACGTAGTCATAAGCTCACTTATTCGTTACATTACATATAAAATCACCTTAACCTAAGTGCATATTCTAAACATACCTGATTGGCTCCCCTAGTTCGACACAATTGTTCAAAATGTATGAATGAAGCCTAGCTAATTCTCCTCACTAAGAACGTAATGCTTGGGGACCCAATGGCCGACCCTACTAGAAAAACAGCAATCACACCATTGTTGTCTATCACCATTGTTACGATCGCGATTGAAGACAGCTTCGACATTGTTCAAGTACATTGAACAAAATGTTAGGCACTCATTGTGTATATACCGCTCAAAGAATACATCCTTCCGTCGAGCTTTGTTCGGACATATCCCTTAAGAGTCCCCATTTTCTGCACAAATGTCCAAACTTATTAAGACTAAAACAAAATTATTAAGAACTATCCTTAAGCATTAAGATAGTGTTATTACCTCTCAAATGGGAACATCCATCGATATTGAGGTGGACCGCTATCCTTGCTTCATAAGGCAGTGTGTCAATAGATGAGTCATGATGTCGAAGTATGACGGAGGAACAATCTTTCCAACTTGCACAAAACCAATGCAATTTTCATCTCCTCCGATTCAAGAACATCTAAGTCGTACTCCGTGCACATAACTTTTGTACAAACTCACTAAGTTCGCATAAAATATGGCGAACCTCTTTTGTTAATGAACCCCTAATTGCCACGGAAGAATACGTTGGATGAAGACATAAAAGTCATGACTTTTCAAACTGCACAATTGAATCTCTCCCCCTTTTATACATCGAGATATGTTAGATGCAAAGCCATCAGGGAACTTCACCGAGGCAATAAAGTTAAGTATTTTGTGCTTTTCATCTTTTGTCAAGTGGTAAGACGCCATGGGCATTATGAATGAATTTCCTTGTGGTTGCAAATGCAAATCCTTTTCAACTCTTTAGCCATCAAATCCATACGTGATTTCCAAGTGTCCTTAGTCTTACCCTTAATGTCAAACAATGTTGCAACCAAACTCTCAGTCACATTTTTCACAACATGCATGATGTCTAAATTGTGTCTCAATTTGAGGTCTGCCCAGTACGGAAGGTCGAAGAACACAGATTTTTTTGCCCACTGTGGGCAATGACCTTCGCGCTTTCTTTTGTTACTTTGATCCTTACCATAAGCTTTACCATATGCAGCTGCTCCACCAACTGACATCTCAATATCATGAAGAATCTCATGGCCAGATTTGGGTACTACTGGACATCGGAGGTCAACCATCCCATCAAAGTTTCTTTTATCTCTTCGCCATTCGTGGTCAAGAGGTAAGAATCTACGATGCCCCATATAACAAATTTTCCTACTGTGATGCAAGTATTGAGATGATGTCTCATTCATGCAAATTGGACAAGCATGGTAGCCTTTGGTACTCCAACCAGAGAGCATAGCATAGGCAGGGAAATCATTTATGGTCCACAGAAGCGCGGCACGTAATGTGAACTTTTCCCTTTTGTGAGCATCGTACGCATCGACACCCACCCACAACTCTTTCAACTCATCAATCAAGGGTTGCAAATACACATCAATATTTTTTCCTGGTGATTTGGGACCAGGAATTAAAATTGACATGAACATGAATGGATCTTTCATGCATCTCCAAGGGGGCAAATTATATGGGACAAGAAAGACGGGCCAAACACTGTAAGCATTACTTAGATTGCCAAATGGATTGAACCCATCTGTGGCGAGACCTAGCCTAACACTTCGAGGGTCACATGCAAATGAAGGAAACACTCTATCCATGTGCTTCCATGCTTCACTATCCGCAGGATGCCTGAGTATGTTACTATCGTCGACTCGTTTCTCCTTATGCCACCTCATGTCAGAAGCTATCTCCTCATTAACAAATAACCGTTGAAGTCTTGGTTTTAGAGGAAAGTATCGAAGAACCTTACGGGGAACCCTAGAACCCTCGGATGTAAAACGAGACTCCTTACACTTCTCATTTGGACAAGTGTTAAGGGATGCATATTCATTCCGAAACAAGACACAATCATTGACACAAGCATGAATTTTTTCACTTTGAAACCCTAAATGACGAATATATCTTTTACATTCATAGAAATTCTTTGGAATGGAAGCAGAAATTGGAAGGGCTTTCTTGAATATCTCAAGCAATGCATCAAAAGATTTGGCTGTCCAACCACTAGTAGTCTTTAAATGTAAAAGACTAACAATAAATGAAAATTTGGAAAAAGTTTCACAACCGGGATAGAGTTCTTGGCGGGCTTCATCTAATAATTTAGAAACGGGTTCAACGTTGTTGTCTAAATTATTGGCCGACCCATGACCAGTTTGCCAGTGTCCACCCCAATTACACTGACCTATGTCATTCAACATGTCATCTAAATCATCACCATAACCCATCTCTTCATCACTCTCAACCTCATTACCTGTTAAGCCCTCATCAGCTGAAACATCCTCACAATCCTCACCATGATATATCCATCTCACATAATCCGGACATATCCCTTTATGCATTAAGTGAAAGAACACAGTGGCTTTATCATGAAGACAAAAGTTGTTGCATGATTTACAAGGACAGGAATTTTCGGATTCTTCTTTAGCATGATATACAAATGTTAAGAACTCTTCAACAACTAACTTATATCTTACATCCTTTGTTCGTGAGCAATTTTCAACCACGACTTGTCCATTTCCTATAATGAATTCATTAGAAAATTAGAACACAATTGCATACAACCTTGGTCACTTTTTCTTTTTACCTAAGAAATGGCCCAAATACAAGGAAAATAAACATTCCATTTTCATTAACCCAACAAACAAAACCTTATAACATACGCTATGTTGGTGTAAAGGCAGCAAATTATATTAGACACTTTAAAACATTAGTAATTAGCAAAAAAAATGAACCACTTACACATTACAACTACTTTCATTAATGTGAGAAGAGAAGTTAGTCTTACCTCTAAAAGTTGAACAATAAAGGTATCCTCGACTCCAATCCAAGGATATAAGGTGGGGGGTGACGAGATCTTCTCCTCTAGCAAAACCACTTCGCAATGCTACTTGGATAGAATGTGAGGGGTTCGGACCAATGCAATTGTAATGGTTGCTTGGGCCTACATAACCAAAGACATTATTAGAGAATGGCCCAAACAAATGCAGAAAAAAAGCCCAAAAAACAGTCACCATTCCATTGAAAAAATAGCCCAAAAATTGCAGAGAAACTTTCTGCGGACTAGTGGACAAACATGTAAAAAGTCGCAAAAACAGCCCAATATCATTATGAGAGAATGGCCCAAACAAATGCAGAAAAAATCCCAAAAACAGTCATCATTCCAATGAAAAACAGCCCAAAAACTGCAGAGAAACATTCCTGTGGACGGTGGACAAACATGTCAAAAAAGTTGGAAAACAGCCAAATATCATTATGAGAGAATGGCCCAAACAAATGCAGAAAAAATCCCAAAAACAAGTCACCATTCCATTGAAAAAACAGCCCAAAAATTGCAGAGAAACATTCCTACGGACCAGTGGACAAACATGTAAAAAAAGTCGCAAAAACAGCCAAATATCATTATGAGAGAATGGCCCAAACAAATGCAGAAAAAATCCCAAAAACAAGTCACCATTCCATTGAAAAAACAGCCCAAAAATTGCAGAGAAACATTCCTACGGACCAGTGGACAAACATGTAAAAAAAGTCGCAAAAACAGCCAAATATCATTATGAGAGAATGGCCCAAACAAATGCAGAAAAAATCCCAAAAAACAGTCACCATTCCATTGAAAAAATAGCCCAAAAAACTGCAGAGAAACATTTCTGCGGACCAGTGGACAAACATGTAAAAAAAGTCGGAAAAACAGCCAAATATCATTATGAGAGAATGGCCCAAACAAATGCAGAAAAAATCCCAAAAAACAGTCAACATTCCTATGCAAAAACAGCCCAAAAATTGTAGAGACACTACTCGGACGATGGACAAACTTATAAAAATGTCGCAAAAAAGCGATCGGCATAACATTAAGAGAATGGCCCAAACAAATGCAGGAAAAAATCCCAAAAAGCGATCACCAATCCAAGGAAAAAACATGCCCAAAAATTGCAGCAATTTTGAGAGCACAGTTTCGGCTAGTTCAATCGCACGCCTTGCTATCTAAGGCCGTCCTAGTTTCACACATGTAGCGATGAAGAGCCATAGTAGTACTGCAACCGATAATTCCAACAATATCGTGATTTCCCATTGAAAACACATTTTGCAAGCACAATATCTCAAGCCTACCACTAACTAAATTGTAAGCAAGAAACCCAATACACATTTTAAATAATATCTGCTCTTTTAACAGAAAGTTCATATCTTTTTCCCTCTGAATGAAGAACACAAAAGCAAGGGATGGTGATCTTTGTCAAATGACAAGGATGCCATCTTGGACCCGTTGTTCATACAGGAACAAAAATTTAGCAACTTCACAAAATCAGCACACTAATCATCCACCTCAGGAAAAGGTTACTCCTATCCTCTTTATTTCCCCCTTTTTTAATCACTCAACATAAGCCGAACATGGTCTACTTCAGTGTCTAATCACTCAACATAAGCCGAACAAGTTTTTTAGATATGAACATTGTAGGTTGTTCAAATTCTATATGAAGGAAAACAGTTTCATCTTTTAAAGTAGGAACCATGTGAAATTTGGAATTCAATGGAGAAAAGAGTTAATTGAAGTCAATTTATCAACAGCAAAATTTTTACACAGTTTCTCAAATCATCTCCTTGTAAATGTAAATTAAGAATCAATGCATCATTAATTAAAGGATCAATTAAATTTACTAAAAAATTAGGTGCACAATTGAAATAAGTAGGGTCAGTACAAATATTCATTTGAATCATAGCTAATAAAGATGTTTTATATTTTTTTAATCTTCTATCTCTTAATGCATGATATATTAGTGCATTTACTCCAAAATGAACTAAGATCTTTACAGCTACTTGAATAAATCCAAAGTGAATATATTTTTATTCTTTATTGACATGCCTTTGAAGAGCAACTGAAGACAATAAAGGAATAGTTTGAAATATTCTTCTTGAATGGATATTGTTTCTTTATGTGTAAATTGTTTCTACATTTTGTTGCGTAAATATCCAGTTTGAATAATTAATTGGCATGTGGAGAACAAACTAGTAAAAACAAGTATTAAAAACATAAGTTGTTACAATAATTGAGAAAGGAGATTGTTCCAATGTTGAATCTAATGCTCAATGTTAAAATTCTCAATAGAATATAATTATCACAAATCAATTGGATATTCTCATTCTTCTAAAACCTTTAAAATCCTTTATCTGAATTGCATATGAAATGAGGAAGTTGTGGGGGAAAAAAAAGTGGATTTAGTAATGGAAGAAAAAGAGATAATTGATTCGACAAAGCAAAAGCAACAAATTGAAATTGAGGATATTATAGAGAAAAATAAATAGAAAAATAAAATTGATGCTTTATTTGATGAAGAAATCATTGATCTGGGGGAGCAATAAAAAACCTATCAACATGATTGAAGAATATTTGAGTAAAATTGAATCTCTTAGTCTAGAAGAAAAATTACACAATTGCACACACACTGAAGGTGAGATTTTTGGAATCTCGCCTATTTCGCCCAAATCATCAAATGAGTTCCCTGTGTGTGCTTAAAACTATAGAAAGAAAACTGCAAGAGATTAACAAATTAGGAAAATCATTAAACCCTATTCACTGCAGATCAAGACACCAAATAAATTATCAAACACAAGGGAACTAGAAGAGAACTGAAAGGACCTGCGGCAATGCCCTCGGCATCCTTAGTCAATGGCGGCAAGACTAACCGCACCAAGACCTCGAGCCGGTGTGAAACTTGGTCACCGTCGTGCGGCCGAGGATCAACGCGACGAGGAGGCGTAGATGGGCGACGGACAACACGAATCTGCGAGCAAGCGAAGACAACGACAAGGAGGCTGCGGATGGGCGGCTTATGGACAACGGCGATGACGAGAGCTTCAGAATGGAAGCTGTTGATGGGCGGCAGAAAAAGACCACAATTTTAGATTTGGAGAAAGGAAGAAAAGGAAGAAATGAATAGCTGAGAGGGTTTTAGAGTGAGCAAAGACCAGTTTGAGAGATGGCAAAGAATTGAAATTGGACCCGTTGAGAGATGGCAATAAACGTTTACAAAATATTGGACCCGCCTTTTATTTTTTGGTTCCCGCTTTTCTCACCAAAATAATTTCGTTTTCTCCTTTTTCTTTTTTTCTTAAGCATTCAAACTTTGTATTCAATTATTCATAATAAGAAGCCTTTTACTTTTTAAAATTAATAATTAATTTTTTATTTTACAATACTATGTTGGTTTAAAAAAATTCTGACTTGAAGTTTTTTAAATTTTGAAATGCTAATTAGTTATTAAATACCTAAAGTGAAATTGTTTTAAAATAATTTACAGAAAAAAATAATATTTACATTTTTTTGTTGAGACTACAAAAATTATTTATATTTTATATTTAATTTTATATAGATTATTTATATTTAAGATTATATATTACTCACTTAAAAAATAAACAAATAGATGAATAATTAACATGTGTTAATTACTCATAGGAGAGTGGGACCACTGTGTTTGTCGGGGACAATGCGTTGCCTAAATCACAGTATGAACCATACCCAACATATATATGCAATAAAGTAATTATCCTTTGTACTAATTACTTTTTATAATTACATAACCACATAACTACTATATATATATGAATTAATTGCTTATACTCTGATTTTAGTCCTATCTATATATGTATATATAGATACTCCTTCATCCTAAAAAAAGTGTTTGTCTCAAAACATATCCACTATTTCAAAAGTGCATCTTGATTATTCAACAAAATATCCAAAATACTCTTAATGAAATAGACTACATGAAATGGTGTATGACATACAATACCTTTAATGAGAAAATTAGTTGCATTTGCATTTTGTTGACTAACAAGAAAAAGTTGTACATTAGTAAAACCGAACTTCTTTTTTGGAATAAAAGTATAAGCGTATAAGTATCTACTACTTTTGTTATACATTATACGTCTCACTATATATGTACATGTATTAATCACTACTTGTGTTGTTATATTACATTAATGGCTATAATTAGTTTGAAACTATATATGTCCCAATGCATATGTTGTTATTAAAATTTATAATATTCAACTTTGTTGTATACCAAAGCAAATATTTTATATCTCCATAGTTAATAATATTATACACTAAAATACAATTTTGAGCCATTTCTTGTTAGTCAAATGGTAGAGCAATATTGTTCTTGACGAGGCTTTGGCACCTATGGTTTGAGCCAAATTTAATTAAAATAGTTAAAATATTTTACATTTTCTCCCTCTCTCTCCATCTGTTAAAAATGACTAATTTAGTAAAATATCTTATTAGTTATAAACTATGAATATAACAAACATAATTAATAATATTATTAAACCTAGTTTGTACGTCAAACTAGTAAACTAATTGGTTCTTGAGGTGCTTATTACTACTAACAAAATTATATATTTAAAGTGATTAAACTTATATGTGCAAATTCATCTAATGTAGTCAAATTCATATATATGCTTACATTCTCGAGTTGATAGTGTATCTACAAACAAATACTCTATTAAATGCGTCGAATAATCTTTGGCAAATGTATATATATTTGGGTGTTTTAATACAATTATTAAAACTTAAAATTATATTTTCAAAAGTTAACTTCAATTGATAAGTAAATTACATAGCTCAATTCTTAAGTAAACAAAAATTAAGGCCAATCCTTATATCAATTGTGGCCCAATTAATTTAGCCCAAAACAAGCTCAATCCTTATCTAAGTTGTGGCCCAAGCAATTTAGCCCAAAACAAGCCCAATTCTTTCTAAGTTGTGGCCCAAGCAATTTAGCCCAAAACAAGCCCAATCCTTTATAAGTTGTGGCCCAAGTAATTTAGCCCAAAACATTTTATCTACTCTATTCCAAATTAATTAACTTAACACATATATTTTTTCATCAAATTTATAATATTATGTTTTATTATACACTAAAATAAATTTTTTCTATCTCCATATGTAATAATATTACAAACTTCAACCCTATGTATAAAAAAAAATTAATTAATAGATTACAACTATTTTCTTTTTCAATGTCACATAACCTACTAATTAAATTTTCTTTTACACCAAAAAATTATATTTATAATGCACTAAAAAAATTTCTATTTTTTAATTACTGATATTTCACACATATACATATAATCAAAAATTTAATTAAAAATTATATATCAATAGTAGGTTTAGGCCTTAACCAATCCTTACTGGGGTTAGGTACTTTGTGTTAACGCAAGTCTATTTAAACCTAGTATTTTTATGGACACTAATGTAATGTGTTAATTGGGAATTTCTACTTTAATACAATTAGTTTGGTTTGGAAAAAAAAAAAGCAATTAGTGACGAAACAATTGCGTCACTAAAACATATTTCCATTAGTGACGAAAAATATATCGTCACTAAAAGGAATTAAAACTTAGTGACGATAAAATTTCGTCACAATGATTATTTTAGTGACGATAATAAATGTCGTCACTGAAATCTCGTCACTAATTATGACTATTTTAGCGGGAAAGTTTCCCGCCACACTCTTTAGTGACGACTTTTTGTGATTCGTCACTAAAAATTTGGAGTTGACAATAAAATAGTGACGATAAAAGTTTTGGTCACTAAAGGTGATATTTAGTGACGATATTTTTTTTCGTCACTACAAATTCCGTCACTAAAGCCCATTTTTCTTGTAGTGCTTGTAGAGTTTTATCATGCGATTATAGCCAGAGGCTGGAAGTTCTGAGTCTGGAAAGCCCTTAATCATCAGTTGCATAACATGTTAATCATTAGTTGCATAGATAAACTTGGAATGGACCTTTAGTGATGCGGAAGTCAAGAAAACAATCTGTTGTTTGTTTCTCATTGCGTTAATGTCTTAATATGTATAACTCAAATAAGAAGACAAGTACGTCGAATTTGAAAATGGATATATTTTGTCCTACAATGTTTATACCGAACAATATACTTGATCAAAATTGTAACCACATCTTTTAAACTTTTTATAACTTCCATAATCTTTTCAATCTCATGTTTAGAGAGTCTTGTACTCGAAATGGCAAATATCGCCAATTAACTAAAGTTATTATTGATGATTCCTTGTTTTTACATCATCGAGATTTATTTAATGCTCACAACAAATAAGAATATGTATAGATTGAACTTTTAATATATATATATATATATATATATATAAATATATATTTTATCTCACAATTACTATTTCGAAAATTGTAAAAATGCATTTTGAAACGCAATTCGCACACAGTATGAATGTAGTTTAAAAGGCATTCAAATGTCACTTAATTATTCTATTAAACTAGCACAGTTTTTCAAGTCAACATTGTGCAAATTCAGATTAATAGCAATAAGAAAATAAAAGCGTGTTTTTAAAAAAAAAAAAAAGAAGAAAAAAACCATGGAGAACGATTAGGCCAAGAAGGAATCAAATGAACTCCAAACAAGGCATGTAAAAGAGGATCAATGGAACCAAATATATTTGTCTGCAAATGCAAGCAAAGCGAAGAGCAAACTCAAATTATAAAACAACTACCAAGTTGTAAAACTTCTTTCCTCACCAATACATAAAGATCTCCTCCTTGAATCTTGACATCATGGCAACAGGAGGTAATGTGAAGCTTCTAGGATTAGATGCAAGTCCCAACACAAACCGGGTTCAAATCGCCCTCAGTTTGAAAGGCCTCAACTATGAAGTAACCCAGGAAGATCTGTTCAACAAGAGTGAGCTCCTCCTTGCATCCAGTCCTGTTTACAAGAAAATCCCAGTTCTCATCCATGCAAAAATCGCTTGTGACTGTGGAATACATCGATGAGGTCTGGACTAATGAACCATGTATCCTATCTTCTGATCCCTTTGATCGCTCCTTAGCCCGCTTTTGGGCAGTTTACATTGATAATACGGTAAGACTCTATCATATATAAAGACTGGCAGCCGTTTCGTTAATTTTATTTGCAACATAGTAGTGCATATCGTATGATTATCCTATTTTTTTCCATATGTGTTTTTTTCAAAATGTAAAAATTCATTGTCGTAGCGCAAAAGTCACATACTTTTGCAACTTCCAACTTCCAATCCCCCCTCTTTCCATACACAGTTAAGATTATACAAATATATTGAGATTTATAAATAAATGTTCACACTACAAGAAAAGGCTTACTTTCCGACGGAACCTTCCGACGGACATTAATCCGTCGAAAATTTCCAACGGACATCCGTCGGAAAAAGCGAATTAGAGTCCGGCAGCAAAATCTCCGACGGACATCCGTCAGAAAAAATATTTCCGGCGGAAATCCACCGGAAATCCGTAGAAACAAATTGGCGCCACGCGGCGCCAATATATTCCGACGGATGATCCGTCGGAAAAACTTTAAAAAAATTAATTTTTCAAACTTTTACTCCGTCGGAATATTTAACAAAATAATATAAAAAAGAAAATTATATTTCCGACTGATTTCCGTCGGAAATAGTTTTTAAAAAAATAAAAAATTAAAAAGTTCCGACGGAAAATCTGTCGGAATTTAAAAAAATATTTTAAAAAATGTAATTCCGACGGGCCGACATTTTCCAACGGATGTCCGTCGGAAAATTTTGAATTCCTACGGTCCGACATTTTCCGACGGATTTCCGTCGGAAATTTGGGCAATATCAAGCCAAGCTTCGACAGCATTCTCTTCTTTGTAGCTTTTCTTTCTGCCACTCTTCTTTGTAGCTCTTCTTTGTACCGCCGTTGATCAGCTTATCTCTTCCACCTAAGGAGTCCAACCTGCAAATCTAACAACATTGAAAGGCCTCCTCTTAGGAGTTTTTCATCGATCAGCTTTGCTCTCCTATCTATGGAGTCCAACATCTAAATTTAACAAAATCACTGTAAGGCCTTATCTTCTTCTCCATTATTTTCTTCTTCTTCTCCATTCAACCAAAATAACTCGTTTATTTTTCATTTTCATCCAAGGTTTTATTCTTCTAGATAAATAACTGTACGTAAAGAACACAAATCTGACATTTTAACAAGGTACGTAGTTAATTTTTTATTACTATGATATTTAATTTTATATGTGTAGATGGATTGTATTTGGTACCGTAGTTGTTTACATATCGTGATCATGCTATATTAATTTTATGTCGTGACATAAATTATGCTTTATATTAATGTTATATTTTTATTACTGTGATATTTATTTTTATATATGTGTAGATGGATTTCATTGAACACCGTAGTTGTTTATATATCGTGGTAATGTTATATTAATTTTATGTCTTGACATAAATTATGCATTATATTAATGTTATATTTTTATTACTGTGATATTTATTTTTATATATGTGTAGATGGATTTTATTCGACACCGTAGTTGTTTATATATCGTGGTCATACTATATTAATTTTATGTCGTGACATAAATTATGCTTTATATTAATGTTATATTTTTATTACTGTGATATTTATTTTAATATATGTGTAGATGGATTTCATTCGACACCGTAGTTGTTTATATATCGTGGTCATACTATATTAATTTTATGTCGTGACATAAATTATGCTTTATATTAATGTTATATTTTTATTACTGTGATATTTATTTTTATATATGTGTAGATGGATTTCATTCGACACCGTAGTTGGATGTATAACAGAATAAATCCTAACAGAAGAGGTTTAACCGATGAATTTATGAGTGGGGTAAATGAATTCGTGCAACATGCTTGTACTCTTCTTAAATATCAGAATGAAGGAGTCATTCAGTGTCCCTGCAGAAAGTGTAAGTCTGGTAAAACATTTGGTCCAGAAGATGTGGTGGTTCATTTATATAAGAATGGTTTTAAACCTAAATATTGGTGGTGGATTAACCATGGTGAGGTAGAGCCTCCGAATTTTGACTCTATATATGCTACATATATGCATGAGCAGAGGAATATCGCGAGAACAGATAATGCAGAAAGTAGTCGATATCATGATATGATAAGAGATGCAGCAAATTCTCATTTTATGGGTAGTGGTGAGCGTGAATTTGTGCAAAATCTTGAAACACCGCTAATGAAGAAGCTCAAAAATTTTATGATTTGTTAGAGGCTGCTAGTCGTCCGTTGTGGGAAGGTTCGACTCATTCTGAATTATCCACAGCTGTTAGACTAATGAGCATCAAGTCAGATTGGAACGTACCACACGACTGCATGAATGCCATGATTGAATTGATGAGAGAGGGTAATCCCCAACAAGAAATAGACATCCAAAAAGTTATTATCACACGAAAAAGTTGGTGTCTAAATTAGGAATATCTGCCAAAAAGATTGATTGTTGTCCAACTAGTTGTATGTTGTACTACAACGAAAACGATCACTTAGAGGAGTGTAAATTTTGTGAACACCCTCGTTATAAAAGTGATGATTATCATTCATTTCGAGACAAGCATTTCATAGACGCTGTTGCTGGGCTTGGGGAAGGGTTGGGGGGGGGTGTGGGAGGGTGGGTGGGAGTGGGGCAGGGAGATAAAAATGGTTGTGATTCGGAGACATGTTTTTTTAGAAAAAAAAATTTATTTGAAGTCAGACAATCTAATTGATGACTTGGAGCTAATTTTTACAAAGTCAACTTTAAAGGTAATATTCAAATGTCAATTTTAATAGTTTTGAAACTTATTTAAAAATTATAATATTTATTTAATTTATATTAAAATTATAAATATTTATGGAAAAATTTTTAATGTTTTGATAGTACATCTCAGTGTCGTAGAATTGTTGGGCATTTGTCCAATCTCCTTTTTTTTTTTTAAAAAAAAAACTTATATATACACATTTAAGGACAAAAAAAGTGTAGAAAACATTGCCCCCTTTAGGACAAATTTATTTGTTTATTTTTTGAAATAACATTATTTAAATTTTAAGATAAATATATAATATTTTTAGTGACTTTTCGTAATGAAAAATTATAGTAATTGATGTAATATGTATAAAAAGATAAAATCATTTATCATATTTCTTAAAACGTGCAAAATAGTAGGAGATGATTTTAGTACATCAATTACTATAATTTTTCATTATAAAAAGTTATTATGAGTATTATTACTCTTTTAAAATACACCTCCCACTTCCTAAAGTTTTTTTGGGGGTTAAACTGAAAATAAGAAACCTTGAACCTATAAATAAGAAATGTATTAAAGTACCGTATAACTAATTAATTACTCCTTCTATTCTAAAAGAAAATCAAATTAAAAAAATTCTTTTCCTAAAAAATTTCTATTTTTATGTAAAATTTTTATATTATTCTTATGAATAATGATAATGCATAATATAAATTAAAAAAGAAAGATAAAAATGTAAAAAAATATATATTTAAAGTATTTTAAATATATTATGCTTTATAATATTAAAAATTTATATTACATTAAAAATTAACGTTTTTGTTTTTTTAAAGAAGGTAGGTGTAACATATTTGTTGTGAGTAGCATATGAAAAGTGAGGGTTTACAGGCTATTCCACAAAAGTATGGTTTCTTAGTCTTGTGGCTTTAATTAGGCATGGATTCCTTGTTACAAAAAAAAAGAAAAGAAAAGAAAAGAAAAGAAAAAGCATATGAAAAGTCTTATCTTGTCCTGATCATTAATCAGATCAAATTTATCTCAATCACCAAAAACTCCTTTATGCAATGGCAAGTTGGCAACTTGTGGCTCTGTGAAGCTTCTGGAATGGCTGCCAGTCAACGTAAGCTCCTCCCACTCAATGGGAATTGGGAAAGGCATTCCATAGGAGCTAACGGAGGAAGAACTCTTCAACAAAAGTGAGCTGCTCCTCGCATCCAAACCTGTTCACAAGAAAATCCCAGTCTGATCTTCAAC
Source organism: Gynochthodes officinalis (assembly GCA_020080225.1). Classification (NCBI taxonomy): domain Eukaryota; kingdom Viridiplantae; phylum Streptophyta; class Magnoliopsida; order Gentianales; family Rubiaceae; genus Gynochthodes; species Gynochthodes officinalis. The sequence continues at coordinate 31,029,081 of CM034620.1, read as the reverse complement.
AAAAGTGAAATCCTCCTCGCATTCAACCCTCTTCACAAGAAAATTCCAGTCCTCATCCATGGAGATAAGCCCATTTCTATTGAATTTTCGTAATTAAAAGTCATAGTAACAGATATAATATGCATGAAAAAAAATTATTTATCACATTTTTAAAAATTACAAAAGAATAAGAAATCATTTTGGCACATTAGTTATTATAATTTTTCATTATAAAAAATTACTATAAGTATCATTATTTTTTTAAAATATGCCTCCCACTTCCTAAATTTTTTTGAGTGGTAAACTGAAAATAAGAAACTGTGAATACTACAAATAAGAAATGTACTAGAGTACCATTTAACTAATTATTTACTCTTTTTGTTCTAAAAAAATCTAATTTAAAAGAGAATTTTGTCCTAAAAAAGTTTCGATTTTTATCTAACATATTTATATTATCCTTATTAATAATAATGAATAATATAAATTAAAAAATAAGAATAAAAATATAAAAAATATATTAATTGTGTATTAAATATATTATGTTTTATAATTTTAAAAATATATATCAAATTAAAAATAAACTTTAGAGAAAAAAAAAAGTGAAAAAAGGAAGGTAAGGCGTAACATATTTGTCTTGAGGAAAACAAGCATATGAAAAGTCTTATCTAGTTTTAGTTTCCTCCTATAAATAAGTCTTATCAGCCCTGATCATTAATCAGATCAAATTTCTCTCAATCACCAAAAACTCCTTTCAACAATGGCAACTTGTGGTTCTGTGAAGCTTCTGGGATGTGCTGAGAGTCCTTTTGGAAACCGGGTTGAATTCGCACTCAACTTGAAAGGCATCCCATACGAGTTAATGGAGGAAGATCTCTTCAACAAAAGTGAGCTCCTCCTTGCATCCAACCCCGTTCACAAGAAAGTCCCAGTTCTCGTCCATGGCGATAAGCCCATTTCTGAGTCCCTCGCGATTGTTGAATACATCGATGAATTCTGGAGTGATCGACCTTCCAACATCCTGCCTTCCGATCCATTTGATCGCGCCACAGCCCGCTTTTGGGCCTCCTATGTTGATAATCGGGTAAGACTGATAGCTTCAGCTGAGCTTTTTGACTGTGTGGTTTGGGTAACAGGCCGTTATTCGGCATCTTATTCGGGAATATTTAACGAAATGCTCCTAAAGACAACCTTTTTACTGTATCGGTGAATTTAAATGGTAAAATATCGTATAATAGTATATACCATTCTTTGTTTTTTTTTGGTTGAGTTAATGAAAGAGAAACATTGCATTTTTTGGATGAAATTTAAACCATTCGACCTCTGGACTGGACATCTACCATTATCGATATATTATGTGCTCTCACCTGCATGCAATCTGTCATGGAGATTTTGCATGATTTGAATTCAATATTCTCTCGGTCATAAATAAAATAATGGTTCATTTTCAAAAAAATTTGGTCTTCAAAGGAATAGTTAACTTTTAGAGCAATTTTTTATATTATTTTGATTAATAATGATTATGTATAGTTGACTCTTAAAAAGTGAAAAGTAAAAATAAAAAATTATATATTTAATACTGCATTAAATATGTTGTACTTTTACTAAAAAAAATATACTCCAAATAAAATTGACTCTTTTCTTTGAAATGAAGTAGAAGAGGCAAAATTCCAAGTTTCAATGGGTAGCAAATGAAATAGGAGATATTGGATTTCCAATACGTATTAAAAAATACCTATAGGAAATTAATGAAGGGGATTTTATTAGGAAAGAATTTTATTAGATGGATATTGAGAAACTTATGGGTCCTAATGGAAAATAAAAATGAACAATTATTAAATAATATTGAGTAGTTAATATGTAATAATTGATTTCGTTATTTTTTAATTTTTAAAAAATATTTTTATATTTATTATTAATAAATAAATATATATATATATATATATATATTTTTTTTTTTTTTTTTTGAAAACTGGTGAGTGGTTGGCAGCTGAGCCACAAGTTGGTTGATCATCGTGAACCACCACAGCCCATCTGGATTCCGGTATAATTGCTAGAATTTGGCCTGATTCCAACCAACTAAAAGTGGTCGACTGCTAATCGGGCACTAGTCACTATCTTCTATTTCCCAATGGGAAATTCTAGTGGGATTCTAATAGGATTTGAAAATTCTAATCCTATTCAATTTCAAAAGTTAATAGAAAATAAATTATATAATTCTAATTATTTTTTACCCATTTAATTTTTACCCAATTCTCTATTCATTTCCTTCCATTTCCTTCCCTAGGATGGAGGGAGGATTTCATTAGTAATAGTTGTCCCATGTTCAAAAGACAATGTCCATTCTACTCCTCCTATATCCAAAAAAGTATAAATAAATAAATAAATAACTTTTAAGTTGATATAATTTTTTTTTAAATTACAAAATACAACACACTTAATGTACTATTAAATATATAATTTTTCATTTTTAACTTTATTTTTTTAATTTAGGTAATACATTGTCATGATTAGTAGAAATAATACAAGAATTTTATATAAAAAGTAAATTCTTTTTTGGTACAAAAAAATAATTAATTTGGGACCATGGGAGTATGTGTTTTATAATAGAAAGATTAAATGTGTTAATAGTAATTTTTTTTGAAAAAAAAAAATGCTATGTTGCTTCCAAATTTGACTTAAACGCTTGTGCACATATATATATACAACAACAGTTAAACTTTTATTCCACTGTATGAAATTAATTATATGAATTACATTTTATTATAACTTTCTATTAACATATATATATTTTTTTAAATTTAAATAATTCAACTCCATTTTAATAAAAAAAAATTCCAAGTCTTTTTTTTAGGTTTTCACTTTTCTTTTTAGTTTGAGTCAATAATTCTCCAATTTTTATACATAGCACTGGTACATAGAGTAATAAAATTGTCCAATTGAGTGCAGTGGTTTCCGCCAATCCTAAAGCTCAGAGATCAAACACCAACTGAGGAAGAGGCAAAAATAGCACTAATAAACGAGATAAAAGAAGGGTTTGAGCAGTTGGAGGAAGCCCTTGTAAAGTGTAGCAAAGGAAAAGCTTTCTTTGGTGGAGATGATATAGGTTACCTTGACATTGCTTTAGGATCATTCTGGTCGTGGATGCTCGCAATAGAGATCTTGATGGAGGTGAAATTCTTTGATGAGAAACAAACACCAAACCTATGCAAATGGTTTGGGAGATTTCTTTCACACGAAGCTGTTAAGGATGTGGTGGTAGAACCTCCCAAACTTGTAGAGTTTTATCATGCAATTATAGCCAGAGGCTGGAAGTTCTGAGTCTGGAAAGCCCTTAATCATCAGTTGCATAACATGTTAATCATTAGTTGCATAGATAAACTTGGAATGGACCTTTAGTGATGTGGAAGTCAAGAAAACAATCTGTTGTTTGTTTCTCATTGCGTTAATGTCTTAATATGTATAACTCAAATAAGAAGACAAGTACGTCGAATTTGAAAATGGATATATTTTGTCCTACAATGTTTATACCGAACAATATACTTGATCAAAATTGTAACCACATCTTTTAAACTTTTTATAACTTCCATAATCTTTTCAATCTCATGTTTAGAGAGTCTTGTACTCGAAATGGCAAATATCGCCAATTAACTAAAGTTATTATTGATGATTCCTTGTTTTTACATCATCGAGATTTATTTAATGCTCACAACAAATAAGAATATGTATAGATTGAACTTTTAATATATATATATATATATATATATATAAATATATATTTTATCTCACAATTACTATTTCGAAAATTGTAAAAATGCATTTTGAAACGCAATCCGCACACAATATGAATGTAGTTTAAAATGCATTCAAATTTCACTTAATTATTCTATTAAACTAGCACAGTTTTTCAAGTCAACATTGTGCAAATTCAGATTAATAGCAATAAGAAAATAAAAGCGTGTCTTTAAAAAAAAAAAAAAGAAGAAAAAAACCATGGAGAACGATTAGGCCAAGAAGGAATCAAATGAACTCCAAACAAGACATGTAAAAGAGGATCAATGGAACCAAATATATTTGTCTGCAAATGCATGCAAAGCGAAGAGCAAACTCAAATTATAGAACAACTACCAAGTTGTAAAACTTCTTTCCTCACCAATACATAAAGATCTCCTCCTTGAATCTTGACATCATGGCAACAGGAGGTAATGTGAAGCTTCGAGGATTAGATGCAAGTCCCAACACAAATCGGGTTCAAATCGCCCTCAGTTTGAAAGGCCTCAACTATGAAGTAACCCAGGAAGATCTGTTCAACAAGAGTGAGCTCCTCCTTGCATCCAGTCCTGTTTACAAGAAAATCCCAGTTCTCATCCATGCACAAAAGCCTGTTTCTAAATCTCTTGTGACTGTGGAATACATCGATGAGGTCTGGACTAATGAACCATGTGTCCTATCTTCTGATCCCTTTGATCGCTCCTTTGCCCACTTTTGGGCAGTTTACATTGATAATACGGTAAGACTCTATCATATGTAAAGTCTGGCAGCCGTTTCGTTAATTTTATTTGCAACATAGTAGTGCATATCGAATGATTGTCCTATTTTTTTCTATATGTGTTTTTTTCAAAATGTAAAAATTCAATGTCGTAGCGCAAAAATAATTAGTCACATACTTTTGCAACTTCCAACTTCCAACTTCCAATCTCCCCTCTTTCCATACACAGTTAAGATTATACAAATATATTGAGATTTATAAATAAATGTTCAGAATTTCACATCTGCTACAAAAAATAATATAAAACATTTAAGAAGTAGAATGAATACAAAATTTAATAATTTAAACTTTAGGTATAAATTGAATCCCTACTTATTTATTAGTGGATTCTCTTTACATTTTATTCTCGAAACAAATAAACAAAATTCCTAACACTATCTTTTCGGAAAATTTTTAAAATGTTGCTTAAATCCTAGTTGTTGTAAAGAGTATAGCATGATCGAATGAATTATTTATTATTAAAGACACATACAAGATTCATTAAATTGCTTAAGTCCTAATTGTTATAAAGAGAACAACTTTATTGAGTGAACTCTTTATTACTAAGGGAATAGCACAATCGTATACATTAACAGCATGTTTGGTTCAAGGGAATTGGCAATTGCTTACAGCCTTATTCCTTAGTCAATTTAGTCAACCAGAATTCCTTTGTTTGGTTCAAAGGAATTCACTCCAGCCATGAATTCCAATTCCTTTAGAAGGCTGAATTGCAATTCAGCTAATTTAGTGCTGAATTGCAATTCCTTGCACCAAGGAATTGGCCAAATTTTTTTTTTCTAATTTTGCCCTTCCAATTTTATTTAAGAATTGCAATTCTCACTCTACTTTCTCTCTCATCATTTTTCTCACTCTATTTTCTCTCTCATCATTTTCTCACTCTTTTTTCTCTCTCATCATTTTTCTCACTCTATTTTATCTCTCATCATTTTTCTCACTCTACTTTTTCTCTCATCATTTTCTCACTCTACTTTCTCTCTCATCATTTTCTCACTCTACTTTCTCTCTCATCATTTTCTGACTCTACTTTCTCTCTCTCATCATTTTCTCACTCTACTTTCTCTCTCTCATCATTTTCTCACTCTACTTTCTCTCTTATCAATTTTCTCACTCTATTTTCTCTCTAATCATTTTTCTCACTCTATTTTCTCTCTCATCATTTTTCTCACTCTACTTTCTCTCTCATCGTTTCTCTCTCATCGTTTTCTCTCTCTCATCATTTTCTCACTCTTCTTTCTCTCTCTCATCATTTTCTCACTCTACTTTCTCTCTCATCATTTTCTCACTCTACTTTTTCTCTCTCATCATTTTCTCACTCTACTTTCTCTCTCATCATTTTCTCACTCTACTTTTTCTCTCTCATCATTTTCTCACTCTTCTTTCTCTCTCATCATTTTTCTCACTCTACTTTCTCTCTCTCATCATTTTCTCACTCTTCTTTCTCTCTCGTCATTTTCACACTCAATAATAAAATGCTTAAGATAAGGGTATTTTAGTCATTTAAAACAATTCATTAGTTCTATTCACCCCAACCAAACACAAGAATAATGATTCCAACCTTATTCAATTCCTTTGAACCAAACTCATTCAATTCAATTCCAGCCTAATTCATTACAGCCTAATTCCCACTAAATTGAAATTCAATTACAACCTTATTCATTACAGCGAACCAAACATGCCGTAAATGATACGTTCGATGCTTAAAATATAGTTTATTCTGTACATTACTTTCACATTAATAATGGTCAACTGTAATGGCTTCCACTAGTGATACATTTTAGAGAAATGATAGAATTCAAAATGTATATATTTATTGTTCATATTTTTCTCAATTTTAGGTTGATTAGAGGGTGAAATTGATTGATTTGGTCATACTTTGTGTTTTAGATGCTGAAAGTGGAGATTTGAAAAGAAGGGGCTAAAGAGCAATGTTTTGTCAGGAAGGTGACCAGAAGATTTTATTCTGTTAGGTGTGAGCACGTCAGTATGATTTACACCTCAACCTAAAGACTTTTCGATGCTAGAAGCGGATGGGCAAATTTTTACCAAAAAAAAAGTTTATGAGTGATTAATTGCAAGAAGCAAAGAGAGTTGAGTGTAGCAAGTTTTTGGGAAAAAGTCTTTTATTTTAGTTAGGAATAATTTCTACTTTATTATCTTTCATTTTTAGAATAGAATTTTTTTAAAGGAAACCTTATAGAATTGAAATTATTTCCATACTTTAGGAGTTATCTCTCTTATAAAAGAAACCCTGGATGTGCCACAAATAATCAATCAAGCGGTGCCTCTCTCTCTTGCCTTGAACGCATGCTATTTTCTTCTTCCTTTAGGATTAGAAATTTCTTAAGAAATTCAAGGAGTCATGTGTGCCACCATGAGTGGTTAAACACTTATTTTTTAATTCAAGGGAAAGATTGATTTGAATTGTTATCACTATGAGGTTTTATTCTTAAATTTATATTTTTTATTTTTAATTCAAATACTTGTTGATTCTTGATTTTATTTCTAAGAATAATTGGTATTGGTTAATCTGAAAAATTAATTATTCATCATTTATTCTATTGCTATCCATGAGTTCAGTTATCTATAATTATCATGAATGAGTGGTACAAGTAGCAACTAAGTTAAATATATTTATGATTTGAAATATGCATGTTTAGCCTAGAGGAATCAATGGAACAAGATTAATTCATTGAGGCTATATAGGTTATTTAATTTTGGTTTAACTATTTTAACTAATTTTAATGCTATCATTAATTTGATATGAAATGCAATCATATCCGGTCAATTAATGATAATTTTTTATTTGGGTATTGGGTTCGGTCATTTATTTTAGAAAAATAGAAAATTTGTTATGGTTATTCTAATAAGTTTTCAACTTAAATATTTGAGTTTGTAAGATAATTATTTTTTTGATCTATAAACAGTCATGCAATTGAATGAAATCACCCATTGGATCATAAGCTTATTAAATTTGATTTTATTTTCTATATTTTCTATTTGATTTTCTTTACTTGATTTTCTTCCCAAATTTTCAATTTGATTATTTGTTTTAATATTTTTTAGAATTTAGTTAAGTAGTTATTCCCTCCTAAATTCACTGTTTTATTTTTACTTGTTGCAAACTTGGAAACCAAGGTGTTGGTTCTCTTGGAATTCGACCTAATCTATTAAATTTGTAATCACGAGAGGCCTTGATAGTTTGATATTTTTTTATTAATTTTTATCCTTAAAACTTAGAGATTTTAAGTTTAATTAGTAAATTTTACTATGAAGTTGTAGTAAGTTTTTGTGTTTTATAGGATTGTTAGTGGTAAAATAATTTTTTAGAAAAGATAACCAATTTGGAAGATTTTGCAAGATTTGCTGATAAGATAAGATTTGGTTGTTACAGGCTGCTACCGTTTGAATTTTGCTGTTGTTCAAATTCTTACAAGACTATGCCACGGTTTGAACTTTCAAGACATAGCATACTGGCTAAACTGAATACTTAGAAGACTTGGTCAAAAATGAAATCTTTGAAACCATCAAAGAAGGAGATAAGATTTGAATTAAATCTTATAGTGGGATTTTATCTTCCAACTAGAAGATAAAGGGTGGTTTCTTTTTGAACGCTTGGAGAAAATCTTGACAAAAATCTTAGAGCAAATTTTGAAGCAAAGCAAAGAGCAAAAAGTCTATAAATTCTTGAGAGTTTTGGAAGCAAAAGGGGAGTAGTTGTTCGGCATTGGAGTAGATTTTAGCATTGGTTTCTTTCGGTCATTTTTTTTCTAGTTCACTTTGTAGAATGTTTAATTTTCATGAAATTCTTTGTTTAAGCATTATGTCTAGCTAGAGTTCTTCAACTCTAGGAACTAGGATGTAACCTTTGAAGTTTCCTTTAATTTAATCAAAACTATTTGATTCTTTTTCACTTTTCAAAATCCATTATTCTTGTTTTACATGGCTTGTAAGAAATTGATCAATTCTTGCATGATTTAAGGTGTTGGATGACGGAACGAGAGTTGAAATTCAACATTAGTTGGTAAGAACTTTGGCTATGAATGTGGAGCTACAAGAGTAGAACACAAAATAACAATCTTAAATTCTTGAATGCTTAATGTATTTGTGTTAAATTTTGTAGACATGAGAGTGATCACAAAATTGCATGAATAAGAGGGATACGCTTTGAGAGAGGGTACTCTTAATTGAGTGAATGGTTGTGAGAAAAGTGAAAGCCAAAAGAAACCAAACTAATGTAGATTGAATTTATTGAGTCTTCATTTGGTGAAATCCAAGTTCCAAGTGGTATTTAATCACTTGAATTTTTCTTATTTTAACTAAATATTTTGTTTTGATTTCATCACTAAACAAATTTGAAAGAGATCCAAATAGTTTGGAAGTTTCTTTTCCATTTGGTACTTGACATCCTCTCTGTGGGATGATTCTGGACTAGCTCTATACTACAAGCTACTATCCTTTAATTCGAAGGTAGTAAAGATGAAAAAAAGTCACATCAGGCCTATAATTAATTTTGAAGGTTTCGACAAACCCATCAAAATTTTGGCACTGTTGCTGAGAAACTAAATAGTTTCTTAGTTTTGTTTTACTAATAGTTTCTTCTTTTTGTATGACTCGTTCTTCTCAGAAAGTCGAACTAAAATACAATTTTGAGATTGAGAAGACTTCACATCAACTAAGAAAAGAGACTAGGCAAAGAAAAAGTGGTTCATTTTCAAGGGTGAACAGAAAAGAGAAAACAATGGAGTTTGAAATAGCTGAATTTCAAGAAGAAATACAGATGAGAGATAGAACACTAAAAACTGTTCCAATTTTAAACAAACAACCCCTTTGCATCAAATTTCCTGCTTTATATGTTGGTTTTGAATTAAAATCTAGATTAATTCACTTATTGCCAACTTTTTTTAGCCTTGCAAGTGAAGACCCACATAAGCATTTAAAGGAGTTTTACGTTGTCTGCTTAACAATGTAACCTCAAGGAGTATCTGAAAAACAAATTAAATTGAGAGCTTTTCCCTTCTCTATAGGAGACAAAGCAAAAGACTAGCCCTATTACCTCCCTTCCGGTTCAATTACTTCGTGGGACGAGATGAAAAGGCTGTTCTTAGAATAAATTTCCCTGCATCTTGAGTTGCAAATATTAGAAAAGAAATATGCGAGACAAGGCAATTTAATGGGGAGATACTATATAAGTATTAGGAGAGGTTTAAGCATCTATGTGCTAGCTGTCCCCACCATCAAATTCTTAACCAACTCCTCATCCAATATTTCTACGAAGAATTATTGCCAATGGATGGAGTATGTGGATGCAGCCAGTGGAGGAGTTTTAGTGAACCAAACTCCGACAGAAGCTGGGCAATTGATTCCCGACATAGTAGAAAACTCCCAATAGTTTGGAACCAAAATTGATGGGAATGTTAAGCGAGTTAATGAGGTGGATATAGTTGATCTTAAGAATCAAATTGTTGATCTAATTGCTATGGTTCCTCAATTGGCAGCAGGTCATACACAAACTAGTAGAGTTTTTGGAATTTGTTCAACTCCTGGCCACCCTAGATATGTGTCTTACACTGCAAAAAGATTCATATCATCACATTAATACAGTAGGAGGATTCCCTAGTCAACCTAAATGGAAATATGATCTCTATTCTAATACTTACAATCTTGGATGGAGATATCATCCAAATTTCAATTATGAGAATCAAGGGTCACAATAGCGATTTCCATCACAATCTTATAAAAACAACCTCCACCACAAGCTCAATCTTCATGCTCAAGTATGTCTTTGGAGGAAATTGTTAAGGCCTTGGCCAATAACACTTAACAATTTCAATAAGAAACAAAGGTCAGTATTCAAAATTTGGGGAACCAAATTACACAATTAGCTACATCAATTAGCAAGCTGGAAGTACAAAATTATGGAAAGCTATCTTCACAGCCAGTAATGAATTCAAAAGAAAATGCGAGTGCTATTGTGCTAAAAAATGGGAAGGAAATCAATGCAAATCCAAATTTACTGGAACAAACCAAGGATGAGGAAGAAAAGAATGAAGAAAGAGAAGTCAAACCTGAACCTTAAACCAAGATAACCTCTTCTCAGTTTAAGCCAACAATTTCTAATGCAATTATTCCACCTTTTCCTAGTAGATTGGCGAAATCCAAGCAAGAGGAATATGAGGAAGAGATTTTAGAAACTTTTAGAAGGGTAGAAGTAAACATACCATTGTTGGATGCCATCAAACAAATCCAAAATATGCAAAATTTTTGAAAATGTTATGCACCAACAAAAGGAAGCTGAAAATAGATGAAAAGATAAAGGTGGGAGAGAATGTATCTGCTATACTTAAAAAAGAACCCTACCAGAAAAGTACAATGACCCAGGTATGTTCACAATGCCTTGTGTAATAGGCAATAAGAAAATTGAGCATATTATACTTGATTTAGGAGCATCTATAAATGTTATGCCATACTCAATTTTCAATGCCTTAAATTTAGGACCTTTGAAGGAGACTATGGTAGTTATTCAATTTGCTAACCGTTCTAATGCTTACCCAGAAAGGATTGTTGAGGATTATTTGGTGCAGGTAAATGAATTGATTTTTTCAATAAATTTTTACATCCTAAAAATGAAAGAAGGAACGGCAACAAGTTCAGCTCCAATTTTATCAGGAAGGCCTTTCATGAAAACAATCAAAACAAAGATAGATGTGGATGAGGACAATCTCTCCTTAGAGTTTGATGGAGAAATTGTTAAATTTAACATCTCTGATACCATTAAAATGCCCTCCTGAGGCTCATTCATTTTGTTCTATTGACATCGTTGATTTAATTATGCAAGAAACTTTATATGAGGAAGTTATTGGTCACGAGGTGCAATTGAATAAGGAAGAGGTTGCGGAACTGTGTGAAGACCTAGATCTCACATTGGATACGCGGGCAAGGTCAATAATTTTGAACACTGAAGCATTTTTATCTCACAAGAAATTGTTTCCCTTTGTTTTGCAGGCTCCAAAGCTTGAGTTAAAGCTGCTACCCAAACATTTCAAGTATGTTTATTTGGGAGATGATAAAACTTTTTCCGTCATAGTTGCAAGGAAATTGACAAGAGAGCAAGAAGAAAGGCTAGTTGAAGTCTTAAAAGAGCATAAAACAGCAATCGGATGGCAACTAACTAATATCAAGGGTATAAGTCTAGCAATTTGCATAACTGGTCTTACAACTGTTTTAGAACACATAAAAAATAATTTTGGCTCTATAAATAAATCGCTCGAGCTGGCAAATTATCGACCTTACAAGATCACCATCTAATAATTATCCTCCTTGACACAAACTCATTCGTTTGCTTACCCTCTACTTCCCCTAGAACGATGCACAATTGTCAACACCAAACTCGTCTTGATTAATTCTTATCAATTCCATAAATTACGCCTAAATCTTTCATCCTTCAATTCAGTACCTATAGTTTTAAATTTGGACTAGTTATGTATACATAATTAAAAAACAAATAGGCATTAAAAAATATCAATCGCTTCTCTTGACTACCAGTTAACCTAATTGGAGGGGACAAAAAGACCAAAAAAGTTCTCAGAAAATTTAATATAGTTTAAAATTTTTTATTAAATTTTTAAAAAGATAAAAAAAAATTAAAGACAAAAATTTAATAAAATTATTTAAACTTTATAATAAAATTATTTAAATTAAAAAGACAAAATTTAAAGATGAAAATTTAATAAAATTTAAAGACAAAAAAGATATCAAAAAATTTGATATACTCCAAAAAATTTTATTAAATTTTTACAAAGACAAAAAAGATGAAATTTAAACACAAAAATTTAATAAAATTATGTACAATTTTGTTAAAAAAAATTATTCTAAAACGACGAAATATAGTTTTTTATTTTTGGAACTCAAAATTTTTTATGTCTTCTTTGTCTTTAAATTTTATTAAATTTTCATTTTTAATTTTCATTTTTTTTATTTTGAAAATTTTTATTATATAGTTCAAATAATTTTATTAAATTTTTTTTGCCTTTTTAAAAATTTAATAAAAATTTTTAAACTATGTCAAATTTTCTGATGACTTTTTTGTCTTTTTGCGCCCTCTAATTAGGTTGACTGGTAATCAAAGGGAGCGATTGATATTTTTACAAACTACGAGGTTTGATTTGATATATTACAATATCACGAGGTAAATGATATTATATCTTTTTTAAAAAAATATATATACACATTTAAGTAAAAAATGTGTAAAAAACATTGCCCCATTTAGGGCATATTTTATTTGTTTATTTTTTTTTGGAATGACATTATTTAAATTTTAAAATAAATATATGATATTTTTAGTGACTTTTCATAATTAAAAGTCATAGTACTGATGTAATATAAATAAAAAGATAAAATCATTTATCCCATTTCTTAAAAAGTATAAAATAATAAAGAATGATTTTGACATATAAATTATTAACATTTTTTTTTATAAAAAAAATCACTATGAGTATTATTACTCTTTTAAAATACGCCTCCTACTTCCTAAATTTTTTTTGGATGGTGAACTGTTAATAAGAAACCGTGAACGCTACAAATAAGAAATGTATTAAAGTATCATGTAACTAATTAATTACTCCTTCTTTTCTAAAAGAAAATCAAATTAAAAAAATTCCTTTTCCTAAAAAATGTTTATTTTTGTGTAAAATTTTTATATTATTTTTATGAATAATGATATTGCATGATATAAATTACAAAATAAGGATAACAATGTGAATATATATATTTTTATTTTAAATATATTGTGCTTTATAATTAAAAAAATTATATTACATTAAAAATAAAATTTATTTTTTTTAAGAAGGTAGGTGTAACATATTTGTCTTGAGTAAACAAGCATATGAAAAATCTTATCTAGTCTTATTTTCCTCCTCTAAAGTCTTATCCAGTCCTGATCATTAATCAGATCAAATTTCTCTCAATCACCAAAAGCTCCTTTCAACAACGGCAACTTGTGGCTCTGTGAAGCTTTGGGAAAGGGCTGATAGTCCTTTTCAAAACCGGGTTCAATTTTGTGGTAGAATTAAATTAAGGCTTCGTTTGGACTTCATGTTTATTTATAAAAAGTTAAAATTTTTTTAAAAATAAAATATTTAAATATATTTTTATTTTAAATTTTAAATCTTCTCACTCAAATTCATCTCACATCATTTTTTAAAAAATTTTCTCTTATTTTTCCCTCCAAAATATTTTTTCTTCTAAAAAATACCCACTAAAAATTCACATATTTTAATATAACTTTTCTTAAATAAATCACAATCCAAACAAAGCCTAAGTTTTTTTTATTGAGTTTATAATTATTAATTATATTAAATTTTAAATTTAGTATTTATCAAATTTAATAAATTTAAAATTTTATTAAATTCTACAAATAAAATATATTATTAAAATTTTGTTGTATGGAGAATACAGAAAAAACAAAAAAAAAAAAAACAAAATGGCCGCCATCCCAAAAAAACCGAAGGATTGTTTTCTTACAAATTTTGATCAATTTTGTTCCAAACGTTGGCTACTCAATTTTGCTTTGTTTTCTGTGGGCACAGAACCATTGATTTGAGTTTGGGTCAATTTCAAAAGAAAGATTTGCTATTAATGGTCACTCTCAATATTTATTTGATGAAAATGTTGTTAATTTTACTCTTTTTTGCAGATTGTGACCATGTTGCTTTTGAAAATGCTATTCGCGAGGATCACTAGAAGAAAGTAATAGCTAAAAAAATTTATGCTATTGAAAAGAATGATACTTAGGAGTTTACAAATCTTCCAAGTGGAAAGAAACCAATTGATGTCAAAGTGAGTTTACAAAACTTACAAGCCTGATGGAGTAGTAGACAAATTCAAAACGCGGTTGGTTGCTAAAAATTATAAACAAAAACTTGACATCGATTATTTTGAAGTATTTGCGCCTATTGCTCGGTTTGATATTGTTCGTTTAATTATTTCCTTAACTACCCAAAATGGTTGGAAAATATATCAAATTGATGTAAAGCTTGCGTTTTTTAATGGCATTCTTGAGGAAAAAGTGTACGATGAACAACCTGTAGGATTTGTAAAAAAGATCAAGAAAATAAGGTATACCGTTTAAAAAGAACCATTTAAGCTCCAAAAGCGTGGTAAACCTGTATTGATTCTTTCTTCATTGACAGTGGTTTTCAACGTTGTCCTTTTTATCATAATTCATATGTGAAGTCATCTGCTCATGGTGTGATTGCCATCGTATGTTTATATGTAGATGATTTGATATTTATTGGGAATAATCTCAAGATGATTGCAGAATTCAGAGCGGTCATGATTTAATAGTTCGAGATGATTGACATGGGTTTTATGTCATACTTCCTTGGAATTGAGGTTTCGCAGATTGATCAAAGGATTTTTATTTGCCAAAAGAAATATGCTGGAGATGTTTTAAAAAATTTCAAGATGGATGGCATCTTGATTCTAGTTGAAAACGATTACATTTGACCAAAGATGGGACTAGTACTTGTGTGAACCCTACTTATTTTAAAAGTTTGGTAGGGAGTTTGAGATATTTGATAGCAATTTCAGTGTTGGCTTGATTAGCACATTTGTGGAGAATCCACGTCAGTCTCACTTGTAGGCTGTTAAGAGAATTTTAAGGTATATCAAAGGTACTCAAGGTGATGGAATTTTTTATGTAAAAGGTGATCCTATTGATTTTCTTGGATTTTCTAATAGTGATTGGGCTAGTAACACTATGGAGAGAAAGAGTACTTCTAGTTATGCGTTCTTTGTTGGTTTCGGTATATTTTTGTAAAATTCAAAGAAGCAACTAGTTATCACATTGTTTACAGTGGAGGCAAAATACATTTCAGCAACTAACAATGCTACTCAAGCATTGTGGCTTAGAAGAATATTAGATTTTCTTCAGCATAAATAATATGGAGCAACTACTATCTTGTGTGATAGTACGTCGGTAATAAAAATGACAAAAAATCTAATGTTTCGTGTTCAAAACAAGCATATCGACATCAAATTTTACTTCATTCGGGATATTGTTCAACAAAAAGAAATTATGATCGATTATTGCAAAATCGAAAATCAAGTAGTTGATATTTTCATGAAAGCATTGAAAATATTTTTATTTACGAAGTTGAATAAAATATTAGGCATGATAAGTTATGAAAACTTAGTTTAAGGAAGGTAATTTGGTAAGATTAAATTGCATTTTCTATTGAGTTTATAATTGTTAATCATGTTGAATTTTAAATTTAATAGTTATCAAATCTAATAAGTTTAGGATTTTGTTAAATTTTATAACTAGAACATATTATTTAGAATTTTGTTGTATAGATAAAACGGAGGAAAAAAACAAAAATGGCCGCCATCCCAGAAAAACCGAAAGCTTGTTTTCTTACAAATTTTGATCAATTTTGTTCCCAAGATTGGCTACCCAATTTTGCTTTGTTTTCTCTGGGCCAGAACCATTGAATTGTCTATTGGACTAAATCCAAAACGTCCAAATCCAAAAGGCCCGTGGGAAATTTTATTCAATTTTCATCTAATTTTGTTGTCGTTTTGGATTTAGTGATTTTAAATCCAACAAATTAGCACTCAACTTGAAAGGCATCCCCACAATAGCATAATTGAGCCTGGTCTATCAGGCTGTCAAAATTCTCGGTTACTAGGGGCTATTGGTGGTGCAAAAATGATGGGAGTTTCTTCTTTTTTTTTTTTTTTTTTAGGATTGTGCTTTTTCGCTATAATTTTGATATAGACTTTTCAAGATATACGGTAGTAACTCAGTTGTCAGGTTATTCAACACTTGTAGTAGTAGTTTGATTTGCCGCGTTATTCAACGTATGTAATTTTGTGGGATCATCGAAAAATGTGTGGGACAAGAGTTAGGAACTCTAAGTTCAGTTTCTTCTATCATATGCTATTTGCGGTGCTCAATTGAGCCAGTCACCTTAATAAGTAGTAGTGTTAGTATTAGTATTTAGTCCATATGTATTAGAATGTACGTCTCTACTTGTTAGAGTATTTTCCCGATTTATTCGAGCTTTGTAGACCCTTGTGGTCTCCCTTTTCGGCCCTTTTGTGATCATTTTTCCTTTGTGGTGTAGTTCAACACATAACACCACGTTGATTATTTAACCTTTTTGGCTATATACCTTTTGAAATTTGCAATGTTATATAAATATCATTTTTAGAAGAAGAAGAAAAAAAAAAAACTTGAAAGGCATCCCATACGAGCTAATGGAGTAATATATCTCTTCAAGAAAAGTGAGCTCCTCCTCGCATCCAACCCTGTTCACAAAAAAAAAAATCCCAGTCCTTATCCATGGAGATATGCCCGTTTATGAATAAGGGATAATATTTTTAGGGATTTTTCGTAATTAAAAATTATAATAAGTAATGTAATATGGATAAAAAACTAAAATCATTTATTACATTTCTTAAAAAGTACAAACTAGTAAAGAATGATTTTGGCAGATATAATTTTTCATTATAAAAAAATCACTATTAATATTATAACTCTTTTAAAATACATCTCCCACTTCCTAAAAAAAAATTTAGGTGGTAAACTGAAAGTAAGAAACCGTGATCACTACAAATAAGAAATGTACTGAGTACCATTTAACTAATTAATTACTCCTTTTGTTCTAAAAAAAATTGTTCTATAAAATTTTCATTTTCTGTATAAAATATTTATGTTATCATTATTAATAATGATAATACATAATAAAAATTAAATAATAATAATAATAATCATGTAAAAACATATATTAATTGTGTATTAAATATATTATACTTTATAATTTTTTTAAAAAAATATATCAAATTAAAAATATTTTTTTAAAAAAACAAAAAAGGAAGGTAGGGTGTAACATACATGAGTTGACCACCAAGCATTTGAAAAGTGTTATCTAGTCTTATTTTACTCCTATAAAGTCTTATCAGTCCTGATCATTAATCAGATAAAATTTCTCCTTTCAACAATGGCAACTTGTGGCTCTGTGAAGCTTCTGTCACTGGCTCCTAGTCCTTTTGGAAACCGGGTTGAATTCGCTCTCAACTTGAAAGGCATCCCATACGAGCTAATGGAGGAAGATCTCTTCAACAAAAGTGAGCTCCTCCTTGCATCCAACCCCGTTCACAAGAAAGTCCCAGTTCTCGTCCATGGCGATAAGCCCATTTCTGAATCCCTCGTGATTGTTGAATACATCGATGAATTCTGGAGTGATCGACCTTCCAACATCCTGCCTTCCGATCCCTTTGACTGCGCCGCAGCCCGCTTTTGGGCCGCCTATTTTGATGATAAGGTAAGACTATAGTTTCAGCTCAGCTTTAAAAATATTTTTATATTTATTATTAATAAATAAAATTTACTTTTTAAAAAAAAAAACACTTGGTGACTGGCTGGTAGTTGAACCACTCGTTGGTTGACCGTCGTCAACCACCACAGCCCAACTAGATTCCGGTATAATTCCTAGAATTTGGCCTGAGTCCAACCAATCAAAAGTGGTCGACTGCCAATTGGCCACTAGTCACTATCTTCTATTTCCCAATGAGAAATTTTAGTGGGATTCTAATAGGATTTGAAAATTTTAATCCTATTTAATTCTAAAATTTAATAGCAAATAAATTATATAATTCTAATTATTTTCTACCCATTTCATTTTTACCCAATTCCCTATTCATTTCCTCCCAGTGTCCATCCCTAGGATGGAGGGAGGATATCATAAGTAGTAGTTGTCCCATGTTCAGAAGACAATGTCAATTCTACTCCTCCTATCTAAAAAAAATAAAAATAATAACTTTTAAGTTGATATAACTTTTTTTAAATTATAAATTACAACACACTTAATATACTATTAATTGTATAATTTTTTATTTTTAATTTTATTTTTTAATTTAGACGATACATTTTCATGATTAGTAAGAATAATATAAAAATTTTATACAAAAAATAAATTCCTTTTTGATACAAAAAAAATAATTAATTTGGGACCAAGGAAGTATATGTTTTAGAATAGAAAGATTAAATGTGTAGGTAGTAAATTTTTTTTTTTTTAAATGCTATGTTAGTTCCAAATTTGACTTAAACGCATGTGTACATATATACAACAGTTAAATCTTTATTCCACTGTATGAAATCAATTATATGAATTATATTTTATTTTCACTTTCTATTAACATATATTTTTGTTTGGATTTAAATAATTCAATTCCGTTTTAATAACTTTTTTTTTTTTGAAGTTTTCACCTTTCTTTTCAGTTTGAGTCAATAATTCTCCAATTTTTATACATCGCACTGGTGCATAGAGTAATAAAATTGGCCAATTGAGTGCAGTGGATTCCATTAATACTAAAGCTCAGAGATGAGACACCAACTGAGGAAGAGGCAAAAAGAGCACTAATAAACAAGATAAAAGAAGGGCTTGAGCTGTTGGAGGAAGCCCTTGTAAAGTGTAGCAAAGGAAAAGCTTTCTTTGGTGGAGATGATATAGGTTTCCTTGACATTGCTGTAGGATCATTCTGGTCATGGATGCTCGCAATAGAGATCTTGATGAAGGTGAAATTGTTTGATGAGAAGCAAGCACCAAACCTATGCAAATGGAGTGGGAGATTTCTTTCACATGAAGCTGTTAAGGATGTGGTATTAGAACCTCCCAAACTTATAGAGGTTTATCATGCGTATAAAGCCAGAGGCTGGGAGTTCTGAGTCTGGAAAGCCCTTAATCATCAGTTGCATAACATATTAATCATTAGTTGCATAAATAAATTTGGAATGGACCTTTAATTGGTTAGAGGTTTATCATGCGTATCAAGCCCGAGGCTGTGGAAAGCCCTTAGTCATCAGTTGCATCTTCTACATCAATAATAAGTTAAAGCAATTCACGGTTTGGGATTTGTTTATCTAGCGCAAATTGATATCTCATAGTAAAATGTGACTCTCTTTCTTGACTTTTCAATGATTTATCTATCATCGAATCTCAACATTAATGTCTTAATATATATAACTCAAATAAGAAGGCAAGTACGTCGAATTTGAAAATGGATATATTTTGTCCCTAATATGAAAATTGTAACCATATCTTTCAAACTTTTTATAACTTCCATAATCATTTCAATCTCATGTTTAGAGAGTCTTGTACTCGAAATTGCAAATATCGCCAATCAACTAAAGTTATTGATCTTGGCTTGTGTTTACATCATCGAGATTTATTTAAGGCTCACAACAAATAAGAGTATGCATAAATTGAACTTTTAAAATATAAAAATATAAAAATATTTTTTATCTTGCAACTACTATTTAGAAAAATACAAAAATGCATTTTGTAACACAATCCGCACACAGTATGAATGTAGTTTAAAATGTATTCAAATGTCACTTAATTATTCTATTAAACTAGCACAGTTTTTCCACTCAACATTGTGCAAATTCAGATTAATAGCAATAAAAAAATAAAAATGTCTTTAAAAAAAAAAGAGAAAAAATAGACCATGGAGAACGAATAGACCAAGAAGGAATCAAATGAACTACACAAAAGACATGTAATTAAAAGAGGATCAATGGAACCAAATATATTTATCTGCCAATGCATGCAAAGCCAAGAACAAACTCAAATTATAAAACAACTACCAAGTTGTAAAACTTCTTTCCTCACCAACACATAAAGATCTCCACCTTGAATCTTGACATCATGGCAACAGGAGGTAATGTGAAGCTTCTAGGATTAGATGCAAGTCCCAACACAAAACGGGTTCAAATCGCACTCAGTTTGAAAGGCATCAACTATGAAGTAACCCAAGAAGATCTGTTCAACAAGAGTGAGTTCCTCCTTGCATCCAGTCCTGTTTACAAGAAAATCCCAGTTCTCATCCATGCAAAAATCGCTTGTGACTGTGGAATACATCGATGAGGTCTGGACTAATGAACCATGTATCCTATCTTCTGATCCCTTTGACCGCTCCTTAGCCGGCTTTTGGGCAGCTTACATTCATAATACGGTAAGACTTTATCATATATAAAGACTGGCAGCGGTTTCGTTAATTTTATTTGCAACATATATAGTAGTGCATATCATATGATTATCCTATTTTTTCTATATGTTTTTTTCGAAATGTAAAAATTCAATGTCGTAGAGCAAAAATAATTCGTCACATACTTTTGCAACATCCAGCTTCCAACCCCCCCCCTTTCCATACACAATTAAGATTATACAAATCTATTGAGATTTATAAATACATGTTCAGAATTTCACATATGCTACAAAAAATAATATAAAACATTTATGAAGAAGAATGAAGGCAAAATCTAATAATTCAAACTTTAGGTATAAATTGAATCCTAACTTACTTAATTTCTTTGGTGCAGCAAATTACTACTTTTTCTGTTTCAAAAAAAAAATTCACTTTTAATTTGATACCTTTTTTTAAATTATATGATACAACACATTTAATACATAATCAAATGTATAATTTTTCATTTGTATTCTTATTTTTTTAATTATTATTATTATTATTATTATTCATGACAACACAAAAATTTCACATGAAAAGTAGATTTTTTTTTTTTTTTTTTGGAATAGATGGAGTAATAGTTTTACGGGGCAAAAAGATTAGAGTAATGTTGTTATTGTCTTTGGAATATCAAGGACCCAGCATGCATTAATTATACTAACATGAAATCTAAAAAAAAATTATTAAAATTATGGTGGAACCTTATCGAATAATTTGGATTGATTCTTAGGACCTGGTGGACTTAGAGAAAATTCATATCGAATAATTCGGATTTACTCGAGGGAGGTGATTTTGTTGAAATAACACTATATATTTAGTCGTATCAGCGCTTTGCAAGAATAGAATTGATTAATAGAATAACATCGAATAAATTCAAATTATATTCAACAAGGGGTAAGGTAATTATAGAGAGAGTTCTAATTTTTTTTTCCAACAATTAGGCTAATATTTCATATATACCAAACATTTACATTTAGTCAATTGAACTGATATTTTCTTGGTCTATTTGACTTAGCCAAGAAGGAAAGACCATCTCCCATTTTTCAGAAGACATTTCTTAGCTACTTTGGCACTTAATTGCCCTATTCCTTTTTTTGCGGACAAAAATAAAATAACAATCTATACACATAGATGCTAACAAAAACAATGCCAACTTGTGGTTAAATTCCTAACCCTCACACAACCTAGGGGAAAAACAATGCCAACTTGTGGCTCTGTGAAGCTTCTGGGAATGGCTGCAAGTAGGGGGAAATCATACAACCTAGGGGGAAAACAATGGCAACTTGTGGCTCTGTGAAGCTTCTGGGAATGGCTGCGAGTCTTTTTGGAAACCGGATTCATGTGCACAAGAAAATCCCAGTCCTCATCCAAGGACATAAGCCCATTTTTTAATAAAGAATGATATTTTTAATAATTTTTCATAATTATATATCATTTTTTTTCAAAAATATAAAATAATAAAAATTATTTTTAATACTTTAGTTATTATAATTTTTTAAGTAAATTACATCTACTATTCCTGTGGTTTGTAAAAACTACTAATTGCATCTAGAGATTTGAAGAAACTACCAATAATCTTTTTGACTTAACTATCATTAAAGTCAACTAACGAAATAAGTAAAAGGATAAAAAAATCAGTCTAAAAAAATAGTATTTACCCTTTTGAGATTTGTTCTAATTACAAAAAGACCTTAAAAGTTTTAAAATCTTATTAAATAAAATTTAATAACTTCTATTTCTTTATTTTATATTCTTACTTTATTTTTCTTTTCTTTTAATGAAGAATAAGTTTATAATCTTATTTTATATCATAAACCAATAAATTGAAAAAGTAATAAGAATATAATATCAATAGGTACATTTAAAATTTTTGAAAACTAAACAGTAAAATTAATATATTTTTTTACCATATTACTATTTCATCATCTTCAAATTTGAAAAATTTATTTTCTAAATTTCTTATTATACCTTCAATATTAATCTATCATTATTGGCCCTTTAAATGATTAAATGATTATTTTTATTATTTGTGGATCTCTATAAACTTTTAAAAAATAATTATTTATTTAATCTCTTGTAGTTATTTTTAGTTATTATAATTTGATGTAATAGTTATAAAATTAAGAATTATTTTAGTTATTATGATTTAATGTAATAGTCGTAAAACTAAAAATTATATTTATTAGACTAAACTTAAATTATTTGAATGGAAATGAAAAAATAAGCATAATAAAACATCTAAACCTTATATATATTTTGGTAAGATAGTATATTATTAAATTTTGTAGAGAATTATCTAAATTGTATCCAAATTTTGTTTTATCAATAGTTGTTATTAACCATTTTGTAACACTATTTAAATAAGAAAAAAGTAGCAAGGGACCTATTTTGTTAAACCTCAAAGTTCTTTTTGTAATTAAAACAAACTTAAAGGGGTTACATGTAATTCAAATATTATAGTTTGAATAATAGTTTAGAAATGTCTAACAAATTCACCATTGGCTTGGTCAAAAGTCAATAGTCAATGTTAGTCAACTAATATGATGGGGCTAAATGTTATGACTTTATCAAATTTAAGGAGATATTGATAATTTTTTCAAATCTCGAGATTTAATTGGTAGTTTTTACAAACTACATGGGTAGTAAATGTAATTTACCTTAATTTTTTATTATGAAAAATCATTACAAGTATTATAACTCTTTTAAAATAGGTCTCCCACTTCCTTAATTTTTTTTGGGTGGTAAGCTGAAAATAAGAAACTATGAACACTACAAATAAGAAATGTACTAGAGTACCATTTAACTAATTAATTACTCATTTTATTCTAAAAAAAATCTAATTAATTTTTTTTTTGTTCTAACACATTTTTATTGTTTATGTAAAATATTTATGTTATCCTTATTAATAATGATAATGCATAATATAAATTAAAAAATATAAATATATATATTTAATTGTGTATTAAATATATTATACTTTATGATTTTTTTTTTAAAAAAATCAAATTAAAAATAAACTTTTTTTAAAAAAAAAGAAAAAAAAGAAAAGAAGGAAGGTAAGGTGTAACATATTTGTCTTGAGTAAAGAAGCATATGAAAGTGTTATCTAGTCTTATGGTGCGCCTGGCTCACATGAGGAAATGGGAAAGGTAATGGAAATGATAGTAGTGGGGAATGATAGTGGAGTCTTTCATTATAATTATGCTGGTTAGTTCGTGCTGGGGAATGGGAATGATTACTAATGATGATGGTTGGTTTGTACTGGGGAATGGAAATGATTACTAATGATGGTGGTTGGTTTGTGTTGGGGAATGGAAATGATAGTAGTGATGGTGGTTGGTTTTTAAAATCTTTAGAAATAAAAATTTAATTAATTTTTTAATTAATGTTTTGATTCTATAATTACTAAATTACTAATAAATATTATTTAATTACTAATAAATTACTAATAATAAATATTATAAATATTATACAATTACTAATAAATATTATAAATATTATTTAATTACTAATAAATATTATTTACTAATAAATATTCGAATATATTATTTACTAATAAATTATTATTTACTAATAATAAATTACTAATAAATATTATTTAATTACTAATAAATATTATTTACTAATAAATATTCGAATATATAATTTACTAATAGATTATTATTTACTAATAATAAATAACTAATAGTTATTATTTAATTACTAATAATTACAGAATAATAAATATTCTATAATTACTAATAAATTATGGTATTAATAATGTAATTACTAATAAATATTCTATAATTACTATTATTCCTAGTGGAATTTGTCCTGAAGAAAATATCAAATGCCATACTAAAGTCCAAGTTTCATACAGCAGGAATAATATTTTTTTTCTCCTAAATAAATAGTTACCACGAATGAAGTGACCTTGAAGGCTTACAAAAGCCTTCAAAGAGGAAAAAATCCTAATAAATAGGAACATACACCCTAACACGTAGAGACAAAATACTATAACTATTACTAATTAAAATGGTTGTCTCGACAGATACGCTACAAATTTTTCCTTGATATGATATTCTCTCCTCCCTAAAATAAAAAATCACCTTCCTTCATAAAAAAAACAAAAAAAATTACATAAAACAGTTATAGGAATAGAATATAAGCCTTCCAAAAGATAATAAAGGCAGGGAAATTTTTTTTTTTTTCAAGTCATAAAGAGTTTGATCGTTTTCTCTAAACTATCTAAAAATAATAATATCAGAGACTTGCAAAAGTTTTTTTATCAAATTATATTGAGCTTGGCAGGTTTTCTGTAGAATATAGATCTCCTAAAAGGTCATAGAGAGGTGCAAAAGTTTTTTCTGAAATTGACCCTCAAACCGTAAACTACACTTGATCGTTATCATCAAGTATTATCAAAGATGTAGTTTTTTCAATTAAAAAACTAAAATTTTATTTAACAGAGAGAAAAAGTTAAAAAGTAAACTCTTTTGCTCGGTAAGGGATAAAATTATACAAGTGTTACTGTTTAACCGGCTGATGTTTTTGGTGAACAAATACTACATGACATCCGCTAAACCTTAGCCCTTCCACTCGGCCACTTTAGAACTTGATTCATTTCTTCTTGCTGGTATGGCTACTTTCAATCCTTGTACTCAGTATGTGGTGAAACATACTGATCTTTAAGCTTTTTGTCACAAAGGTAGCAAGATTACAATTAGCAGGAAATTTCTTGACTTTGTAACAACCAAAAATGGCTTACTTTGACAGCAACTTTGACTACATCAGTAAAACAAAATCCCGTTCGGCACCTCTCTATGCTAAATATTATGATGATGAAAATATCAATTCCCTTCCTGGAGGAACTGTAAAGGACCAAAAGACATATAATGGCATTTTCATTATCAAGGTACCCAACAAGGTCACAATGCGGATGCCATTGACTAAAGCTCATACACCATGCAACCTAAAGCTTTGTAGTATGTGTACTTAAGGTGCACAAAAAAATGGCGAGTTCTTTTTTTCAAATTTCTGAAAATTGAAAATCACAATTCATCCGAATAATCATCAGCCCATAGTTTAGAAAGCTTAACAAAGGTTTCTCAAGTGTATTCCGCAGTTAAAAACAGCAAAAGAACAACCCAAAAATCCAGAAAATTCAGATTCACGCAAGCTACGGTTTTCAGCTTCGGGTTTGCTCAAGAACAGCAGAAACAACAGTTTAAATCTAGAATAATCATCAACCCATAGTTTAGAAAGCTTAACCAAGGCTTCTCAAGTGTATTCCGCAGCTAAAAACAACATAACAACAACCCAGAATTGCAGAAAATTCAGATTTACAGTAATGAGGTAGCTACGGGTTTTCAGCTTCGGGTTTGCTCAAGAACAGCATAAACAACAGTTTAAATCCAGAAATACCTCTCTTAGGAGGTTGAGGGAGCTTCTACACTGCTTCTTGTAGCTCAAATCCGCCAAGAATATGAAGAAATTGCCGGGTTGAAGCTCGGGTCCTCTTTGACCCGGTGTATGACCCTCCAAATCCTTGAAATCGGCTAAACGAAATGGAAGATGAAAATGGAGAAAGTGTTAATGGAGAAAAAAACTAGAAAACGAAATGGTTAAAATGGAAGAGAAAATGGAAGAACAAACCTGGGAAATGGAGGAGGAAAGTTATGGAAATGGAGGGAGGAAATGGATTTTTAGAATTTGGATTTCTCCTTTCATTCCCCCCAATTATGGGGGGTATGCGGATTTCATTAAACGGGGTAATGAAAATTACTGTTTTGATTCCATTCCTTTGCTTCAGGCAGCACAAATACTATCAAACCTATTTCCTCTACTATTAAACCCCCACTCCAGGCAGGTCCTGATCGTTAATCAGATCAAATTTCTCTCAATCACCAAAAACTCCTTTCAACAATGGCAACTTGTGGCTCTGTGAAGCTTCTGGGATTGGCTGCGAGTCCTTTTGAAAACCGGGTTCAATTCGCACTCAACTTGAAAGGCATCCCATACGAGCAAATGGAGGAAGATCTCTTCAACAAAAGTGAGCTCCTCCTCGCATCCAATCCTGTTCAGAGGAAAGTCCCAGTTCTCATCCATGGCGATAAGCCCATTTCTGAATCCCTCGTGATTGTTGAATACATCGATGAATTCTGGAGCGATCGACCTTCCAACATACTGCCTTCCGATCCCTTTGATCGCCCTGCAGCCAGCTTTTGGGCCGCCTATATTGATGATCGGGTAAGACTGATAGCTTCAGCTCAGCTTTTTGACTTTGTGGTTTGGGTAACAGGCGGTTATTATACTCCAACCAAAACCAAAACGGATTCTTTTCTTTGAAATGAAGTAGAAGAGACAAAATTCCAAGTTTCAATGGATACCGAGTGAAATAGGAGGTATTGGATTTCCTATATATTTTAAAAATACCTATAGCAAATTAATGAAGGAGATTTTATTAGGAAGGGATTTTATTGAATGAATATTGAGAAACTTATAGGTCCTAATGAAAAATAAAAATGAATAATTATAGATAATATTGGGTAGTTAATGTGTAATAATAGATTTCATTATTTTTTAATTGTTTAATTTTTTAAAAATATTTTTATATTTATTATTAATAAATAAATTTTACTCTTTTTTTTATTTGAAAACTTGGTGACTGGTTGGCAGCTGAACTACTCCTTGGTTGACCGTCGTCAGCCACCACTGCACAACTAGATTCCGGTATAATTGCTAGAATTTGGCCTAATTGCAGCCAACCAAAAGTGGTCGACTGCCAATTGGCCACTAGTAAGTAGTCTACTATCTTCTATTTCCCAATAGGAAACTCTAGTGGGATTCTAATAGAATTTGGAAATTCTAATCCAATTCAATTACAGAACTTAATAGGAAATAAATTATATAATTCTAATTATTTCCTACCCATTTAATTTTTTCCCAATTCCCTATTCATTTCCTCCCAATGTCCATCCCTAGGATGGATGGAGGGAGGATATCATTAGTAATAGTTGTCCCATGTTCAAAAGACATTGTCCATTCTACTCCTCCTATATATATATATATATAAAAAATAAAAAATTAACTTTTAAGTTTTTTCTTTCTAACAACTTTTAAGTTGATACAACTTTTTTTAAATTAGAAAATAAAATACACTCAATGTACTATTAATTGTATAATTTTTCATTTTTAATTTAGGTAATACATTGTCATGATTAGTAATAATAATATAAGAATTCTATACAAAAAGTAAATTCTTTTTTGGTACAAAAAAATAATTAATTTGGGACCAAGGGAGTACATGTTTTGTAATAGAAAGATTAAATGTGTAAGTAATAATTTTTTTTTTTAAATGCTATGTTAGTTCCAAATTTGACTCAAACGTATGTGTACATATATACAACAATAGTTAAACCTTTATTCCACTGTACGAAATCAATTATATGGATTATACTTTATTATCACTTTCTATTAACATATATTTTTGTTTAAATTTAAATAATTCAATTCCGTTTTAATAACTTTTTTTTTCCAAGTCTGTTTTTTTAAGTTTTCACCTTTCTTTTTAGTTTGAGTCAATAATTCTGTAATTTTTATACATCGCATTGGTGAATAGAGTAATAAAATTGGTCAATTGAGTGCAGTGGATTCCATCAATAATAAAGCTCAGAGATGAGACACCAACTGAGGAAGAGGCAAAAAGAGCACTAATAAACAAGATAAAAGAAGGGTTTGAACTGTTGGAGGAAGCCCTTGTAAAGTGTGGCAAAGGAAAAGCTTTCTTTGGTGGAGATGATATAGGTTACCTTGACATTGCTATAGGATCATTCTGGTCGTGGATGCTCACAATAGAGATCTTGACTAAGGTGAAATTGTTTGATGAGAAACAAACACCAAACCTATGCAAATGGATTGGGAGATTTCTTTCACATGAAGCTGTTAAGGATGTGGCATTAGAACCTCCCAAACTTATAGAGGTTTATCATGCGTATCAAGCCCTTAACTGGGAGTTCTGAGTCTGGAAAGCCCTTAATCATCAGTTGCATAACGTGTTAATCATTAGTTGCATAGATAAACTTGGAACGAACCTTTAATTGGTTCTACTTTATTTGAGTTGCTCAAATAATAATTTTAAAGCAATTCACGGTTTGGGATTTGTTGATCCAGTGCAAATTGATTTGTTGATCCAGTGCAAATTGATATCTCATAGTAAAATGTAACTCTCTTTCTTGACTTTTCAATGATTCAACTATCATCGAATCTCAACATTAATGTCTTAATATATATAACTCAAATAAGAAGACAAGTAAGTCGAATTTGAAAATGGATATATTTTGTCCCCACAAATGCTTAAACCGAACAATATACTTGATAAAAATTGTAACCATATCTTTTAAACTTTTTATAACTTCCATAATCATTTCAATCTCATGTTTAGAGAGTCTTGTACTCGAAATTGCAAATATCGCCAATCAACTAAAGTTATTGATCTTGCCTTGTTTTTACATCATCGAGATTTATTTAATGCTCACAACATATAAGAGTATGTATAGATTGAACTTTTAAATATATTTTCATATTTTTTAATATATTTTTTATCTCGTAATTACTATTTCGAAAAACGTAAAAATGCATTTTGAAACACAATCCACACAGTATGAATGTAGTTTAAAATGTATTCAAATCTCACTTAATTATTCTAGCACAGTTTTTGCGCAAATTCAGATTAATATAGGAATAAGAAAATAAAATGTCTTTTCATAAAAAGAAAAAACAGACCATAGAGAACGAATAGGCCAAGAAGGAATCAAATGAACTACAAACAAGACATGTAAAAGTGGATCAATGGAACCAAATATATTTGTCTGCAAATGCATGCAAAGATAAGAAAAAACTCATATTATTAAACAACTACCAAGTTGTAAAACTTCTTTCCTCACCTACACATAAAGATCTACTCCTTGAATCATGACATCATGGCAACAGGAGGTAATGTGAATCTTCTAGGATTAGATGCAAGTCCCACACAAACCGGGTTCAAATCGCACTCAGTTTGAAAAGCATCAACTATGAAGTAACCCAGGAAGATCTGTTCAACAAGAGTGAGCTCCTCCTTGCATCCAGTCCCGTTTACAAGAAAATCCAGTTCTCATCCATGCACAAAAGCCTGTTTTTCTGAATCGCTTGTGAATGTGGAAAACATCGATGAGGTCTGGACTAATGAACCATGTATCCTATCTTCGGATCCCTTTGATCACTCCTTAGCCCGCTTTTGGGCAGCTTACATTGATAATACGGTAAGACTTTATCATATATAAAGACTGGCAGCCGTTTCGTTAATTTTATTTGCAACATAGTAGTGCATATCGTATGATTATCGTATTTTTTCTATATGTTTTTTTTTTCAAAATGTAAAAATTCAATGTGGTAGATAAAAAATAATTAGTCACATACTTTTGCAACTTCCAACTTCCAACTCCCCTTTCCATACTCAGTTAAGATTATACAAATGTATTGAGATTTATAAGTAAATGTTCAGAATTTCACATCTGCTACAAAAAATAATATAAAACATTTAAGAAGTAGAATGAATACAAAATCTAATAATTTAAACTTTAGGTATAAATTGAATCCCAACTTACTTATTAGTGGATTCTCTCTATATTTTATTCTCAAAACAAATAAACGAAATTCCTAACACTATCTTTTCGGAAAATGTTAAAAATGTTGCTTAAATTCTAATTGTTGTAAAGAGTATAGCATGATCGACTGAAGTATTTATTATTAAAGATACATACAAGATTCATTAAATTGCTTAAGTCCTAATTGTTATGAAG
Source organism: Gynochthodes officinalis (assembly GCA_020080225.1). NCBI lineage: Eukaryota > Viridiplantae > Streptophyta > Magnoliopsida > Gentianales > Rubiaceae > Gynochthodes > Gynochthodes officinalis. Next base: position 30,998,706 of record CM034620.1, on the reverse strand, counting down.
AGAACAACGATATTGAGTGAATTCTTTATTAGGATAAGCAACACTCCTTTTTAGCCTTTTGTCACAATTTTACTTGTGGGGTCACTTTGGTCCAAAACGAATTGCTAAAAGGTGTTTGACAATGGCCCATATTGGGAAACCCTGTTCATTTATGCTTTTTTGTTTTGTAAAAGTTGTGAACAATATCAAAAAACAGGTACATTGTCCCATAGGAATGAAATGCATCAAACGCCTATTCTAGTATGTGAAATATTTGATGTTTGGGAGATTGATTTTATGGGACCTTTTCCTTTTTCTTGTGGCTTTGTTTATATACTTTTAACTATTGATTATGTATCAAAATGGGTGGAAGCAAAGGCCTCTAAAACTGATGATTCTGAGACTGTTGTAGGTTTTATCAAAACTAACATTTTCAATAGATTTAGAATGTCTATAGTAATCATCAGTGATCAAGAGAGTCATTTTTGTAATAAGGGCAATTGAGGCCTTGTTGAAAAAGTATGGGGTATATCACAGGGTAGCAACCGCATGCCATTCTCAAATAAATGGACAAGCAAAAATTTCAAATCAAGAGATGAAGGCCATCTTGAAAAAAACTGTCAATCCCAAGAGAAAAGATTGGAGCTTACGCTTAGATAATGCACTCTAAGTTCATCAAACCACATATAAAATACTGATTGGGATGTCCCTATATCAGTTAGTTTTTGGAAAATCTTACCATTGTCGTACTCATGCCACTCCTACTGTCTCCTAGCTTTTGCCTGCTAGTGTTTTTTCTTAAGCCGATGGTCGTCTCTTTTCAGCTGACTGAAGTAGGCATCGTATGCCTTCCTCAGTTTTCAATCTCCTTCAACTCCATCAGTCTCCGTCACTGAAGCCAACCACAATTGCCTTCTCTTCCGCCAACTTTGGCCACCACCTTCAAGCCACAGCCGCATTTGACAACCTCACCCTATCTCTAGTTCTCCCAGCTATCGGAAGCTCATTCCTTCTAGTCATGAATAACCCCTTATCCATTGTTCTAGTTAAAAAAAAAAAAAAAACTATTAGATGTTGTTTGGTAATTGCGGGGTTTCCCTTGTTATTCTTTTGTTTAATTTCTATATTAGTTGCATTCTCCTATCTAAGTAGTTGGCAATTTGGGTTTGTACTTGTATAATGTTGATGCTAGGGCTAAATCTGTTGTCCACTTTTAGACCCCATTTGTTTCCTAATTTTTGAGTTGCTTTGATTCTTTTTAGGTTAATTGCCCTCCTGCATTCTTACTTCTGTTCCTTTTAATTTTTTTTGGGTAAATTGTTCTGCCACAAATAGCGGGATGACGAGGATAAAGATGGCTGTCTGCAAACCCAAGCCTCCAACAGCCTTTTTCCTCTCAAGCTCATAGTAAATCCTTGCCTCCAACATCTCCACCTGTTCTCTTGATTGTTGGTTCAGCCCATTATACTCCACATCACATGAACAAATGATGAGCTATACTTCCACCTTCTGAGGAGAGTCTACAAGGGCATCTTAAGTTCGCCACTAAAGCCCAACAACAAAGGTATGCTCAAATTTACCGCCAAAAAATTCTCCCCTATTAGTATATTCATTACCCTACTTTGGATGAATTCGGTGTTCGCGCTACTTTGATGATATGATTGTTTAAATTGGTTGGCATAAATATGTTTCGATTAATTGTCCGAATTTTATTGAATTAACAAGAGAATTTTACACTACTTTTGAATTCAATAGGCCAAAGAACCTTACTTTAGATAGCCCTAAGGTGGTCCAATATAGATTGATGGGTAAGGAATTCAAACAATCTATTATAGAATTCAATCTAGCTTTTGGATTTATCACTGCTAACTATACCCATACTTCTAAATATAAGGCTTCATGTGTTGACTTTGATGATGCCTTCAAACCATATTCTCTCTGGAAGGATATGTTTGTCGATCGTGATGGTTATGACCCTAGTCAATCGAAGGATACATACATTAGGGAGCCTTTTGGAATTATGTGCATACATTCTTAGCTTATAGTTACTCGGGTAGGAAATATAGCTTGGTGACTTTAACTAAATCTGAATTCTTTTTCCTTTGGTCTATGTTGCACAATATCGAGGTCAATTTGGGGTGTTGGTTAGCACCTCAGTTCCATGCGATACTTAGAAAGGAACATGGTTTAATTCTTGGCTCTTATATTACTCACTTGGCTGTTAATCTTGGCTTACTTGATTTGGAGCATCATGACTTGCACATAGCCTGTGAGATGGAACCTCTGGACATGAACAGCTTAATCTACATGGACCTTGTTGAGCCACATAGTGATGTTTATTGATTCATTCCGCTTGGCCCTCCTCTCTTTCCCAGGCAAAGAAATCACAAGCACTGTCGAGTTCAAAGTGAAACTTCTCCAACTCATGATGGCACTGGCCCCTCCACAATGTCACCCACTCCAGTGAGTACTTCTACCACTTTGCACCGTAGTACTGATTTAATGTAATAGCTTGATTGGCGCCTTCAGAAAATGGAGCAAAATCTCAATGCATTTTTCAACCACATGGGGTTCACTCAACCATATCTACCCTCACCTTAGCTCTCTTGCTTGCATGCTCATGGTCTAAGGAAGGGTTTGTTTCCTTGCCTTTATTTTCATTTTCTTCCTTGCAATTGTGAGCATATTTTCCATATATCGGGGACAATGAATGAATTAGGTGTGGGGGGAGTTCTTATGTTTTAATGAATATAAAGGTTATTATCTCTTATTTTTCATATTTAAAAAAAAATAAATATTTTCTACTTTGAAAAATGCCCTTTCAAGTATGCTTAACATTTTGAGTATCTTCGTTCTTGTGCTTTAATGGAAGTAAAGGTGATTATCTCTTATTTTTCATATGAAAAAATAAATAAATATTTTCTACTTTGAAAAAAGTCCTTTCAAGTATACTTAACAAATTGAGTATCTTCTTCACCCCTTCTCCTCTTTCAACTCATCCACAAATAACTCAAAGTTATTACACACTAGAAATCCATGTTCGAATAACAATCTAGAGAACAAATATTCATAGCATGATTTTCTAAATAAAACATATACACCTCATCAATCTCAACAACTTCACTAAAATCAAATGCAGCAAAATTTGATACTCTCTCATAGGTTGCACTCTATACACTCCAAGTATTTAAGGGGTTCATTTAGCACTCAAATCAAATATAGCATGTCATTACCATAGGCTTGCTCATATGTCACGTCTTCACCACTAAATAAACATGAATTCATACAAAAATTAAATGGACTTTACAAGGGTTGTAATAGGGCTTAGATAAAGGTGGGAAAAGAAGGAAAATTTTAAGTTAGACAAATCAAGATATGTGTGAATTTCTTTGCACGACTCACTAAAGCAACAATTGTGACATATTGGAACAACTTCCTTTATTCCAAATAACATGCATCCCCTTTTTGCAATTACATAGCATAATTGGACTTTTTGTATACAATTGAGAGCAATGAACTAGTCCAATCTTCATATTCATAGGGAAGAAACTCCACTACTTCCCTTTTTCTCTTTTCAAGATTTTTCTTTTTTTTTTTCAAAATGTTTCTCATGCAATGTATTCCTACATATTCTTGATAAAGGGTTTAACAATGGTTAACAAAAAAAAAAAATTTAGGGGCTTAACAATGAGGTGTTAAAACAAAGAAAGGGTCAAATTCAAATTTGGCTATCTAAGGGTTTATATAATGAAGATGGGCTTTTTAGAGAGTCTAAATTGGTTAAACCTAAGTGCCCTCATCATTTTCTGGTATGAATCTGTAAATGTGATATTGATATGCATAATAAAGCAATTTCTAGAATGAGCATACCATATTTGACAACACTCAACAAAGAAAAATGAGAGCAAGAAAAAGAAAATGCTCTTAGGCCCAAATACTAACACAAGTGTTTAAATGTATCAAATCTTGCACATTCTTATTCAAATAAATCATTGGAATCAACGAGATACTTGAAAGATTCAAAACAACAAAAGAAACTAATCACACTTGTCTCTTTCATGTATCCTAACTCAAACCATAAATGCATATTGACTTAAAGTTATTGTAAACAAGTATAAAAAAAGTCAAAATTTTCAAAAAAAGATACTCAAAATGTTAAGCATACTTAAAAGGATTTTTTTCAAAGTAAAAAATATTTATTTATTTTTTTCATATGAAAAATAAGAGACAATCACCTTTACTTTCATTAAAGCACAAGAACACCCCTCACACTTAATTCATACATTGTCTCCAATGTATGGAAAATATGCTCACAATTGCAAGAAAGGAAAAGTAAATAAAGGCAAGGAAACAAAACACTTCCCTGGACCGTTAGCATGCAACCAAGAAAGCAAAGGTGAGGGTGGATAGGGTGGAGTGAACCCCATGTAGTTGAAAAATGCATTGAGATTTTGCTCAATTTTTTGAAGAAGTCGATCAAGCTGCTACATTAAATCGGTACTATAGCGTAGAGTGGCAAGAGTACTCAATAGAGTGGGTGGCATCGTGGAGGGGCCAACGTCATCATGGGTTGGAGGAGTTTCACTTTGAACTCAACGGTGCTTGTGACCTCTTTGCCAGGGGAAGAGGGGAGGTCTAGGCCAAATGAATTGATAAAAATCAACATATGGCTCAACAAGGTCCATCCATATTAAAAAATTTTATGTCCAAAGGTTCCATCTCATAGGCTATGTGCAAGTCATGATACTCCAAATCAAGTAAACCAAGATTAACAGCCAAAGGAGTAATATAAGAGCCTAGAATTAAATCATGTTCCTTTCTAAGTACCGAATGGAACTAAGTCACTAACCAACACCTTAAATTGACCTTGACATTGTGCAACATAGACCAAAGGAAAAAGAATTCAGATTTAGTAAAATTCACAGAGCTATCCTTCCTACTTGAGTAACTATAGGCTAAGAATCTATGCACATACTTCCAAATAGGCTCTCTAAGGTATGTATCCTTCAATTGACTAGGGTCATAACCATCATGATGGATAGACATATCCTTCCAGAGCGAATATGGCTCAAAGGCATCATCAAAGTCAACATGTGAAGCCTCATATTCAAAAGTATAGGTATAGTCAGTAGTGATAAATCCAAAAGCTAGATTGATTTTGTAAATGATTGTTTAAATACCTTACCCTTCAATATATATTGGATCACCTTAGGGCTATCTAAAGTAAGGTTCTTTGGCCTATTGAATTCAAAAGTAGTGTAAAATTCTCTTGTTAATTCAATAAAATCTGGACAATTAATCAAAACATATTTATGCCAACCAATTGGAACAATCATATCATCAAAGGCAGTGCAAAGACCCAATTCATACAAAGTAAGGTAATGAATATACCTATAGGGGAGAATTTTTTGGCAGTAAATTTGAGCATACATTTGTTCTTTGGCTTTGGTGATAAACTTAAGATGCCCTTGTAAACTCTCTTCAGAAGGTGAAAGTATAGCTCGTCATTTGTTCATGTGATGTCATGTACAATGGGTTGAACCAGCAATCGAGAAAACGGGTGGAGATGTCGGAAGCAAGGGTTTACTATAGAGTTGAGAGGAAAACGCTGTTGGAGGCTTCAGTTTACAGACAACCATCCTCATCTTTGTCATCCCACTATTTGTGGCACAACAATTTACACACACAAAAAAAAAAAAAAAAAAGAACTAGGAGGAACAAGAGTAAGAATGCAACAGGTCAATTAAACTAAAAAGAATAAGACTAAGGCAAAAATTATGAAACAAATGGGTCTAAAATGGACAACAAATTTAGCCACAACATCAACATTATACAAATCCAAACCCAAAATGGAAACTACTTAGACAGGTGAATACAACTAATATAGAATCAAACAAAAGAAGAACATGGGAAACCACGCAATTACCAAATGACATCTAATAGTTTTTTTTTTTAAATTAGAACAATGAATAAGGGGATATTTGTGACTAGAAAGAACTAGCTTTCGGCGACTGGGAGAACTACAATGGAGTGAGGTTGTCAACTACTGCTATGCCTTGAAGGTAGTGGCCCAAGTCGACGGAAAAGAAGGCAGTTGTGGTTGGCTTCAGCTACAGGAGAACCGAGAACGAAGAGCTTTCCCCCTTTTTTCCACCTGACTCTTTATCCTGGTTTTAAAAATGAGTGATTGCCTTTACCCTTTCTGCCCAACTCGAGAGCAAACAACTAATGTGTTCCACTTATTGAACAAGGTTCTATGGTTGGTTCGTGACCCTTGGATGCCAAAGGCGTCCTTGGGGTGATCTCGTAGTTCTTACGGGATGTTGCGTCTCAATGCATTTCGGGGAGAACCAGCTAGCTTTGGGCTGAAGTGGCATTTCACCCGGTGAAGACAATGGAGTCGGAGGCAAAAAATCAGGGAAAGCATACGACACCTGCGTCTGTCGGCTGAAAAAAGAAAGTATGAAGAAAGAGCACTAGCAGGTGAAGGCTATGAGATGATGGAGTGGTGTGAGTATAACAGCGGAGGGTTGCATATAGAAAAAAAAAAAAGATTAGTGTGAAAAGAATAAGGGGTGGTAGCTAGAACCCTATTAAGTGTGAAAAGGGTATTGAAGAAGATACACCGATGAACGAGAAGGCAAACGAGAAGGCAACAAGAGGACTCATGGCGAAGATAAATGAAGGGTTTGCTTTGTTGGAGGAGAAACTTGTTAAGTGTAGCAAAGGAAAGGCATTTTTTGGGGAAGAAAATATTGGTTAGCTCGATATTGCCTTAGGACCCTTGTAGTCTTGGCTGCTCATGGTAGAGACCTTGACTAGTGTGAAATTGGTTGATGAGACAAAAACACGAAACCTATGCAAAATTGCAAATGGGTTCAGAGGTTTTGTTCTCATGAAACTATCAAGGATGTGTTATTAAGGCCCTGGAAACTTGTTGAGGTTGTTGATATGTTTCAAGCTATAGGCTGTATCCACTCTAGAAGGCCATGAATGCTATAATATATTTGTTTTCATTTTTTTTGGGGTGTGTACATATTAGACTTTAAAACATATTTTTACGCTTTTTAAATTAGTAGCTATAAAATAAAAATATATAAGAAAATATAATAATGTTTTGGAAATATAAAATTACAATTTATACACACATCTAATGTATTTTGAAAAGTGTAAAAAAATATTTTTAGGTTTTTGAGATAGTGATTGTTATACAATTTTTACTGCCGGTAACAATGGACCCAACCTTTATGGGGGAAGGTTTGTGGAGACAAGCATTTTGTAAGTGTCACATTAATTGGGGGAGATGAGTATTTCTAAATAATTTACATTGACTGATGTTCTATGGTGCCTCAATAAAGTTGGAGAATATCCCTTTTTAGTATAAGACGAAATTTATATTTAACTCAACTACTAAAAAAATATTCATTATTTGTATTCCTTCTCTTATTGTAAAGATTATAAGATACGATAAAATAAATGGGTTATAATTAACTATATAATTTTTTCAGTTAGGTTCCCACTTTTTGCTTATGGACCACATTAATTATTTATATTTATCAAGAATATAATAGAAATTTTATTTAGAAGTGAATTTTATATATATATAAAAGGAAAATTTGAAAGTGAAGTTCTTTTGAGAGGGAGGTTGTACAATGTACCTTAGGCCGCAATGTCTTAGACTGCAAATTATATCCTGTCTTATTAATTTTAGTTAATTATAAGGCTACCTTTACTACCACAACAAATAACAGGATCCACAGCAAGTTTTTAGTTTGGCCCTTAATTACTTTAACAGTTACTTTCTATTCCTCATCTTTTATATATTGTCCTATGGTTTCCACTTCTCCTCCTTAGTATTTGTTCTTTGACGAATTTCCTAAATCACTCTCCAAATCCAATTATTGTCTAGTCCTCTTCCTAATTAAAAGAGACCCCTTATTTTAAGATGTGTTTTTATCGAAATTGGGTTTCTAGTTAAATTTTATTCCTTTTTAATTTTTCTCCAAAAACCCAAATGAGAAAAGAAAATTTTCTATAAGTACATACTTCAACAAAGTCATGAATTGTGGTTGAGACTTTCACCCTAATTATCCTTCGAGAAATCTGACCTAAGTGGATTGCTTTTTGGGCAGAATTGTAAAAATCTCATCCTTCAAATTCTGATTATGTTGAGTGAAATGCTAGATATTTCTATGGGTTTCCATAATAAAATAATAGAGTTGTTCTTTTCAATCACTACTTTTATTCTTGCAGAGGAGATAAAACTGAGAAAGTGGAAAACGTACAATAGGATAAGGAAAGCACTAGGAACATGAACCAATGTTGAGTGGTAGCTATCCAAATGAAGAGATTTTTTTGATAAGTTGAGACATTGACTAGAATAAAAGAAATATCCAGTCAATATGAGAATAAGATAGTTGATCTATTTTAGCTTAGAGAGGTATAATTTGACTAAGTAAAAGTGTGGTTTTTGTTATTACTTTATGCACATGTAGATAGTCTAGTAAATTTTAACCTCACAATTTCACATAGTTAGAGAAAGAGTTTAACATAATTAGAAATACCCCAAAATGATTCACTTAGTCTCATTGCGAGTGGTAAGGACTTCTTTTGCATGTGGATAAATTGTAAATGTTACAATTTTGGTAGTTAATATGACAATTATTTCTTTGGAAAGAAAAAAAGAAAACGTATAATAATTTTTGTGAGAAGGAGGTGGTGGCTGGCGAGAGTTTTCAAAGCTTTGAAGATATGCAAAGCTTTCAAGGTGGAGAAGATTTTATTGGACTTGTCAAAAGGTTGAAAGAGATGAAACAGATGCCAATTTATTCAATATACACAACAACAGGAATTGTAATGATGAACAGGAAATTATAATTATAGTAATGAGTCATATATATATATATATATATATATATATATATAATAACTCAATATTTATTTTACTATATGGAATCAATTACATAAATTATATTTTATGATTATTTTCTATTAAATTATATATTTTTATTTAAATTTAGATAATTCGTGACATTTTTAATAATTTCTTTCCAATTTATTTTTTTTTTAAGTTTTTCACTTCCCTATTAGTTTTTAAGTTAATAATTATTTAGTTTCTAAACACTGCCTTGATGTATTTAAGATGTCTTTTATGCACATATCTAAACTATTTTAAATATGTTTTTTTTTTCATTTTCTTATATATGGTATCTATTTTTGCATTCTTTCTAATAGATTAGTTACTTATACTATGTAGTCTAATATGTTTACACATCTACTTTAATATTTTTATTTTTTTGTTACTTTTATTTTCTATTTATATTCATAATTAATGCCCAAACTCTCTAATCTATAAAGCATAATTGGTCTTATAACTGTTTTAGAACACATAAAAAATAATTTTGGCTCTATACGTAAATAGCTCGAGCTGGCAAATTATCGACCTTACAAGATCTCCCATCTAATAATTATCCTCCTTGAGTCAAACTAATTCGTTTACCTACCCTCTACTTTCCCTACAACGATGCACAATTGTCAACACCAAACTCGTCTTGATTAATTCTGATGAATTCCTTAAATTACGCCTAAATCTTACATCCTTCAATTCTGTACCTATAGTTTTAAATTTGGACTAGTTATGTATACATAATTAAAAAAGAAATAGACATTGAGAAAACAGAAGGTCACATCCAAGTAGAAATAAGTAAATGACAGACAAACATGCATTAGTTGGGGGAGATATTTTAAACTAAGAGTAATGATATTACTATTAATTTTTTATTGTGAATAATAATAATAATTGTTATGATAAATATAAAAAAATAAAGTTATTATTTATTATTTTATATATTTTAAAAAGTATAATTATTAAATTTTAATTTTTTATAATTATCACATCAATCACTATAAAAAATTATTATGTTTATTATTACTATTTAAACTAATATATACATTTTGCCTTGTCAAGCAATTCAACTACCAACTAAAAATATAGAAATTAGTCAACTACAAGTGTATATGAATTATGTTCCAAATGTTATAATAACAGTAAAATAAAATATATATTATAAATAAAAAATATATATTTTAAATTAACAATCCATACACACCTGAATATACTTGTAAATACTTTTTTTCTTTTCTTCTTCTTTTCCTTTTATTTATAATGGGCAAACTCCATCAACACAGTCACACACACTGTTCTCCTACTCTGAATTAACAGGTGGAATTTCTTTTTCATTAGTCATGGCAACAGGCGGCGCCGTGAAGCTTCTGGGATTGGATCTGAGTCCTTGGGACAATCGGGTTAGGATAGCACTCAACCTGAAAGGCATCCCTTACGAGGTAAACGAGGAAGATCTGTTCAACAAGAGCGATCTCCTCCTTTCAACCAATCCTGTCTATAAGAAAATCCCAGTTCTCATTCATGGAGATAAGCCCATCCTTGAATCACATGTGATTGTTCAATACATCGATGAGGTCTGGACTAATGAACCATGTATCCTACCTTCTGATCCCTTTGATCGCTCTAGAGCCCGCTTTTGGACAGCCTATATTGATAGTCTGGTAAGTATTATCTATAGACTTACCTATGGCCTTTCTAATTTAATTTTACTTTAATCCAGTAAGAATTATCCCAGATTTAAACATGGCCATTTTAATTTAATTTTACTTGTTACTTGAAAGATATTTTTTAATAGGACATGATATATTAAGTGCAGAGTTAATTTTGTCTTTTTTAAATTTAATTTTTTAGAGAATTTTCTAGACAGGTTAGGAATTATATGAGTAAAAATGTTTAATTGTTATAATAGCCAATAAAAACAAATAATCACTCACAAAAATTATTTTTATCATGTATTGATAGCATATATGTGAATTATTGAAAACTATGAAAGTAAGATTTACAATTGGTAAACGTTATATATTTTTTCTAGCTGTGTGATTTTCAATTCTCTCAAACACCTAATATAATCTTTGTCATGTGTAAGTTTGATTTGATAGTAAGATGGTTAATTAATTCCTAACATTTTGTATTTTGATTAAAGTAAGTGGGTCTATAATCTTTGTAATTTAGCTTAACAAACTAAAATATTGAGCACTCTTTTGTAAAATGTAATTATGAATCTTATATTATTTTTTAAACATTATTTAGACACACATGGTTTGTATTTTCGTTTCAATTTTGGTTTGGATGGGGAATTGAGGAATACTATGAAAAAAATAATAAGAATTATTAATTTTAAAAATTTTAGAAAGTGCTAGTGTGTTATTGTACTCAATATTTGAACAAGTCTCCCACTAATGCACTTTTGATTCAAACTATAAAAATTTGAGAATAGATTTATTTTTGAATATATTGGAAATTCATTTTTATCTCCACCATACACCTAACTTAATTTGGGAAACAAAAGTGAATTTCTCCAAACGTACTAAATAATTCCCACACTTTTGGTGGGTTTAGTTTCAACTAAAAAATAATAATAAATTCATAATTTTTGTAATCTTTTGATTAGTGATTTCTCAACATTTTTAATTTAAATTATATATAGGGACTTAATGGATTTTTTTCAAATTTATATAATAACATAATAGCAAGTTTTAATACATTTGATACTCCACCTTAAAAAAAAAATTTATATGAAAAAAATATATACTTTTAAAATTTGTTATTATATTATTCTTAACAAAATGACAACGTATGATTTAGAATTAAAAAGTAAAAATATTAAAAAATTCTGTATTTAATAGTGTATTAAATACATTGTAATTTATGACTAAAATAATTATGCAACTTTTTTGTCTTCTTTTTTTCTTTTTGGACCGAAGAAGTAGATTGGAGTAACTAACGAAATTGATCTATTGCAAACCATGCAGTGGAGTCCTATATTAAAGCTTAGAGACGAGACATTAACTGAGGAGGCAAAAAGAGGACTGAGAGATAACATAAAGGAAGCGTTTATGCTGTTGGAGGAAGCATTTGTAAAGTGCAGCAAAGGAAAAGCTTTCTTTGGTGGAGATGATATTGGTTACATTGACATTGCCTTGGGACCATTTTGGAAGAATATTCTGGCAACAGAGATCCTGAGTAATGTGAAACTGATTGATGAGACAAAAACACCAAACCTATGCAAATGGGCTCAAAGTTTTTGTTCACATGAAGCTGTTAAGGATGTGTTATTGGAGCCTCCAAAACATGTTGAGGCTTATAAGATGTTTCATGCTAGAGGCTGGTTTGATCCTAAAAGGCCATGAAATAGCCTTAGGATAAGACTCTACGTTTTGCATAAATATTAAACAATCTCAGGGATTGGCCTTTAAAAGCCTTCTAGTTCCATGCCTGAGTACTGTTGGTTTAAGCATTTTGCTCTTGTGTCAATTTTTTTTGCCAACAAGATAGTCATTTCAATTGATAAATAGGAACTTTACAAGAGTTAGCCATGAAAGCTAAATGCTCTCTTGGACTCACATAATAGCCTAGGAGGAAAATGCAATAATAGTGAAGACCACTATCCCATTTGCTTTGGAAAGTATCTAAAATAAAACTAAATGTCTTTTCAACTTAACTATACAACAAAAGGGAAGATTGTGCCAAGAATGAGGCTCTCAAATATAACGCAAAAGCCAACTTCAACAGAATCGACTAGGTTTTCATGTTATGTCCAGAACCTCAGTTGTAATCTAGACTAATTTTGAAGTTAAAAAATTACAATCTAAAGTAGCAAAGCACCAAATACAGCTCTCAGTTAGCAAAAATGTAGCTCCATCCAGCTATCCAAAATGACATTCAACCATCAAAAACTAACTAGTGTGGAAAGACGCATGTAGACAACAGAAATCAGCATTGAACCATGAGCACAGCAGAAACCGAAACAAGTAACCTCCATTGCAATCATCTAAACAGCAGGTATCCATTGTGAACAAATAGGAAGCTCACGCTATCCAGCTATCCAAAATGACATTCAACCACCAAAAACTAATTAGTGTGGAAAAACGCATGTAGTCATCAGAAATCGGCATTGAACCATGAGCACAGCAGAAACCGGAACAAGTAACCTCCATTGCAATCATCTAAACATCAGGTATTGATTGTGAGCAAATAGGAATCTCATGCCAAGGATTAAGAGACCAAAATATGCCACAAAATAGCAAGGAAAGAAGTTAAAAGAAACTTCGAATTAGATAATACTAGCTTTGAATTGAGGAGAACTGACTAGATCTTCTACTACGTCCTACTTATCTAAAACTATTCAAAAATATCTTTAGAAGGCAACAACAATGAGTTATATGTACAAGATCCTTTGATTTTCAATTTTCTACGTTCCCAATTTTCCTCTTTCTAGATTCCTCGATTCAACTTATGTTTACATTTTTCCTTTGCAGGGTTCCCTCCCCCCCCCCCCCCCCCCCTTTTTCTTTTTTTCATCTTTTTTTGTTTTTTTTTTCCATTTCTCCCTATACTCAAACACAAAAACCTTAAGGGTATAAAACTTCATCTCCGTTCAAAACATCAACAATAATTTATATCTTATATACATGAGATCATATAACACCTTTCAAAACCCAATTTGAGGCAAAATGGAAGGAGGAGAAACCCTCAACAAAAACAACATGGAAGCTAATATTGAATACATAGAACAACAAGGTTCATGGTTTGAAAATCAAGTGCCTCTCACCCCAAGCCATTGCCTAACCACTTCTCAAGTATCCCAAATGGAAGAGAAAAATAAAAACTTTGACAACATATCACAGCATACAAAACCAACATATTAACCAATGTGTATAGTCACTTTCTTGACTACCACCCTCTTCAATGTTCAACAAGTAATTCAAGATTCTAGAATTCCTGTCTTTTCATTTATCCTTTTGTCCTCTTTCCTTTTTTCATGTTTCTGTTTTTTCCCTTTTTTTCTTTTTTCTTTTTCTTTTTTTCTTGATTTTTTCTTCTTCTTTGTTTTTTTTCCTATATATATATATATAAATTTTACTCCAATAATGGGAACTTTGAGAGCTGAAAAGATCTTTTGCATAAATTCTTATATGCAAAAGACAATGATTTGTACAGACTAGGAATAAAAATGATAAGAATTGGATAACAGTGTATCAACAAGAGACCGCTTAGAAAGGCAATCCCTAATCCAACCCTAACACTGCATTGATCTCAAAGCTTGAAAGCAAAGCAGTAAGGCTCCAAAGAGACAAACTAGATTTTCAGGATCAACAGGCATACACATCAAGAACTAGGAGTTAACTCGCTAAGCCAGTGCTTTACAAACAATCCTCAAACAAGTATGCAAATCAGTAGCAATATCCATTTGACAAAGTGATGGGTGTCGAAACCACCAAAAATAATCCTTCTCTGGCTAAGCTCTGTAGATAGCAGTGAGAGGGTCGAATCCACAGAGATTGGTTAAATTTATTCCTTAAACAAAATAAAATAATAAAAAGGGGGGTTTTGTATTATGAAACTAAACAAGAATTGATTAAAAACACCAACCAAATTAAATAACTAATTAAAAATATGAGGAAAAATTAATAAGGAGAAGTTTCCAATCAAGAATTAATTTCGGTATTGATTCCTCAAATTGATCATTGATTCAAAAGATAGGTTCTTTTATCTTGAATAAATTGGTTATAGTTGTTGAAGATCCGTCCTCTAACAACCAATCTTTTCTTACTTTTTCGATAACCTTCGGATCCGTCCTATGAGTTATTTCTCTAATTAACAAACACAACCTTCGGATCCGTCCTATGAGTTATGTCTATTAATTGCATTAAGATTCAAAAAGACCCAATTACTAACCAGTAAACTCGGAAACGCCTTGTTTATTTAAGTTAGATTATATATTTTCATAACATACAATCTAAGGCGTTGATTACCTTTCGATGTTGTTATTTGTCACTTGAATTAGAACAATCAACAAAAGATTAATTATTCTAAATGACTATATATTGAATTCAACTATCAAACAATAGGCCTCTTGTCTAACAATTCAATTCAATAATATAATGAAGCATAGAAAATATATAAATACTCAAGAATAAAAAAAACAATAAAATTACCGGAACCTCACAATTGTTGGAATCAAACCTCAATTAAACTTGATTGGAAAATAAAAATTTAGCTAAACATAATTAAAAGAAAATACAAAGAAAATCAAATGACTGCCCTTTTTGTCGATCCCGTGCGGTTCTCGTCTTCTTTGGCCGTATCTCACTCCATGAAATGATGAATTGTGGCTGAAAATTCATTCCTTCTTCTCCATTCTCATCTCCAAACCTTGTTTTTCTCTCTATTGAACTAGGAAAGCCTAAAAATGGGATGCCTTGATTGTCTCCAAGCCTTGCCTATTTATAGGCAAGGATTCAAGACATTTGGTTGTGCTTTTCCTTAATTCAAGGCTTTTCTTTTCCTTAATTCAAGGCTTTGCTTTTCCTTAATTCAAGGCTTTTCTTTTCCTTAATTCAAGGCTTTGCTTTTCCTTAATTCAAGGCTTTTCTTTTCCTTAATTTAAGGCTTTGCTTTTCCTTAATTCAAGGCTTTTCTTTTCCTTAATTCAAGGATTTGCTTTTCTTTAATGGCCAACATTTTGTTGTGGAATTTGGTGGCCTCAATTGTGTCTTTCTTGTGCCACTTGTCTTGTGAGGCTACATTCTTTAGGAAAAATGCTTCATCTAACCATTAATCACAAAAAGAATTAATATCCTTATAAACAAGCTTTTTAATCAATTAAAACACAAGAGAATTGATCCAATAAATATGCAATTATACACTCTATCACAAAGAACGTAGCGCAGGAATAACATTCTCATTAGAAAGCACAAAGCAGGATGTAGGAACTTTTCCAACAGAGAACACATAACAAGTGTTCCTGAAACAAAAACAAGTGAAACAGATATATAAAACCAGTCCCAACTATCCAAGAGTAATAATATATTAGAGATAAAGACTAGATTAACAAATGCAGTAAAAAACCAGATTATCAAATGCAGTAAAAACCAGATTACCAAATGCAGATAGATTCCATCTTTGAGTTCCATACCCAAACATTATTGACATTCTTGCCTTTCTGCATCCCTTGCCAAAATATCTTGATACTCTTGCCACTCCAAGACAGCTTGGTCAACTATCTCAAATTCATGTTTATGAATTTTTCGAAATATCCATAGGTTTCTAGTCTTCCATAGCATCCACAATATATACACTGATAGCTGCACCCGATGAGGTTAATTGTGGCATTACCTATGGAGCTCAACTTTTCCCACCATTGCTTAAACAATGACTCTTAGCTAGCAGTCCCTCCCAACTAACAGGGAAAAGTTTCCAAACCTTATTAGCCCTCTCATAGAAGAAAAAAAGGTGCTCCAGTGTCTCCTCATGCTCACCACACCAACTACATCTAGAATCCCATACAATTCTTTTTTTGCTCAGTTTCATGTTAGTCAAGAGAATACCATGAACACATCGCCATAAAAAATGCTGCAATTTCCTTTTAATCTTAAGTTCCATCCGGACCACCACATTTTTTTGTCAGTATCCATTCTGAAACTACTTGAAGTGAGGGATGGAGAGAGTAGTCTCAATTCTTGTGCATATTTATAGGCTGAATTAACAGAATATTGCCCCCGTATGTGTGCCAATTTCACCCTTTTCACAAGTTGTTAATGTTGTTATACTGTTTGGTATTGGTACTGAAATTTTATCCATATGAACTTCGTAATACTTCACTTCACTTCTTATGTCATCTATCAATATTTTGACATAAATATTTTCATTAATTTGTCTCCATGTTTATATTATTAGTGTTTACTTTCATTTTTTTAGTTTACGTTCTTTTTCTAAATTTACTTTGTGTTTTGAACTTTTTTTTTCTAATGTTTTTCTAGTTAATCTTTTTTTTCTTGTGTGAAAGGAACAATGGATGGCTGTTGGAACCCTATTAAGTATGAAAAGGGTATTGAAGAAGATACCGACGGACGAGAAGGCAACAAGAGGACTCATGGCGAAGATAAATGAAGGGTTTGCTTTGTTGGAGGAGGCACTTGTTAAGTGTAGCAAAGGAAAGGCATTTTTTGGGGAAGAAAGTATTGGTTACCTCGATATTGCCTTAGGACCCTTGTAGTCTTGGCTGCTCGCGGTAGAGACCTTGACTAGTGTGAAATTGGTTGATGAGACAAACAAAATCAAACCTATGCAAAATTGCAAATGGCTTAAGAGGTTTTGTTCCCATGAAACTGTCAAGAATGTGTTATTAAGGCCTTAGAAACTAGTTGAGGTTGTTGATATGTTTCAAGCTAGAGGCTGTATCCACTCTAGGAGGCTATATCCACTCTAGAAGGCCATGAATGCTATAATATATTTGTTTTCATTTTTTTTTTGGTGTGTATATATTAGATTTTAAAACATATTTTTACACTTTTTAAATTAGTAGCTATAAAATAAAAATATATTAGAAAATATAATAATGTTTTGGAAATATAAAATTACAATTTATACACACATCTAATGTATTTTGAAAATTGTAAAAATATATTTTTAGGTTTTTGAGATAGTGATTGTTAAACAATTTTACTGCTGGTAACAATGGACCCAACCTTTATGGGGGAAGGTTTGTGGAGACAAGCATTTTCCAAGTGTCACATTAATTAGGGGAGATGAGTATTTCTAAATAATTTACATTGACTGATGTTCTATAGCGCCTCAATAAAGTTGGAGAATCTCGTATTTCACATCCCTTGTGAGTGTAAGACGAAATTTATATTTAACTCAACTATTAAAAAATATTCATTATTTGTATTCCTTCTCTTATTGTAAAGATTATAAGATACGAAAAAATAAATGGGTTATAATTAACTATATAATTTTTCAGTTAGGTTCCCACTTTTTGCTTATGGACCACATTAATTATTTATATTTATCAAGAATATAATAGAAATTTTATTTAGAAGTGAATTTTATATATATATAAAAGGAAAATTTGAAAGTGAAGTTCTTTTGAGAGGGAGGTTGTACAATGTACCTTAGGCCGCAATGTCTTAGACTGCAAATTATATCATGTCTTATTAATTTTAGTTAATTATAAGGCTACCTTTACTACAACAACAAATAACAGGATCCACAGCAAGTTTTTAGTTTGGCCCTTAATTACTTTAACAGTTACTTTCTATTCCTCATCTTTTATATATTGTCCTATGGTTTCAACTTCTCCTCCTTAGTATTTTTTCTTTGACGAATTTCCTAAATCACTCTCCAAATCCCAATTATTGTCTAGTCCTCTTCCTAATTAAAAGAGACCCCTTATTTTAAGATGTGTTTTTATCGAAATTGGGTTTCTAGTTAAATTTTATCCCTTTTTAATTTTTCTCCAAAAACCCATATGAGAAAAGAAAATTTTCTATAAGTACATACTTCAACAAAGTCATGAATTGTGGTTGAGACTTTCACCCTAATTATCTTTCAAGAAATCTGACTTAAGTGGATTGCTTTTTAGGCAGAATTTTTTTTTTTTTTGGCAAGTCAAAAAAAGGCGAATTTTATTATTGAGATAAAGAGGCCAAAGCTACAAAAAGGACGTAACAGTAGCAAACCTACTCTACGGGGAGCAGAGAAATAGGGGAAGGGGAGACATGGGCTTATTTTTCCATGATCGCCAACAAATGATTAAGTTTGGACACTCCTGCCTTTGCTAACCTGTCAGCCACACTATTAATGTCCCTCGGAATGTGGTAGCCCTCCCAGTGCTTAATTTTTCTCTTCAGCAGGTCCAAGTGATTAGAGATATTTTTTAGATGCCAAGGGGCTTTGTCTGGGTTTTTCAGCCAAGTGATCGCATTAGCTGAGTAGCTCTCAATTTTCAGGACATGGGAGCTTTTCCAAATAGTCTCTGAGAATACCCAAAAGGCCTCCCGAATAGCATAAAACTCGGCTCGATTTGAATTCAGAATCCCAACATGTTTAGAAAATATAGCCCTTGTTCTACCCAAATCATCTCTAAGGATACCCCCAATCCCCGCCATGCCCGGTTTCCCGATAGTTGAACCGTTCACATTAAACTTCATTCTACCAGGATATGGACGAGACCAAGCGGCACCCACCTTCCTACATCTGAAGGCCTGCCTCACTACTGCATTATTCTGCTGTTGGAAGATGTCTGATATAGAAGCTAGAGAAGAAGGCCATCTTGCCTTAAACCAAGTAGCAAACCGAATGAAAATCAAGTCCATGAGAAGTTCTAAATCAAAGCGCTTATTGTTAAAAGTGACCTGATTTCTGCACAGCCAGATCAACCAGGCTATAACATAGAACATCAGAATCCAAGGCTGCCTTCCATTGAAATTCGGGAAAGATTGTTGCCAACTACTGAGAAAGGTGGAAAGGTTCCCGGGGCTGACCCAAACAATTCCCCAAACTTCCAAACACCTGGACCACACCCTTCAGCTGCTCCAACAATCGAAAAATAGATGTTGAACAGATTCCATCTCGGCATTGCAGAAAGGACACATAGCAAGCTCCGGTCTAATAATGCCTCTTCTTAGCAGACAACTTCTAACGAGAAGCTTTTGGTGGATTAGTTGCCAGACAAAGACTTCCACTTTTGGCGGACCATAACCATTCCATACTAGATTCCAAATTACTTGCTCTTGCCTCTGAGGCAACAACACTGATTTGTAGAAAGAGGAAGTAGAGTACATACCACTCGGTACCCATCGCCATATGATCCGATCCTAGGTGTGACTGCTAGGATATTGGCCCTGCAAAGTTCATAACAAGTCCTCCTATTGTTGTTTTTCCCAATCAAGAACATTTCTATGAAGAGCAATCCTCCAATCCCAGCGGTCATTCCTCCAATTTCCGAACTCAGCCACATTTCTATCCTTATTAATAGACAAAGCAAAGATGCGAGGAAAGCACGTTTTTAAAATCATACCTTCTATCCACTCCTCATACCAGAAAACAATATTGTCTCCCGTTCCAAGCAGTGCCCTCATCCCTGAAGAAACAACCCTATGAAATTTATCAGATGGAGTAAGTGGGGCAGTAATAGCTTTCCATGAATTAGATACAAGTTTGTTGTTGCAAGGCTCGGGGAGGAGGTGTTTCTTTACTAGCCCATACTTTTCCACCATAAAGTTTCACCATAGCGAATCCACTTCATTGCCGAATCTCCATAGCCTTTTAGCTAATAGTGCCGAGTTCTTTAAGTGGAAGTCTATCAGACCCAATCCCCTGAGCCACTTTGGAGCATTTACCTTATGTCAATCCACATAATGCAATTTACGTTGTTGGTCCGAACTGTCCCAGAGAAATCTCCTTACTAGTTTGTCCATGTCATTTTTAACACCGTAGGGGAACTTAAAGACAGACAGGAAGAATATCGGCAAACTTGCCAAGACAGAATTAATCAAAATCACTCTTCCACTCATGGAAAGGTACCTTATTTGCCAGCTTGCTAGCTTTGATCTCATTTTATCCAAGATTGGCCTCCAAATGTTTCGAGTTGCTGAGTTACCGCCCAAAGAAAGTCCAAGGTATTTAACCGAGAAGGCTTCGACCTTGCAATTCAAGTACTCAGCCCAACTATACTGGAGACGCTCTTCCACCCCAATGCCTATCAAGCTACTTTTGCTGAAGTTTATCTTCATGCCAAACAACACCTCAAAGCATCGGAGAATTCTTTTCACGTTCAGAACAGAACACTTTCTAGCTCAGGTTTGATGAAGACAAGAGTATCGTCCGCATACTGTAAGTGAGTTAACCTGAAGCTACCCTGGCCAATGCTCACCCCCTCGAATAGCCCTAAGGATTCTCCTTTTAGCATAATGACACTAAAAGCTTCCGCCATGATATTGAAAAGCAGCGGAGAGAGGGGACATCCCTGACGAAGACCTTTTTTGATGCCAAACTGCTTGGTAGGAGAGCTATTGATCAGAATTAACATAGACACTGTAGCCACACAGAAATAGATCCAACTTCTCCACTTCCTTCCAAAATTCATCTTTATTATAACATGCTCCAAAAAATCCTAGTCAACATTATCAAAAGCTTTTTCGAAGTCCACCTTCAACAGAATGCCACTCCTACTATTTTTCTTGAGATAGTCGATAGTTTCATTAGCAATTAAGAAGCAATCTGACAATTGCCTAGCTTTTAGGAACGCAAACTGGTAGCTCTCTATCACCTCATTAATCACCCCTTGCAATCTGACTGCTAAAACTTTGGCCAAGATTTTATAAATGCTCCCAACGAGACTAATAGGCCTAAAATCTTTTAGGTGGACAGGATTCTCAATCTTTGGGACCAAGGTGATGAAAGATGAGTTAACTGCCTTGTCAAATGTCTCAGTCTCGAAGAAACCCTCCAGGAAAGACAGCACATCTGATTTGACTGACCCCTAATGGTGCTTGAAAAAATTCATATTAAATCCATCTGGCCCTGGAGCTTTATTCCCATCGCACTGCTTGATAACTTCCCAAACTTCGGTTTCGGAAAATGGAACTTCGAGGCTATCCCTTTGTACATCTGAGAGACTTTTGAACTGACAGTCCAAGTCAAAGATACCAACTGCCGACACCTTGTTGTATTGATCAGAATAATACTTTGCAACTGCATCTTGCAACTCTTTAGGCTTCGAAACTCTCCTTCCCTCCAATATCAGATTACTGATAAGATTGACCCTTCTTGTTGAGGAAGCCAATTGGTGAAAATATTTAGTGTTTCTATCTCCCACCTGAAGCCATTTACTTCTGGACTTTTGTAACCACGCTCTCCTCTCGCTTCGATACATCGCCCATAATCGCCCGCATATTTGCAAGTTCAACTTTTTTATCAGCCGGTAGTGTATTTGCTGCATCTAACTTCTCCAACCTATCAATTGACTCCTCTAACTCCTAGAGTAGCTGGGATTTGCCTCACTATTCTGAAGTTTCCACTGTTTGATGAGAGGCTTAAGTCTCCTAAGTTTTAACCATAAGCTAGAATTATTTCTTGATTGAGCTGCAATCTCCTTCTATTCATTGCGAACCAAGTTATTGAAGCTTTCTTTTACCAACTAGTGGTTGAAAATTTTGAAAGGCCTAGGGCCCCAATTTATCTCCTCTGTTCCTATGAAAATGGGGTGGTGGTCCGACATAGATCTTGGCAACACTCGTTGGACCAGTGACGGAAAAGTATCCAGGAACTCACTTGAGAGCAAAAATCTATCCAGCCTACTGTTAACAGGGAGAGATCAATTATTACTCCAAGTGAATTGCCCGTCTAGCAATGGCAAATCTACCAGTTGCATATTTTCAATAAAGTCGTTGAACTCATTCATGGCCAACAGATTACCGGTTTGACCACTTCTCTCTTCAAGCGACCTAGTGACATTGAAGTCCCCCCCAATACACCACGGTAGTTGCCAATTTCTCATTCTATTAGATAGCTCATTCCAAAGTCTGCTTCTTTGATTCTCACAATTTGGTGCGTAGACATTACAAAAGACGCACTCAAAATTCAATCCCTTCAGCTTTCCTTTTAATAGGATGTATCTTTGTTCTAAAATAGCATCTACACAATGAAAAATTTCACCATCCCAGACCGTTATCAGTCCTCCCGCACGCCTAATGGCAGGGACCCACTCAAAATTGGGGTCCTTCTTTCCCCTGAGTTGGCCAATTCCACGCCTATCAAACTGCTCCAATTTTGTTTCTTGGAAGAGTCCCATCCTGAATTTTTTCCTAGACACAAGGTTTCGAACAGCCCTTTTTTTCTCCCTAGCTCTTAGACTCCTTACATTCCAAGAGATGATCCTTATTTATCCCAAGTATGCACACTTAAACAGGAAAGAAAAAAGAAAACAGAGGAGCCTCTAACCTGAACCTGTAACCCACTTCTCCCTCTCTAGGCGGGCTAAATGGTCAATCATTGCATCACGAGGAAGCTTGAAGACAATCCCCAATTTGGAGCTCACTTCCCATGTTGACAGTGCCTCCCTCAAAATGTTGTTGTGATGTGCAATGTCTTCATCAGCAAGAGTAAAATCAGCCAAGTCCCTTGGTACATTGCTAGCCGACATTTGAAGATAACATTCAGAAGTCTTGCCTTTCTTTGCGCAGGGCAAGCTTAGCGAGCTGCCATTTATATTTTGCGAGTTCACCTTCATCATTCTGGAGCAATTCCCGGTTTCCATAGCTCTATTGTTGCAGAGAGAGCCAGTTGACCCTTTTCTGGAACCTTCCCGGGTCTTGGAGCTTTTGCTGGTGCAAGTGTGGGCTGAAACTTTGTTTGGGGCACTTGAGCCATCGTCCTGGTCATCCAACAACACAAGCTTAAGAGCTTTACTGGAGTGGGCTGCTTGGGCTGCATCAGTCTTTGAAGCCTTTGGAGTTTTGGCATTGCAGGCCAATTCATGTTCCACCTGCTTTTGGGTATTTACATCAGGCCCCTTTATTAGTTCACAGATTTGAAGCATATCTTGTTGGATTTGGTCACCCAGAAGCCCATTAAATCCAAGCCCGTTGAACCTCCCTTTCTTGAAGCCTCCCTCATCAAACTCATTGCAACCCCATCCATCCCGCATGTGGTTCACTTCATCGGCTTCTAAGTTCTGCATTTTTCCATTTTCATGTAACTGATGGATTAATAAACTCCCTTCCTGCCACTTCTCACACCCCGAGAGCTCTAAAGGGGTAAGATCATTTCTCAAACCTTTTAAAGAAGTTTTCTCTGCAAACCTACCTCTTATGCACTCTATTTGCATGTCTCCATCAACTAACCCATCTGATAGTCTCCTTATTTTTGCCGACATTACCAACCTCGCCTGCTCCAAAGAGGTGAGGACCGTCCCTTCTTGGACTGGGTAATTCGTAGGACCTTTGGATATTCGCCAACTGAACGCGTCAAGCTGCACCCTTTCCCTTCTGCCATTTTTAGCTTCTCCGTGCAGCTCCGACTGGGAAAGATCTTTCCCCTCTTGGATTGGGTTTCCCCAAGAACCACTGGATATTATCTTGCTGAGGTCGTTGAACGGCATCTGAATGGGGTTTCCCTTTTCAAGAGATTCTGGTACCACTTCTTCCCCATGCTCGAAGATGGCTTTTGAGGACTGATCTGCCACTAAAAGCTTCCGATTGGCCGGCACGCACTGGACTCCAGAATGTTGGACAACATCTCTGTAAGACCGACCGTCCCTCAAGGATTCTGTTGTGATCAGACGAGACTTCCCCAGCATCGGCTTCGCCTGGGCCAAAGAGCCACTCCTATACTGTGTTCCAAATGCTTCTTTGACAAAGATGGTGATGCCGTCGATCCTTCTACGATTTCCGAACTTGATCGCCCGCCTCATCTCCGCGGCTAGTTGGAACCTAATGAAAGCGTATGTCCTTGGCCCTTTGATGCGTTGCTGGATGACAATATCCCTTACTGCTCCGAAAGTGCTAAAAATATGCCTCAACGCCTCCTTCGGAACTCTCGAACTTAGATTACCTACAAAGATGGAAAAGAAGGAAGATCGCCTTGTCATCCATCCTTGCTGAGCTTGCTGATTCCTCCAACGGTTTTGCTTTCCGAACCGGTGATAGGATGCATTGAGGCGGCTGTCCTGTAATTGCTTGTGATAGGATGCCATCTCGACAACACAATGTATATCAAACTTTAATTTGCTTTTTTTTAGGCAGAATTGTAAAAATCTCATCCTTCAAATTCTGAATTATGTTGAGTGAAATGCTAGATATTTCTATGGGTTTCCATAATAAAATAATAGAGTTGTTCTTTTCAATCACTCCTTTTATTCTTGCAAAGGAGATAAAATTGAGAAAGTGCAAAACGTATAATAGGATAAGGGAAGCACTAGGAACATGAACCAATGTTGAGTGGTAACTATCCAAATGAAGAGATTTTTTTGATAGGTTGAGACATTGATTAGAATGAAAGAAATATCCAATCAATATGAGAATAGGATATTTGATCTATTTTAGCTTAGAGAGGTATAATTTGACCAAGCAAAAGTGTGATTTTTGTTATTGCTTTATGCACATGTAGATAGTCTAGTAAATTTTGGCCTCACAACTTAAGACAATTAGAGATAGAGTTTAACATAATTAGGAACACCCAAACTGATTCACTTAGTCTCATTGTGAGTGCTAAGGACTTTTTTTGCCCGTGAATAAATTGTAAATGTTACAATTTTGGTAGCTAATATAACAATCATGTATTTGGAAAGAAAAAAAGAAAACGTATAATAATTTTTGTGAGAAGGAGGTGATGGCTGGCGAGAGTTTTCAAAGCTTTCAAGGTGGAGAAGATAAGGAAAATTTTATTGGACTTGTCTAAAGGTTGAAAGAGATGAAACAGAAGCCAATTTATTCAATACACACAACAACAGGAATTGTAATGATGAACAGGAAATTATGATTATAGTAATGAGTCAAATATATGTGTGTGTATATATATATATATATATACATATAATAACTAAATATTTATTTTACCATATGGAATCAGTTATATAAATTATATTTTATGATTATTTTCTATTAAATTATATATTTTTGTTTAAATTTAGATAATTCGTGACATTTTTAATAGGTTTTTTTCCATTTTTTTAAAAAAAGTTTTTCACTTCCCTATTAGTTTTTAAGTTAATAATTATTTAGTTTCTAAACACTGCCTTGATGTATTTAAGATGTCTTTTATGCACATATCTAAACTATTTTAAATATGTTTTTTTTCATTTTCTTATATATGGGATCTATTTTTGCATTCTTTCTAATAGATTAGTTACTTATACTATGTAGTCTAATATGTCTACACATCTATTTTAACATTTTTATTTTTTTACTACTTTTATTTTCTATTCATATTCATAATTAATGCCCAAACTCTCTAATCTATAAAGCATAATTGGTCTTATAACTGTTTTTGAGCACATAAAAAATAAATTTGGCTCTATAAGTAAATAGCTCGAGCTGGCAAATTATCGACCTTACAAGATCTCCCATCTAATAATTATCCTCCTTGAGTCAAACTAATTCGTTTACCCACCCTCTACTTTCCCTACAACGATGCACAATTGTCAACACCAAAATCGTCTTGATTAATTCTGATGAATTCCTTAAATTAAGCCTAAATCTTTCATCCTTCAATTCAGTACCTGTAGTTTTAAATTTGGACTAGTTATGTACACATAATTAAAAAAGAAATGGACACTGTAAAAACAAAAGGCCATATCCAAGTAGAAATAAGTAAACCACAGATAAACATGCATTAGTTAGGGGAGATATTTTAAACTAAGAGTAATGTTATTAATAGTATCTTTTCATAGTGAAAACAATAGTGACTGTTATGACAAATATAAAAAAATAAAATTATTCTTTATTATTTTATATATTTTAAGGAGTATAATAATTAAATTTTTACTTTTTATACTTGCCACATCAGTCATTATGAAAAATCATTATGCATGTCATTACTATTTAAACTAATATATACAGTTTGCCTTGTCATGCAATTCAACTACGAACTAAAAATATAGAAATTAGTCAACTACAAATGTATATGAATTACATTTCAAGTGTTATAATAATAGTAAAATAAAATATATACTATAAATATAAAATATATTTTGAAATGACCATTCATAAGACCGATATATCTCCTGAATATACTTGTACATACTTTTTTGTTTTCCTCTTCTTTTCCTTTTATTTATAGTGGGCAAACTCCATCAGCACAGTCTCACTGTTCTTCTACTCTGAATTAACAGGAGGAATTTCTTTTTCATTAGTCATGGCAACAGGCGGCGCCGTGAAGCTTCTTGGATTGGATGTGAGTCCTTGGGACAATCGGGTTAGGATAGCACTCAACCTGAAAGGCATCCCTTACGAGGTAAACGAGGAAGATCTGTTCAACAAGAGCGATCTCCTTCTTTCATCCAATCCTGTCTATAAGAAAATCCCAGTTCTCATCCATGGAGATAAGCCCATCCTTGAATCACTTGTGATTGTTCAATACATCGATGAGGTCTGGACTAATGAACCATGTATCCTACCTTCTGATCCCTTTGATCGCTCTACCGCCCGCTTTTGGGCAGCCTATATTGATAATCTGGTAAGAATTATCTGTAGACTTACATGTGGCCTTTGTAATTTAATTTTACTTTAATCCCGTAAGAATTATCCCAGATTTAAACATGGCCATCTCAATTTAATTTTACTTTTCACCTGAAAGAAAATTTTTAATGGGGCATATGATATATTAAGTGGAGAGTTAATTTTGTCTTTTTCAAATTTAATTTTTTAAAGAATTTTCTAAACAGGTTAGGAAATTATATAAGAAAAAATGTTTGATTGTTATAATAGCGAATAAAAACAAATAATCACTCAGTGAAATTATTTTTAGCATGTATTGATAGCATGTATGTGAATTATTGAGAATTATGAAAGTAAGTTGTAAACGTTATGTATTTTTCTAGCCGTGTGATTTCAAATTCTCTCGAACACCTGATATAATCTTTGTCAAATGTAAGTTTGATTTGATAGTAAAATGGTTAATTAATTCCTAACATTTCGTATTTTGAATAAACTAAATTGATTGATACTAAAAGGTTAATTAATTCCTAACCTGTTGTATTTGGAATAAAGTAAATTGGTCTATAATCTGTGTAACCTAAAATGGACTTAGCTTAACAAACTAAAATATTGAGCACTCTTTTGTAAAAATTAATTATGAATCTTATACTATTTTTTAAACATTATTTAGATAGACTTGGTTTGTATTTTCCTTTCAATTTTGGTTTGGATTTAGTTTGGATGGGGAATTGAGGAATACTATGAAAGAAATACTAAGAATTATTTGAACAAGTTTGTCTTCCACTGATGCACTTTTGATTCAAACTATAAAAATTTGGGAGTAGATTTATTTTTGAATATGTTGGAAGTTAATTTTTATCTCCACCATACACCTAACTTAATTTGGGAAACAAAAGTGAATTTCTCCAAACGTACTAAATAATTCCACACTTTTGTGGTTTAAGTTTCAACTAAAAAATAATAATAAGTTCATAGTTTTTGTAATCTTTTGATTAGTGATTTATCAACATTTTTAATTTAAATTATATATAGGGTCTTAATGGATTTTTTTTTGCAAATTTATATAATAACATAATAGCAAGTTTTAATACATTTGATACTCCATCTCAAAAAAATTTACTTTTAAAACTTTTCTTTATATGAAAAAAAATGTATACTTTTAAAATTTGTTATTATATTATTTTTAATAATAATGACAACGTGTTTTGTATTTAATAGTGTATTAAATGTATTACAATTTATGACTAAAATAATTATGCAACTTTTTTTTCTTTTTTTCTCTTTTTGGACCGAAGAAATACATTAGAGTAACTAACGAAATTGATCTATTGCAAACCATGCAGTGGATTCCACTAGCAAAGCTTAGAGAAGAGACATTTAATGAGAAGGAGGCAAAACGAGGACTGATAGATAACATAAAGGAAGGGTTTATGCTGTTGGAGGAAGCATTTGTAAAGTGCAGCAAAGGAAAAGCTTTCTTTGGTGGAGATGACATTGGTTACATTGACATTGCCTTCGGATCACTTTGGACAACTATTCTGGCAATAGAGATCCTGAGTAATGTGAAATTGGTTGATGAGACAATAACACCAAACCTATGCAAATGGGCTCAAAGTTTTTGTTCACATGAAGCTGTTAAGGATGTGCTATTGGAGCCTCCAAAACTTGTTGAGGCTTATAAGATGTTTCATGCTAGAGGCTGGTTTGATCCTAAAAAGCCATGAAATAGCATTATTATAAGACTCTACGTTTTGCATAAATATTAAATAATCTCAGGGATTGGCCTTTAAAAGCCTTCAAGTTCCATGGTTGAGTAGTGTTGGTTTAAGCATTTTGCTCTTGTATCAATTATGTGTGCGAATTTCACCCTTTTCACGAGCTGTTAATGTTGTTATACTGTTTGGTATTGGTACTGAAATTTTATCCATATGAACTTTGTAATAGTTCACTTCACTTCACTTCACTTCACTTCTTATATAATCTATTAATATTTTTATTAATATTAATAAAAATATTTATGTCAAAATTTTTGACATAAATATTTTTATTAATTTGTCTCAATGTTTATATTATTAGTGTTTACTTTCATTTTTTTAGTTTACGTTCTTTTTCTAAATTAACTTTGTATTTTGAACTTTTTTCTAATGTTTCAGTAGTTAATCCAATTTTTTTTTTTTTTTGGGCAATTGTTATGTCTTACAAAATCTTATTTTAAAAGAGGCTCAACCGAGCTATTGGAGACTAGAGGGAGAGAATCCAATTGTTATGTCCTATACTATTTTGTATTTTGAACTTTTTTCTAATATTCTACTAGTTAATCTTTTTTTTTCCAATTGTTATATCCTACACTATCCTATCAGTTATTTTTTTTTCATTTTTTTATTTTTTTATTTTTTTATTTTTGCAATTATTATCCTCTACACTAACTGCATTCGCATTTGTTAGATTTATAGGTCCTTGCAAGGGCCACAACCTAGAATTCATCTCTAGTGCATCACCTCACCATATGGGTGAGTGGTTATTGAGATAATGTCCAATAGTTGAACACATTGTCAAATAATTAATAGTTAATTTATTTGTTGTCTTTAAAATAAAAAAATCAGTATATTAATCAATTGTGACTAAGTTTTCGATTTATAAGTTTGGCCACATTAGAAATGATTTTTAGCTTTGCCTTGGTTGTACCATTAGGATGTTCCAATCGTCAAAAGGCCAAAAAAATATATATATATTTGACCCAAAAAAATTTTAAAACGTGAACAATGATCTACCTTCAAAAACTAGCTTGCTGCTCATTTATTTTGGGAGGAGAAATACTACTAGGAGATACTACACGTTATGCGGGAAATTTTTGACTATTGACGTTAGTATTAATTCCATAATGGCACTTCTCAGATTTTGAGTGTGTGTGGATTAAATTTTAAAATGAATTTTTATATTTTTTAAAATAATAATTATAAAATAAAAAATATATTAATAGGTATTAAAATACGTTTTAAAATTACAATTCACACACGCGCTTTTTATCTCTTTTTTTTTTTTTAATATAAAATGCAATACTAACTTAAGTATAAATATCTTAATATGATAATATCGACAGAAGTACTAAATTTCATATTAAAAAGATATTACCATATACACATTTAATTTACTCTTACGTTATTCTATTTTTTAATTTTAATTTTAATTATGTGACACTCCACAATCCAGAAAAACTGCTTCATTACATGTAGCCTATATCTTTGAAATCTTCCAAGTTCCAACCCTCTATTATCTGAGTGTCCTTGGCCATCATTACACTAATACTAAGTTTCCGGGATTTGGATCCTTAGTTGAAGGATCATTCATTTGCATCAATACTATCCCTTCACTTCTCTTTTTTCCCATTCTGAATTTGATTACCTGTGTGCCACATAAGTAACCACAACTAAAACCCACGTAGCTCTTCTTCCAACCGTCTCGAATTTTGTATTTGGAGTTGGGTTTTTATCAGTGAAGAAAGGAAAAATAAATCCCAAAATAAAAAGACACTCAAAGTAACATACCAAAGATGTTAATGTTGAAGAAGCAAACTTCATAATGAAGTTTGGAGGCTCCAGATTCAGCATTTAAGAAGAGCTTCTGCATAAACTTCCCTTCTCACTGATTTAAAGATGGCATCCTTCAAGGTCATGGGAAAAGGTTATATTTTCACTACTCTTTCCTATTTTCTTCCTTAGTTAGACACTTTGATGTAATGTTTTGTTGTGATTTAGATATTCTCAATGTTTGTATTTCCAAATAGTATCAATGTTCTTGGTTTTGATCCCATTGCTATATGTACATGTTGGTGCAAAAGGTTTTATTTTAAAAAAAAAAAAAAATTGTGTGAGAAGGTTTTGAAATACTTGGTGATTGTTTGATCAAAAGAGTCATTCTTTCATAAGCGACTTCAAGATATTAGCTTTACTGAATATTTAAAAAGAAATGCTAGAAATGACAAAATTATAGTATAATGAATGAATTAAGCAACAAAATTAGGACTCCATTGCCACATGCGTTCATGTGTTAAAAATGTTTTGAGAAATTTGAGTTATTATATATAGTGAATACTGAACATTGTTTCTCCTTTTGACACAAAAAATGGTTCAAAATATGTTGGATATAGAGTTATGATAATTTTAAAATACAAATTTATTTAAAACTATACATTATAATTTATTTAGAATTTAATTTATCAATTCTTAATATCTTTCTCTCTTATAAATTAGTTTATTTCAAGTCTCAAGACTATCATATATTTAACATTTTACAAAATCAAAAGGGGCATTATATTGTGAAAGATATGATTAATAGTGAACAGCCACGATGAATTCAAGATATTTGGAGTACTAAATATTTTTTTTTAAAAAAAACAAAAGTGCCACAAATAACAAAAATATATAAGATATATGAATGAGCAAAATAACTAAATAAAGAAATAAAATTCCTTGCACCTCAATCAAGGAAGTAAAAACTAGTATATATTTCTATATTTATTTTGGGGAAATAAAGTTTCAACCTTTACCAAACTGTGCTTGTAGCCAAGTGACTGTGTACTTTCCTTTGCTTAGGAAGTGGAGTTTCAACAGTGCTCACATTCAATATGAGGCTGTCTCCGCCGTGGCAGTCTGCCATTTTGAACGGCCGGCGAAGCGGTTTAGGCCTTGCCGCCATAGCTTATGTGGGTGTGGACTATCTCCGCCACTTGTCTCCACTTTGGCATAGGCGGTTGCAGCCTCTTTTGTGGACTGGTTTTGCCATTTCAGCTATTGTTCGTGTCCCACTTTACAAGCACTGGTCTGCTGAGCTGCGTTCTGCTCTGCCCTTTGTGTTATCGTTGATCTTTATGCTCTGTGCTTTGCTCTTTGAAGCCATCTCTGTTCGGTTTGTCACGGTTGTGCTTGGCGGTGATTGGCACAAGTATGACCTGAACCCAACAAAGTTTTAGCTTTTATGTTTTATTGAGGTAGTGTAATACTTGGGTTTGGTGCGTTTTTAGTTTTGAAGTTGTGATGGTTGTGGGTTTTGATTGAAATGAGTGGTAATAAAGACTGTCGTGTGGGTTTCGTTTCAATTGAAATTCTGCTTTTGGAGTTAATCAGTTTTGCTTGATTTAGTTGAATTAGCTAGAATGTGTTAGATATGCATTTATTAGGCATGACTTGAAGTGGATTCAGTTATTATAATTGAGATCTATTGGTCTTGAACTGGAATTTGACTTGCGTAGATAAGATTCCTTTTGTGCTATTTTCAAGATCCCATTTTGATTTGATAGTGCAAATGCTGTTGTTTTAAAGGTAGCTCTAGTGTAGTGCTGCTATTTCGCGTAGAAGGAAAATTGATGCCTGCTTCTTCGATGCTACAACTATTTGACGCTGTTCTTGGCAAAGCTTGTTAATTTTGGTAACTTCGGTTTCTGTTCCATTCTAAATTTTGATCAGTAACTACAAATGAGGTCGTTAGTATACATAGATCTTCTATATCAGAAGAAATGCTGGAAACTATTAATTTTACTTTTGAGTTTTCGGTGAGAATTGCCTAGCGCTGCCAGATGTCAACAACTTGACTTTGAGTGGTATTTTTTAGATCAGAGCAGGGACAAAATATGCTAGAAAACAGCAGATAGCTTTTTTAGTATGAACTTTGAGATGATCTAAGCTAACTTTAGAGAAAAAGAAACATTATATATGATTGCATCGCACTTCAGTGTCATTATTAAAATTAATTTTGCACATTCCAAATGAACAATCCTTTGTTTTTTACTAAATCTATTTAGGTTTACTTAGAAAGCACAAAGCTGAGAGTCATGACAGGGGTTGACAGCACTGTTGAAAAGGATAATATGCCTGGTGTTATTGTTGATAATAAAGGCTGCTTATATATTCTTTCTGCTTGTTTGGTTTTAGTGTATGAGCAGAACTCTTGAGTTTAGTGATGAAGAGAAGCCATTAGAAATATTGTACATAGATTTTTAGTACCATGTTTTTCTGGGCTAAGGATATGTGGCTGCATTTTCACATCCGCTTCTTTTCTGCATTAGTAAAGTAGGTAAACAACATTAGTGATCTCCTTTTGTATTTGGAACACAAGTTTAAGTTGCTACTCTTAGAAATATTAATGATTTGTTTACTAAATATGAATGGATAAAAGCATGAGGATTTGAATCAGTCCAACTTGTTAAAAGAAAGTTTTGAATTTCATGAATAAACAATTACCTCTTGGAGCATAAGTGGAATCTGATAGTTATTGGAGTCAGATATGCTACATGTAATCTTAAATTCCTTGGCTTAAGTTCCACAAACACATTCTTTTTGCATGATTCAAACTTTAAATTAGTCTTGTTTGACTTGCTTGGACATTTTATGGTATGTAATTGGCTTCACTATATTTGACAGTGCTGCCCAGCCTCTTCCAGATATTGGCCAGTGGCTACTGCTTGCTTGGAATGAGAAACTGCCACAAACAGTGGTCAGTGTATTGAGAGCTCGTATAATTGGACTGCACCATTACCTAATGTTGTTTGTCATGCTTGCTTTCTCTGTGTTATTTGACTCAATTGAAGCTCCTGGTCTGGGGCTGGGCGCAAGATACATGTTTACCATGGGTGTTGGGCGAATTCTTCGGGCTTTGGCTTTTGTATCAACCATTTTGCCATCTCCTCGGCCCTGGTGTGCATCAGCTCGCTTCACTGTACCAGCATTCCCACATCATTGGGCTCAAAAATATTATGTTCCATATGCAACTGATTCATATGCTATTCGTCAAGTTATTCATTATGATATGGCTTATGGTATTTGCCACGTTTTACATATCTTGTACTTTGTCCTGTCTGAGTCTTTGTAACTAACATTATTTCCCTTACACTGTGTTCCTTATATGAAGCTTTCTGTAAACAATTTTGTGTAATTGTTGATGGGAGGGAAAGGGAAACGTGCTAGGAGATGTCTTCAGATGGGAATTCTTGTTTTTCACTTGCATAGTAGTTAAGGCTCTTGAGTCTTGTCCTAGGGGCAACTTCCTCCATTATGAACCTGTTGTTCTAGGGTTAGTAATGGGCAATTATGATAAAATCTTGCCTCTTTGGCATGCATTTCTTTTGCATTCTTTACTATTATTGCCTGCCTGGTGTGTTCTATATTGAAAGACATGCTTGAACATTTTCAAAACTTAGCCTAAGTCACCTTTATGCTTTTGTTCTTTTCAATCATAGTTATTAAAGAAGCGCGCCTCTCGCAGGGCGCGGTCTCTTGCGCCTTGCAGATCAAAAAGCGGGCGATGTCGCTCAGGCGCGCGCCTGGAGCGCCTTCAAGACATTAGGGTTTTGGTAAAAAAAAAAAAAAGAAGAAAAAGGCTGCAGACAGAAAATTGGGCGCCGACCAGATAAGCTCTTCTCTCCCTGCTATTTCTTTTCTTCTTCTCCTCTTTTCTTCTCTCCCCGCTCTCCCCGCTCTTTCTTTTCTTCTCTCCCCGCGCTTTCCTTTTCTTCTTCCTGCTCTTCTCCTTTGCTTTTTCTCCTTTTCTGCAGACCAGTCCTGCTCCTTTTCTGCAGACAGTCCTGCTCCTTTTCTTCTGTTTTTTATCTGTTTTTTTTCTCCTTTTCTGCAGACCAGTCCTGCTCCTTTTCTGCACTCCTTTTCTTCTGTTTTTTTTTCTCCTTTTCTGCAGACCAGTCCTGCTCCTTTTCTTCTATTTTTTTCTGTTCTTCTGTTTTTTTTTCTCCTTTTCTGCAGACCAGTCCTGCTCCTCTTCTTCGTTTTTTTTTCCTTTGCTTTTTCTCCTTTTTTGCAGCTGGCGCCCTCTTCTTTTTATTTTCTTAAGTATGGAAAGTACTAGTTGTGATAGTTCTAGAAAGGATCCTTGTTGGAAGTATGTTCATTTGCAAAATCCAAATAACAAAAATGATATAGTTTGTGATTTCTGTGAGAAAGTAACAAAAGGTGGAATTTATGCTACTTAGTTGAATTTATGAGAAAGTTTTTAGAATTTTAAGTTTTGGAGATTATGCTACTTAGTTGGCTTATATAGTTATATTGAGACTTTTAAGTAGTTTCTTTTAGGAAGTATAAGTATGAATGCCTAAAATATTATTTTAAAGTTTTTTTTTCATAGTGTGCCTGATGTCGCTCAGGCGCGCCCCTGCGCGTTGCGCCTTGCGTCTAGGCTCCAGGACCCCTATGTGCCTAAGTGCACCTTGAGCCTTTAATAACTATGTTTTCAATAACTCTTAATGTAAAGATTTGTTGAAATCATGTTTTGCAGCTGATCCTGGAGAGTGCAGTGTTGACTTTCGTCCTGATTGGGGTTCAATGAGCTTCCTTATTGACTTTTTAAGGCCTACAGCTCCTGATGGTTCCTCTCCATGGTACCATCTGCTCAAGAAAGCTGGGGGTGGTTGCAATGACCTCATATACAGTGGCCACATGCTTGTATCAGTACTAACAGCCATGGCATGGACGGTATGTGTGCAATACATATATCTTTTTGTTTCTATCATACTAAAACTACAATTAGAAATAGTTAAAACTGAATGAGCCAGGCTAATCTTGTTGTGGTGTACAAATGCAGGAAGCTTATGGTGGCTTAAGCTCCATTCTCATTTGGGTGCTCGTTTTTCACAGTGCACAAAGAGAAATACGTGAACGCCATCATTACAGTGTCGACTGTCTTTTAGCCATCTACATGGGAATATTTTTGTGGAAGATGATAGGCCTTTTCTGGCCGACTAAAGATGCATCCAAACACAAAAGGCTGGATAAGCTGGACAAAATTCAAGGTAGACTGATGCAAGCAGCAAAAGACTCAGATATGGATAGAGTGAAAGAACTTCTGACAGAGGTTGAATTAAGCAGTCAAGCGAAACAGAATCCCAAGAGCAGGGGTTTGTGGCTGTTTTCTGGCGCAACCATTTTCTGCACCATTACAATGGTGCTCCTTGCCTTCACATTAACATCTGATGGCTAATTTCTCAGTTGGGATACACCCTGCCACGAAATTGAAGGGTTCAAGTTGATATTGTGAACTGCTTCTTGTTGTATGCATTAGATTGGAACATACAATTACTGTTCTGGTGATTCAGATTTCCTTTTCTGGAGATATCTGTTACATTTGAGTAGTCTGAGATGTTTTCAAGCAAAGATTGTTGTACACACAGGGAATAGGTACTTTAGGCTTAGTCCACGTTTTGTAAGCTGTTGTAATCCACATCTCTACTTGTGATATCAACGGATGAGCAATATTCAACTCTACAACAATCTGTTTGTAATGAAATGGCTGACAATTTCCACTTCATCCCAAGGAAAGAGCAGTTGACTTGCTAGGTCAAACTTTTCAAGATCCTAAGTAAGCACTTTTTCCACATTTTTCCTTGAAAACTGTTGTTTTAATCTGCCTCTACTTATGATACCTATAAAAAAATTTTAATTATGTCCTTCTAAACTGTCCCACATGATTCTTTGAACCAAAAAATAGTATAAAAATAAATTCAACTCAATAAATTTACCATACTATTCAAAGTAATCATGTATGTGTTTGACATAATGTAACATTGGCATGTATAATATCAAATTCATAATACATACAACTCAATTCAATATAATAGGCAATGGAATTAATTAGATTAAATGACAAATCTATGATAATCATAATTATGGAATAACAAGTAAAAAATTAAAGAAATTTGAAACCAAAAAAGAAATTAATGAAATACTAATTAGTACTCCCTTTGTTCTGTAAAAAGAATCTAGTTTGAAAATTTTTCTTTATCTCAAAGAAAGAGTTTTTTTCTATTACATTTATTAATAATAATGTATAATTTAAATTTAAAAATTAGGATAAGAATATAAAATTGTATATGTAATTATGAATTAAGTATATTTTATTTTATAACTTAAAAAAGTTGTAAAAATTTAAAAGTATATTTGGTTTTTTGAGTTTAGGGTTCAGGGTTTAGCTGAACGGAGAAATGGGTCGGGCATTTTTTGTAACAAAGGCCAGAACTAAAAATTCTCTCTTTTTTGCGTTTTCCGTCTGTTTGCCACTTTTCTCCACCCGCCAAACTTTCTCGGATGGAGTTCGTTTCTTTCCAATTATTCCAACTATTTCTAATAATATGAGAATCTGGGTTTGAAAGTTTACGCTGGAATTGTTTAGAAGTGGTGTTACCATCGATACCATCTAGTATAGTGATAGTTCTAAGGTGTTTTATTCAGCCCGGAATCCATTTTTGAATATTTGATTTGGGATTAGTGAAGGAGAAATATTGAGGGAGATGGAGGCGATGGTGAAAAAGTATCAGCAGAAGTTCAGGAAGGCGAAGGAAGAGATGGGTCGATGGGATGAGTTTCAATCTCGATTGCTTTCCCAATTTACCAGTGCTTCTGCTATTATACAGAGGTTGCAGGTTCTTCTATAAATTATTGTCTGAACTCATGTGTTTGTTACAATCTGCCTATGCTTTATTTCTCTTTTATCTGTGTTGATAAATTGCATTAATTTTCCTTGCTTAGGTACTTCAAGATTCACAAAACTATGGTGCATTGAAATGTGTTCTGGGCATTGAAGATGCTGTCTTGGCAAAGCAAATGGAATCACTGCAAACTATCTTGCTTTCCATGAATAAGACTTTGTAAGTGTTCCTTTACTTGTTTTCTTTACTCTTAAAAGCTGTTTCTATGGGCTCAAAGTGTTCTATTACAATGAACAAATATAAATATTTGGTCCCTATTTCTGCGTGTGCGTTCTTTCTCTTTGGTATGATTGAACTATTTGCGAAGTAATTTTGCCAACTTGGTTCTGAGGTTTGTAGTTCGTTGAAATGTTTTTTGATATTGTTTCTGAGGGAATCTTGAAATGTGATGTATTTGGCTTATTTTCTTCTAGTTATTTTGTTTAATGATTTCTGTCAACATGTTAATTGTTCATATATTTGGATAATCACCGTTGGGAGTTAATTGTGAGTAGGTGTTGCACTACTTATTGATTAGCATGTTCACATATTTGTTCATAAGATGCTGAATTGTCAGTTCTTTTTCTTCTTTACTTGTCGTGGTTTAATCAGGGAAGATTTTCATGGTGTTACTTTATCTCTTGAGAAGATTGTTCGCGATGGTAGACAGCTAGTTAAAGGGGGTTCAGGTTCTGTAACAGCGAAACAGCAGCAGCAAAGGGTTGGCATTAAACCAAGTCTTGCAGATTGCCTTGATGGACTTAGGCTTCTATCAGAGATGCACCATTCAGAGTATGTGAATAAATAAAAATTGTGTAAAGTTTAGGTTCATGTATTTGTTGCTTTGTCCTCAGAGATTGAATTTGCCTCAGTAAATTATCTTTTGACGGTCCAAGGTTGGGTTATCTCAACATTCAATATCATGTTGTAGCTGTTTTCTTAGTTTGTATCTTGAATACACTAGATGTAACTTGCAACAAGATGAAAATTTAATTGAACCAACATTCTCTTAGCTAGTTCCTGAAACTATTTTAGTTAGTTTAGAATCTATTGCATATAAGAGGATTTGTTTTAATATTTCATTGTGATTGTCTCTAACAAATATGTCTAGTGACCAAATTCTGGGGATGCTACATTTCCTTGTACTATACTCTTGGCACTGGTTTATATATTGCTTACTACGAAATTACTTCTTGCTAATTGTTAAAGTTTGCAACTTTTAAGAGTGTGTTTTTTGGTGATTCTGTTCAGGTATCTCCTTAAATTATCTGTGGTAACAGCACTTGGGAAGGTTGCCTTGAATCCACGGTATGTAATGCCAGATTTTTTTCTTCCTATCTCACCCATCTTTTGGTGATTATTATTATTATTTTTTTCTTGATTTTTTTTTTTTTTTTGAAAAATAAGTCATGTATTGCTTTTGGAGATTAAAGGAAATTTCTGATACTGGACACTAACATGGTGACAATTAGATTCTTAATGGCTTTAAGGCTTAAATAAATTTCAAACCAAATAAGAAACCTATTAGATTTAGGGGCTTGAATTTATAATTCTAACCCAGTGGGAAAAGAGCTTCTTTATTTTTATCCGTTGAACTTAGCAGATTCTATGCTTTAATTTAGGGTTTCCTGACATTAGCTACAATGATCTACCGCATAGTTTATGCATTGATTATTTCTTGTTGATGCTAAGGGCTCTGCTTTTAAAATACTTGTAGATTCTGTGCTCGTTGGCTTTCATTTTCTAATTTTTTTGTTAAGAGTTAAATTATTGGTTAGTAGTTTGATTAGTCCAGTTTTGGTGAGTTGAGGGTTGATGTTTGTTCATCACTTGTGGTGGCTGCATTCTGTACTTTCAGCTATTATTTATTTATTCATTTTTTTGTGTTATCTTTGTCTTGACATTTTTTTTGTCCCTCAATTCTCTTGTTACTAATGTTGAAGTTCTTTCTGCTCACAAGTTTCATGCCCTTTATTTGTTAAAACTTCTTTGTTTAACACTCTGAATATGCCGGCATTTGTTGCAGTGCTACTGATGATTTAGCGGCCCTTCAGCAACTGCTTGTTGACCAACCAAACATTCCTAGAGAGGAAGGTTAGTAAATTTTTTTTGGTAATTGTAAAGTTGAAGGATAAAACTGATCTGCTAGTAGCTTCCATTTGCTGACACATTTTTATTATATTGTGGAACTCAAATTAGTTTGGGTATTTTCAGAACTGTATCTTGTTTCTGTTCCTTCTTGTTCTGAATTCTGGTCACCAAGTTATTTTGGTTAATTTTCTTTTTACCTCAATTGGTTATCAGCCAATTCTGATACTTTCCCTACTTCCTGTAGTGCAAAGTATATACGATATCATCTTTGCTGAAGAGATCTCTTGATGTTTTCTCCACGGTGGAACTGAAGAGCATGACAAATCTTTGTAGCAGGAAGAAAGAGGGGCAGAGGCAATATTAGCATCATCTCTTCGGGCAGTTGCTTGGATAAATGCATGCAGCCTGGACTTACTTGCATCCTCTTGTTGGTTATGTAGCTAATGCTGTCAACTAAGTACAGAAGTTTGATTATATAACTACACATAGCTAGTATGGCACTTGGCTTCTGCAGTGATCATCTGTTTTTGGGTCGCCATCACAATTCTGTTAGATTTGTGAAATGTTAATGCGTCGATACAGCTATGCCGGGCCTGATTAAGAGAAATCTTTGCAGTGATATAGATGCAATTTTTCTTGCAAAACCTTCCAAGGTTGTAGCTTCTCTCTCTATTTTATTTTATTTTTTTGGTTGGCTTTCGACTTGAGGAGGTGAGGGGGTTGCTGCATTTTCTGTAACTGGTGAGGTAAGATGAGATTGGGTGCTTGAGACCTTGTCACTACATCAGTAGTACTCAACCTCAATGTCTAAAGTTCCCAAATAGATTCCAATTATGTTCATGAAGTAGAAGAAATTTGTGTTCCAATTATACAATTTCAGGTTTTCCTCGGAGATACTTGTGCTTCTCATTTTATATGGTTTCTTTTGTTCGCTAAGATATTAATACTTAGAGCAGGAAAGCGTGATAGTTTTAGCTTCTAGAATATGCGTCTTTATCCTAGAATTCAAAGGCGTCACTTCTACAAGTTCACGCCTTCAGTCAGAAATCTATTCTGGTGGCGTTTGCTTTACTTACAAATTACACGTTCAGATATTCGACTAGATATTTAAACAATCAACGGTTAAAAATCCATCAACTCACTGAGAAAAAGAAAAAGAAAACACAAAATACAACTAACTGCCAGCGGGTAATACCATATCATTCATCCAGTCATCTCCATTCTCCACAGTTTCCGGGCTACGTGAAGAAGACTCGAAAATGGCGATTTCTATATCGGCATCCACAGTTTGCTCACTCAACTCAGACCCGGTTGCGTCGTCTTCAAATTCAACGAAGCTTTTTCATTTATCCTCTCTGCAATTCCCCAGAGAATTACGCCGTTTTGGGATTAAAAATCAGGTCATCCAATCCAGACGGCAGCGCAGAACTCTTCCTCTGGTGGTATACTTCGATAGTCTTTCTCACCCCACAAGAGAATATTCCTTTTTTCGTTCTTTTATTTTGTGGGTTTATTTGATTTCGTTGCTTGAAGGGCTATTGAATGTTGATTGTGTATTACTACTATTCTTGGTGCCATGTTCTGTATTCTTTGAATTCCTGCTTTGTTTGTATCCAAGACTAGTGTTTTTTGAAGAAATTATCTTCAGGACCGACATTGAGATTTTGAAATAATTTTAAATGTTTATTATGTGCTGAACATTTTAGTAGAGAATCATCCTTACTATAGAATCTGAACATTAATATTGTTTCAATTGAGCGTAGGGGATTTATTCTATAGTTTTATGGAAATGCAGAAAACGTAATGTGTAGTTGAGCTTTGGCCAGGCTTTACATTAATATTTGTAATGTGTAGTTGACACAGTGTTTTGTTACACGGTGGAGGGAGTGAATTTGTACAGGGAGAAGAATGCTATAAGGGCGAATGCGATTTAGTGCTGATGAATTTTGAATGATGGTTTCATAAGGGATCTGGAAAGTGGGAACTGTGATGTTTGCTCTTCTGGAGGATGAAGTAGAATGGAGTTAGATTAAGAACATGTCGACTGAGTGTTCCTGTTTTTAGAAACAGGAACATCCCTTTTTCATAGTGTTTATGGCTTAGACTTGGGATAATTGGCCTGAGAGTATTTGGACAAGTGAAACTAGCGGTACCTAGATAAGTCGAATTTATACATTGTTGGCGGTTACATGTAATGATCTACAAAAATAATATCATTGTGTAAGAAATTCAGGGTGATCTCACTCAAAAGCATCCTTGTTGCATTAGATTAGAGAAATGAGTTATTGGAGTTCTGGAGGATGAGATGAGGACATGTATTACATTCCTGGAGATAACTAGTACATCGCTTCTGTGATCTTAGCGATACCTCTGTCCTCTTTTATTTTCTGTTTGTTAGCTCATGTATAAGTATTTAGGT
Source organism: Gynochthodes officinalis (assembly GCA_020080225.1). Taxonomy (NCBI): domain Eukaryota; kingdom Viridiplantae; phylum Streptophyta; class Magnoliopsida; order Gentianales; family Rubiaceae; genus Gynochthodes; species Gynochthodes officinalis. Next base: position 30,956,686 of record CM034620.1, on the reverse strand, counting down.
ATAGAAAAGATCCATTTTTCCCACTTGCCTCGTGAACCTAATGCAGTACATTTTAATACACTCCTGCAGGACAAAAGGAGGTCTAGTAGCTACTCCTCTTTTTCATTTTTTTTTCTATGTTTGATAATCTTTTCTACTGATTAGTACATGTTACCACAATTGGTGTGTCAAAATCAAGGGAAGAAAAGCTTTGAGGATAAAAATATGAAGATACAAAATAAGAACTAATCCTTGATCTTTTACCTTGTGAAGTGATTTATTCCAGCATGTAGAGGAAATTTTTCCTTATAGTAAACTAGTTGTGTGTCAAATGTGAACAGCTGAAGGTTTGATTCCTTTTGGGCTTTGCCTTATCTGATACCACCCAAAAGATTCTCTTTTTCCTTTAGCTTTAATATAATCTTGAGATTACGGCATTTATGCTCATTCTACCTGAAAGTTTGAATCAAATATTGTATCATTAGTTGTGCCTTGAGGTTTTCTCAAGGTAGCATTAGCTTTCCAATAATAAGAACTGCTTTAAGGTACCAAAATATGTATACTTCTGTTGGAGGATGAGTTCAGAAATTTTTTAAAAACTTGGGTACCGATTCAACTTGATACTGACGAGGTTGCTTGTAGTTCACATGTGTGTAATGCAGGAGTGCATTGGAAATAATAGGCTAGAACGTGAACTGATATAGAGTTGAGAAAAGGATGTTGGCATCATGGCAACAATATTGGTTGCATTGATGTTGTCTTTTATGAACACTAGCATGTCAATGTACCTTACTTTGCAGATCTCATATTATTTAAGGATTGAGACGTTAACATTTCATCGAGTAGTGTCTGGTAGTTGGTCTTATGAAAAGTTGCTTTACATGTGGTTATGGTTCTAGTGTACGTTGCTTTGATGATGATCACATACCTTTAATGCTTTTAGGAGCTTAAGACTAGAAGTTGTTTCTCCATGAATATGTTGTGTATGTGGTTTGTGGATATGAGTGCATGTGTGTGGGAATAAGCTGCTAAGTTTAACTTGGCTCTGGAAGTATTTTCCTTTAAAATTGTGTCTGAGAATTACTCGCTTTTTGTTTTTGTTTATTTTTTATCTTTTGTCCATATTGATTTTTTTAGCCTTTGAATTTTACGGTGGTTAGAGTTAATAGCTTTTAGTTTCTTTTGGTAATATCTCAATAAATTTTTCAATTAGGTGGAAGCAAAGAAGCAAACATTTTCCACTTTTGATGATTTACTGCAAAATTCTGACAAACCAGTGTTGGTTGACTTCTATGCAACCTGGTAAGTGATAACTCACTGTGAAATTATTGGAACAATCTTCTGAATTCCTAAACTGAGATTAGATTCTTCATTTCCGCAAAGTACATTGCTGAAGAAACTAGCTGGAAATCTGTTGGTTCATTCCTTAAAAACTAAAGATATCTTTTGGATCACCTGTATTTTTGGACCGGTGGATATTTTTTGTCTATTTTAGCAACAAATTGTATGCATATATAGACTTCTACTGTTTACTTGCAGCAGTAATAAGGAATGCTTCAAATTTTGCAGGTGTGGTCCTTGCCAGTTTATGGCGTCTATTCTCGAGCAGGTTGGTGCTACATTGAAAGATAAGATTCAGGTGGTGAAAATCGATACTGAGAAGTACCCAAGTATTGCAGACAAGTACAGAATTGAGGCACTTCCTACTTTCATCTTATTTAAAGATGGAAAACCTCATGATCGATTCGTAAGTGAAAGGCATTTTATTATAACTATACTTGTTTCTATGCTGGTCTACATAAAATGCCTAGTTTTGTAGGAGTCCGAATGCTCTCAAATTTGCAAAGTGTCAAATGATCATGAGGGACTAAGATTCTCACAAGTCAGAACCAAGAGCTAAGAATTTTCGCCACCCAAGCTTCCCTTCCCCTTCCTGCAACTGTGTCCCCATGAGCACGATAGTGGAAGACTTAAGAACTTTACATGTTCTGCAGGGTAGAGATTTCATAGTTCTGCATGCATCGATTGTAATTTATGCTTAAGAACTCTCTGTTTCTGAATCTCCAGGAGGGTGCTCTTACAGCCGACCAACTAGCACAGCGCATTGAATCCTCACTGAAAGTCAAGCAGTAGCTGTAATGGCGACCTCCCTGTCAATGGATTACATGGTTTCACCTCTGTATTCACAATTATTTTGATATGGGAATCCTGTGTTAAAGATCAGAGCTTCCTTTTTAAATCATAATGGATTTGGATCATTTAACAGAGGAACCCCGTTTTTCCCGATGTTAAAATGCTACAATTGCAAACATAATCCATGTCCTTTACACATGCAAAAATACAGTTTTAATACTCGGGATTTTGATTGGATAAATTTGGATTGTATGTTTATTTTCTTGAAAATAACCTTTACTTGGCAATCTTTAGAAACTTAAAAATGGAATGCAAAATCTTTAGAAACTGAAAATTTTGAAAAATAATTCCCAAAAGTGCAAGGTAAAATATAATTCATATGAATCCGCATGGACTTATGAGTAACATAAATGCAAAATAAAATTTAAAAATATTTAGAAACAAAAAAATGCAAATTGAAATCCAATTTATATGCACTTACGAAACATACTTACATCCACCGTTCGAAAGGCAGAAGAAAATGGAAATGAGAGCAGCGGAAGATATCGTCATGGCTGAAGACCTCACTCCTCCGCTCATCTCCACCCACTGCTCTGCCTGTTCTCTCCCTCTCCCTGATTCCCCTTTTGTCCCTTCTCTTCCTCGAGATTCAAACACATGTCCAGTCCTTCGAATCCCTCCTCCTCTACTGCTCCCCTCGTTGCTCCTCCCTCGACTCCCCTCTTCATTTCTCCTCTTCCGAACACAGCCTCCTCTGCCAATCCCCACCCCCCACCTGCCCTCCTGATTCTTCCAACGTCCGCCTTTCCCTCCGCCTGCTCAATCTCCTTTTCCAGAAACGAAACGGAGCTGTTGACCTGAACAGGATTGGAGGGTTAGGGACTAATTATGAGAAATTTGTCATGCGGGAAGGGAATGATGATGGGGGCGACGAGGTTTTGGGGATGATTAAGGAGGGTGCAACCAAGATGGTTTTGGCGGGAAATTTTGGGGATGATTTGGCGGCGGTTGCGGAGGCTGTGATGTGCTTGGTGCTAACAAACGCCGTGGAGGTGCAGGATAAGAATGTGAGGAATGTGGGGATTGCTGTTTACGACGCGCCATTTTCGTGGATCAATCATAGTTGTTCTCCCAGTGCTTGTTACCGCTTTATTACAAGGGCGGCGGAAATGGATAGCCGTTGAGAATTTACCCAGCTGCCATGGACGTTTGTGGTGGTGCTACAGCTGGAACCTCCAGTGATTGTAAAAGTGGGTTAGTTACTAAACTTGCATTTGAATTAAAAAGCTCTTTCAAAGTTTTTCACATTTGTAGTATTTAGTTTGTTCGTAAAGATATTGCATTGTGTGTGTTATTTTTATTTGTCTGTCTTGTTTGTTACAATGGAGCATTATGTATGTAGGGAGTGAGGGATGCGGTCCGAGGATCATAGTTCGGAGTATAAAGAGGATTAAGAAAGATGAAGATGTGAGTATTGCATACACTGACTTGTTACAACCTAAGGTAAGCAGATCATTCTTCTGTTGTAATGTTGTTACGTTGCTTTTTGATGATAATGCTTTAGTACTAAAAAAGTTTCTTTTTTCTGGTGCTTGCTGATGGATACTTATAAATCTTCTATGTTTTGAAGCATTTTAATCTTATTGTTGTTTAGAATACATGCTTTGATGTGTTCTCAGCTGCGAGTCCAACTTAGACCATGTCACACTTTCTAAGTAGAGTCGAAATGATTAACACCAATGATAAAAGATGCTGATTTGAATAGAAAGACAGTAACTTGCCAGACAGTAACTTGGCTTTTCTGTAATCCGAAGTATCTTCTCAAGTTTGCGTTGACTTCCATTTCAGTTATGTTTGATGGGAAAGATTATCTCTGCATCTGTGTGCATTTTTTGGGATTGCAATTTAGATCCCTTTGTTCTCAAAAGACGGATGCATCAGGATATACTAACGGCTATAATTTATTTGATTTTCTTGTGATTTTGTCCTTCCTTGCATTCTTGTGTCTTCATAATTGTTATAGTTGGTTGCTTCCTTGTTTGATTAGCCATCAACTTGATGAAAAAGCATTTGGTGATCAGCAATTTGTTCATTTAACTTTTATTTTGCAGGAATTGAGACAGTCAGAATTACGTGCAAAATACCAATTCAATTGTTGCTGTAAGCGATGTAGTGCAATACCAGCAACTTATGTTGATCGTGCTTTGCAGGTATCAATTTTTCTAGGTGATGATTTACTTTTAAGGCATATCTGAAGCCTTTAGGATGTGATATGCCCTGTATTTGCTTGCCTTGTTTGCATTAAAGTACACACCTTTTTATGTTTTATGTTAAGTCCTTCTGGGTATGGCCTTTTTTTATTTTTTTGGAAAAATGGTCCTTGTTAGTTATCATTCCCTTTGCTTATTCCTTTCTGTGTTTTTCATCAGTTGCTAAGTTCCTTGCGATGCTGATTTTTTTTGTCCATTATATTTTTGTCAATATATTACACTATGTTACATTATGAGCACTATTCAAGTCATTTGTCTACCTTGTTTCCTTTTAATCACAGTGCTTTTATACATAGCCATCACTTCCACTTAACATTGCCTCAAACATCTATCTGCTTAGAACAATTTTTTGTTAAAGATGAATGAAAAGAAAGAACAAAATCTCCTATGAGATTATTGCTGATGCTGTATTTATTCAACCAACTAACTTGACGTGAAGTCGTCAATGACTTGTTTTTTCTTTATGTAGGAAATAATCATTTGCAGTCCTGATGGGCACAGTTTGATTTCTGATGACAAATTCTACGAGAAGTTAATGGATTTATTTGATAATGCTCTTGATGAGTATTTAACATTTGACAACCCTGAAACTTGCTGTATGAAGCTTGAGGAGTTACTTACACATGGTTATCTCAAGGATCCGGTGAAACCAAGAGCAGGAGAATCACAGGAGTACATAAGATTACATCAGTTTCACCACTTATCTCTAAATGCGTACACCACACTTGCCTCTGCATACAGAGTTCGTGCCAGTGATTTGTTGGCTTTTAATACTGAAAATCACAAGCATCAAGTGGAAGCTTTCCACATGAGCAAAATTAGTGCAGCCTACTCCTTATTACTTGCAATCGTCACACATCATCTTTTTCTTGCTGAATCCTCCCTCAGTATATCTGTTGCAAATTACTGGAACAGTGCGGGGGAGTCGTTGGTGCATCTTTCTTGAAGCTCAACGTGGGACACTTCAGAAATGGCAGTCCTCTGTTTCAGAAAATTTGTTTAGTCCGAATCACAAGTGCTGCCAGATTGTCCAACTAGATAGATTGAGAGACAATTATTTTAGTGTTGAAATGTTTGCAGAAATAAATAGGCAGTTCCTTCACTGCATTGTGAACATAACAGAAAAAAAATATGGAACTTTCTCACTGAAGAAGGTCATCATCTGAATGAAATAAAAAATCTCATTGATTTTAGAGGACTTCTGTTTGTAGAACCGTCACGTGATCTTGAAACTCATCTTCCTGGCTACTGTGCGGGAACTGTTTGTAGATTTGAAGTAAATGAGCATATTAACCAAGAGAGTATGCGGGAACTGTTTGTAGATTTGAAGTAAATGAGCATATTAACCAGGAGAGTATGTATCTCTTTCAGCTTGGTGTCCAATGCTTAATTTATGGAGTGTACTTATCAAATCTCTGTTTTGGCAAACATTCTCACTTAGCTTCTCATGTTGTAAATTTCTTGTATACAGAAGGCATTTTTTCTGGTTAGATCATCCATTTTATCAGGTTAGATCGTCCATTTTATCTTTTCTTCTTATGTGTAAGGTTCTACTGTAATACATAATTTGTAGTAAGATGACTTGAATTCCAACTTTTACACGACTTATCTTTACGCTTTCTCATTTTCTTGATTCAAGGAATTCAATTGGAGCATTCGGATAAGATAGAAAAGTCAGGTCAACAAAATTTTATTTTCCTGAAGATAAAGTTCCACGCAAAGGACGACCACTTACTTAGCCTCCAAGAGAGGAAAGAATTATCTTTGGTAGCGACTGCGGTTCATTGACGCAAAGGACGACCACTTACTTAGCCTCCAAGAGAGGAAAGAATTATCTTTGGTAGCGACTGCGGTTCATTGACGCAAAGGTTCCTTGACGCAAAGGATGACCACTTACTTAGCCTCCAAGAGAGGAAAGAATTATCTTTGGTAGCGACTGCGGTTACTTGACGCAAAGGACGACCACTTACTTAGCCTCCGAGAGAGGAAAGAATTATCCTTGGTAGCGACTACGGTTCCTTGGCAACAAAAGAGGGGAAAGAATTGCCTGTAATAAATGCTAACCTCCCCGAATGAAATCTGTGAATCCTTTTTGCCTTTGTTTTCTTACGTAACAGGATAGACAAAGACTATTCCATCAAGCAATTACACAATTAAAGACATCATTGAGGTTCAAAAGGCATCAAAGGTGGTGTTGGGATAAAAATAATAAATCCAACAAAATTTGTCAGCCGAACACAAAGAACAAGCAAAACAAATTTCCTTGAATTTTGAAAGCTGACTTCGGCCAAGAACGAACCAATTTCCAGAAATAGAAAAATCCAAAGGGCTCCAAAATATATTATAAGTAAATGAATGATGTTGGTCACTAAAAACCGTTAGTTTTATAAGGTTTCGGTCAAGACAGTACCAATGACAAACAAAGCAAAACTCACAATTAATTAAAGTGGCCCACGATGAAAAGTTAGAACATCAAGGCTTGAAAATATGATGTTGGTCACTAAAAACCGTTAGTTTTATAAGGATTCGGTCAAAACAGTACCAATGACAAACAAAGCAAAACTCACAATTAATGAAAGTGTCCCACGGTGAAGAATTAGAACCAATTAATGAAGGTGGCCCACGATGAAGAATTAGAACCGTTGGTTTTATAAGGATTCGGTCAAGGTAGTACCAATGACAAACAAAGCAAAACTCACAATTAATTAAGGTGGCCCACGATGAAGAATTAGAACTTCAAGGCTTGAAAATTTGCAAAACAGAACCCACAAACAAATTGTCAGGCTTCAGCTTAAGAATTCCAGATTCAGCAACTCAACTTCAATGCTGTATCAATTACAAAATATGCACCAAGAGAAAGAGAACAATAGAGAGGAGAGATACAGAGAGGAGAGTACAGAAAAAGAAAAAAGAAGCAAAAACAGGTAAGGAGTAGAAGATTCTAATTCCAGCCTAACGTAATTCAGTTGTAACTAATACATTTATAAGCATCTTGTTTAACAAATTAACTGTAGCTTATTCCAGTAACTAACTATTCACTTGGATGCCTGACACAAATTAATGTTTTGGAAGATAAGCCTTGCGGCTGTTGAATGTGACGGAGGATCTTTTTGTTTTCCTCTGTTTTTTTTTTATATGTATTTATTTGTAATTGAAATCAATTGTGAATATATTTCCTCTGTTTTTCTTTGTTTTTGTATTTGTAAATTAATTGTGAATAATATGTCTTTTTTATAGGATTCAATAAAATCCTACACTTATTGAATTTGATAAGTACTAAATCCAAAATTCAATATGAGTAATAATTCTAAACCCAATAGAATTACTAAATTACAAAATCATAAACCTAATAGGAAACTTAATTTAATTCTGCCACAAAAGTCAGTAACATGTAGATAGACAAGTCAATGAAATGAATAATAGCTAGCCATAGTGACAGATTCCAACTACTTCCCGTTTTTTCCCCAATAATAATAGTCTGCAAAGTCTCTATCATAAAATCAAATTAAAATCATATTTCGTGAAGGGTAAATTTTATTGATTTAATCTCATGGTAATATCAACCGATGGGCACTACCACCGGGCTTTAGTAAAGGAGAGAGTTTGAAGGAGCCTTTAGGAGTTGAATTTGCCAAGAGGATGATGATAGCAATCCATATATGTTAATTATTGCCATTTCACAAATACAAAAATAAAAATGTTTTACCAAAGAAAATGGAGGCAAAGACAAAACGAGTACATAGAATTTTAGAAAATAAATACATTAATTTAAAGCTCTCAATTAATGATGATCGTGTGTGAAACTTAAGAAAATGGTATATATAAAACTTATTTTAGCCACCAAATTTACAATATTACTACAGAATTATACATGCTATATATGTCATCTGATAGAGTACTTGTACTAAGGGTGCTTGGTATACACGGTGGGTTTAAAAATGAAATGGATTTGATAGAAGAAAAGTTTAGAATGGAACAGATTGGAATGGAATGGAATGGAATGATAGTAATTATGTTACTTGCTATTTTGTAATGGAATGGAATATATTTTATATTAAAATTAAAATTAAAATTTAATATTAATATTAATAAATTTTATGTTAAAATTTAATATTAATATTATAATAAAGATATTATTATTTTACATTATATTATATTTAAAAAAATTATATTTTGTTTCAAAAATAGTCAAAATGCATATCAATTTGTAATGAAAAATATTTTCTACAAATTAGTGAAATTTGTTTTAAAAAAAAATAGGTGAAAAAGTGTTTGTAAACCAGGATGAGTTTGCAACCACCAAAATATGTGGCACCTCTGTCAGTTGTAAAATTTTTTTAAAATTAATTTTGAATCCTTATTAATTCTATTTCTTCTAAACCCAAAAAGGGGTTAGGTTTCACAAAACTCATCCCTAACTAATTTAATTTCATTCCCCTAAACCCAACACCCCCAACCAAACAATTAAAATTATTCCATTTCATTCTATCCCCTCCCCAAACCCACCAACCTAACGACTCCTAAATATCCATCCCGATACGTAGACTCTTTCAAATTGTTTGAAATTTCAAACATGCATGCATCCTACCCTTCACATTTCATCGGCTATAAATATAGCTACCCTACCAATTATCCCTTGTACCAACACATCTATCATCTCCATTTTAAAATTGTCGTTTCCTTTTCCATAATTTAATTATTCCACCGGACCAACATGTCTGACTGTAAGCACCACCTGCAGCAGGAAATTAACTACCACAGACGTAGAGAAAACCGTGCTGAGTTTTCTTCTGAGGCTAATGCTTCCCGCACCAAGGTATATGCTACTAATTTCTATTGCTTTTCTCCGTAAAATTAGTAGATGAGTTTTCTTAGAATTTTGGATTTTGATCAAATAGATAAGCGGTTAGATATTATACTTTCACTCAACGTATGTGCTTAATTTTGGTTGGAAAATTTTTGCAATATATCATGCAAATTTTATAAATATGAGGGACTGTCGAAGCTTCTAATTTTATTTTTATGGGAGGGGGGGTGATTATCTGTCATTAGAGCATAAAAAGAAGCAAAATACATAAGATAATTGTATAAAAATTATTTTTAAAAGATGATAAGTGAAAAATGATTAAAAAAAACCTCCAATAAGGGAACGTTTTGAAATATTATGTGAAGACTCATTAACAATCTTAAAATTCTTCAAAAGTTGAAAAGTTTTCATTCTCGTAAGCTCCATATTTCTAATTTCTCCAATTATACTCTTCTAGAGCAAAACATAAACATATTCAATCCCCAAGTTTTTTCCCCCATAATTAATTTATGTTTTATGCTACCCCTTTCTTAAAAAAAAAAAATTTCTTTCAAGTAAATTGTGTAGGTATTTTTATTCTAATATGCAAATTAAATTACTTACGTGTATATAAAGTATTTTATAATGAACCCGAATTTGTTACTAATATTTAGAAAACATAATTATTCGAAAACCAATATTTGGTCTGTATGCTAATTATGATTTTCAATTTGATTATCTTTTAATATGTGATAATTCTTTTTTTAAAAAAATAATCGTGAAATGAACAGCAAGAGTGGGACATGGCAAAGAGAGACCCTAAGCATGCCAACCAGCACAAGGAAGAAGTAGATATTGGTATAGAAGCTACGCTTGAATCTTCTAGAGAAGCAAGGCGGGAGCGTCACATAGTGGAGGTCCTGGAGGATGCTCAAAAAGAAGAGAAAAAGGCCCATCACGGGAAGCGGCGTTAGTAATTTTAGTTGTTCATTTTATTGCTTTTGTGTGGTTTTTTTTGTTCCTGTGCTTGTATGCTTGAAATGGTCTTATCCTTTTTTTTTTTTTTTATGTTTTGTTTTGTGTATGTGGTCACCATCTTATATTAATTTTAAGTGCGATAGTAATTATGATTGAGAGATTAATATCCTAATTTTCAAGTCTTTTAACTTATATTTCTTTCATTTCTATATCTTCAGTTATTGATTAATTAAGTACCATATCAACGATGATTCAAAGATTAAAACTCTAATTTTCAATGATTTCATCCATGTAACTCAATTCTTAACTGCCATGTAGTTATTAATCAAGATTTAATTCCAAACTGTTTTCATAATAGGTTATTTGTCCAACCAAAAAACAAAAATATTAGCATAAGGAGTGAGAATATTTCAGCAGAAAAATATACTTGGAAATAAATATTGTAAATAAAAAAAAACCATCATTGGAAATAAATCTCGTAAAGTTTTTTTAAAAAAATTCGAGGACATGCGAAATAGACACAGAGAAGGAAAAATCCAGCTTCGTCTGCAGTTCTATATCTTAAGCTTTCTATATAGTTTGTAACGACGTCTTTTGCATTTTTCACATATATTAACCAAATAAACCCAGGAAAACAAACAAATAAAGCATAATATATACTCCTTCTATTTTTTTTTAAAAAAGTTTACTTTAAATTTGATATAATTTTATTATTATTATTAGAAGGTATAATACTACAACATTAAATATAGAATTTTTTTATATTTAGTTTTAAATTTTAGGTCATACATAAATATTATTGGTAAATATAATATAATTTTAAAAAAATTTATATAAAGAAATTTTTTGAAAGTAGTTTTTTTAGACATAATTTTTTTAAGAGTCTGTAAGATTTAAAACTTTAATCATTTTCTAATTACTAAATATTGATATTAGTAATAATATTATAGGACAATAAAGAGATAATTTAATCTTACAAATTTTTCTTTAATATAATATAATAGTGATTTTCCAAGAAAATTGGGATGAGTTGAAACTTAGGGGGTGCTTGGTTCATGAAGGGGAATGTGAAAAATAATATAAATGATAATAGTGGGGAATGATAACAAATTCTTTTATTATAATTGTGATAGTTAGTTTGTGTTGAATAATAATAATAATAATAATAATAATAATAATTCTTCAAAATATGTAAAACATTATTTTTGTAGTCTTGGTTCAAGAAAATTTATTTTTTAAATAATTACTTTCATATTTCCCAAAATGAAGAGGAATAAAGAATATTTTAATTTTAATATTTGAAATTACTATTTATAGAATAATGGTCTTCAACAAAACATAAAAAATCATTTCATTTTTATTCCATTCAACTAAACACTCCCATAATCAAGAGTTTCCTGGTCGACAGTATCTCTCCTAACGAAGGCGCGAAGCACTACGTGGTAGTATTTCCATCGTTGACTTGCACTTGCGGTTAGGACACCACCGACCACGGATGGGATACGAGGAATTCACCTCCCCCGATTCTTTTCTACTTTTGTTTCGAATATCCGTTGCAAAAGAAAAATAGATAATGAAAGATTCTTGATTTAAAATGTTTACAAAGTAAAACATCGTATCCATATTACTTGATTTAATGTCTAAATTCCAACTATCCATTTTTTTTTTTTGTGTTTGAAAAATACAAGAGTTTATCTATTCATTTTTCTACACATTTATGATTAAGAGTTTGTATAAATAATATTTAAAAACATATTTTTATATTTTAAAAATATTTTTTAGTTTATAATTATTAATTTAAAAAAATATAAAAATACGACTTGAGATGTTCCCATACATGTGATTGTGTGGAGGGTATCGGTATTAGTGATTAAGTCCCTTATTTTATGCTCGTTGGATGACTTGTTGTAATTTCCTTTAGTCAAGATTGATTATCTATCATGCTGAGTCATAATTAAGACACTCAAACTTTGCCTCAAAATCACCTTGCAACAATACCATATCCACCACTGCCATTTGGTCTAGTCTCAATTAGTACTCTTAACAGTTCTTTTGACTAATTAGTATTGATGGTTACAATTTGACTAGTATTCACAGCCACAACTTCAAGAATCAGAGCAAATCTTAAGTCGTAAGGCATTAAATCTTGCCTTGGCCCTCTTGGGAGTTGGTACACTATGGTCAGACAATCAATCAATTAATTACATTTCGATTTTACAAATCAAATTAGAAGTTAATTAATCATAGTACAGCTGATAAGTACTTTAAAACAAAGATGGAAAAAAAAATGCGCTAATCAACCCCCAATCATTTCAACTGTGAAAGATCCCTTTGTATCCTCAGATGGATCCTCCCATATCATCTGACGTCGGTGAGATAATATGTACAAAATTCAGTTGATGGTGCATCCTACAAAAGCAAAATGGTGGTCCATTTCTCCAAGAAAAATGGACTTGTCCTCCTTCCCAATTTGGGTTAAGAAAATTGACAAATTTCTAACCATGACCAGAGAAAGATTCATCAGCATCAGGCAACGGCGTTGTGCCAAGTTGCCAACTGCCATGTCCAAACAGTGCAATGATGAATCGAACTGCACAGCTCATGTGAATTTTTTGAGTCGGCGGGTTAGTTGAGCTTTAGGATTCAACTTTTCTCGTTTTGTTAGTTGATCCAAGAGAGGACCAAGACCCACAATCTGATCAACGAAAAAGACACAGATGTCGGTCATTCCTGGAATTTTGGAAGAGGTTTTGGAGGGGATAATTAATTTAGGATAATGCTTGCACAAACGTTGGTAAATTTGACTGGTAGTAAGCTACAATACTTTCTTGCTTTCTTCGAATATTCTCTCTTATATTCTTCTACAACAATTGCGAGGAAATTTCTTGCCTTCTTCATATATTCAATGTTGATTTGGATGTTAATGTAGTCTTGTTTTGATGGACGATTAAATAGAATTGTGTTAATATAATGCTAATAAGGAAGCAAATCTCCAATAATAATGCGTAGGAAAAAATATTACATGCAACGCGTGATAGTGCAATAAGAGTAATTTGTAAGTAAAAAATTAAATTTTCAAATAAAATGTGCACAAATTATACATGTTATAGAGAAATGAAGAATGCAATAAATGTACACAATATTTAGTTTTCTCAAGTGAAATTGTGTTATTTGGAAAAAATAAGAATTAATACCTAAAATTAACTAATTAAGAAATTTCTTTAATAAATAGGCCACTCTATTAACTTTTGAGGATTGGACATACCAAAGTTATAATTCAAACTATTGGAAAAAATTGAGAAGATTTGACCACTAGATCAAAAAATTTATAACTTTATATTCTTAACAATCACCTTATATTTTTGAGAAAGAATAATGAGATGAACAATGAGAACACATGATTCAACCCTAGAAGTTGTAGGCCGAATTTCTTCAACAAATTACTTTTCTTGGATAAAAATTTCCAAGAAAAAAAAAGAACTAATGAGGTATTTGTCTGTTCAATTTCACGAATGAATGGGACAAGGATAAAGGGATTGTTCTTTAGAACTTAAGGATGATTTGGAAATGTTAATGCGAGTGAATACTGTATCAGGATCTGTTTTGGTTTAAGAACTTTACGATCAATTTCGTGAGTAGTTTGGAGAGGTTATTGGGGTTGATTTATATAGGCGTTGTGATGAACTGTGGAGAGCTTCCCGTTTGAAAAATTAATGCTCCGCCAAGCAGTGTGAGACTGGCAAATGCTTACCGTCCAACTCGGAAAAATTATGTGGGAATGGGCGGTGGAATTGATCTCGACAGAAATGGATCTAATTGATTACTTTGATACTAAATTATTTAGTAGAACGAACAAAAGAAATTCCATAGATTTAGTAATGTATTATCTATGCGTATGTGTGTGTATATATATATATATTATTTTATTATTTTATTATCATTAAATTATATTTATACTAAGATTATATGAATGAAATTTTTAGTTATTATATTTTAATATTAGTTGTTAATTACTATTAGTTCACCATGTGTTCTTTATTAATTATAAATTATTATTTGTTTACTCATAAATTTTTCATTATAGTATATTATTAGTATTTATATGTCATTGTTAATTTGATATATATAGTATTTTATATATTTTAAATTTTATTATATAAAAGAATAGGAATTAAAATGTCATAATTCACATTTCATTATAATTATGTGTATATTTATTATAGAATGAGTTACAACCAATAATATTTATATTTATAAAATTACAAATAAAATATTTTTCTTTTAAAAAAAATAGAGCCAATATTTTTTTAACTGCCAAGATTTTTACTAATTGTCAATGTCGACTTCCCCGGATAATATTCTTCTTCGTTGAAATCTGCCTACTCCTCACCGTCCATCACTTTGAGAAACCATAAACAACAAATATATGACATGATCAGTCATCCCACTTGAAAGCATCCTTAACATGAATTCAGGGATATATATAAAACCAGCTCTTTCAACTTTTCGTTGAAACAGCACCGCCACGTTAAATATTCAAAATGTTTTTCCCAAAAAAACTATTGCACAGTGTATAATTTATTCTTTTTTTTTTTTGAGTTAAGAATATGCCATGTTATGAATACATCGTAATAGTGTTAGAAAAAGTGAGTCGATGACTTGTTCCGTGCATACATCTTCCTAACTTTACTTGAAAAATGCATGAATTGCCACAAGCCACGTTATTAACATATAGTATAAAAGCGTGAACAAGAACTATCGGGTGAGAACACGTGGACATGATATTTCTGCACTATGTGTGCTTATGTGAACAAGAACACTGTCACGTTTGCTGAACTAAATTATGTATAACCTACGTGTCACGTTTGCTGAACTAAATTATGTATAACCTACGTGTTTTCCATGTCAGCGATAAACTTGACTGCAAACCCTAAGCCTTCCTTTCCAAGTTTTGTCGTCTCTGCACACACCCTAAGCCTACATCTTCTCTATTCTTCGACTCTCGTTCCATTCTTGCCATTCACTGACATTTTTTGGGGTTTTTGCCCACATATCTTGCTTTTGAAACCGTGTTTTTTTCTCATTTTTTGATTCGTATCAAATCCTCGGCCATTTTTTTCCATTTTTGTTTTGGTTTTCCTTCCTATCTTGCGGATTGGTTGTCTCAACCGGCCGACATGCCGATACTGTTGACCATGAGGAAAGGACTCCCAAGTTTACATATTTGTTCTTAACTATATTTGCTTTTAATTTCTTTGTGGTGTTATTTGACCAGATCTCGTGTTTTTCTTGTAGTTTTGTGTCGTCTAACCTTTCAATGTGTGAATCTTCGACCTTGGTCCTCCAACAGTTGACTAGTGAGAGGCTGGGTCCGAGGAAAAGAAGGTGCTTTTTTTTCCCTCGAAAAAGCGACTTTATTCTTCAGGCTGGTGAATCTGATTGTTTCACTTCTTGGATTGTCGTTGACCTTACGTTTGAATAAAGGAAGCTATGGTTTTTTTCTTCTTTTTTTCCATAATTTTATAAAAAATATGTCCTTTATGCAACGCCCTAACCTGATTCGTTGCAGGTATCCCTGTATCTTGTCTCATCTCAGTGGGAGTTGCAACCGCATTCCTTTCTTCAGTGACCAGGAGTCAGCTGGCAACCTATTTCAAAAGCCTAAACAAATTTTTTGCCTCTTCTTAGTTTTTTTTTTGGGTCTAAAATGTGCTGTTTTATGAGTGTATCAATTTTCTTCTTCCTTGTGCATTCAAAATTTCCCTTTAGTTGTGTTATATGTGCACTCCAAGGGCACCTGTGAGAATTTTCTGTTTTGGACAGTTTTTTGTCCATTGTAACCCTCCATTTTACCGTAAACCTAACCATCGGAATCTTTTCCTTGAAACACTAACAGCCTTATTCCCTCTATTCCTTTCTTCTTGTACATGCATTAATGTTTTGTGTTTTGGGGCTGTACTCTAAAATTATGTTCTCTACTCTGGGGTTGTACTCTGAAATTTGTTTAGCTTCTCGGTGGATTGTTTGCTGTCAAATCTTTTGTTTCACTCTTAACAATGTATCTATGGGTATTGTCCAATGTGTACATATTTGTATGCATATATAGACTTCTACTGTTTACTTGCAAAAGTAATAAGGAATGCTTCAAATTTTGCAGGTGTGGTCCTTGCCACTTTATGGCTCCTATTCTCGAGCAGGTTGGTGCTACATTGAAAGATAAGATTCAGGTGGTGAAAATCGATACTGAGAAGTACCCAAGTATTGCAGACAAGCACAGAATTGAGGCACTTCCTACTTTCATCTTATTTAAAGATGGAAAACCTCATGATCGATTTGTAAGTGAAAGGCGTTTTATTATAACTATACTTGTTTCTATGCTGGTCTACATAAAATGCCTATTTTTATAGGAGTCCGAATGCTCTCAAATTTGCAAAGTGTCAAATGATCATGAGGGACTAAGATTCTCACAAGTCAGAACCAAGAGCTAAGAATTTTAGCCACCCAAGCTTCCCTTCCCCTTCCTGCAACTGTGTCCCCTTGAGCACGATAGTGGGAGACTTAAGAACTTTGCATGTTCTGCAGGGTAGAGATTTCATAGTTCTGCATACGTTGATTGTAATTTATGCTTAAGAACTCTCTGTTTCTGAATCTCCAGGAGGGTGCTCTTACTGCCGACCAACTAGTACAGCGCATTGAATCCTCACTGAAAGTCAAGCAGTAGCTGTAATGGCGACCTCCCTGTCAATGGATTACATGGTTTCACCTCTGTATTCACAATTATTTTGATATGGAAATCCTGTGTTAAAGATCAGAGCTTCCTTTTCAAAGCACAATGGATTTGGATCATTTAACAGAGGAACCCCGTTTTTCCCGATGATAAAATGTTACAATTGCAAACATAATCCATGTCCTTTACACATGCAAAAATACAGTTTTAATACTCGGGATTTTGATTTGACAAATTTGGATTGTAAAATTATAATGGACATTTTCGAAGCAACTATTTATTTTTTTGGAAATGACCTTTACTTGGCAATCTTTAGAAACCTAAAAATGGAATGCAAAATCTTTAGAAACTGAAAATTTTGAAAAATAAATCTTAAAAGTGCAAAGTGAAATTTCATTTATATGAATCCGCATATGAGTAACATCAATGCAAAATAAAATTTAAAAATATTTAAAAACATAAAATTGCAAATTGAAATCCAACTTATATGCACTTACGAAACATACATCCACCGTTCGAAAGGCAGAAGAAAATGGAAATGAGAGCGTCGGAAGATATCTCCATGGCTGAAGACCTCACTCCTCCACTCCCGCCTTTAGCGTTCTGCCTCCACGATTCTTTTCTCTCCACCCACTGCTCTGCCTGTTCTCTCCCTCTCCCTGATTCCCCTTTTGTCCCTTCTCTTCCACCAAATTCAAAACATGTCCAGTCCTTCGAATCCCTCCTCTACTGCTCCCCTAGTTGCTCCTCCCTCGACTCCCCTCTTCATTTCTCCTCTTCCGAACACAGCCTTCTCTGGCAATCCCCACCCCCCACCTCTCATCCTGATTCTTCCAACGTCCGCCTTTCACTCCGCCTCCTCAATCTCCTTTTCCAGAAACAAAACGGAGCCGTTGACCTGAACAGGATTGGAGGGTTAGTGACTAATTATGAGAAATTTATCATGCGGGAGAGGAATGATGATGGGGGTGACGAGGTTTTGGGGATGATTAAGGAGGGTGCCACCAAGATGGTTTTGGCGGGCAAATTTGGGAATGATTTGGCGGCGGTTGCGGAGGCTGTGATGTGCTTGGTGCTAACAAACGCCGTGGAGGTGCAGGATAAGAATGAGAGGAATGTGGGGATTGCGGTTTACGACGCGACATTTTCGTGGATCAATCATAATTGTTCTCCCAATGCTTGTTACCGCTTTATTACAAGGGCGGCGGAAATGGATAGCGATTCGCCGTTGAGAATTTACCCAGCTGCCATGGATGGTTGTGGTGGTGCTACAGCTGGAACTTCCGGTGATTGTAAAAGTGGGTTAGTTACTAAACTTGCATTTGAATTAAAAAGCTCTTTCAAAGTTTTTCACATTTGTAGTATTCAGTTTGCATTGTGTGTGTTATTTTTATTTGTCTGTCTTGTTTGTTACAATGGGGCATTATGTATGTAGGGAGTGAGGGATGCGGTCCAAGGATCATAGTTCGGAGTATAAAGAGGATTAAGAAAGATGAAGATGTGAGTATTGCATACACTGACTTGTTACAACCTAAGGTATGCAGATCATTCTTCTGCTGTAATGTTGTTACGTTGCTTTTTGATGATAATGCTTTAGTACTAAAAAAGTTTCTTTTTTCTGGTGCTTGCTGATGGATGCTTATAAATCTTCTATGTTTTGAAGCATTTTAATCTTATTGTTGTTTAGAATACATGCTTTGATGTGTTCTCAGCTGCGAGTCCAACTTAGACCATGTCACACTTTCTAAGTAGTGTTGAAATGATTAACACCAATGATAGAAGATACTGATTTGAATATAAAGACAGTAACTTGCCAGATAGTTTGAAACTTTTTCTTGGCTTTTTAAGCAAGAGTTTCTGTTATCCGAAGTATCTTCTTGACTTTGCTTTGACTTCCATTTCAGTTATGTTTGATGGGGAAGATTATCTCTGCATCTGTGTGCAGTTTTTGGGATTGCAATTTAGATATCTTTGTTCTCAAAAGACGGATGCATCAGGATATACTAACAGCTATAATTTGTTTGATTTTCTTGTGATTTTGTCCTTCCTTGCATTCTTGTGTCTTCATAATTGTTATAGTTGGTTGCTTCCTGGTTTGCTTAACCATCAACTTAATGAAAAAGCATTTGGTGACCAGCAATTTGTTCATTTAACTTTTATTTTGCAGGAATTGAGACAGTCAGAATTACGTGCAAAATACCAATTCAATTGTTGCTGTAAGCGATGTAGTGCAATACCAGCAACTTATGTTGATTGTGCTTTGCAGGTATCAATTTTTCTAGGTGATGATTTACTTTTAAGGCATATCTGAAGCCTTTAGGATGTGATATGCCCTGTATTTGCTTGCCTTGCTTGCATTAAAGTTTGCACCTTCTTATGTTTTATGGTAAGTCCTTCTAGGTATGGCCTTTTTTATTTTTTAGAAAAATGGTCCTTGTTGGTTATCATTCCCTTTGCTTATTCCTTTCTGTTTTTTTCTTCAGCTGCTAAGTTCCTTGCGATGCTGATTTTTTTTGTCCTTTATATTTTTGTCAATATATTACACTATGTTACATTATGGGCACTATTCAAGTCGTTTGTCTACTTTGTTTCCTTTTAATCACTGTGCTTTTATACATAGCCATCACTTCCACTTAACATTGCCTCAAACATCTATCTGCTTAGAACAATTTTTTTGTTAAAGATGAATGAAAAGAAAATACCAAATCTCCTATGAGATTATTGCTGATGCTGTATTTTCTCAACCAACTAACTTGACGTGAAGTCGTCAATGACTTGTTTTTTCTTTATGTAGGAAATAATCATTTGCAGTCCTGATGGGCACAGTTTGATTTCTGATGACAAATTGTATGGAAGCAGCAAAGCTAAGAAGTTAATGGATTCATTTGATAATGCTCTTGATGAGTATTTAACATTTGACAACCCTGAAACTTGCTGTATGAAGCTTGAGGAGTTACTTGCGCATGGTTGCCTCAATGATCCGGTGAAACCAAGAGCAGGAGAATCACAGGAGTACATAAGATTACATCAGTTTCACCACTTATCTCTAAATGCATACACCACACTTGCTTCTGCATACAGAGTTCGTGCCAGTGATTTGTTGGCTTTTAATACTGAAAATCACAAGCATCAAGTGGAAGCTTTCCACATGAGCAAAATTAGTGCAGCCTACTCCTTATTACTTGCAATTGTCACACATCATCTTTTTCTTGCTGAATCCTCCCTCATTACCTCTGTTGCGAATTACTGGTACAGTGCGGGGGAGTCGTTAGTGCATCTTTCTAGAAGCTCAATGTGGGACACATTTCAGAAATGGCAGCCCTCTGTTTCAGAAAATTTGTTTAGTCCGAATCACAAGTGCTACCAGATTGTCCAACTAGATAGATTGAGAGACAATTATTTTACTGGTGAAATGTTTGCAGAAATAAATAGGCAGTTCCTTCACTGCATTGTGAACATTACAGAAAAAATATGGAACTGTCTAACTGAAGAAGGTCATCATCTGAATGAAATTAAAAATCTCATTGATTTCAGAGGACTTCTGTTCGTAGAACCACCACATGATCTTGAAACTCATCTTCCCTGCTATTGTGCCGGAACTGTTTGTAGATTTGAAGTGAATGAGCATATTAGCCAAGTGAGTTTGTGTCTCTTTCAGCTTGGTGTCCACTGCTTAATTTTTGGAGTGTATTTATCAAATCTCTGTTTCGGCAAACATTCTCACTTAGCTTCTCATGTTGTAAATTTCTTGTATACAGAAGGCATTTTTTCTGGTTAGATCACCCATTTTATCTTTTCTTGTTATGTGTAAGGTTCTACTGTAATACATAGTTTATAGTAAGATGACTTGAATTCCGACTTTTACATGATTTATCTTTACGCGTTCTCATTTTCTTGATTCAAGGAATTCAATTGTAACATTCGGATAAGATAGAAAGTCAGGTCAACAAATATTTCTTTTCCTGAAGATGAAAGTTCCATGCAATGGACGACCACTTACTTAACCACCAAGAGAGAAAATAATTGATTGTAATAAATGTTAACCTCCGCGTAGTGAAATCTGTGAATCCTTTTTTCCTTTGTTTTCTTATGGAACACAGTAGACAAAGACTATCCCATTAAGCAATTACATAATTAAAGACATTATTGAGGTTCAAAACGAATCACGGCATCAACCAGGCAGTAACATGTGGAAAGACAAGTCGATGAGATGAATAATAGCTAGCCACGCACATATATAGTGGCATAGATGACAACTACGTCCCATTTTTTCCCCAATAATAATAGACTGCAGAGTCTCTATCATAAAATCATATTTGGTGAAGGGTCAATTTTAATCTCATAGTAATATCAACCGCTGGAAGAGAGTATGAAGGTGCCTTTAGGAGTTGAATTTGCCAAGAGGATGATGATAGCAATCCATAAATGTTAATTATTGCCATTTCACATTACCAAAGAAAATGGAGGCAAAAACAAAACGAATTTGCCAAGAGTTTACAGAATTTTAGAAAATAAAGACATTAAATTAAAGTTCTCAATTAATGATGATCGTATGTGAAACTTAAGAAAATGGTATATATAAAACTGATTTTAGCCACCAAATTTACAATTTTACAACAGAATTATACACGCTATTATCTGATATAGTAACTGTACCAAATATCTACCCCTATACATACACGCTTTCAAACTGGGATTTCAAACATGCATGCTTCCTACCGTTCCCATTTCACCGGCTATAAATAGCTACCCTACCAATTATCCCTTATACCAACACATCCATCATCTTCATTTTGAAATTTGCATTTGCTTTTCCATAATTTAATTATTCCACCGGAGCGATATGTCTGAGGGTAAGCACCATCACCACCACCACCGCCACCACCACAAGGAATATAGGCCTAACGAATACTTGGTGGCTGGAGAGAAGGTCCATGATTACGAGAAAGAAAGGAAACACCACAAACATCTTAAAGAACTTGGTGAGCTGGGTGCTGTCGCTGCTGGTGCCTACGCCGTGGTACATATTACTAATTTCTATTGCTTTTCTCCGTAAAATTAATACATGAGTTTTCTTAGAATTTTGGATTTTGATCAAACAGATAAGCGGTTAGATATTATATTTTCACTCATTGTATGTGCTTAATTTTGGTTGGAAATTTTCGCAATATATCATGCAAAATTTATAACTATGGGGACTGTCGAAGCTTCGTAATTTTATTTTTATGGTGGGGTGACTATTTGCCATTAGAGCATAAAAAGAAGCAAAATACATAAGATAATTGTATAAAAATTATTTTCAAAAGATGATAAAGTGAAAAATGATTAAAAAAACTCCAATAAGGGAACGTTTTCAAATATTATGTGAAGACTCATTAACAATCTTAAAATTCTTCAAAAAGATGAAAAGTTTTCATTCTCGTAATCTCCATATTTCTAATTTCTCCAATTATACTCTCCTAGAGCAAAACAGAAACATATTCAATCCCCAAGTTTTTTCCCCATAATTAATTTGTGTTTTATGCTACCCCTTTCTTAAAAAACATAAAATTCTTTCAAGTAAATTGTGCAGGTATTTTTATTTTAATATGCAAATTAAATTCTTAGGTGTATATAAATTATTTTATATTGAACCCGAATTTGTTACTAATATTTAGAAAACATAATTATTCTAAAAATAATATTTGGTCTGTTATCTAATTATGATTTTCAATTTGATTATCTTTTGATATGTGATAAATTTTATTTTATTTTATTTTTTTAAAATAATCGTGAAATGAACAGCATGAGAAGCACATGGCAAAGAAAGACCCTAAGCATGCCCACAGGCACAAGATACAAGCAGAGATTGCTGCAGCAGCTGCAGTTGGAGCTGCTGGATTTGCATCGCATGAGCGTCATGAAATGAAGCATGCTAAAAAAGAAGCGAAAAAGGCCCATCACGGGAAGCATCACCACCATTTTTTTTAGTTATTTTAGTTGTCCATTTTATTGATTTTGTGTGGTTTTTATTTTTTATTTTCTTGTGCTTGTATACTTAAAATGATCTTATCTTTTTTTTTTTGTTGGGTTATGTGTGTGTATGTGGTTACTATCTTATATTAATTATAAGTGCAATGCGAATTATGATTGAGAGATTAATACTCTGATTTTCAAGTCTTTTGACCAATATTTCTTTCATTTCTATATCTTCAGTTATTGACTAATTAGGTACCATATCAACGATGATTCATAGATTAAGACTCTAATTTTCAATGATTTCATCCATGTAACTCAATTCTTATTTAAGGCCTAACATAGCCTACACAGTGTGTAGACTGAGTAGATATAATCCCAATCACGAGCATTGGTATGTTTTAATTAAACTAATGAAATATTTGAAAGAAACCATTGATTATGGTGTTCTATATAGTGGATTTCCCACTGTATTAGAAGGATACAGTGATTCTAACTAGATCTCTGATTCAGAAGAAACTAAATCCACTAGTGGCTATGTATTCACACCTGGTGGTGGTACAATAGAATGGAAATCAGACAAACAAACTATTATTGCTATATCGACTATGAAGTCAAAGTTTATAGCTTTGGAGTTGACTGGTTCGGAGGCTGACTGGATAAAGAATTTCTTAGTTCAAATTCCTATAACCAAGGGGTAAGTGCCCCTAGTTCTATGTATTGTGATTGCCACGTAGTAATCGCCATAGCGAAAAGCAAATCATATAATTGCCAAAATTGACACATGAAATTAAGACATGATATCATAAAGCAGCTGCTAAGAGGTGGAATAATTTCCATTGATTATGTGAAGTTAGAAGTGAATTTGGCCAATCCTCTAACTAAACCTTTGGGAAGAAAATTAATTTTTCAAACAATGAGGGCATTGGGACTTAAGCTAATAAGTTGTCAATAAAGATGGTAACCCAACCTATGTGATTGGAGATGCCATGAAATAGGTTCATATAGGTAATAACAAATCAATATTCGCATTAAAACAATTAAAATTAAGTCTCTTCTATGGTGTGTGTTATGATTGCTACAAATTGTGAGGTTGAATTTCAAACTCTTAATGAATTCATATTCCTTACGGATGGTGTATTTAAAGCAGCATACACTTGATGAATTCACCTATATGAGAGTGGAGTGATGCCATTCCTATAAGATTTTGGCTACAATCTTTAGAGCTCTCATGAAAAAACCAAGCATGCGCAGAACTTATTAGTGCAAAAATGCGTCGAACAACAAAATTATGGGGGGTTGCAATGTGATTGATAAGATTTCTATCTTACATCAATAATTTATTGGTTTACAGAAATTTTACATTTAACCAATAAATTAGTAAGATATATTTAATCAATCAAAGTTTGGTTCATAGTTTAAAAGACACAAAACTGAATACATTTGCACCTAGACAAATCCAATAGAATATTCTTATCTTTGTTTTATTCTTTTGAAATATATGGGGGATTGTTGTGTATTTCAAAAGACACAATCCCACATTAGAAGATTACAAAATAGTTTAGCACTTTATATTGAATTTCTTGTGAGTGAGCTTGTGACCAAGAGAAAGAGTGGTGGGCTCGTGCGCATGAGAAGAGGTCAAATTGCGTCAATCCAGTTCAAAGCGGTGGATTAGTGCCCCCCTCTGCGCATGGGTGAAATGCGATCCAACCCAAGTTTTACTTATTTGCTTTTTGAGGCCTACTAAAATAATTCAGAATTATTTTTTCTTTTATCGGTCAACTAAGTCTTTTACCAATTTACTATTTTACCAAGTCAACAACCATCAAACTATGTCAGCCATTTGACTAGTACTGTTGACCACGTACCAGCCTTATCAGCATGATGGCTGCACGACCCCAACTTTCACATTCTTTTTCTCATTTTTTGTTCCATGTAGCACTATTTAAGGTGAACATTGGGGTCGTGCAACCATCATGTAGATAAGGCTGTCACGTGGTCAACACTATGGAAACATTCAACAAGCATCATGTGGGTAAGGCTGGTACGTGGTCAACAGTATGGGACAAAGGGATGACATGGTTTGGTGGTTGCTAACTTGGTAAAATAGTAAAAGATTTAGTCAATTGGTAATACAAAAAATAATTATGAATTTTTTTGCTCCATGTAGCACTATAAATAGTGCTGCTGCCAGCCTCCAAAGCCACAATTTGAGCAAGCTTTCTTTCTCCTTCTCATTTTCCTATAATCAAGTTTCCTTTTTCTTTTTCTGCTGGTTTTATTCCAATTTTTGTAGTTTCTACTGCCATTTAAAATGAGGAAGGCTTGTTTAATTATAGAGAAACATTTCATAAACTACTGAAACAGTTTCTTTAGGATAATGCAATATTGCATGACTCAAGTTTTTCAGCTATTATTAATTTTATCTCCTACAATCTAAAGAAACTATGGCTACCTCTTGTACAAATACACTCAATCCTACTACAAATGTTACTCCCACTAGTGCTACTCAGCCTACTCATGTTGACATTCCACTCACTCAATCCGTTCTCGTTCAATTACCTTATGACAAACCTTTTCCTAACATCTCAAATATTCAGATCTTTCCTGATGAAAATTTCAAATGTTAGTAAGAAAGAATTTTTTCCTTACTAGATATTAATGGTGTAGCACATGCCTTGCTAGAGCCTAAACCTACTCCAACTGCTGATGCCAAAATTCAACAATTATGGTAACATGCCAACAAGGTATGTCGTCATATGATTTTACAAACTATATCTAATGAACTGTTTGATGTTTTTGTCCTTACAAGGAAGCAAAGGCTATCTGGGAAGCCTTAATAAAAAGGTTCACTGCTAAGATGCCACTGAGCAGAAGTTTGTGGTGGAAAAATTCTACCACTGGAAAATAGTTGAAGAAAAGAATGAAGAGTCAAATTAATGAGTGTCAAAAATTGCTCAAAGATTTGAAAGCAATGTCAAAGAGTGGGTGGTAGATTCTGGGGCCACTCGACACGTTTGTGGTAATCGAGAGGCTTTTTTCTCCTATACTCTAGTAGGGGATGACAATGAAGTAATCAACCTTGGAGACTCTAGAACTGCAAAAGTTCATGGCAAGGGCAAAGTCTTTCTCAAACTCTTGTCTGGAAAGACTCTGGCCCACAATGATGTACTACATGTTCCAACCATTATAGTAAATTTGGTTTTTGTGCAATTACTTGACAAAGTCAGAATCAAAATATTTTTTGAATTTGGAAAATTTGTCATGACTAAGAATAATGTGCTTATAGGCAAGGTTTATAGTAATTAGGGACTATATGTACTCTCTATTTCCAATGTTATCAATAAAAATTCATCTACTTCTACTGCTTATATGATTGAATCATTTTCTTTATGGCATCTAAGATTAGGACATACCAATTTTAGCTATATAAAGAAAATGTGCAATCACTTGGCTTAATTTCTGGTTTGAGTTCAACCAATATTGATAAATGTGAAATATGTGCTGAATCAAAAATCATTAAAAAGACTTGTGTTTCAATAAATAGAAAAACTAAATTATTATTCTTAATTCATATTGATTTAGGTGATTTAAAACAAACTATGACTAGAGGTGGTAAAAAATACTATGTTACCTTTATTGATAATTTCTCTAGATTTACTAATTGTATTTACTTAGAAATAAAGATGATGCATTTGATGCCTTTATTTCCTATAAAACTGAAGTAGAAAATCAAATTAGTAGAAAAATTAAAAGAGTTAGATTGGATAGAAAGGGAGAATATCTACCACTAAATGATTATTGTGAAAAAAGAAGGGATAATTCATGAAGTAACTCCACCTTATTCACCAGAATCTAAATGTGTAGCTGAAAGAAAAAATAGAACACTTAAAGAAATAATGAATTATATGTTAATTAGTTCTAATACACCTCAAAATCTGTAGGGTGAGGCTATTTTATTTGCATGTCATTTGTAAAATAGAATTCCATATAAAAGGACTGGAAAAACACCTTATGAGTTGTGGAAATGTTATGCACCTAACTTAAAATATTTAAAAGTGTGGGGGTGTTTAGCTAAAGTTATGTTGCTTGAACCAAAGAAAAGAAAAATAGATTCAAAAACATCTGATTGTATGTTTATTGGACATGCTGAACATAGTGCTGCATATAGATTTCTTTTCTTAAAAAGTGAAGCGCTTGATTGTAATATAATAATTGAAACAAAGAATGCTCATATTTTTCCACTTTCTTGTGAAATTTCTCATTCATCTATTAAAAATAATAAAGAAATCAATTATGATGAAGAATTGAGAATGAGCAAAAGGCCTAGAGAAGAATTTTCTTTTGGAAATGATTTTTATACTTATCTTATTGATAATGATTTGTTCACTTTTGATGAAGCAATTTCTTCTTCCGATTCAAAATTTTGGAAAGAAGCAATTAATGATGAAATTAATTCAATTTTAAAAAATAAAATTTGGGTTTTAGTTGATTTACCTTTTAGTGCAAAACCTATTGGTTGTAAATAGATTTTTAAAAGAAAATATAATTCTAATGGGTCAATTGATAAATATAAAACTCGCTGAGTTGCAAAAGGTTTTTGACAAAAACAAAACATTGATTATTTTGATACTTTTGCACTAGTAATAAGAATTTCATCTACTAGAGTCTAGACTTTTATTTGCTTTAATTTCTATCCACAAACTTTTTATTTATCAAATGGATGTTAAAACTACATTCTTGAATGGAGATTTTGAAGAAGAAATTTATATGACACAATCTGAGGGTTGTGTCATTTTTGGATAGGAAAATAAAGTTTGTAAGTTAATAAAATTACTCTATGGCCTAAAACAAGCAAGCTCCTAAATTGTGGCATGAGAAAATTGATCAAATTCTACTAAGTGATGGTTTTTCATCAATAGAAGTGGACAAATGTGTATATACAAAAACTATAAATAATAATTATGTGATCATTCCTTTGTATGTAGATAACATACTCATATTTGGTACTAGTTTGAATGTTATAAATAGTACTAAATGTTTTTTGTCCTCAAACTTTGACATGAAAGATCTGGGTGAAGCCAATGTTATATTGGGTGTTAAAATCATAAGGAGAATAAATGGAATTGTGTTGTCACAAAATCATTATAATGAGAAACTTCTTAAAAAGTTTGAAGACTATGATGTGACACCTGTGAGCACTCTTTATGATACTAACTCCTAATTGAAAAAGAATCATGGTGACCTAGTTGCTCAGAATATGCTCAAATTATTAGGAGTCTGATGTATTTAATAAATTATACAAGGCCTAACATAGCCTACGCAGTGTGTTAACTCCATAGATATACTCATAATCCCAATCATGAGCATTAGCCTGCTTTAGTTAGACTAATGAAATTTTTGAGAGAAACCATTGATCATGGTATCCTATATAGTGGATTTCCCAATGCATTAGAAGGATACAGTAACGCTAACTGGATCTCTAATTCAAAAGAGACTAAATCCACTAATAGCTATGTATTCACACTTGGTGGTGGTTCAATAGCATGGAAATCAGTTAGACAAACTATTATTGCTAGATCGACTATGGAGTTAGAGTTTATAGATCTATAATTGGCTAGTTTGGGGGCTGACTGGTTAAAGAATTTCCTAGTTGGAATTCCTATAACCAAGGGGTTAGTGCCCCCAGTTTCTATGCATTGTGATTGCCAAGCAGTAATTGCCATAGCGAAAAACAAATCATATAATTGCAAAAATCGACACATGAAATTGATACATGATGTCATAAAGCAACTACTAAGAGGTGGAGTAATTTCCATTGATTATGTGAAGTCAAAAGTGAATTTGGTAGATCCTCTGACTAAAACTTTAGGAAAAAAATTAATTCTTCAAACATTGAGGGAGTTGGGATTTAAGCCAATAAATTGTCAATAGAGATGGTAACCCAACCTATGTGATTGGAGATCCCATGAAATAGGTTCATATTAGTAATAACAAATCAATATTGGCATTGAAACACTTAAATTTAATTCTCTTCTATGGTGTGTGTTATGACTACTACAAATTGTGAGGTTGAGTTTCAAACTCTTAATGAATTCATATTCTTTATGGATGGTATATTTAAAGCAGTATACAGTTGATGAATTCATTTATATGAGAGTGGAGTGATGCCGCTCCTATAAGATTTTGGCTAAAATCTTTAGAGCTTTTGTGAAAAAACCAGGCACACGCATGGCTTATTAGTGCAAAAACGCATTGAACAGCAAAATTATAGAGGTTGCATTGTGAGTGATAAGATCTCTATCTTATATCAATGATTTATTGGTTTATAGAAATTTTACATTTCACTAATAAATTAGTAAGATATATTTTATCGATCAAAGTTTGGTTCATAGTCCAAAAGACACCAAATAGAATGCATTTGCACCCAAACAAATTCAATAGAATAATCTTATATTTGTTTTATTCTTTTGAAATATGTGGGGGATTGTTGTATATTTCAAAAGACACAATCCCACATTGGAAGATTACAAAACACTTTAACACTTTATATTTAATTTCTTATGAGTGGGTTTATAACTAAGAGAAAGAGTGGTGGGTTTACGCGCATGAGAGGGGGCCAAATTAGGCGAATCCAGTTCAAAGTTGTGGATTAGTCCCTCCTTGTTTTCTTTTCATGTTAGCCATTTGACCCGTTTTCTTTTTATGTTAGCCATTTGACCCGTACTATTGACCACGTACCAACCAGCACTATTGACCACGTACCAACCATACCCGCATGATGGTGACGTACCCGTTTTCTTTTTATGTTAGCCATTTGACCCGTACTATTGACCACGTACCAACCAGCACTATTGACCACGTACCAACCATACCTGCATGATGCTTACTGAACGTCACCGTAGTGTTGACCACGTGGGTTGACCATCTTTTCATGTTAGCCATTTGACCCGTTTTCTTTTTATGTTAGCCATTTGACCCGTACTATTGACCACGTACCAACCAGCACTATTGACCACGTACCAACCATACCCGTATGATGCTTACTGAACGTCACCATAGTGTTGACCACGTGGGTTGACCATCGCGTACCAGCCTTATCTACATGATGGTTGCACAACCCCAACGTTCACCTTCTTTTTCACATTTTTTTTGTTCCATGCAGCACTATAAATAGTCCTTATGCAAGCCTCCAAAGTTACAATTTGAGCAAGCTTTCTTTATGCTTCTCATTTTTCTATAATATATCAAGCTTTCTTTCTCTGCTTCGATTGGTTTTATTCCAATTTTTATTGTTCCTGCTACCCTTTAAAACGAGGAAGGCTTGTTTAATCATAGAGAAACATTTCATAAATTATTGAAATAATTTCTTTAGAACAATGCAATATTGCACGACTCAAGTTTTTCAATTATTATTAATTTTATCTCCTACACTATTGTGCGGGAACTGTTTGTAGATTTGAAGTAAATGAGCATATTAGCCAAGAGAGTATGTATCTCTTTCAGATTGGTATCCACCGCTTAATTTATGGAGTGTACTTATCAAATCTCTGTTTTGGCAAACATTCTCACTTTGCTTCCCATGTTGTAAATTTCTTGTATACAGAAGGCATTTGTTCTGGTTAGATCATCCATTTTATCTTTTCATGTTATGTGTAAGGTTCTACTGTAATACATAGTTTATAGTAAGATGACTTGAATTCCTACTTCTACATGATTTATCTTTACGCGTTCTCATTTTCTTGATTCAAGGAATTTAATTGGAACTTTCGGATAAGATAGAAAGTCAGATCAACAAAATTTTCTTTTCCTGAAGATGAAAGTTCCAGGCAATGGACGACCTTATTACTTAACCACCAAGAGAAAAGAATTGACTGTAATAAATGTTAACCTCCCCGGAATGAAATCTGTGAATCCTTTTTTTCTTTGTTTTCTTATGGAACACGATAGAGAAAGACTATCCCGTTAAGCAATTACATAATTAAAGACATTATTGAGGTCCAAAAGGCATCAAGGCATCAAGGCATTAACCAGGCAGTAACACGTACAAAGACAAGTCAATTTATGAATAATAGCTAGCCATGCACAAATATATATAGTCACATAGATTCCAACTACTTCCCTATTTTGCCCCTATAATAATAGTCTGCAGAGTCTCTATCATAAAATCATATTTCGTGCAGGGTCAATTTTAATCTCATGGTAAATATCAACTGATGGGCACTACCACCGGGCTCCAGTAAACCAATTGGTGGGAGAGAGTTTGAAGGTGCCTTTAGGAGTTGAATTTGCCAAGAGGATGATGATAGCAATCCATATGTGTTAATTGTTGCCATTTCACAAATACAAAAATAAAAATGTTTTACCAAAGAAAATGTGGGCAAAAACAAAACGAGTATACAGAATTTTAGAAAATAAAGACATTAACTTAAAGCTCTCAATTAATGATGATCGTATGTGAAACTTAAGAAATGGTATATATAAAACTTATTTTAGCCACCAAATTTACCATTTTACTACAGAATTATACATGCTATATAATGTTATCTGATATTGTAACTGTATCAAATATCCACCCCCATACATAGACTCTTTCAAACTGGGATTTCAAACATACACGCATCCTACCCTTCCCATTTCATCAGCTATAAATAGCTACCCTACCAATTATCCCTTGTCCCAACACATCCATCATCTTCGTTTTAAAATTTGCATTTGCATTTCCACAATTTAATTATTCCACCGGACCAACATGTCTGAGGGTAAGCACCACCACCACCACCACCACCGCCACCACCACCACAAGGAAGATAGGCCTAATGAATACTTGGTGGCCGAGGAATATAGGCCTAATGAATACTTGGTGGCCGGAGAGCCGATCCATGATTACGAGAAAGAAAGGAAACACCACAAACATCTTGAAGAAATTGGTGGCCTTGGTGCTGTTGCTGCTGGTGCCTACGCCATGGTATATACTACTAATTTCTATTGCTTTTCTCCGTAAAATTAATACATGAGTTTTCTTAGAATTTTGGATTTTGATCAAATAGATAAGCGGTTTGATATTATATTTTCACTCATTGTATGTGCTTAGTTTTGGATGGAAAATATTTGCAATATATCCTGCAAATTTTATAAATATGAGGGACTGTCGAAGCTTCGTAACTTTATTGTTATGGTGGGGGGGGGGGGGGGGGGGGGACTATGTGCCATTAGAGCATAAAAAGAAGCAATATACATAAGATAATTGTATAAAAATTATTTTGAAATGATGATGAGTGAAAAATGATTAAAAAAACTCCAATAAGGAAACATTTTCAAATATTATGTGAAAACTCATTAACAATCTTAGAATTCTTCAAAAGATGAAAAATTTTCATTCTCGTAAGCTCCATATTTCTAAGTTCTCCAATTATACCCTCCTAGAGCAAAGCAGAAACATATTCAATCCCCAAGTTTTTTCCCGCATAATTAATTTATGTTTTATGGTACCCCTTTCTTATTTTTTTTTCTTTCAAGTAAATTGTGCAGGTATTTTTATTTTAATATGCAAATTAAATTACTTACGTGTATATAAAGTATTTTATAATGAACCCAAATTTGTTACTAATATTTAGAAAACATAATTATTCGAAAACCAATATTTGGTCTGTATGCTAATTATGATTTTCAATTTGATTATCTTTTGATATGTGATAATTCTTTTGTTTTTTGTTTTTTTTAAATAATCGTGAAATGAACAGCATGAGAAGCACATGGCAAAGAAAGATCCTGAGCATGCCCACAGGCACAAGATAGAGGAAGAGATTGCTGCAGCAGCTGCAGTTGGAGCTGCTGGATTTGCATTGCATGAGCGTCATGAAATGAAGCATGCTAAAAAAGAAGAGAAAAAGGCCCATCACGGGAACCATCACCACCATTTCTTTTAGTTGTTTTAGTTGTCCATTTTATTGATTTTGTGTGTCTTTTTTTTTTTTTATAATATTTTCTTGTGCTGGTAGGCTTAAAATGATCTTATCTTCTTCCTTCTTTTTTTTTTTTAGTGTGTATGTGGTCACTATCTTATCTTAATTATAAGTGCGACGCGAATTATGATTGAGAGATTAATACTCTGATTTTCAAGTCTTTTAACCTATATTTCTTTTATTTCTATATCTTCAGTTATTGATTAATTAAGTACCATATCAACGATGATTACTAATTAAGACTCTAATTTTCAATGATTTCATCCATGTAACTCAATTCTTTACAACCGTGTAGTTATTAATCAAGATTTAATTCCAAACTGTTTTCATAATAGGTTATTTGTCAAACCAAAAAACAAATATATTCGCATAAGGAGTGAAAATATCTGAGCTGAAAAATATAATTGGAAATAAATATTGTTAATAAAAAAACCATAATTGGAAATAAATCTCGTAAATGTTTTTAAAAAAATTCAAGGACATGCGAAATAGACACATTGAAGGAAGGATATACTTTTATTATTATTATTATTATTATAAGATACAATACTGTATAGTTAAATATGTAATTTTTTTATATTTAATTTTTAATTTTAGGTCATATAGAAATATTATTGGTAAATATAATAGAAGATTTTATTTAAAAAAATTTTACTATAAAGAAAAATTTTGAATTTTTTTTTGAGACTGTAGGAACTAATTACCACCAACAAAGTCTTAAAATGACAAGGTAAACAGTATGAACGTGGTAATTTTGAATGTTAAACTTGGATTGCCCCTCTTCCCAGGTGTACAGCACTGCAATTTCATAAATTTTAGCAGTTGGTAAAGTTTGGCATAGTCAGTCCAAAAACTTTTTTGTACCGTGACTGATTAGATATAAAATAGTCAACTGGTTGTAACATTCCCAAGAACTATCATCCAATAGAATGTTGGATGGATTTCTGCTTAGATTAGATTTTGGAAGAATCTCAGTGCAACAGAGATGAATACTTTGGTTCCCAGACCCATCAGTTATATTTGGAAATCTTTCCATAAAAAATGCCAAGAAATAGATGAAGAAAAATTAGTCCCGAAACAACATCTTTGTGTTGTTAACCAAGTACCGATCTAGGCTCTTGAAGGACATCATTTGGCCTCCACTTCTGTTAGATCTCAAAAGAAAGATAAGGTGACCCAGATAGACCCAGAACAACCAGTCCAAGAAGTAGCCCTTGAACTCCAACAGTCTGAAGCAACCCCAAAGGTTTCACAAGATTCCTCCCACTTTGATGAATTTCTGAATTTGATTCTCAAGATCCATATTGGTTTTACTCTGATGAGGTCATCAACTGGGATGGATTCGGTATCTATTGGGATGTTCCTTTCTCCAAGGAATATCATGACTATCATGATTCAGACTGTGCCAATCCACTCTGCCTTTGGATCATGTGGGATGTTACCTCATAGAGTTTGTATAATTATGGGGAATTTATTCTCCAATAGTATTTCCTTTATGAAAGTGGGAATCTTTTGGTAAAAGTGGGAATTTGTCTCCACTTATGTCTCACACTACTAATCACTATATATAAAGTAGTTTGTTTTGTATCCAGATTTGAAATTTGGAGTTTGAAGTCCGTTGTAAAATAGGTTTGAAGTCCGTATTTGAAGTTTGAAGACCTCTATATATAGAGGCTTTCTCTTTAGTTGTAACCAAGCTGAGTTGAGACTGAGCAAGTTTGAGAAATAAAACCTTGAGTGTTCTTCATATATTCATGGCGTTCTAAATTCATTTCTCTTCAAAAGTTTCTTAAGGTCTTGAAAAGTTTGTTTAAACATGTTTCCATATGATGCATAGAGTATGCTCTGTACTTGCCTCTTTAATAAGGATCCTGTATATCAGAAATATGTTGTCTGGAAAAAGTCCATGGACTACGGTCCTTATAGTTGAGATTAACAGATAAAAACTAGTAAACATTGTCACTTAGTCTAGGGAAACGCTTAGGCAGGGTTGAAAGATTTATCTATTTATCTTAGCTTGTGAGGCTCTCGACCCTAAGTGGTATCAGAGCCCAAAGTGCGACCTTGAGGTTTCGTGTTCGAGTTCCCTGGGAGACAAAAATCCTGGTCCCTGTAATGCACACATGAAGCAGAGCATGGTGGATAGGGAAAACATGTAGGCAAACTCTGACCCTTCCTGGGTAGGATATCATTTTCAGATCAAGTGTGGATAGGGAAAACATGTAGGTAAACTCTGACCATTCCTAGGTAGGATATCATTTTCAGATCAAGCGGTATAAGAGCTAGATGTCATTTTTCTAAATGAAGGAAACAAATTAGATAGGTTTTTCAAGAACCAAGAGAAGTGAGTAGAAGAATTCTAGACAGTCATCGAAAATCAAGACCTCAATTCTATTCCTCACCTTACGCATATTTCTTCAACCTTGTCCTTACCCCATCACTCTACCAGTAAGATAGAAAATCTAATAGAGTATTCTACTATTCCTAGTGATGCTATTGTAGAGCAAGCTGCACCACCTATTATAAGCCCATATAAAATTTATAGAAAATGAAATCTTATTAGAAGTATCATATCTCTCATATCTACTACCCGTCCTCAAGTTAAGGAGTTTGTCCAGTTTTCTAGATTGGATCAATGTGATCTACCTTCTACTATAGGAGAACATTACAATCACCATCCTATAGGAATTCATCAATTCTTGGAAAGCAGAAGGTTATAATCATCTCCATTTTGGGGCTATCTAGCTTATTCTCTCCTATCATGGGAGGAGAGGCCTTCTAGTCATAGCTCGAGTTGCACTGCTAGACACTAGATTCCTAGAATCTAAGAACGCTATTATTGGACGACCACTTAACCACAAAGAGAAAAGAATTGATTGTAATAAATGTTAACCACCCCGGAATGAAATCTATGAATCCTTGTTTCCTTTGTTTTCTTATGGAACACGATAGACAAAGAATACCCCATTAAGCAATTACATAATTAAAGACATTATTGAGGTTCAGAAGGCATCAAGGCATTAACCAGGAAGTAACATGTGGACAGACAAGTCAATGAGACGAATAATAGCTAGCCACGCACATATATAGTGACATAGATTCAACCTACTTCCCTTTTTTTAACGTATAATAATAGTCTCCATAATCTCTATCATAAAATCATATTTGGTGAAGGATCAATTTTTATCTCCTAGTAATATCAAACGATAGGCACTACCACCGGGCTTTAGTAAACAATTTGTGGGAGATAGTTTGAAGGTGACTTTAGGAGTTGAATTTGCTAAGAGCATGATGATAGCAATCCATAAATGTTAATTATTGCCATTTCACAAATACAAAAATAAAAATGTTTTACCAAAGAAATGGAGGCAAAAACAAAACGTGTATACAGAATTTTAGAAATAAAGACATTAGCTCAAAGCTCTCAATGAATGATGATCGTATGTGAAACTTAAGGAAATGGTATATATAAAACTTATTTTAGCCACCAAATTTACAATTTTACGACAGAATTATACATACTATATAACGTTCTCTAATATAGTAACTGTACCAAATATCCACCCTCATACACAGACTCTTTCAAACTAGGATTTCAAATATGCATGCATCCTACCTTTCCCATTTCATCAGCTATAAATAGCTACCCTACCAATTATCCCTTGTACCAACACATCAATTATCTTCATTTTAAAATTTGCATTTGCTTTTCCTTAATTCAATTATTCTATCGGACCAACATGTCTGAGGGTAAGCACCACCACCACTATCGCCACCATCACCACAAGGAATATAGGCCTAATGAATACTGGGTGGCCGGAGAAGAATATAGGCCTTACAAATACTTGGTGGACCCTCTACAAATTTCCAACTGAGAGAGACTGTACACTCTCATTACGTGGACATTATTTCTATTTCTGAGACAAAGAAAAAAAATCTTTTGTAGAGATAGTATCTAGGAGGCTCAAGTACCAAGGCAAGTGGAGTAATGTCGAACCTGAAGGAACCAAAGGAGGAATGTTGGTTTGTTGGGCAGAAATTGTTTCAGTAAAGAGCATTGTAATTAGTAATTTTGTTGTGTAGCTACAATGTCAAGTACAGGGAGATCCTTAGGTATGGTGGGCTATCTTTGTTTATGCCAGCTTAGAAAGTAGTGTGAGGGAGAAACAATGAGCTATTTGGAAAATGAACACAAAAATTAGGGAGACTGGTGGATTATGGGAGGTGACTTTAGCGACATAGACTACCCATAGGAGAAAAGGGGGGAAGGAGACGATATGAACCTAGCTACGTATCATTTAGGAATTTTATTAGGATGATGGAAATGGTGGATTTGGGGTATGTAGGTAAACAAATCACTTGGACAAACAAAAGAGAATGGGAGGGATTTGTAAAGTAAAGATTGGACAGATTTTTTGGGGCACTTAGATGGAGTTTGAAGTTTCAAAATGCCAAAGTTTTACACTATGAGAAACAAGCTTAAGACCATTCCATGTTATTGTTGGACACGGACCCTAAGCAACAACAAGTAAAGAGAAGATTCATTTTTGGCAAGAGGTGGATTAAGCAAGGAGGAATTCAAGAGCGAGTGACTAAAGCCTGGAATGAAGCTCACTGGGGTAATCCGCAGTATATAGTTAGCTCCAAGATAAAACAGTGCTGAGTAGACCTGTTTAACTGGAGAAATAATTGTGGCACCAATTTAGCTAAGAAGATTAAGCATATCAAAATAAAGATTGAGGAACTTAGTAGGGATGGAGGGAAAAGGGGCTGGAATGTTTGGTATGGCTTGAGAAATTGACCATAGAAAGCTTATCATGATAAGCAAGCCTATTGGAAACAAAAATCTAAGAATCAATGTCTGAAGGAAAGGGACAAGAATACCAAGTTTTTCCATGCAAGTACAGTACAAAAGAGGAAGATTAATTGTACAAAAAGGTTAACAACATCCAAGGGGGAGGTATGTAAGATTATAAGGGAGGTGCAAGAGGAAATTGTCGGATACTATGAAGAGTTGTATACATTTGGCAAGCTAGAATACGTCCAAGGAGTACTTGAAGGCATATCCAAGTCCATCACCAAATCTATGAACAAAAGGTTGATGAGACCAGTGGAGGAGGTAGAAATCAAACATGCCCTATTCCTTATACATCCCAACAAAGCACCTGACCATGATGGTATGAGTCCTTTATTCTTTCAAATCTACTGGAATGTGGTTAGAGTTTATGTATGCAATACTGTCAAAGATTTTTTCACTCATAGAAAGTTGCTTTAGCAATTAAACCACACGTTAATTACACTGGTCCCCCAAAAGTACATATCCCCTCCTGTATATCTCACTATAGACCAATAAGCCTGTGTAATGTGGTTTATAAAATCATCTAAATTTTTTTGGCTAAAAGACTATAAAAATGCCTTTATAAGTGCATTAGTCCTAATCAGTCGGCCTTTATCCCGAGGAGACAAATACTAGATAATGTGGTTACTGCTCATGAGTGCATGTACACACTGAATTCGCTGAGAAAAGGGAAGAAGGGGTACATGGCATAGAAAATTTACATGGCAAAAGCCTATGATAGGGTTGAGTGGAACTTCTTGGAGAAAGTGTTGAGGAAAATGGGGTTTGTAAGGGGCTTTCTTATATGGATAATGTAGTGTGTTAGAATAGCTACAATGTCGATTAACATTAATGGAGAGAAATGTGGTTTTATTACCCATTCAAGAGGACTTAGAAAGGATGACCCTATCTTACCCTATCTATTTCTTATTATCTCATAAGCCTTTTCTATAATTAAACAAGCCAGCTTAAGGGGGGAATATAAAAGAATGAAGGCTAGTAGAAATGAAGCCCACCTGATAACTCACTTATTTTTTGCTGATGACTCTTTAATGTTTTGTTAGGCAGATTCAAGGTATGCACAACAACTGTAGACCATCCTCAACAACTACAGTAAATGTTCATGACAGGTTATCAATCTGGAAAAATCATTAGTGCTCTTTAGTAGAAATGTGGCAATGGAGTAGAAAAGCCTAATCTGTCAAATTCTGGAGGGAGTGAAAGAACAAAACAATACTAGATATCTTGGATTGTTATAACCAAGGGGTTAGTGCCCCCAGTTTCCATTCATTGTGATTGCGAAGCAGTAATCACCATAGCGAAAAAAAATCATATAATTGCAAAAATCGACACATGAAATTGAGACATGATGTCATAAAGCAGCTGCTAAGAGATGGAATAATTTCCATTGATTATGTGAAGTCAGAAGTGAATTTGGCTGATCCTCTCACTAAAACTTTGGGAAGAAAATTAATTCTTCAAACATCAAGGGAGTTGGAATTTAAGCCAATCAATTGTCAATAGAGGTAGTAACCCATCCTATGTGATTGGAGATCCCATAAAATTGGTTCATATTGGTAATAACAAATTAATATTGGGATTGAAACACTTAAATTTAATTCTCTTCTATGGTGTGTGTTATGACTGCTACAAATTGTGAGGTTCAGTTTCAAACTCTTATTGATTTCATATTCCATATGGATGATATATTTAATGCAGTATACACTTGATAAATTCGCCTATATGAGAGTAGAGTGATGGCACTCCTATAAAATTTTGGCTAAAATCTTTATAACTCTCATGAAATAACCAAGCACGCGTGTGGCTTATTAGCGCAAAAACGCATTGAACAGAAAAATTATAGGGGTTGCATTGTGAGTAATAAGATCTCTAACTTATATCAATGATTTATTGGTTTATAAAAATTTTACATTTCACCAATAAATTAGTAAGATATATATCATCAATCAAAGTTTGGTTCATAGTTTAAAAGACACCAAACTAAATGCATTTGCACCCAAACAAATCCAACAGAATAATCTTATCTTTTTCTTTTTCTTTTTTGGAAATATGTGGGGCATTGTTGTATATTGCAAAAGACACAATCCCACATTGGAAGATTACAAAACACCTTAATACTTTATATTTAATTTCTTATGAGTAGGCTTGTGATCAAGAGAAAGAGTGTTGGGTTTGCGAGCATGAAAGGGGGCCAAATTGGGGAAATTTAGTTCAAAACGGTGGATTAGCCCCTTCTCTCCTAGTGCATGGGTTAAACGCTATCCAACCCAAGTTGTACTTGTTTTCTTTTTGGGACCTACTTAAATAATTCAAAATTATTTTTTGTCTTGTTGTTATTTTCTTTTTGGGGCCTACTAAAATAATTTAGACTTATTTTTGTCTTACGGGTTAATTGAGTCTTTTACCAATTTACTATTTTACCAAGTTAGTATTTTTTGTCTTATCGTTATCTTCTTTTTGGGGCCTACTAAAATAATTCAGACTTTTTTTTTCCTTACGAGTTAACTGAGTCTTTTACCAATTTACCATTTTACCAAGTTAGTAACCACCAAACCATGTCAGGTTTTTGACCCGTACTTTTGACCATGTACCAGCCATACCCGCATGATGCTTACTGAATGTTACCGTAGTGTTGACAACGTGGGTTGACTGTGTACCAGCCTTATCTGCACCATGGTTGCACGACCCCAATATTCACTTTCTTTTTCTCATTTTTTTTGTTCCATGCAGCACTATAAATAGTCCTTTTGCAAGCCTCCAAAGTTACAATTTGAGCAAGCTTTCTTTCTCCTTCTCATTTTTCTATAATCAAGCTTCCTTTCTCTCATTCAGTCGGTTTTATTCCAATTTTTATTGTGCCTGTTCCCCTTTAAAACAAGGAAGACTTGTTTAATCATAGAGAAATATTTTATAAATTATTGAAATAATTTCTTTAGAACAATACAATATTGTACGACTCAAAATTTTCAATTATTATTAATTTTATCTCCTACACTATTGTGCGGGAACTGTTTGTAGATTTGAAGTAAATGAGCATATTAGCCAAAAGAGTATGTATCTCTTTCAGCTTGGTGTCCACTGCTTAATTTATGGAGTGTACTTATCAAATCTCTGTTTTGGCAAACATTCTCACTTAGCTTCTCATGTTGTAAATTTCTTGTATGCAGAAGACATTTTTTCTGGTTAGATCATCCATTTTATCTTTTCTTGTTATGTGTAAGGTTCTACTGTAATACATAGTTTGTAGTAAGATGACTTGAATTCCGACTTTTACATGATTTATCTTTACGCGTTCTCATTTTCTCGGTTCAAGGAATTCAATTGAAGCATTCGGATAAGATAGAAAGTCAGGTCAACAAAATTTTCTTTTCCCGAAGATGAAAGTTCCAAGCAACGGACGACCACTTACTTAACCACGAAGAGAAAAGAATTGACTGTAATAAATGTTAACCTCCGCGGAATGAAATCTGTGAATCCTTTTTTCCTTTGTTTTCTCATGGAACACGGTAGACAAAGACTATCCCATTAAGCAATTACATAATTAAAGACATTTACATAGACCCTTTCAAACTGGGATTTCAAACATGCATGCATCCTACCGTTCCCATTTCATCAGCTATAAATAGCTACCCTACCAATTATCCCTTGTACCAACACATTGATCATCTTCATTTTAAAATTTGCGTTTGCTTTTCCATAATTTAATTATTCCACCGGGACCAA
Organism: Gynochthodes officinalis; assembly: GCA_020080225.1. NCBI lineage: Eukaryota > Viridiplantae > Streptophyta > Magnoliopsida > Gentianales > Rubiaceae > Gynochthodes > Gynochthodes officinalis. The sequence continues at coordinate 30,915,309 of CM034620.1, read as the reverse complement.
AATGTCTGACGGTAAGCACCACCACCACCGCCACCACCACAAGGAATATAGGCCAAACGAATACTTGGTGGCCGGAGAGCCGGTCCATGATTACGAGAAAGAAAGGAAACACCACAAACATCTTAAAGAACTTGGTGAGCTTGGTGCTGTTGCTGCTGGTGCCTACGCCGTGGTATATACTACTAATTTCTATTGCTTTTCTCCTTAAAATTAATACATGAGTTTTCTTAGAATTTTGGATTTTGATACTAATTTCTATTGCTTTTCTCCGTAAAATTAGTAAATGAGTTTTCTTAGAATTTTGGATTTTGATCAAACAGATAAGCGGTTAGATATTATATTTTCAGTCATTGTATGTGCTAAATTTTGGTTGGAAATTTTCGCAGTATGTCATGCAAAATTTATAACTATGAGGGACTGTCGAAGCTTCGTAATTTTGTTTTTATGGTGGGGTGACTATTTGCCATTAGAGCATAAAAAGAAGCAAAATACATAAGATAATTGTAAAAAAATTATTTTTAAAAGATGATAAGTGAAAAATGATTAAAAAAACTCCAATAAGGGAACGTTTTCAAATATTATGTGAAGACTCATTAACAATCTTAAAATTCTTCAAAAGATGAAAAGTTTTCATTCTCGTAAGCTCCATATTTCTAATTTCTCCAATTATACTCTCCTAGAGCAAAACAGAAACATAGTCAATCCCCATGTTTTTTCCCCATAATTAATTTATGTTTTATGCTACCCCTTTCTTTAAAAAAAAAAAAAAATTCTTTCAAGTAAATTGTGCAGGTATTTTTCTTTTAATATGCAAATTAGATTACTTACGTGTATATAAATTATTTTATAATGAACCCGAATTTGTTACTAATATTTAGAAAACATAATTATTCGAAAACCAATATTTGGTCTTTACGCTAATTATGATTTTCAATTTGATTATCTGTTGATATGTGATAAAAAAAATTTAAAAAATAATCGTGAAATGAACAGCATGAGAAGCACATGGCAAAGAAAGACCCTGAGCATGCCCACATGCACAAGATACAAGCAGAGATTCCTGCAGCAGCTGCAGTTGGAGCTGCTGGATTTGCATCGCATGAGCGTCATGAAATGAAGCATGCTAAAAGAGAAGAGAAAAAGGCCCATGACGGGAAGCATCACCACCATTTTTTTTTAGTTATTTTAGTTATTTTATTTGTCTATTTTATTGATTTTGTGTGGTTTTTTTTATTTTTATTTTCTTGTGCTTGTATACTTACAATTATCTTATTTTTAGCTATTTTAGTTATTTTAGTTATTTTAGTTGTCCATTTTATTGATTTTGTGTGGTTTTTTTTATTTTTATTTTCTTGTGCTTGTATACTTAAAATGATCTTATCTTTTTTTAAATGTGTGTGTATGTGGTTACAATCTTATATTAATTATAAGTGCAATGCGAATTATGATTGAGAGATTAATACTCTGATTTTCAAGTCTTTTAACCTATATTTCTTTCATTTCTACATCTTCAGTTATTGACTAATTAAGTACCATATCAACGATGATTCATAGATTAAGACTCTAATTTTCAATGATTTCATCCATGTCACTCAATTCTTATTTAAGGCCTAACATAGCCTACGCAGTGTGTAGGCTGAGTAGATATAATCCCAATCACGAGCATTGGTATGCTTTAATTAGACTAATGAAATATTTGAGAGGAACCATTAATTATGGTATTCTATATATTGGATTTCCCACTGTATTATAAGGATACAGTGATGCTAACTGGATCTCTAATTCAGAAGAGATTAAATCCACTAATGGCTATGTATTCACACTTGGTGGTGGTATAATAGCATGGAAATCAGCCAGAAAAACTATTATTGCTATATCGGTTATGAAGTTAGAATTTATAGCTTTGGAGCTAACTGGTTCAGAGGTTGACTGGTTAAGGAATCTCTTACATGGAATTTCTATGACCAAGGGGTTACAGCCCCCAGTTTCTATGCATTGCGATTGCCAAGCAGTAATCGCCATAGCGAAAAGCAAATCATATAATTGCAAAAATCGACACATGAAATTGAGACATGATGTCATAAAGTAGCTACTAAGAGGTTGAATAATTTCCATTGATTATGTGAATTCAGAAGTGAATTTGGCCAATCCTTTGACTAAACTTGTGGGAAGAAAATTAATTTTTCAAACAACGAGAGAATTGGAACTTAAGCCAATAAGTTGTCAATAGAGATGGTAATCCAACCTATGTGATTGGAGATCCCATGAAATAGGTTCATATGGGTAATAACAAATCAATATTAGCATTGAAACACTTAAAATAAAGTCTCTTCTATGGTGTGTGTTATGACTGCTACAAATTGTGAGGTTGAGTTTCAAACTCTAAATGAATTCATATTCCTTATGGATGGTGTATTTAAAGCAGTATATACTTGATGAATTCACCTATATGAGAGTGGAGTGATGTTGCTCCTATAAGATTTTGGATAAAATCTTTAGAGCTCTCATGAAAAATCCAAGCACGCGCATGACTTATTAGCGCAAAAACACGTCGAACAACAAAATTATAGGGGTTGCATTGTGATTGATAAGATCTCTATCTTAATTACATCAATGATTTATTGGTTCACAGAAATTTTACATTTCATCAATAAATCAGTAAGATATATTTTATCAATCAAAGTTTGGTTCATAGTCCAAAAGATACCAATTAACTGAATGCATTTGCACCTAGACAAATCCAATGGAATATTCTTATCTTCATTTTATTCTTTTGAAATATATGGGGGATTGTTGTATATTTCAAAAGACATAATCCCACATTAGAAGATTAGAAAATAGTTTAGCACTTTATATTGAATTTCTTGTGAGTGAGCTTGTGACCAAGAGGAAGAGTGGTGGGCTTGTGCATATGAGAAGATGTCAAATTGCGTCAATCCAGTTCAAAGTGATCAATTAGAGCCCTTTGCGCATAGGTGAAACACGATCCAACCCAAATTTTACTTGTTTGCTTTTTAGGGCCTACTAAAATAATTCAAAATTATTTTTTGTCTTATTGGTTGACTAATTCTTTTACAAATTTACCATTTTACCATATTAGCAACCACCAAACTAGGTTAACCCTTTGACTTGTACTGTTGACAATGTACCAGCCTTATCAGCATGATGGCTATACGACCCCAACTTTCACCTTCTTTTTCTCATTTTTTTTGTTCCATGTAGCACTATTTTATTTTCTCATTTTTTTTTGTTCCATGTAGCACTATTTAAGGTGAACGTTGGGGTTGTGCAGCCATCATGTAGGTAAGGCTGTTATATTGTCAACCCACATGGTCAACACTATGGTAACATTCAACAAGCATCATGTGAGTAAGGCTGGTATGTGGTCAACAGTATTGGACAAAGGGATGACATAGTTTGGTGGTTGATGACTTGGTAAATTGGTAAATTGGGAAAAGACTTAGTCAATTGGTAATACAAAAAATAATTCTGAATTTTTTTGTTCCATGTAGCACTATAAATAGTGCTGCTACCAGCCTCCAAAACCACAATTTGAGCAAGCTTTCTTTCTCTTTCTCATTTTCCTATAATCAAGTTTCCTTTTTCTCTTTCTGCTAGTTTCATTCCAATTTTTGTAGTTCCTGTTGCCATCTAAAACGAGGAAGGCTTGTTTAATTATAAAGAAACATTTCATAAACTTCTGAAATAGTTTCTTTAGGACAGTGCAATATTGCACAACTCAAGTTTTTAATCTATTATTAATTTTATCTCCTACAATCTAAAGAAACTATAATTACCTCCTGTACAAATACACCAAATCCTACTACAAATGTTACCCCCACTAGTGCCACTCAACCTGCCCAATTTGACATTCCACTCACTCAATCTGTTCTTGTTCAATTACCTTATGACAAGTCTTTTCCTAATGTCTCAAATATTCAAATCTTTGCTGATGAAAATTTCAAATGTTGGCAAGAAAGAATTTTTTCCTTGCTTGATATTCATGGTGTAGCACATGCCCTACTAGAGTCTAAACTTGCTCCAATTGTTGATGCCAAAATTCAACAATTATGGCAATATGCCAACAAGATATGTCGTCATATGATTTTACAAATTCTATCTAATGAACTGTTTGATGTTTTTTGTCCTTACAAGGAAGCAAAGGCTATATGGGAAGCCGTAATAAAAAGGTTCACTGCTAAAGATGCCACTGAACATAAGTTTGTGGTTGGAAAATTTGATAGGGGTTAAAATGTTCATTTTTCTCGTTAATATTTGGTCATTATTATTTTGATTTTAAGGAAAAATTATTTTATTTTGGTATATTTTTGGTTAGGAATGGAAAATTGTTAATTTGGAGAAGAAGTTGAGAAAAAGAGAAAATGACTTTAGGCTAGGACAATTTGTATCAAAGAGAAAGACTTTATTCATTAAAAGGAAAAAGAAGTCACTCCAAAATGGGAAATTCTGGCAGCCTCCTTCGGTCAAAAGAAGTCAAGGAAAAGTGGAACTCTAAAGACAAAACAAAAAAAGACAAAGAAAAGGAAACAAGGAAGTGGAGTCCCACACGTTTTTTACTTTGGAGCAGAATTGGAAACAAGACAAAACAGCTGCTGCCTTTGGACTTCAGGCAAAATTGTTACACAAAGCAAAGAAGTAGCGACCTTTAAAAAGAAAAAAAAGAGAGGAAGAAAAGAAAACAACAGAAATCTACGGAATTCCTATAACTAAGGGGTTAGTGCCCCTAGTTTCTATGCATTGTGATTGCCAAGCAGTAATCATCATAGCGAAAAGCAAATCATATAATTGCAAAAATCGACACATGAGATTGAGACATGATGTCATAAAGTAACTACTAAGAGGTGGAATAATTTCCATTGATTATGTGAAGTCAGAACTGAATTTGGCCGATCCTCTCACTAAAACTTTGGAAAGAAAATTAATTTTTCAAACATTGAGGGAGTTGGGATTTAAGCTAATAAATTGTCAATAGAGATGGTAACCCATCCTACGTGATTAGAGATGCCAGGAAATAGGTTCATATTGATAATAACAAATCAATATTGACATTGAAAGTTTGAAACACTTAAATTTAATTCTCTTCTATGATTTGTGTTATGACTGCTACAAATTGTAAGGTTGAGTTTCAAACTCTTAATGATTTCATATTCCTTATGGATGGTATATTTAAAGTAGTATACACTAGATGAATTCGCCTATATGAAAGTGGAATGATGCAGCTTCTATAAGATTTTGGCTAAAATCTTTAGAGCTCTCGTGAAAAAACCAGGCAACCGCATGGTTTATTAGCGAAAAAACGCGTTGAACAGTAAAATTATAAGGGTTGCATTGTGAGTGATAAGATCTCTATCTTATATCAATGATTTATTGGTTTATAGAAATTTTACATTTCACCAATAAATTATTAAGATATATTTTATCAATCAAAGTTTGGTTCATAGTCCAAAAGACACCAAACTGAATGGATTTGCACCCAAACAAATCCAGCAGAATAATCTTATCTTTGTTGTATTCTTTTGAAATATGTGGAGGATTGTTGTATATTTCAAAAGACACAATCCCACATTGGAAGATTACAAAACACTTTAACCCTTTATATTTAATTTCTTATGAGTGGGTTTGTGAGTAGAAGAAAAAGTGATGGGTTTGCACACATGAGAGGGGACCAAATTAGGCCAATCCAGTTCAAGGTGGTGGATTAGCCCTTATCTCCTAGTAGCACATGGGTTAAACGCGATCCAACCCAAGTTTTCTTTTTGGAGCCTACTAAAATTATTCAAAATTATTTTTTTTCTTACCATTACTTGTTTTCTTTTTGGAGCCTGCTAAAATAATTCAGACTTATTTTTTGTCTTATGGGTTAACTGAGTCTTTTAATAATTTACCGTTGTACCAAGTCAGCAACCACCAAGCTATGTCAGCCATTTGACCCTTACTATTCAGAATTATTTTTGTCTTACCGTTGTTTTTTTTTTTTTGGTGTTGCTAAAATAATTCAGACTTATTTTTTGTCTTACGAGTTAACTGAGTCTTTTACAAATTTACTATTTTACCAAGTCAGCAACCACCATTCCATGTTAGCCATTTGACCAGTACCATTGACCATGTACCAGCCATACCCGCATGATGCTTACTGAACGTTACCGTAGTATTGACCACGTGGGTTGACCACGTACCAGCCTCATCTGAATGATGGCTACATGACCCCAATGTTCACCTTCTTTTTCTCATTCTTTTTTGTTGCGTGTGGCACTATAAATAGTCCTTCTGCAAGCCTCCAAAGTTATAGTTTGAGCAAACTTTCTTTCTCCTTCTCATTTTTCTATAATCAAGCTTCCTTTCTCTCTTTCGGCTGGTTTTATTCCAATTTTTATTGTTCCTGCTGCCCTTTAAAACGCAGAAGGCTTGTTTAATCATAGAGAAACATTTTATAAATTATTTAAATAATTTCTTTAAAACAATGCAATATTGCCCGACTCAAGTTTTTCAATTATTATTAATTTTATCTCCTACACCATTGTGCGGGAACTGTTTGTGGGTTTGAAGTAAATGAGCATATTAGCCAAGAGAGTATGTATCTCTTTCGGCTTGGTGTCCATTGCTGAATTTATGGAGTGTACTTATCAAATCTCTGTTTTGGCAAACATTCTCACTTAGTTTTTCATGTTGTAAATTTCTTGTATACAGAAGGCATTTTTTCTGGTTAGATCATCCATTTTATCTTTTCTTGTTATGTGTCCCAAGGGTCTCTTGTAATTAATACATAGTTTATAGTAAGATGACTTGAATTCCTACTTCTACATGATTTATCTTTACGCATTCTCTTTTTCTTGATTCAAGGAATTCAATTGGAACATTCGGATAAGATAGAAAGTCAGATCAACAAAATTTTCTTTTCCTGAAGATGAAAGTTCCATGCAATGGACGACCACTTCCATGCAATAGTTTATAGAACACGATAGAGAAAGACTATCCCGTTAAGCAATTACATAATTAAAAACATTATTGAGGTTCAAAAGGCATCAAGGCATTAACCAGGCAGTAACACGTACAAAGACAAGTCAATAAGATGAATAATAGCTAGCCATGCACAAATATATATAGTCACATAGATTCCAACTACTTCCCTTTTTTGCCCCTATAATAATAGTCTGCAGAGTCTCTATCATAAAATCATATTTCGTGAAGGGTCAATTTAATTTCTATATCTTTAGTTATTGATTAATTAAGTACCATATCAACGATGATTCATATATTAAACTCTATTTTTCAATGATTTCATCCATGTACCTCAATTCTTAACTACCGTGTAGTTAATAATCAAGATTTAATACCAAACTGTTTGCATAATAGGTTATTTGTCAAACCAAAACCAAAAATATTAGCATAAGGAGTGAAAATATTTCAGCTGAAAAATATAATTGGAAATAAATATTGTAAATAAAAAAAACCATAATTGGAAATAAATCTCGTAAATTTTTTTAAAAAAATTTAAGGACGTGCGAAATAGACACAGAGAAGGAAGTATATACTTTAATTATTATTATTATTATTATTATTATTATTATTATTATTATTATAAGATACAATACTGTATAATTAAATATATAATTTTTTTATATTTACTTTTTAATTTTAGGTCATATATAAATATTATTGGTAAATATAATAGAAGATTTTATTTTAAAAAAATGTTACTATAAAGAAAATTTTTGATTTTTTTTTTTGAGACAGTAGGAACTAATTGCCACCAACAAAGTCCTAAAATGACAAGGCAAAAAGTATGAACGTTTTTAAAAAATCTCAAACATTCTCACATGTTTTTAAAATATTGTGATCGTGTATTTTTTACCATTGAAGTTTTTTTTATACATCTGGCTACTAATTAATTAAAATGATCACTAATTGTCCTTCTATTAATTTCAACTGGTAACTAAGACAAAAAGTGCCCTATGTACATTTCACATGGTTTTTTTTTCTTCAGGGAAAATTAGTTCCAGCAAGAGTCTGAAATCAATCTGGAAGTTTTGTTGACCCAAAAATCCTAACTTTGTATAAATTTTAGTTTCAAAATCTCTCAAATTCGTTTACCCATTTTGAAATTGAAGATTTAAAAGTGACAAATTTCAAAATCTTCATATGTGATGGCCTTGCATCCTTAAAATGCTAATCGTATGTAGTAGATCGTTCTTTCATAATAGAAATTAATGCATTGTTCAAAAAACTAAAAATATATGTAAAACGCAAATTAATTTTTTTTTGTCTTTGTTAAGAACTAAAATTGATGAAAGAATCACTAGTAACTATTTTGACTAGTTTAGTAGATAGAAGTTCAAAAAAATAGTTCAGTTCTTATAAATATGCATTACAATAATTAATGGTCTTTGAAGTTCTTTTGCCCTATAAAATACTAGTGCAAAATTCCCATGTATGGTATGGGATGTCCAGTAATTTTGTTGATAATTTGTTAAATGTATATTGCTAGGAAAAAAAATGAAAAAATGTTAAAAAGAAATTATGAAACAATTAAAATAAATAAAAATATAAAATAATATTGGTTGAATACAAGTATCAAATGTTGGACTATGCCTTGTTTCCAAATTGGAATGGGATTAGATAATTTTATCTAATATTCTAATTTGGTATTTTTCATAATTCAATTAGGATTTGGAACCTTTATATAATCCTACTGTGTTTTGTAACACTAATTTAGATGAGATTAGGATTGAATCTCTATCAGGTTAGGATTGGGTCTTTATTTGGTGTCTATAAATATAGATGTAGTAGAGGTCTTTTTCATAGAGAAATTGAGAGAGATTTCTAAGAAAGCTTTAAGAGCTTTTGTGAGAGGTGGGGTGTTTTTAAGGTTTTGAAAATCCTTGTAATCTCTGCGTTTGTTATTAATATCATCATTGTCTTTGTCGTGGTCGTAGGCTTGAATAGTTGAGCCGAACCACGTTAACTCGTGTGTCTCGATTTATTCTTTGTTCTTACTTTTCTGTTCTTGAACAATCTTGGGAATAATTACAACAATCTGGTATCAGAGCTTGGGTTAGTTCAAGATGGCTACTGTCAAATATGACATTGAAAAGTTTGATGGAAAGAATGACTTCGAACTGTGGAAGATGAAGATGTATGCTTCTTTATGTAAAGAAGGTCTTCAGAGGGCATTAAAGGGTAAAGAACATTTACCTCAAACAATGACAGACCATGAGAAGGATGAATTCTTAGAGCAGGCATATGGCTCAATTGTTTTGTCAGTGGCGGATAATGTCTTGAGAGAAGTTGCTGGAGAAACAACACCTGCAGGACTTTGGTTAAAGCTTGAGAATCTCTACATGACAAAGTCTCTCACAAATCGGTTGTATTTGAAACAACGATTATACAACCTGAAGATGAAAGAAGGTACACTCATTGATACACATATAGATGTGTTCAATAAAGTTATTTTAGACTTGAATAATATCGATGTGAAAATAGAAGATGAGGATCAAGCCCTTATTCTTCTGTGTTCTTTACCAAAATCCAATGATTACTTGGTTACCACTTTGTTGTATGGACGTGACTCAATTTCCATGGAGGATGTAAAAGCATCGTTGAACTCTAATGAGTTGCGGAAGTCAGTTACTGAACAAGGTGATACAGTTAGTGCAGAAGGATTGGTTATTCGAGGTAGAGAGAATGAAAAAGGAAAAGGAGGGAAAAGAAGATCCCGATCAAAATCTAAATCCAAGAAAAATGACAAGTGCTATAACTGTGGGCAAAAAGGGCATTATAAAAGAGATTGTCCAAAGGTCCAAGGGAAGAAGATAATGAGCTCTACAGGAAATGCTGGAATTGCTGAAGGTGAGTCAGAGGGTGCAGATGTTCTCACTGTTACTGTTGGTTACTCGAGTTCAGAGTGGATTCTTGATTCAGGCTGTACTTTCCACATGAGTCCACGTAAGGACTGGTTTACTACTTATCAATCTATTGATGGTGGCAAAGTTCTCATGGGCAATAATATTGCTTGTGAAGTGGTTGAAATAGGTACAGTAAGAATTAAGATGCATGATGGTATGGTAAGAACTTTGACAGCTGTCAGACATGTACCTGACTTGAAGAAAAATTTGATTTCTTTAGGAACACTTGACGCAATTGGCTGTCACTATAAGGGTGGAGGTGGAGTTTTTAGTATCTTTAGAGGTGCACTAATGGTCATGAAAGGAATTAGACAGTTTGGTCTCTACATTTTACAAGGTAGCACGGTGACAGGTGCTGCAGCTGTTTCCTCTTCTAGTTCGGATAATAACATGGATACTACTAAACTATGGCATATGCGATTAGGGCATATGAGCGAAAGTGGGATGTTTGAATTAAGCAAACAGGGTTTGCTTGGTGGGCTGGTGATAGGGAAGTTGGATTTCTGTGAGCATTGCATATTCGGCAAGCAACACAGGGTAAAATTTAGTACTGGAATTCACCAAACCAAAGGTACTCTGGATTATATTCATTCTGATCTTTGGAGCCCTTTTCAAGTTCCTTCAAAGAGTGGTGTAAGATACATGTTAACATTCATTGATGATTATTTAAGGAAGGTATGGGTGTATTTTGTTAAACACAAAGATGAAGTCTTTGTGGCGTTCAAGCGTTGGAAGACCATGATTGAAAAGCAGACTGGTAAGAAGATTAAGCGCTTTAGAACGGATAATGGCATGGAATTCTGTAAAAAGGAATTCAATGAGTTCTGCAAGGATGAGGGGATTGTGAGGCACCGCACAGTCACATAAACACCACAACAGAATGGAGTTGCAGAACGGATGAATAGAACTATTCTGGAAAAAGTAAGGTGCATGCTTTCTAATGCTCGATTAACTAAGGAATTTTGGGCTGAAGCTGCAAACACAGTTTGTTACTTGGTAAATCGGTCTCCATCCACAGCAATTAATTGTCAGACTCTTGAAGAAAGATGGTCAGGTTCCCCTGCAAATTACTCTGAATTGAGAGTATTTGGTTGCCTTGCATATGCTCATGTTAAGGATGGTAAGCTTGAGCCAAGGGCAAGAAAGTGCATATTTCTAGGGTATGCAGATGGAGTGAAGGGTTATCGATTGTGGTGTTCTGATAACAAGTCATCCAAGTTTTTTATCAGCAGGGATGTTACCTTTGATGACTCTGCTTTATTAACAAAGAAAGAGGAGAAGACTGACATTGATAAAGACAAGAGCATTGAGAAGCAGGTGGAGTTTGAAGTTAAAACTTTAGAAAATGTTCCCCAAATAACTCCAGAAGAGCCCATTGAAAATATGATAGATCTTTCATATGCAGTAAGTGTTGTGAGTAGATTCATGCATTGTCCTGGAAAAACTCACTGGGAAGCTATGAAATGGATCTTAAGGTATCTCAAAGGAACTGCAGATATTGGCTTAGTATATAAACGAGATCGTAGACTTGGCAAACTCGTTGGTTATGTGGATTCGGATTATGTAGGAGACTTGGATAAAAGAAGATCTTTGACAGGTTATATTTTCACACTTTGCGGTTGTACTATCAGTTGGAATGCTACGTTACAATCAATTGTTGCTTTGTCTACAACTGAGGCAGAGTAGATGGCTTTGGCGGAGTCTGTGAAAGAAGCTATTTGGTTTAATGGTTTGGTTGGCGAATCGAGTATGGAGTTAAAGCAAAACACTATCTATTGTGATTGTCAAAGTGCCATACACTTAACGAAGAACCAAATGTATCATGAGAGGACCAAGCATATTGATGTTAGACATCATTTTGTTTGAGAAATTTTGTCTCAAGGGTTAGTCTTTGTAAAAAAGATTGGGACCGCAGATAATCCGGCAGATATGATGACTAAGTCCATTACATTGACAAAGTTCAAGCATTGCTTGGATTTGGTTAATGTGTGCAGTTTGAGATAGGAATGTTTCGGATGGGCGAAGACGTCATGATGGGAAACAAGTCAATGTGGAGATTTGTTGGATTATGCCTTGTTTCCAAATTGGAATGGGATTAGATAATTTTATCTAATATTCTAATTTGGTGTTTTTCATAATTCAATTAGGATTTGGAACCTTTATATAATCCTATTGTATTTTGTAACGCTAATATAAATGAGATTAGGATTGAATCTCTATCAGGTTAGGATTGGGTCTCTATTTGGTGTCTATAAATGAGTAATGATAGAGATAGCGACTAAACATAGCGACTTTTTAACGCCACTTATGTGTAATATCCATGTCATTACTTTTAAAAAAAAATCGTTGGCTTCTTCTTCTCTCCGCCAGCCCTACTGTTCTGCAATTTTTTTGCCTTGAAGCCCTCACTTCCATTTCAATTTTTCAGCTCTCCATCTGTGCCCTTCAAAAAACACGCACAGCTTCTTCTTCTCTGCCCAGTTTCCGTTAGCCACACTGTTATGCAATTTTTTGCCTTGAAGCCCTCACTTCCATTTCACTTTTTCAGCTCTCCATCTATGCCCTTTAGCAAAAAATTGCTTCACGCGAAGGAAAAAAAAATTGCTTCAAGAAAACAAACATTGAAGATTGATTCACGTATTGCCATAGAAATAGAGAAGAGTGCTGTCTATTGAATCTTTTACTGGTAAGTTCCCTAATTGATTCTGGGAAGAAAATTTGGAACCGTTGGATTTGGATCTTTCTGCTTTTTTTAAGGCATCACTGGATCTTTTTTCCCCTCATTTGCCTTTGATTTTATGAATTTTGTGTGTTCTCTTGTTGGGATTCTACAGAAATTTTATTGGAACAAAAGAAAATTGTCTTCATGAATGTTATAACGAAAAAGGTGATAGTGGGACTATGACTTTCTTCATCTTTGAGCACCGAGTGATTTCTCTTTTCATCCTCATGGTTCCCATTATATGATACTCCATTGAAGGAAATGAGATGCTATTTTTGTTTAATATTCTACAATTTCTTTTATGTGATACTTTTAGGTCTGAAGTGTTCAGAAACTGCTCTGCTAAATGCTATTGGGGTTGGTTAAATAATAAAGCTTATTCCATTTTAATTTGAAGAAAAGAATGGGGCCGAGATGGAAAGGAAAGGGAGCAGAAGCAAAAGCACTCTCAGATCCCATGTCCCAAATAGTTTCCCTACTCTAGTCTTGCCTAGTCCAGTCAAACTCTCAAGTATTACTAATAGGCTCCAGTGCACTTATTGAAGCAGATGCTAAACAAACTGACTTTCTTAATCGTGCGTGTTTCAGGCGTCCCATTATTACAACTGAGAAGGATAATCAGTGGTTCCAATTAAGTATGGAGGAAGCTTTTTACCTCTTCTACGTTCTAAAATGCATCAAGGTTCTTGGTGAAAATAAGTGTGAAAAGAGTTGTGAAGATTTGTGGATGTATATGACGTCGAACAAGGAAAATTTTCCAAATTTGTTCAAAGCTTATTCACATCTTCGAATGAAGAATTGGGTAGTCAGATCAGGATGTCAGTATGGGGTTGACTTTGTTGCCTACAGGCATCATCCATCTCTAGTGCATGCAGAATATCTTGTGATTGTTTTATCGGATGGCAACGGAGAACCCAATGGTCGTTTGATGGTTTGGTCCGATCTTCAATGCACGCTTAGATTGTGTGGTACTATTACAAAGACATTACCGTTCTTTACATTGATAAATGCGGAAAGAAAGCAACATCACCATCATGTTTATAAAGTTATATTGTTGAAGAGAGAACAATCACGGTGGTGACGAACAATCTTTGAGAGAACCAAACAAACAGTTGCGAATGAGAAAATTTGAATGTAAGAATTTGTGCCAGCAGTTTGTAGTCAAGTCATGGAGGATTGTCCACTGAGAAAATTGAGTCCATATCAGTTGGACCCAGATGGCGTAATTTAGTGATCCCTTGAGGAGAAATGATCTGGTATGGAAGAGTTTGTGCAGGATGTAGAAGCAGCTAAAAATTCTGTTTTTATTTGTTTATGAAAAGTTGGACTGTCCATTTGAAAATTTTGTTTTCCTCAACATGTATTTCAGGATAAAATGAACTTGAGAGTAATTTTCTACTAATCAACTTGTTTTGCCTTTTGGTTTGTGCAATATAGACAATTTTTTAACGTAATTAGTTCCAGTCATCTTTGATGCTTCTTCTCTTTCAAAGGGAGTCAATTTTACCGTTCCCGATATCTGCTATGCTTGACCACAAAAAATATTACTTATAAAGAGAGAACTGTCTTGATTCAGTACAAAATGTGCACACAACAAATGTCAATCGTATCTTCCAAAATTATATGTAACACAAATCTTTCCATCTAGAAAGGATTATAGAAGAGCTAACTCAAACACAAGTACCAATTTTATTCCCTAAAAACGTTTATTCACCTAACAAATTAAAAGATTTTAGGTAAATAATAACAATACGTAGAACTATTTTGTGTCTTCCAGTGGAAGTTTGATCAACTTTATTAATAAAAACAACTAATATAAATAACTATAAGCGATTAAGAACAAATAAAATGTTTTATTTGAAAATAAATTAACGGGAATCACAATCAAAGATATCAATATTAAAAGAACTATACGGATAATTTTACAACTATTGTAAGATGGAAGAACTTATAGAATAGGCATTCTAAAGATATAACTTCTTCGAATCCTAACATCCAAGGCTAGTAACATTATATCCAAACAAGATGTTATTATGCTAATCAACCATAAAGGAAGAACTGAAATATAGCATTATTCAAAGAGTATGAAAAATTGAAGCTCCTAATTTGATTAGCAACACATAAAATGTTTTTTCGCTTGCATCTTTTGCTTGAAATATCCAGTTCATGCGTAACCTTCAAAAATTCGAGAAAAATTTTTTTATGTGCTTTTTATAAAGCACATAAAACAACATATTTTCCTTCAAAATTAAGTTTGTTTTTATACATATACGGAGAACTACATCTCAATGGCTATATCAAAATCCACTTTTTTTTGTTATAACATTCATGAAGACAAATTTCTTTTGTTCCAAAAAAATTTCTGTAGAAGCCCAACAGGAGAACAAACAAAATGCATAAAATCAAAGGCAAATGAGAGGAAAAAAGATCTAGTGATGCCTTACAAAAAGCAGAAAGAACCAAATCTAACAGTTCCAAATTTTCATCCCAGAATCAATTAGGGAATTTACCAGTACAATATCCAATAGACAGCAAATTCTTTGTTTCTATGGCAATACCTGAATTAATTACGGTTTGATTTTGACTTCAAGATTTTCTGTTTCTGCATAACCTGCAAATAAGAACCATAATGTGCAGTCAAAATAGAATGTATGCAATGTAACACCTAGCACGCAAATAAGAAATCAGAACTAGAATGTATGCAAAGTAACACCTAGCACGCAAGACTTGGGAAATAAATACATTTCAATTAACAAGGAAAATAAATATTAAATATTGAATTTCTATTGTAACAAAGTCACATCTACGAGGTATTTCCAACAAGCAACGGTAAGAGGTAATGAAAGTCTAGCATCACTATAAATTTGCGATTTCATCTGGAAACATTTCCATTTTTGGAAACCACAGGAATTTATTAGCATTCTTCATGGCAGACATTACCTTTGAATTAAGGTGATAAAATGCACTTTGATTCCTTCATTACAGTCTGGCAATTCTTTCATATGTTGATCCAACATTGACAGATTAATCAGCAAAAAAGCCATATCACACTTTTCAAGAAAAATCAACTCCCATTTTTTATATGCAATGCCAAAAATGCTATCTATGCTAAGCCTCCAATTTAATTGCCGTTAAAGAATCTACCTGTTATAAGTCAGCGCTTGAATAATTGCACTTTTAAGATCATTTTGAGGTTAGTATTCATAACTTGACCTTGGCAGTTTTCAGAATGGAAGATTCCACTGTACCATGTAATCAATATTTATCTAAGAAGAACACTCCCCCCTTGAAGGGGAAAAAATAAAAATTAAAAAGAAAAGAAAAGAAAAGAAAAGAGTAGCAAAAGATGGTGTAAAATTTTCAAATGTCACCTATTGGCACACTCAGTAAACAAGTTAATTTGCAATAAAGAACTCGGTCAAGAAGTCAGAATACCTTCCATTACATCAGGTTTGTAAGCTTTACGAAACTTTTCCACCACACTATCGTAGAATGGTTTTGCCTTCTCAGGAGGCATTGCCACATGAAAATCAGGTTTGTTCCCCTTCAAAACACCAAACAATGTAAATTGGCTAACTGCATCACCAAACCAGTATATTCAGAACTACAGTGGCAGAAACTAGAATGTATGCAATGTAACACCTAGCACGCAAATAAGAAATCAGAACTAGAATGTATGCAATGTAACACCTAGCACACAAGACTTGGGGAATAAATACATTTCAATTAACAAGGAAAATAAATATTAAGCCAGTGAAGATTTCTCAACATAAATGAGGACCATAATGTGCAGTCAAAATAGGCTACTGCATTAAGCACAAATTGTTGAACTCAATTGTGTGATTTTTTCGCTTAATTCCTACAAATGCAATTTCCATCACAGACGGGCTGTAAACTTTTCTATTTGCTTCTGCAGATCTTTTCAGTGCTAAAGCAGCTTGCTATTGATCATTTCCAGAGTTGGATCAGCAGCTCAAATTAAACAAGCATCTGGTGATTCAAATTGGAACTGATGCAATTTGAAAAATTCCAAATTCAAATTAAACAAGCATCAGGTAGCTCAAAAAGAATTTTTTCTTTTTTTTTGTTTCTGCATAACCTGCAAATAATAACCAAATTACAGAACAACTCAAGGAAGCCTCTCTCACTGGGGAAATTCAAGCGTACAGGGGAAAAACAAATCTTTACACTTGGGTCCTATGCTTTTCCAGTTTTCTCCTTTGGGAATAATCTCATATTCAACACCTTCCGGCATCTGCAACCCCAAAAATTTAGAATCAAAACAAATTCAAAAACAAATTTAGACTCACACAATAACTGCATCACCAAAGTACAGACATGAAGTCGGCATCGGAGGAGTTCAATCTGGAATTCCCCCCGTGGAAGAAGAGAGATCTGCCGGAGGAGGAGTTCACCGGGGACGAAGAGAGATCTGCCGAAACTCCTTGTGGAAGAAGAGAGGAGTTCACCGTGGAAGAAGAGAGATCTGCCGGCAAGAATAGAGATCTGCCGAAGGAGAAGTTCCTCGTGGAAGAAGAGATTAATGTTCACCGTGATCTGCCCGACTTTTATTTTTATTTTACTTTCTGTTTTATGTTTTCTAAAAATAGGAATGACCTGGACATACACGTTGGTGTTGCACATCAGTCGTTACAAAAAGTCGCTCTATGTAGTCGTTGTCTGTATCATTACTCTCTATAAATATAGATGTAGTAGAGGTCTTTTTCATAGAGAAATTGAGAGAGATTTCAAAGAAAGCTTTAAGAGCTTTTGTGAGAGGTGGGGTGTTTTTAAGGTTTTGGAAATCCCTGTAATCTCTGCGTTTGTTATTAATAGCATCATCGTCTTTGTCGTGGTCGTAGGCTTGAATAGTTGAGCCGAACCACGTTAACTCGTGTGTCTCGATTTATTCTTTGTTCTTACTTTTCTATTCTTGACAATCTTGGGAATAATTACAACATCAAATAATGAATTCATATACTGTGGTAAAAAAAGAATTTTAACCTAAAACTACTATATAATGATTATAATTTAAAAAATAGTATAAAATGTAAAACTCTAAATTATAAAACTAATTGTAAGCTTGACTTTTATCATAATTTTTTTATTATATATTTCATTACAATCTTTTGAAATTCTATATATAGATAAAGTGAATGATTAATTCCTAGAAATAAAAATATCAAAAAATTAAAAAATCATAAAACAAAAGACCAAAACTCTTATAAATAAATGTGAAATAAATCCTACAAAAGTACAATTCATAGTGCCCCAAAATTCAAAACACAAAAAGACATGTCAAATTAAGGGGAAAAGTAAATAAGGTCATAAAATAAAAAAGAAATAGTAATAATATTTTAATTAAAGATATAAATAATACTATCAAAATTCTTCTATAATTACTACG
Organism: Gynochthodes officinalis; assembly: GCA_020080225.1. Classification (NCBI taxonomy): domain Eukaryota; kingdom Viridiplantae; phylum Streptophyta; class Magnoliopsida; order Gentianales; family Rubiaceae; genus Gynochthodes; species Gynochthodes officinalis. Next base: position 30,897,257 of record CM034620.1, on the reverse strand, counting down.
AATAAAGAATAAACAATTAATTAATTATGAAAAAATATAGTAATAAAAATTAAATTATTAAAAGGAATAAGAATTTTAACCATTTTCAAAATACTAAAAATTAATGGATAATAAATAGATAATTTTTTAAGAGTTTGTAAGTTAATGGATAGTAAATATTAATGTAAGTTATGGATGCTTTCAATCGGGATGAATGATCATGTCATATATTTGTTGTTTATTGTTTCTTACAGCCATGTCAGCCATGGACGTTGAGGAGGAGGCAGATTTCAACGACGAAGAATATCATCCGGGGGAGTCGACATTGACAATTAGTAAAAATCTTGGCAGTTGAGGAAGGGGCAGTCGGTGGCTTGGAACTTTCATTGTTGAGGGAGTCCACTACGTTAGGACTTGGGAGAGATATTGTCGACCAGGAAACTCTTGACTAAGTTTCAACTTATCCCAATTTTCCTGGAAAATCACTATTATATTATATAAAAGAGAAAAAATTTATCAGTTGATTTTAATACAATTATTATGAATATTAAAAAATAAATTATCTCTTTATTGTCTTGTAATATTATTACTAATATCCATATTTAGTAATTACAATATAGTTAAAGTTCTAAATCTTACCAACTCTTAAAAAAAATGATCTATTTACTATCCATTAATTTTTAGTAATTTGAAAATGGTTAAAATTCTTATTCCTGTTAATAATTTAATTTTCAATTCCATATTTTTTTGATAATTAATTAATTGTTTATTCTTTTTTCGTAGTAATTGTAGAAAAATTTTGGCAGTATTATCTATACCTTTAATTAAAATATTGTTACCCTTTCTTTCTTATTTTTGACCATATCTACTTTTCCCCTTAATTTGACATGTCTTTTTATGTTTCGAGTTTTGAGGCACTAGGAATTGTACTTTTGTAGGATTTATTTCATATTTATTTATAAGAGTTTGGGTCTTTTGTTTTAAGATTTTTTTAATTGTTTGATATTTTTTTTCCTAGGAATTAATCATTCACTTTATCTATATATAGAATTTCAAAAGATCGTAATGAAATATATAATATAAAATTATGATAAAAGTTAAGCTTACAATTAATAGACGGACCATTAGTGATCATTCTAACTAATCTAGTAGTCAGATGAATAAAACAAAATTCAATGGTAAAAAATATATGATCGCAATATTTTAATAACATTTGAGAATCTTTGAAAATTTTTACCCTATTTTATATATTACTACATCACATAAAATGGTGCAACCAAAAGCATTTGAGTAGAATAGTATAGAATCTAGGGGGAAGCTTATTAAAAAAATAAAAATTATTTTTATCTTATGTGATTATTATATATAGTCAGTAAAAAATAATTAATATATTATCCTTTAAAAGAAGAAAGAAAAACCAAGCCTCTTATGTTTGCTTTTGATCATGGCCCTTTGGAAGATAGACAGGGGGTGACTTTTAGCCAAAATGGCTTGACAGTCTATTGATATTGGGCTGTTGGGATACAGAAAGTTGTTTTGTATATTTTTGTTGGATTAATTCCAAGTTGCCAAAAATCTGCCTTTAGATCGAATGTTGAGAAGATCTGGGCCTCAGCTATCTGAGAGAACAAGACTTGGGTTCTGGGTAATGAAAACTTGTTATCTTGGAGAAACTTGTTGAGAGGCTTGTAATCAATCACGAGCATTTTCTTTTCTCGGACTTGTTCTGACCTTTTATTGACATAGAAGGTTTGGCAAGTCCAATTAGACTTAGTGGGCTCAATTAGGCCCAGCCTTAAAAGCTGGTTGAATTCTTCCCGGGCTAATGCAAGGTATTGAGGAGTCATCCTTGGATGAGTGGCTTTTGTGAGGTTAATATCTTCATTTAATTTGAAGGGTAACTGGACAAAAATTTTGAATTCTTCCATAGTGGTGAGGGATGATCAAAATCTGCATGAGATTCAGCACTACATTTTTGGAATTCATCTGCTATAGCTTGAAACTCCTAAGGGGCATCAGAAATAGCAAACATTTTTTTCAACCTTAGTATAAGGCCGAAAATTTCTTTTCCATCGGATCCTTTCTGGTAAAGCTCTGAGAAATTGAGCTTTGAAATATAGATCAAAGCCTACGAGAAGGTCCTTGTCTAGAAGATCACATCTCAATATTTTAATCCATACTATGCATTCTGGAAAAAACTGCACTCCAATCTCCTTCCGAATGATCCATTTGGATTGAAAAACTTTCCCATCCGCTGCTTTGAAATTTTCTATATGAGGTGTCCAAAATTCCTTAGGAAGTATTGAGGGGTTCATCATAGACCTCTGAGTTCCCGTATCAACAAACCTAATTGCTGAAATAGGTTTATCATATTTTGAGGGCAGAATTCTGATCTCAATATGAGGTGGAATAAAATGCTCTATTCCCTTTACAGTTTGAGCTTTCATCATGTAGATAAGAAGGCTTTCATCAGAATCTGAATAGGAGCTGGCTTTATTAGAACTCGAAGTGTCAGAACTAGAGTCTTGAATTTCAAACACCGTATCAAACGTTTGTTCTTCTTGTTCAAAATAGAGAGACTCTATATTTGAATCATATTCATTGTGGCAAACAAAAAATGCCAAAGCCCAAAACAAGCTTTTGAAAAAGGTGGATTCTAAGATGGATAGGATCATTGAATGGGTCAATAAGACAGAATCCATTCAGAGCAAATCCCTTCAGAAGGAGAATCGCACAACTCATTTCAGCAAGCTGTTGATTCTAAAGAAGAATATGCTGACATAACTTCTATGATGATGGATGATAAACTTGGAACAAGTATCCAGGCAGAACCTAGCACTCAAACCACAGAGGATCCAAATGATTCAGAAGCGGAGTCTATTCATGCTGAACCAAGGAGATCTTAGTCATTAAGTATGGAATCAAAAAGTTTGAATTTCATTGGACATCACTTTACAGTGAAAATGGATAACTCTCCATTTCTAAAGATAATGGATTTCAAGAATAAAATGATTCTAGAACCACAGTTGTTAAGACTCAAAGATTGGTTTTCCAAATATCAGTTTGATGTTCAGCATATAAAAGGAGACTCCAACCTTATCCTTGATATGCTTACCAGACATAAGCCGAAACCTCTTCATCTCATATCTAGCAAGAAATCTATCCCTATCATCTTCATGGCTTCCCATTCCAGATCCAATATTAGAGCAAAACACATAAGAGAGTTTCCACATACGGACAAACCCCTTGATAACCTTTCAGTCATAAAGACTTGTGTAAAAAACCATCTGTTTTCCTTTTTAGCTAAGTTCACAATTATTAACAACACTGAATTTGACCAAGTCTCTTTATTTCCGGATTATCCCTTTGGTAATGTTGTTACTGTGTTGCCTAATAACTTTTTCCCAGAATAATTATTATGGTGTTTTTGGTGCTTAGGAGTTCTCTACTATTTTCCAGTCCAGTTTCCTATGTATCAGTTGTTAAGTTTCCTAACTGACCACAAGAATCAATACTCTTTGTTGTGGACTTTTCTAGAGTGGTATCATCCAATAGAATGTTGGATGGATTTCTTCTTAGATAAGATCTTGGAAGAATCTCAGTGCAACAGAAATGAACAAGTCTATACCGTCTTCATCTTTCATTGGCCGTATGTCCAAGAAAATGCGAGTACTTCGGTTCCCAGATCCATCTGTTATATTTGCAAATCTTTCCTTAAAAAATTCCAAGAAATATATGGAGAAAAATTAATTCCAAAACAACATCTTTGTGCTGTTAACTAAGTACCGATCCAGGCTCCTGAAGGACATCATTTGGCCTCCACTTCTGTTAGATCTCAAAAGAAAGTTAAGGTGACCCAAACAGACCCAGAACAACCTGTCCAAGAAGCAGCCCATGAACTCCAATAGTCTGAAGCAACCCTAGAGGTTCCACAAGATTCCTCCCACTTTGATGAATTTCTGAATATGATCGATGAATATGATTCTCAAGATCCATATTGGTCTTACTCTGATGAGGTCATCAACTGGGATAGATTTGGTATCTATTGGGATGTTTCTTTCTCCAAGGAATATCACGGCTATCATGATTCAGACTGAGCCTGTCCACTCTGCCTTTGGATCATGTGGGATATTACCCCATAGAGTTTGTATAATTATGGGGAATTTATTCTCCAATAGTATTTCGTTTATGAAAGTGAGAATCTTTTTGTAAAAGTGGGAATCTGTCTCGCACTAGTAATCACTTTATATAAAGTAGTTTGTCTTGTATTCGGATTTGAAATTTGGAGTTTGAAGTCTGTTGTAAAATAGGTTTAAAATCTGTATTTGAAGTCGGAAGACCTCTATATATAGAGGCTTCCTTTTCAGTTGTAACCAAGTTGGGTTGAGACCAAGCAAGTTTGAGAAATAAAACTGCGAGTGTTCTTCATATATTCATGGCTTTCTAAATTCATTTCTCTTCGAAAGTTTCTTAAGGTCCTGAAAAGTTTGTTTAAACATATTTCCATATGATGCATAAAGTATGCTCTGTGTACTTGCCTATTTAATGAGGATCCTGTATAACAAAAATATGTTGTCTAGAAAAGGTTCATGAAATAGTTGAGATTAACAGATAAAGACTAGTAAACCCTACCTTTTAGTCCAGGAAGATGCTTAGGCAGGGTTGAAAGATTTATTTGTTTATCTTAGCTTGTGAGTCTCCCGACCCCAAGTGGTATCAAAGCCCAAAGTGCAACCTTGAGGTTCCGTGTTCGAGTCCCCTGGGAGACAAAAATCCTGGTCCCTATAGCACACACGCGAAGCGGAGCATGGTGAATAGGGAAAACATGTAGGTAAACTTTGACCCTTTCTAGGTAGGATATCTTTTTGAGATCAAGTGATATCAGAGTCAGACGTTGTTTTTCTAAACGAAGGAAACAAATTAGATAGGTTTTTCAAGAACCAAGAGATGCAATTAGAAGAATTCTAGATAGTCATTGAAAATCAAGACCTCAGTTCTATTCCTCACCTTACTCATGTTGCTACAACCTTGTCCTTACCCCGTCATTCTACCAGTAAGATAGAAAATCTAATAGAGTATTCTACTATTCCTAATGATGCTATTGTAGAGCAAGCTGCACCACCTATTATAAGCCCATATAACATTTACAGAAAACGAAATCTTATTAGAAGTATCATATCTCTCATATCTACTAACCGTCCTCAAGTTAAGGAGTTTGTCCAGTCTTACAGATTGGATCAATGTGATCTACCTTCCACTACAAGAGAACAGTATGTTACAATCACATCCCACAGGAATTCATCAATTCCTGGAAAGCAGAAGGGTATACTCATCTCCACTTTGGGGCTATTCGGCTTATTCTCTCCTATTATGGGAGGAGAGGCCTTCTAATCATAGCTCGAATTGCACTGCTAGACACTCGATTCCTAGAATCTAAGAACACTGTTATTGGCACCATTCTCACCACTCTCAATTTAAGGAGTGTTGTATTAACATTCTTTCCCAATTCTATGTCTCTTTAAGAGACATAAACCTCTCTATAGCCTTGAAAGTCCATATTCAAATTCTCGAGGCTGAACAAGTCCAGTCCGCTGTCATGGCCACCCTTCATCACCAACTAGTATATAGACTGTTGGGTATATAATATAACCCAAGTGTATGTTCTAATATAAGCTCAATAGGTAATGCACCTTTGTAGTGGGCCTATATGGGCAAGAGCACATTAATTGATTTTAACCCTAGTGTATCCCTATTTATATGCTAATTTGGAGCGTCTTTAGGTATTCCAAATTAGATACCTAGGGTGTAATGCTTCAAGCAATCGCATATACTATTGCTTGACTTTAAACCCTAACAATCTTGAAGCATTAGGTATCAAATATTTGGAGAAAAAGGAAGGAAAAAAAAAATTTGTGAACAGTACGTGAATAGTGCCGCAGGGGTATTTTAGTCCGATTGAAAGTTGACTTTTTACTCCGGTGACGGATCGAGGCAAAGAAGGAGTCCATCTCGTGTATCTCGACGAGAGGAATCCATTGGTGGTGTTGGTTTTCTGATTTGGTGACCGGAAGACGGCGAAATCGGCATTTAAAGTCGCGGTAGCCGAAAACTTTCTCTTCAGATCTTGAAAGATTCAGACAGTTTTAGCTTGTAAGGTTACTTGGGTTGTATTCTCCTTGTCAAGACGATCATTTTGAGGGGTTACGGGCCTTAATCGGAGTTCGATGACGGAGAAACAGTGAATTGAAATTCCGGCGAGGCAGCGTTGAAGAATTGAAGAAAAACAAATTCTTTGCAAATTGATTTTGACCCATTTGACCTATTTTGACCCGTTTGACTGGCCCATCTGGACTCTTTGACTCGTTTGACCGGTCTAGCTGGATTCTTTGACTTTGACTCACCCGGTTTGACCGTTGACTTTGACCAGCGTTGACTTTGACCGTTGACCAGAGTTGACTTTTCAGAATTTTGTCTACTTCTAAAATCAGGTGCACTCATTCTAATTTTCCATTCTTACTTATTAAAAATGGAAAAACGCATGCCAATTGAGATGGTCAAATTTCATACTTTTAGTGGGTCTGAATTTAATTCATGGAAGCGAAATACTCAGTTTGGTTTAAAATATGAAAATATTTTTTATACTGTTTTAAGTACATTTGCTGATACTATTGAGGAAGTTGATGAGTTTCAATGGAATAAGGATGATGACTTCTGCAAGGACTATTTATTGAACTGTCTTTCAGACCGTCTTGCAGAAGTTTATAGCAAGTTTAAGACTGCTAAAGAAATTTGGGACAATTTAGATGCTCAATTTAAGAAGGAGGAGGAATTGTCAAAAACACATCTTGTTGACAAATTCATAGATTTCAAATTCAAGGAAGATATGGAAATCACTCCTCAAGTAACTGATATAGAAAATTTGAGATCTAAATCGACCAGTGAAAACATTATCGTTTGTGATCCTTTTCTGGTTGGTGCCATTATTTATAAATTACCATCTGCGTGACATTCTTTCAAAACTGAGATGTACAGGAAGAAAGTGCAGGTGGGACTGGATGATCTTAAACGATTCATTAGAATTGAGGATGAGAATCAAGTTAGGAATAACTTGGAGATGGTTAGACAGTAACAATCAGCTGCTAACGCGGTCACAAATCCCAAGAAATTTCCTAAGAAATCCAAGTCACACAAGAGTGAGTCTCAACAATTGGAGGCCAAAAAGCCTATCTTTAATAAAAAGAAGGGCAAGTGCCACAATTGTGGGAATTGGGGCCACTTTGTAACAGATTGTAGGCAACCTAAAAGGGACAAATCTGACACACCAAAGAAGGAAGCAAATATGCTAGTACAGAAAACTGAGCCTCAAAAATTTGTTGCTATGGTGGGCAATAATGGAAAGGCCGATTTCTTCGTAATGGTGGTTAGATCTTTGGGCAACGTGCCGTATGCGCAAAAATGAAAAGTTACTTGATAATGTTGCTGAGGCCAACGAAACTATTGTTGTGGCTGGTGGGGCAGCGGAGACGGTGACTCACACTGGTACTGCAAATATGAGCCTTTTTTCAGGTAAACTTCTAACTTTAAAAGATGTTAAAGTAGTTCCTGCTATTCAAAAGAATTTAATTTCTATTAGTCGCTTAGACAATGCTGGCATGAGCATATTTATTTCTGGTGGTAGAGTAACTTTATCTGTTAACTCTCATTATTTTGGTTGTGGATTATTGATTGGTGGTATGTATAGATTGAATTCTGTAAATGAAACGGTCAGCCAAGTTAGTTCAAATTTAATTGATCCTACAACATTGCATAATCGGTTAGGACATGTGAACTACAAGAAAATGGCTAGACTAGCTAAAACTCATAATATACCTCTAGATACTTCGATCAGATTTAACAGATGTGAAGTATGTGCTCAAACGAAAATTACCAGAAAACCATTTCGTATGGTCTCTAGGAGTACACAACTTCTTGAATTAATACATTCTGACCTCTGTGACTTTAAAAGTTTCACAACTAGAGGTGGTCGGAAGTATTTGGTAACTTTTATAGACGATTTTTCTAGATATTGTCACATTTATCTGTTAAAATCAAAAGATGAAGTATTTGATAAATTTAAGATTTTCATGAATCGTGTTGAAAACCAGTTGAACTTGAAAATTAAAAGGTTTAGGAGTGATAGAGGAGGAGAATATACATTGACAGAGTTCAAGGAATTTTGTGCTTCAGAGGGCATAATACTTGAAACTATTGCTCCTTACTCACCTCAATCCAATTGCATAGCTGAACGTAAGAACAGGACGTTAACAGAAATGTTAAACTCTATGTTATTGACAGCTGGCATGCCTTCTTGTTATTGGGGAGAGGCAGTTTTGACTGCTAATCACATCCTGAATAGGTTGCCGCACTCTAAGTTGTCTTCAACTCCTTATGAGATATGGCATAAACATCCTTGTAGATATGATACTCTCAAGACTTGGGGCTGTGTTGCTTATGTGAGGATACCAGACCCTAAGAGACCTAAGGTGGGGCCTAGGACAAACACTTGTGTGTACCTAGGTAGTGCAGAGGATAGTGCAGCTGATCGGTTCTTGGATCTATCAACCAATGTGGTTATAGAATCTTTAAATGCAGTTTTCTTTGAAGATAAATTTCTTCGAGATCAAGGGTTGACAGTACCCGGCACTATAGAAATAATTTCAGAATCACCTAAAGAAACTGAATCCAATTCCTCTGACACTCGGATAATTTCTGAATCTGCACCTTTAATGGTTTTTCCAAGAGAACGAGTTCCTAAAACGTTTGGTGAGGATTTTGTCACTTACCATTTAGAGGATGATCCATCCACTTATAAAGAAGTGATGAGATCTAGAGACTCCTTATTGTGGGCAGAAGCCATTGATGATGAAATGAGCTCTCTGTTACAAAATCAAACTTGGCAACTAGTCGATTTGCCAAAAGGGGCTAAGACTATAGGTTGCAGGTGGATTTTGAAGAAGAAACTTAATCCTGATGGATCTATAGCTCGGTATAAAGCTCGTTTAGTAGCTAAGGGCTATACTCAAGTAAGTGGGGTAGATTATTTTGATGTTTACTCCCCAGTCTGTCACTTGACTACGATAAGAATTCTTCTTGCTTTGGCATCTATTGAGCACTATGTTGTGCATCAAATTGATGTAAAGACAGCTTTCCTAAATGGAGATATGACTGAGGAGATCTACATGAACCAACCTGAAGGGTTTGTCATGAAAGGTTTTGAGAACAAAGTTTGTAAATTAAACAAATCTTTGTACGGTCTAAAACAAGCACCTAAATTGTGGCATCAAAAATTCGACAAGGTAGTAATGAGTTTAGGATTTCGATCCAGTTACTCAGATAAATGCCTTTACTACCGTTCTGTGTCGAATCAGGTTGCGATTATTTGCTTGTATGTGGACGACATGTTGATACTTGGTTCCGATCATTCTGCAGTGAGTGACGTAAAAGCCGAGTTGACAAAAGCATTTAAAATGTCTGATCTTGGTGTGGTAGACATCATTCTTGGTATGAAAGTAAGTTTTACAGAGCAAGGTATTACTCTTAGCCAAACTCACTACATTGAAAAACTACTTTCTACCTGGGGATATAGTGAATGTAAAGTGGCTGAGACACCGTATGATCCTAATAAACAGTTGAGCCCCAATGAGGGAGCTAGCGTGAATCAGTTAGATTATTCTAAATTGATTGGTAGTCTCATGTATGTAATGATATGTACTAGACCAGACATAGCCTTCTCTGTAGGCATGCTGAGTCGTTTCACTAGTAATCCCGGCCTTGAGCATTGGAATGCCCTCACGCGACTTATGCGATATTTGAAGGGTACCTCCAACTATGCACTATGTTATAATGGCCATCCTCCTATCTTGGAAGGATTTTCTGATGCGGCTGTTGCATGGAAATCCAAGAGACAGACTTATATTGCTTTGTCGTCTATGGAATCGGAACTTTCTGCTCTCGCTTCCGCAGGAGGAGAAGCAAAGTGGATAAGAGAACTGATCCTGGATATTCTATTAACCCGTTTAAAGATTAATTCTTTAAGTATGTTCTGTGATAATCAGGCTACAGTTTCGGTAGTGAAAAACTCACTTTTTAATAGTAAGAGGAGACATGTTAGGCTGAAACATGCCCTACTGAATTATCTCATAGAACACGGTATTATCACTTTGGTCGATGTAAGATCGAAGGATAATATGGCTGATGCTCTCACAAAGGGACTGACCAAAGATCGAATATTCAAAATTGTGGAGGAAATGGGGTTAAAGACTATATAGACATGTCTTAACCTACATTTATGTTATTTTAAATTTTCGAATCTCCCTTTGTTGGCTAAGATAAGCACTTGATAATGTTTTGATGATGTTTATGGTTGTCAATATATCATTCCACATTTGATGATATATCCTTTTTGGGTGAGTTGTCTCATTCCACATGTGATGAGGTAATTTTACTCATTTTGGATGTTCGGTTCAGAGCGGTTGTATCATTTCATATATGATGATGCTGCTTAACTAAATTTAGACTTGATAGCTATAACATTCCACATAGAAACATGAAATGGTTCTTTTGAAAAAAAAAACCGTTTAGGTCTTGTTCTTATAAAGAAACTAGACATTGATGCTTATTGGTATGTGACATTGATGCATATTGTTATTGACATTGATGATTATTGTTATTGATATTGATGCTTATTGACATTGATATATATTTATTTTCAGTCATTGTGGTATTGTGCTAAGTTCTTTTGGTAGAACTAGACACTTTCGTTTGTTACCCAAATGATTGGATTTACATGAAATTCATATTTGGTAACTTGCAGAAAATGACGGAAATGGAGGAGCTGATTCCAACTGGGATCCTGAAGGGGATGATCTACTTGATGGATAATTCCTCTAGAGCTCTGCGTTGTGGGGAACTATTATTTTCTTTGAAGTTGAATAAATAGTTCACTTACATATGAAATTGCCCATTTAGTTTGAGTTTAGAGTATTTCTAAAACTCTTGTGTACAAAGTTTAGAGAATTTCTAAAACTTTGATTTGGTTCACTTATGAGTGAGACCTATTGATTGTGTTTGATTGAGTTTAGATTGTTTCTAAAACTCATAATTGTTTTTAAAGAATTCATATTTTTGAGTAATGAATCTTTTTGTGCTATGAATGATTCAAAATTCTGTTTTGAATATTACATTATCTATTTATTGAATTGTGCTATATGTGGAACATAGGAGGAGGTTGTTGGGTATATAATATAACCCAAGTGTATGTTCTAATATAAGCTCAATAGGTAATGCACCTTTGTAGTGGGCCTATATGGGCAAGAGCCCATTAATTGGTTTTAACCCTAGTGTATCCCTATTTATATGCTAGCTGGAGGCAGCGTGCTAGGTATTCCAAATTAGATACCTAGGGTGTAATTCTTCAAGCAATCGCATATACTATTACTTGACTTTAAACCCTAACATAGACTACATAACCATGCCATAGACTTACAAAACTGTGGCTCAGCAGGGTTGTAAACCTTGGAAAAGGGGCAATCCAAGTTTAACATTCAAAATTACCACGTTCGTACTGTTTACCTTGTCATTTTAACACTTTGTAGGTGGCAATTAGTTCCTACTTCTTATGTCTCAAAAAAAATATATTTTCAAAATCTTTTTCATAGTAAATTTTTTTAAAATAAAGTCTTATATTATATTACTAATAATATTTATGCATGACTTAAAATTTAAAAAATATATAAAAAATTATATATTTAATGATGCAGTATTGTATCTTATAATAATAATAATAAAATTATATTAAATTTAAAATAAACTTTTTTTTAAAGACGGAATGAGTATATATTATGTTTATTACTTTATTTGTTTCTTTTTCTGCGTTTGCTTGGTTAATATATGTGAAAAATGCAAAAGACGTCGTTACAAGCTATATAGAAAGCTTAAGATATAGCACTGCAGACGAAGCTGGATTCTTCCTTCTCTGTGTCTATTTCGCATGTCCTTGAATTTTTAAAAAAAAATTTACGAGATTTATTTCCAATTATGGTTTTTTCTATTTACAATATTTATTTCCAATTATATTTTTCAGCTGAAATATTTTCACTCCTTATGCTAATATTTTTTTTTTTTTTTGGTTTGACAAATAACCTGTTATGAAAACAGTTTGGAATTAAATCTTGATTAATAACCACAAGGTAGTTAAGAATTGAGTCACATGGATTAAAGCATTGAAAATTAGAGTTTTAATCTGTGAATCATCATTGATATGGTACTTAATTAATCAACAACTGAAGATATAGAAATAAAAGAAATATAGGTTAAAAGACTTGAAAATCAGAGTATGAATCTTTCAATCATAATTCACATCGCACTTATAATTAATATAAGACAGTGACCACATACAAAATAAAAAAAAAAAGAAAAGAAAAGAAAAAGATAAGATCATTTTAAGTATACAAGCACAATAAAATAAAATAAAAAAACCCCACACAAAATCAATAAAATGGACAACTAAAACAACTAATAGAAATGGTGGTGATGCTTCCCGTGACGGACCTTTTTCTCCTCTTTTTTAGCATGCTTCATTTCATGACGCTCATGCAATGCAAATCCAGCAGCTCCAACTGCAGCTGCTGCAGCAATCTCTGCTTGTATCATGTGCCTGTGGGCATGCTCAGGGTCTTTCTTTGCCATGTGCTTCTCATGCTGTTCATTTCACGATTGTTATTATTTTTTAAAATGATCACATATCAAAAGATAATCAAATTGAAAATCATAATTAGATTACATACCAAATATTATTTTTTGAATAATTATGTTTTCTAAATATTAGTAACAAATTCGGGTTCAATATAAAATAATTTATATACACGTAAGAATTTAATTTGCATATTAAAATAAAAATACCTGCATAATTTACTTGAAAGAATTTTATTTTTTTTAAGAAAGGGGTAGCATAAAACATAAATTAATTATGGGGAAAAAACTTGGGGATTGAATATGTTTCTGTTTTGCTCTAGGAGAGTATACGTGGAGAAATTAGAAATATGGAGCTTACGAGAATGAAAACTTTTCATCTTTTGAAGAATTTTAAGATTGTTAATGAGTCTTCACATAATATTTGAAAACGTTCCCTTATTGGAGTCTTTTAAATCATTTTTCACTTATCATCTTTTAAAAATAATTTTTATACAATTATCTTATGTATTTTGCTTCTTTTTATGCTCTAATGGCAAATAGTCACCCCACCATAAAAAATAAATTACGAAGATTCGACAGTCCCTCATATTTATAAAATTTGCATGACATATATATTGCAAAAATTTTCCAACCAAAATTAAGCACATACATTGAGTGAAAATATAATATCTAAATTCTAACCGCTTATCTGTTTGATCAAAATCCAAAATTCTAAGAAAACTCATGTATTAATTTTACGGAGAAAAGCAATACAAATTAGTAGTATATACCACGGCGTAGGCACCAGCAGCAACAGCACCAAGCTCACCAAGTTCTTTAAGATGTTTGTGGTGTTTCCTTTCTTTCTCGTAATCATGGACCGGCTCTCCGGCCACCAAGTATTCGTTAGGCCTATATTCCTTGTGGCGGTGGTGGTGGTGGTGGTGACGGCGGTGCTTACCCTCAGACATGTTGGGCCGGTGGAATAATTAAATTATGGAAACGCAAATGCAAACTTTAAAATGAAGATGATCGATGTGTTGGTACAAGGGATAATTGGAAGGGTAGCTATTTATAGCCGATGAAATGGGAACGGTAGGATGCATGCATGTTTGAAATCCCAGTTTGAAAGAGTCTATGTATAGGGGTGGATATTTGGTACAGTTACTATATCAGATAACATTCTATAGCATGTATAATTCTGTAGTAAAATTGTAAATTTGGTGGCTAAAATAAGTTTTATACACCATTTTCTTAGTTTCATATGCGATCATCATTAATTGACAGCTTTAAGTTAATGCCTTTATTTTCTAAAATTCTATATTATCGTTTTGTTTTAGCCTCCATTTTCTTTGTTAAAACATTTTTATTTTTGTATTTGTGAAATGGCAATAATTAACATATATGGATTGCTATCATCATCCTCTTGGCAAATTCAACTCCTAAAGGCGCCTTCAAACTCTATCCCACCAAGTGTTTACTAAAGCCCGGTGGTATTGCCCATCAGTTGATATTACCATGAGATTAAAATTGACCCTTCACCAATTATGATTTTATGATAGAGATTACGCAGACTATGCAGACTATTATTATAGGGGAAAAAAGGGAAGTAGTTGGAATCTATGTCACTATATTTGTGCATGGCTAGCTATTATTCATCTCATTGACTTGTCTTTCTACATGTTACTGCCTGGTTAATGCCTTGATGCCTTTTGAATTTGGTGTCTGTGCAATTACTTGACAAAGTCAGAATCAAAATATTTTTTGAATTTGGAAAAATTGTCATGACTAAAAATAATGTGTTTATAGGCAAGGTTTATAATAATTAGGGACTATATGTACTGTCTATTTCTAATGTTATCAATAAAAATTCATCTACTTCTTATGTTTATATGATTGGAGCATTTTCTTTATGGCATGCAAGATTAGGACATACCAACTTTGGCTATATAAAGAAAATGCAATCACTTGGCTTAATTTCTAGTTTGAGTTCAACCAATATTGATAAATGTGAAATATGTGCTGAATCAAAAATCATTAAAAAAACTTATGTTTCTGTAAATAGAAAAACTGAATTATTATTCTTAATTCATATTGATTTAGGTGATTTAAAACAAACTATGACTAGAGGTGGTAAAAACTACTATGTTACCTTTATTGATAATTTCTCTAGATTTACTAAATTGTATTTACTTAGAAATAAAGAAGATGCATTTGATGCCTTTATTTCCTATAAAACTAAAGTAGAAAATCAACTTAGTAGAAAAATTAAAAGAGTTAGATTGGATAGAGGGGGATTATATCTATCACTAAATGATTATTGTGAAAAAAGAAGGGATAATTCATGAAATAACTCCACCTTTTTTACCAGAATCTAAATGTGTAGTGGAAAGAAAAAATGGAACACTTAAAGAAATAATGAATTATATGTTAATTAGTTCTAATACACCTCAAAATCTATAGGGTGAGGTTTTTTTATCTGCATGTCATTTGCAAAATAGAATTCCATATAAAAGGACTGGAAACACACCTTATGAGTTGTTGAAAGGTTATGCACCTAATTTAAAATATTTAAAAGTGAGGGGATGTTTAGTTAAAGTTATGTTGCTTGAACCAAAGAAAAGAAAAATAGGCTTGAAAACATCTGATTATGTGTTTATTAGATATGCTAAACATAGTGCTGCAATAGATTTCTTGTGTTAAAAAGTGAAGTGCTTGATTATAATACAATAATTGAAACAAAGAATGCTGAATTTTTTGAACATATTTTTCCACTTTTTAGCGAAATTTCTTGTGCATCTATTAAAAATAATAAATAAATCAATTCTGATGAAGAATTGAGAAGGAGCAAAAGGCCTAGAGAAGAATTCTCTTTTGGAAATGATTTTTATACTTATTCAGTTACTTTTGATAAAGTAATATCTTCTTCTGATTCAAAATTTTGGAAAGAAGCAATTAATGATGAAATTAATTCAATTTGAAAAAATAAAATTTGGGTTTTAGTTGATTTACCTTCTGGTGCAAAACCTATTTGTTGTAAATGGATTTTTAAAAGAAAATATAATTCTGATGGCTCAATTGATAAATATAAAACTCATTTAGTTGCAAAAAGTTTTTCACAAAAAACAAAATATTGATTATTTTGACACTTTTGCACCAGTAACAAGAATTTCATCTACTAGACTTTTATTTGCTTTAATTTCTATCCACAAACTTTTTATTTATCAAATGGATGTTAAAACTGCATTCTTGAATGGAGATTTAGAAGAAGAAATTTATATGACACAACATGTGTTATTTTTGGACAAGAAAATAAAGTTTGTAAGTTAATAAAATCACTCGATGGCCTAAAACAAGCAAGTTCCTAAATAGTGGCATGAGAAATTTGATCAAATTCTATTGAATGATGGTTTTTCATCAATAGAAGTGGACAAATGTGTATATACAAAAACTATAAATGATGATTATGTGATCATTTCTTTGTATGTAGTTGACATACTCATATTTGGTACTAGTTTGAATGTTATAAATAGTATTAAATGTTTTTTGTCCTCAAACTTTGACATGAAAGATCTAGGTGATGCCAATGTTATATTAGGTGTTAAAATCATAAGGAGAATAAATGGAATTGTGTTGTCACAAAATCATTATATTGAGAAACTTCTTAAAAAGTTTGAAAACTATAATGTGACACTTGTGAGCACTCCTTATGATGCTAACTCCCAATTGAAAAAGAATCGTGGTGACTTAGTTACTCAAAATATGCTCAGATTATTAGGAGTATGACGCATTTAATAAATTATACAAGGCCTAACATAGCCTATGCAGTGTGTTAATTGCATAGATATACTCATAATCTCAACCACGAGCATTGGCCTGCTTTAGTTAGACTAATGAAATTTTTTAGAGGAGCCATTAATCATGGTATCCTATATAGTGGATTTCCCACTGTGTTAGAATGATACAGTAACGCTACTTGGATCTTTAATTCAGAAAAGACTAATTCCACTAATAGCTATGTATTCACACTTGGTGGTGGTGCAATAGCATGGAAATCAGCTAGACAAACTATTATTGCTAGATCGACTATGGAGTCAGAGTTTATAGATCCGGAATTGGCTGGTTTGGGAGCTAACTAGTTAAAGAATTTCCTAGTTGAATTCCTATAACCAAGGGGTTAGTGCCTCTAGCTTCTATGCATTGTGATTGCCAAACAGTAATTGTCATAGCGAAAAGCAAATCATATAATTGCAAAAATAGACACATGAAATTGAGACATGATGTCATAAAGCAAGAGGATGAATAATTTCCATTGATTATGTGAAGTCAAAGATGAATTTGGCCGATCATCTAACTAAAACTTTGGGAAGAAAATTAAATCTTCAAACATCAAGGGAGTTGGGATTTAAGCCAATAAATTGTCAATAGAGATGATAACCCAACCTATGTGATTGGAGATCCCATGAAATAGGTTCATATTAGTAATAACTAATCAATATTGGCATTGAAACACTTAAATTTAATTCTCTTCTATGCTGTGTGTTATGACTACTACAAATTGTGAGGTTGAGTTTTAAACTCTTAATGATTTCATATTCCTTATGGATGGTTGTTGTAGATTTTACACGCAAGTGCACGTGATCGTTAACAAGTAATAAAGAGTGAATAAAAATTATTGTTCCCCCAAGGACTAATGATTTACTAAATACCGAAATTTTAATATTTCTAACTTTATTTTTTTTTTTCGAAATGATAATATATTAAAAGAGGCACAATGGCCAATTTACATAGCCACAAGGGCTAAATTGAGTTTCGTGGTGTCGCAACTGAATACAGCGCTATAACCCACGAAGACAAAGGCCCACACAGGGGCAAGGAAACCCGACGAAGCGGGAAAAGACCCATAAAGGGCAAAAGCACCCGACAAAGCGGGACAAGGCTGACAAGCAGCCAAAACTACAAAAGCCCGATTATATCGGGACCCTAGTACTATACAAAATGGATGCTACTCATCCCAAGTGACCCACCACGAATGGCATTTGGTGACAGAAATTAAAACTAAATCTCTAACTATCACCAAAGTCCTTAGTGTAGAAGCCAACCTGCACACGGATAGCTCAGCAACTCCCGTATGTTGAACAAGCAGCACCTTAAAAAAAAAAAAACCTAATTTTTCTTGCCCCCAACCTCAGTCCGCCGCCACCCATCGACCCCAGCCAGCTCCTCCCCATCAAATCAAATCTCCTTCACCATGGGAGGGACCAAGACAGAACAAACATTACAAACCCATGCCTCTTTCCATCATCCGACTGCATCATCTTCTTCTTTGACTGAATTTGGTTTATTTTTTCCCCTGATTTGTTGCCGTTTGCTGAAAGCAGCAGAAACTAAATCAACAAAATCCAGCAAAAGCCTTGAGAAGAAACAACCGTGGGCAACTACCAAGGATCATTTGTCTCAGTTTGCTAAGCCAGCAAGATCGGAAAAATTGAAGAACATTGGACCAACACAATAGGAGGGAGAACCTGACAAACTAGGATTTGAGACTACTAAGAAACTAAAAAAGAAAAGCAGGGTAAAGGAAAATAGGGTACCTCCCCCATTTCTAACTTTATTTGAACAATTGTAAAGATACTTTCTAAATTAACTAAATTAAAACCAAATCTTAAACTAAGCTAATTAAATCAATGAATAAATTTTATATCAGATGACTAAAGCTCTAGGGTGTTCGAGTTCACCATAACTAATCAATCTTAATACTAATCTATCTCTATAGTCTAATTTATTTTCCTAGTTAATAGTCGAGATTCCCTAACTTATTTACTAGTCTCTCCTGGGATCTAATAAAAATCTCCTTAATTGCTAATTCACTATATTCTTATGTGAATTACAACAATTATGAAGTCATTAATTTCTGCGGATTCTCATGTAACGACTACATAAACCATACAGGTATATTCCTATCCTACATGTAATTCATGGCATTTATCCCAATGAAATTGACACATAACTCCCCTTCCAGTTCATTATGATTAACAAATCATCTAATTAGTGATCAAGTAATTAGAAGTATTAAGAATAGAGATAAATACTCAACCATAATAAATTAAATCAAACTATATTAATAGAAAAATATTCAAGACTTCATAGTTAGGTTACATCGTAACCCTAGAAAAATGAATTAATTCATGCTAATATAAAAGAATATTACCAAAATTTTAAACATAATTAAAAGAGAAATAAAAGAGAAAAGCTAAGCTAAAATCCGTAGGTTGCTGCCCTCCTTGTTTTCCAGCTTTGGCTCCTTCTCTGCGGATTTCTCCCTTTTTCAAAACGGCTGCCCTTTCCTTTGTGTTATAAATCCGTTCTGTCCTCCTCACTCCAAATCCGAAAGAAGGAAAACAAAGTAAATAGGTGATTGCTTCTCCTCCTAATTCTGCACCCTTCACAATTATCCAAGAGACAAAAACGTGTGGACTCAATTTTTGTTTCCTTTTCTTTTGTCTTCTTTTGTTGGTCAATCAGAATTCTTCCTTGGATTTACTTCTTTTTCCTTTCTTTTGTTTTGTCTTTTGTCCTCTTGCTACAGACTTCTCACTCTCACTCGTCCATAACTTCTTCTTTTCTTTCTTTTGTTTTGTTCCATATTTGATGCATGGAGTCTCTTTCTTTGATACAAATTGTCCTAACCCAAAGTCTTTCTCTTCTTCTTCTCCACTTTTACTCCAAATTAACATTTTCCATTCCTAATACAAAAACATAACAAAATCAAATAATTTTTCCTTAAAATCAAAATAATAATGACAAAATATTAACAAGAAAAATGACCATTTTAACCCTTATCAATGGTATATTTAAAGCAGTATGCACTTGATGAATTCACCTACATGAGAGTAGAGTGATGCCACTCTTATAAGATTTTGGCTAAAATCTTGAGAGCTCTTGTGAAAAAACAGGGCACGCTCAAGGGTTATTAGTGCAAAAACGCGTTGAACAGCAAAATTATAGAGGTTGCATTGTGAGTGATAAGGTCTCTATCTTATATCAATGATTCATTGGTTCATAGAAATTTTACATTTCACCAATAAATTAGTAAGATATATTTTATCAATCAAAGTTTGGTTCATAGTCCAAAAGACATCAAACTGAATGCATTTGCACCCAAACAAATCCAACAGAATAATCTTATCTTTGTTTTATTCTTTTGAAATATGTGGGGGATTGTTGTATATTTCAAAAGACACAATCCCATATTGGAATATTACAAAACACCTTAACACTTTATATTTAATTTCTTATGAGTGGGCTTGTGACCAAGAGAAAAAATGAAGGGTTCGCGTGCATGAGAGGGCCTAATTGGGCCAATCTAGTTCAAAACGACGGATTAGCCCTCATCTCCCAGCACATAGGTTAAACGCGATCCAATCCAAGGTTTACTTGTTTCTTTTTGGGGCCCACTATAATAATTTAGAATTATTTTATGTCTTACCGTTACTTGTTTTCTTTTTGAGGCCTAATAAAATCATTCAAACTTATTTTTTGTCTTATGGGTTAATTGAATCTTTTACCAATTTACCATTTTACCAAGTCAGCAATCACCAAGCCATGTCAGCAATTTGACCCGTACTATTCAGTATTATTTTTTATCTTACCGTTACTTGTTTTCTTTTTGGGGCATACTAAAATAATTCAAACTTATTTTTTGTCTTACGGGTTAACTGAGTCTTTTACCAATTTACCATGTTTCCTAATCAACAATCACCAAGCGATGTCAGCCATTTGACACGTACTAGCCATACCTGCATGATGCTTACTGAACGTTACCGTAGTGTTGATTACGTGGGTTGACAGTGTACCAGCCTTATCTGCATGATGGCTGCACGACCCCAACATTTACCTTCTTTTTCTCATTTTTTTTGTTCCATGCAGCACTATAACTAGTCTTTCTGCAAGCCTCGAAAGCTACAATTTGAGCAAGCTTTCTTTCTCCATCTCATTTTTCTATAATCAAGCTTCCTTTCTCTCCTTCGGCTAGTTTTATTCCAATTTTTACTGTTCTTGCTACCCTTTAAAATGAGGAAGGCTTGTTTAATCATAGAGAAATATTTCATAAATTATTGAAATAATTTCTTTAGAACAATGCAATATTGCATGACTCAAGTTTTTCAATTATTATTAATTTTATCTCCTACACTATTGTGCGGGAACTGTTTGTAGATTTGAAGTAAATGAGCATATTAGCCAAGAGATCAAGAGACTATGTATCTCTTTCAGCTTGGTAGCCACTGCTTAATTTATGGAGTGTACTTATCAAATCTCTGTTTTGGCAAACATTCGCGCTTAGCTTCTCATGTTGTAAATTTCTTGTATACGTACAGAAGGCATTTTTTCTGGTTAGATCATCAATTTTATCTTTTCTTGTTATGTGTAAGGTTCTACCTGTAATACATAGTTTACAGTAAGATGACTTGAATTCCGACTTTTACATGATTTATATTTACGCGTTCTCATTTTCTTGATTCAAGGAATTCAATTGGAACATTCGGATAAGATAGAAAGTCATATCAACAAAATTTTCTTTTCCTGAAGATGAAAGTTCCAGGCAATGGGCGACCACTTACTTAACGACCAAGAGAAAAGAATTGACTGTAATAAATGTTAACCTCCCCGGAATGAAATCTGTGAATCCTTTTTTTCGTTGTTTTCTTATGGAACACGATAGACAAAGACTACCCCATTAAGCAATTACATAATTAAACACATTATTGAGGTTCAAAAGGCATCAAGGCATTAACCAGGCAGTAACATGTCGAAAGACAAGTCAATGAGATGAATAATAGCTAGCCATGCGCAAATATAGTCACATAGATTCCACCCACTTCACTTTTTTCCCCCTATAATAATACCCTGCAGAGTCTCTATCATAAAATCATATTTGGTGAAGGGTCAATTTTAATCTCATGGTAATATCAACTGATGGGCACTACCACCGGACTTTAGTAAACAATTGGTGGGAGAGAGTTTGAAGGCGCCTTCAAGAGTTGAATTTGCCAAGAGGATGATAATAGCAATCCATATATGTTAATTATTGCCATTTCACAAATACAAAAATAAAAATGTTTTAGCAGAGAAAATGGAGGCAAAAACAAATCGAGTATACAGAATTTTAGGAAATAAAGACATTAACTTAAATCTCTCAATTAATGATGATCGTATGAGAAACCTAAGAAAATGGTATATATAAAACTTATTTTAGCCACCAAATTTACAATTTTACTACAGAATTATACATGCTATATAACGTTATCTGATATAGTAACTGTACCAAACATCCACCCCTATACATAGACTCTTTCAAACTGGGATTTCAAACATGCATGCATCCTACCGTTCCCATTTCATCGGCTATAAATAGCTACCCTACCAATTATCACTTGTACCAACACCTCGAGCATCTTGATTTTAAAATTTGCATTTGCTTTTCCATAATTTAATTATTCCACCGGACCAACATGTTTGAGGGTTACCGCCACCACAACCACCACCACCACCACCACCACCACCAGGAATATAGGCCTAACGAATACTTAGTGGCCGGAGAAGAATATAGGCCTAACGAATACGTGGTTGCCAGAGAGGAATATAGGCCTAACTACTTGGTCGCCGGAGGGGAATATAGACCTAACAAATACTTGGTGGCCGGAGAGGAATATAGGCTATATAGGCCTAACGAATACTTGGTGGCCGGAGAGTGAAGAAAAGTTTTTCTCATTTGTTTCTGGAAATCCAGACATGATACATATACAAATTTTACAAAAAACTTACCTAAAACTTCTTCTACAGAATATGGTAACTGAATATATACATCCCTTACAATTATGGAGCAGGATTCTATCTCAATTTGGTAATATTAATCTAGCTAATTTATAGGCTAATTTACATCAATGCTCATCACAGATAGAACTTGGATACTAATGCCATGGCATGTAACTTTTCATGCCACAGCATGACATGCCAACACTCCCCCTCAAATGGGTGAAAAGATATCTTTGATACCCAACTTGGACAGCGAGATCTTGAAGTCCCTCCCAGATATAGCTTTAGTTAGCATGTCTGCTAGTTGATCACTCGATCGGATGAATGGTATTTGAATGACTCCTTCTTCAATCTTTTCCTTTATGAAATTACAATCAATCTCCACATGTTTAGTTCTATCATGTTGGACGGGATTTTCAGAGATACTTATGGCTGCCTTATTATCACAATAAAGTTTCATTCCGATCTTTGGAGAGTAACCCAATTCAGTCATCAACCTTTTTAACCAAAGTAGCTCGCATACTCCTTTTGCGACTCCTCTGAATTCAGCTTCTGCACTAGAAAAAGACACTACTTTTTGCTTCTTGCTTCTCCATGTAACTAGGTTTCCTCCAACCATCGTAAGATAACCAGAAGTTGAACGCCTATCGGTAACATTACCCGCCCAATCTGCATCTGTATACCCTTTTACATCTAGATGACCATGCTTTCCGAAAAACAGACCTTTTCCTAGAG
Organism: Gynochthodes officinalis; assembly: GCA_020080225.1. Taxonomy (NCBI): domain Eukaryota; kingdom Viridiplantae; phylum Streptophyta; class Magnoliopsida; order Gentianales; family Rubiaceae; genus Gynochthodes; species Gynochthodes officinalis. The sequence goes on along the minus strand of CM034620.1, from coordinate 30,874,016 downwards.
CAGACTTTAAATATTGAAGAATTCGGACAACTGCGTCCATGTGGTCCTTCTTGGGAGCATGCATGAATTGGCTTACCACACTTACAGCATATGAAATGTCAGGTCTGGTATGAGATAAATAGATCAGTCTTCCTACCAATCGTTGGTACCTATCTCGATCGGCAGGAGGCTGAACTGGACTTTCATGAAGCTTATGGTTCTGTATTATCGGAGTATCTACTGGCTTGCACTCCAGTATTCCAACTTCAGCAAGAAGATCTAATACATATTTCCGTTGAGACAAAAAGATTCCCTCTTTTGATCTTGCAACTTCAATACCCATAAAATATTTTAACTCTCCCAGATGCTTCATATCGAAGTCACCATTCAATTTAGACATGAGTCTTGCACTCTCCGCACGATCATTGCCTGTGATAATAATGTCATCAACATATATAATAAGAAGAGTTATTTTCTCATTGCACCTCTTTATGAACAAAGTAAAATCAGCCGTGCACTGCTTATATCCATACTCCTTCATAGCAGAACTAAATCTCCCAAACCATGCACGGGGAGATTGTTTCAATCCATAGAGAGATCGATCCAATTTGCAGACAACATTGGGGTTGCCATCACACTTGTAACCCGGTGGGATTTTCATGTAAATCTCCTCGTTCAGATTGCCGTAAAGGAATGCATTCCTTACGTCAAGTTGATGTAAGGGCCTGTCTAAATTTGTTGCTAGTGATAACAGAACTCTCACGGTGTTTAATTTCGCCACTGGAGAAAATGTTTCCTTGTAGTTGACCCCGTATGTCTGTGTATACCCCTTTGCCACTAGCCTTGCCTTGTATCGTTCGATAGACCCATCCGCCTTATACTTGATTGTGAAAACCCACTTACAGTCCACTGCCTTTTTCCCTGGTGGAAGAGTAACTAGCCTCCACGTCCCATTCTTCTCTAAGGCTTCCATCTCATCTTTCATGGCTGCTCTCCATTCAGGATCCTTCATAGCCACCTCCACCCTCTCTGGAACAGGTTTAGCCGATACATTTCCGATAAATGCTTGATATGTGGCAGACAATCGTCTTGTTGACACATAATTTGCGATGGGATACTTTGATGTTTGATTTTTTATTTCAGGAGAGTATTTGTCGGGTGGCTTGCCCCGATTATGCCTGTCAGGAAAAACATATGTTTTGGGACTATGTAAATTATCACAAGGTGGAGAAGAAGTGTTTACCTCAGGAGCATTCGCAGGAGCTTGGGTGGATACTAAAGAGGGAGATGGATGGATAAGACTTTGTTTGTCTTCATAGAAATCCTGAAGCTCGGCTGGAATATCATCATTGCTGGATTTAGTTTGTTCCTTACTGCTGGATTCAGTTTGTTCGTTGTTGACAGGGTGTCCAACTTCCATAATAGGCTGGATCATGGTTGTTGGGATTGCAGGTTGCTTTTGTAGACTGTTTTCCATCATAGGAGTTACCATAGGCAAATGTGTATCCGAAATATCCCACCAATTTGTATCCATCTCTTCTTCTGTGGGACGAATACTTGGTTGTGGTGGTGGATAAAAAAAATTCATACTCGATGAACGTAACATCAAGTGTTACATGAAACTTCTTGGTACTTGGGTTATAGCATTTGTAACCTTTCTGATGTGATCCGTATCCAATAAACATACACCTTTCGGCACATGGATCCAGCTTTGTCCTTTGATTTTTATGCAAATGTACAAGAGCCACACATCCAAATACTTTTGGAGGTAAAGTCAAAGCACCGGGAATTTCCACATGATCAGCAAGGCATTGTAATGGAGTTCGAAGACTTAAAACTCGTGAGGGCATTCGGTTCATAAGATACACTGAAGTTATGACAGCAGCATCCCAAAATCTTTTAAGAACATGGCCACCTATGAGAATAGCTCTTGCGGTTTCAAGAATATGTCGGTTCTTTCTCTCAGCCACTCCATTCTGTTGTGGTGTGTAAGCACAAGATGTCTCATGAGTAATACCATGCAGATTAAAGTAGGTGCTAAGTTTGGTGTTCACAAATTCCCCTCCATTATCAGTTCGAAGGACCTAAATCTTGACACCAAATTGTGTTCTAATCATCTCATAAAAGGTTTCAAATATAGCAGCAACTTCATCCTTGTTTTTCATTAGATAAAGCCAAGTCATACGTGTGCAATCATCCACGAAAATAAAGATTGGAGATGGCCCCCATACATCAGAATGGATTAAAGCAAATGGTTTTGTCCTTTTATTGATACTGGGAGGAAAACTAACACAATGACTTTTTGCCCGAACACAAGTTTCACATGTGAAACGGGACTCTGAAAAATTACGAAACAATTCAGGAAATAAAACTTTCAAGTATCCAAAAGAAGGGTGTCCCAGTCGACGATGCCATAACCACACTAAGCCTTTTTCTTTGTCTAGACGACCTTGAGTGTGTAATCCATAACCCCTTGTCTTGAAATCATCTAGGAAGTATAATCCATCCCTCTTAGTACCACGTCCAATAATCTCCTTCGTGCGAATGTCCTGAAATATACAAAAATCAGGATGCATTAAAGCAAAACATTGTAAATCACTGGTGATCTGTCCTACCGACAATAGCTTATTGGATAAAGATGGTACTAATAAAGTATTTGGAAGAGAAATAGATTGAGAAAGATGAACATCTCCTGCTCCAGCTACGCTGGAACTTTGTCCATTTGCATTTGTAATCTGGTCAATCTTAGGAGGAGTTGTTGTGGCAAGATCTTGGGAGTCAAAAGTCATGTGATTTGTTGCTCCAGAGTCAATAATCCATTTATCATTCTTGCCCATGTGAGAGACAGAATAAGCATAGCCTGATTTACTTTTGGGTTCGGAACATGTACTCTGATCGGGAACTAAGGACAATTTCGCCCCTCCAGAAACTAAAGTCGCCTGAGCAATTTCTTTCCCAGCTGCCTTTGCCTTCTCTTTCTTCTTTCTCTGGAGTTCATCCCACCACTCAGGATAACCATGAAGTTTAAAGCACTTATGCTTTGTATGTTTTGAATTTCCACAGTGAGAGCACCCTCCTGTGGTTGGTACTCCCCCTGTCGTTAACTTTGGTCGGAAGTCAGCCCCTTCACGGCGGGAAATCATGGCTCCACCCGAGACTCCATGTTCTCCAGATGAAAGCATAATAGTTTGTCGGAGATCTTCTCGTCTTACCCTGGCATATGCCTGTTCCACAGTAGGAAATGGTTGGATCTGTAGCACATCTGCTCGTACCTTATCCAGGCGATCATCAAGTCCATCAAGGAAGAGATATACTCAATCTTCTTGAATGGCTAAGTTATATCTTGTAATATCCTCAGCGCACATCATGGGATTTGGTCGCCGAAAATCTATTTCTCGCCAGAGAGCCTGAAGATTATTGTAGTAGGTTTCGATTGTTCCTCCATTTTGTTTTAACCGCGACACTTGCCGCTTCAAATCATAGACTTGGGATGTATCAGTTCCGTCAAAGTAGGTTGTCGCTACTGAATCCCAAACAGCTTTTGCAGTTGGGAATCGTATAAAATTTCCAATTAGTGCTGGTTCCATTGAGTTTATCAACCATCCTTTTACGGTGGCATCTTCAGTACTCCACTTCCTAAAACCATGATCGGTTATGGCTGGTTGTGGAACGGCACCCATCAGATATCCCAACTTATCCTTCCCAGAGACATACATCTCGATGACTTGAGACCACAAGCCATAGTTGGAACCATTGAACCTAATAGCAATTGCAGGGGCAGAAGGTTCTGTCACTGATGGTGTATTTTGTTGTGATAAAAGCTGCTTCATCGCAGTTGTAAAATTTTCAAGAATCGTTGTGGCTGTAGATCCTTCACTCGAAAGTGGTGTTGTTGTTATTTCCTGTCTCTCCATGACTTGTAGCAGGCCCTAACCCGCTCTGATACCATGAAGAAAAGTTTTTCTCATTTGTTTCTGGAAATCCAGACATGATACATATATAAATTTTACAAAGAACTTACCTAAAACTTTACAAAAAACTTACCTAAAACTTCTTCTACAGAATATGGTAACTGAATATGTACATCCCTTACAATTATGGAGCAGGATTCTATCTCAATTTGGTAATATTAATCTAGCTAATTTATAGGCTAATTTACATCAATGCTCATCACAGATAGAACTTGGATACTAATGCCATAGCATGTAACTTTTCATGCCACAGCATGACATGCCAACAGAGAGGAATATCGGCCTAACGAATACTTGGTGGCCGGAGAGCCGGTCCACGATTACGAGAAAGAAAGGAAACACCACAAACATCTTGAAGAACTTGGTGGGCTTGGTGTCATGCATTACTGGTGCCTGCGCCTTGGTATATACTATTAATTTCTATTGCTTTTCTCCGTCAAATTAATACATGAGTTTTTTTAAAATTTTGGATTTTGATCAAATAGATAAGCGGTTAGATATTATATTTTCACTCATTGTATGTGCTTAATTTTGGTTGGAAAATTTTTGCAATATATGATGCTTTGTAATTTTATTTTTATGGCGGGTGACTATTTGCCATTAGAGCATAAAAAGAAGCAAAATACATAAGATAATTGTATAAAAAATATTTTTAAAAGATGATAAGTGAAAAATGATTAAAAAAACTCCAATAAGGGAACGTTTTCAAATATTATGTGAAGACTCATTAACAATCTTAAAATTCTACAAAAAATGAAAAGTTTTCATTCTCGTAAGTTCCATATTTCCGAGTTCTCCAATTATACTCTCCTAGAGCAAAACAGAAACATATTCAATCCCCAAGTTTTTTCCCCATGATTAATTTATGTTTTATGCGGCCCCTTTCTTTTAAAAAAAATTCTTTCAAGTAAATTGTGCAGGTATTTTTATTTTAATATGCAAATTAATTACTTACGTGTATATAAATTATTTTATAATGAACCCAAATTTGTTACTAATATTTAAAAAACATAATTATTTGAAAACCAAAACTTGGTCTGTATGCTAATTATGATTTTCAATTTGATTATCTTTTGATATGTGATAATTTTTTTTAAAAAAAATAATCGTGAAATGAACAGCATGAGAAGCACATGGTAAAGAAAGACCCTGAGCATGCCCACAGGCACAAGATAGAGGAAGAGATTGCTGCAAAGAATTAGCTGAGTTGGATTTGCATTGCATGAGCGTCATGAAATGAAGCATGCTAAAAAAGAAGAGAACAAGGCCCATCACGGGAAGCATCACCACCATTTTTTTTAGTTATTTTAGTTGTCCATTTTTATTTTATGAATTTATGTTATTGGGTTCATCGACCATCGACCATCGACCACAACTAGTTTGGAATAAAGGTAATAGTGGTGATGATGATGATGATTTTAGTTGTCCATTTTATTGATTTTGTGTGGGGTTTTTTATATATATATTTTTTCTTTTGCTTGTATACTTAAAATGATCTTGTCTTTTTTTTTTTGTTTTTTGTACACTATCTTATATTAATTATAAGTGCGATGCGAATTATGATTGAGATATTAATACTCTGATTTTCAAGTCTTTTAACCTATATTTCTTTCATTTCTATATCTTCAGTTATTGATTTTTTTTTTTTTTGACAAGCCAAGAAGGCAAATTTATTATTAGATGATGAAAGAAAATTTACAATAAAGACGACAGTAAATAAGAGTGGCACAATAGCAATCATACTCCACAGACTATTATATAGATAGGAAATAGAAGCATGCACTTATTACTCAATGATTGCTGACAAGTACCATCACTACAAGAAAATGTTGATTTTCCGACGGAATCTTCCGACGGCCATTAATCCGTCGGATATTTCCGACGGAAATCCGTCGGAAAAAGAGAACTGCAGGCCGGCAGGAAAATCTCCGACGGATTTCCGTCGGAACAAATATTTCCGACGGAAATCCGTCAGAAAATCTTTAAAAAAAAATTTTTAAAAACTTTTCCGACGGATTATCCGTCGGAATATTTAACAAAATAAAAAAATTTAAAAAAAATATTCAAAATAAAGTATAAAAAACTTTCCGACGGAAAATCCGTCGGAAGTTCTTGCCAAAATTTAAAAAATTTAAAAATTTCCGACGGAAAAACCGTCGGAATATAAAAAAAATAAAAAATATTTAAATTTCCGACGGATAATCCGTCGGAATTGTGACAGTACTTAAAAAAAAAAACCCACTTTTCTTCCTCCTCCCTCCCATTTCTCCCTCCCCTCCCGCCCGCCCCTCCCGCCTCCCACCTGTCGGCAGCCCCCATCTCCTCCAATAGTTTGGTTCTCCATCCCCTCTCACCGGATCTGTTCTTCACAAATCTCCCTCCCCTCTCATCGGCCGACATCTCCCCGCCTCCCACTCCCATCTCTTTGTTCGGTTGTCCTCATCGATCGGTCCCTCCCTCGTTCGACCGCCGTCTTCTTCAGGCCTCTTCTCCCTTCTCCTCGTTCGGCCTCTTTTTCGTTGTGATTGGTGTGATTATCATTTGCTAATTTTGGGCATTTTGTGTTGTGATTGATGTGGTTATCATTTTCTAATTTTTTGGGCATTTTGTGTTGTGATTGGTGTTTCTGGTGTTGATGCTGTCCTAACATGTTAATTGTTTCATTATTGTTTCTTCGGTGGTCCTGGTTGGATAGGAAGGACACGTTCTGGGGCGGCCATGTTACAGGGGTATAGGATTTTTGTGAATGTGTTAGAGGCTAACAAATTGTTTGATAAAATGCTTCAACCAAAATTTGAATGGTTGAATATAGCGAAATTTCAGGGGATGTTTACATTTACTTTGATCAAGCTGTTGGTCTTTAATCTGACCTCTAATAATATGTACTATGTCTGATGGAGTTTTTGTAGTTTGTATTTGCTTCTTCCCTAGTAGCAGGCAGAAGGTTCAATAAACGACGCTGCAATTCCTACTGTCACAAAGGCCTTAGAGGTACATAATATATTCTTCCGTTTAACGAACCAAACTTTCGTTTTTCCTGGCTCGTTTTCAGCCTTTTATATTTTACTGCTTTCATCAAGGCCTATAGTCAGTCTTTTGCTTTCGCATTACTTGACATTGTTATGATAAATTTCCAACTTTGGCAATTTTGTCATCCTTTTGAAACTCAAAATCGTTTTATCAAATCCATTGTCTTTCTAAATTCTGGAAATGTGTATTGCTGCCGTTGTTCAATTCGCGAGAAGCAGAAGGATTTACGACTTAAGAGTTCAAGTTGCGGAAGGTATTGCAGAATCATGCAGTGAGTGTCACGTGATTCTCCTCTTGGAATACCACAACACTCTCAAACGAACTTCAACTGTGCTGTGATAGAAAAGTTGGTTCATGTCAATTGTTTGGGTGTCTCCTAATTGAAACTCTTTTTCTCTGAATCTTTGAGGAATGCCTAGGGCAGTCATGTTCAGTCACTTTTGGTTTTAATATTTTCTCAATATTTGTTTGGGAAAGTGCTCATCTTCTTGAAATAATATAAAAAGAATTTTAGTGAAAATTTAAATTTTTTGAAATAATATAAATAGAATTTTTTTTTTTAAAATTTTTTATTAAATTTCCGACGGATATCCGTCGGAAATTTGTTATTTCTTTTTAAAATTTTATTTACATTTCCGACGGATTTCCGTCGGAAATTGTTAATTTTTTGAATTTCTTCTCAAAAGTTCCGACGGATTTCCGTCGGGGATTTCCGTCGGAAATTAACAATTTCCGTCGGAAATCCGACGGAGAATTTTTTGCGACGACGAGTTTTCCGACGGATTATTTCCGACGGAAAACCGTCGGAAATGTGCAATTTTCCGACGGAAACCTTGATTTACCGTCGGAAATTTTCCGTCGGAAAATTTACTTTTTCTTGTAGTGCATATCAACGATGATTCATTAAGTACCATATCAACGATGATTCATAGATTAAGACTCTAATTTTCAATGATTTCATCTATGTAACGCAATTCTTAACTACCATGTAGTTATTAATCAAGATTTAATTCCAAACTGTTTTCATAATAGGTTATTTGTCAAACCCAAAAACAAAAATATTAGCATAAGGAGTGAAAATATTTCAGCAGAAAAATGTAACTGGAAATAAATATTGTAAATAGAAAAAATAGAAAATTTGTTTGGTCGGAATCACAAGTGCTACCAGATTGAGAGACAATTATTGTACTGGTGAAATGTTTGCAGAAATAAATTGGCAGTTCCTTCCCTGCATTGTGAACAGAACAGAAAAACTATGGAACTGTCTAACTGAAGAAGGTCATCATCTGAATGAAATTAAAAATCTCATTGATTTTAGAGGACTTCTGTTCGTAGAACCGTCACCTGATCTTGAAACTCATCTTCCCTGCTAGTGTGCGGGAACTTTTGGTAGATTTGAAGTAAATGAGCATATTAGCCAAGAGAGTATGTATCTCTTTCAGCTTGGTGTCCACTGCTTAATTTATGGGGTGTATTTATCAAAACTGGCAAACGTTCTCACTTAGCTTCTCATGTTGTAAATTTCTTGTATACAGAAGGCATTTTGTCTAGTTAGATCATCCAGTGTATCTTTTCTTGTCATGTGTAAGGTTCTACCGTAATACATAATTTATAGTAAGATGACTTGAATTCCGACTTTTACATGATTTATCTGTACACGTTCTCATTTTATTGATTCAAGGAATTCAATCGGAGCATTCGGATAAGATAGAAAGTCAGGTCAACAAAAGTTTGTTTTCCTGAAGACGAAAGTTCCAGGCAATGGACGACCACTTACTTAACCAACAACAGAGAAAAGAATTGACTGTAATAAATGTTAACCTCCCCGGAATGAAATCTGTGAATACTTTTTCCTTTGTTTTCTTATGGAACACGATAGACAAAGAGTATCCCATTAAGCAATTACATAATTAAAGACATTATTGAGGTTCAAAAGGCATCAAGGCATTAACCAGGCAGTCACATATGGAAAGACAAGACAATGAGATGAATAATAGCTAGCCACGCACATATATAGTGACATAGATTCAACCTACTTCCCTTTTTTTAACCTATACTATCATAAAATCATATTTGGTGAAGGGTCAATTTTAATCTCATGGTAATATCAACCGATGGGCACTACCACCGGGCATTAGTAAACAATTGTTGGGAAATAGTTTGAAGGTGCCTTTAAGCGTTGAATTTGCCAAGAACATGATGATAGCAATCCATATATGCTAATTATATAAAAATGTTTTACCAAAGAAAATGGAGGCAAAAACTAAACGAGCATACAGAATTTTAGAAAATAAAGACATTAATTTAAAGCTCTCAATTAATGATGATCGTATGTGAAACTTAAGAAAATGGTATATATAAAACTTATTTTAGCCACCAAATTTACAATTTTACTACAGAATTATACATGCTATGTAATGTTATCTGATATAGTGACTGTAGCAAATATCAACCCCCATACATAGACTCTTTCAAACTGGGATTCAAACATGCACGCATCCTACCCTTCCCATTTCATCAGCTATAAATAGCTACCCTGCCAATCATCCCTTGTACCAACACATCGATCATCTTCCTTTTAAAATTTGCATTTGCTTTTCCACAATTTAATTATTCCACCGGACCAACATGTCTGGGGGTAACCACCACCACCACCACCACCACCACCAACACCACCGCCACCACCACAAGGAATATAGGCCTAATGAATACTTAGTGGCCGAGGAATATAGGCCTAATGAATACTATAGGCCTAATGAATACTTGGTGGCCGAGCAATATAGGCCTAATGAATACATGATGGCTGGAGAGCCGGTCCATGATTACGAGAAAGAAAGGAAACACCACAAACATCTTGAAGAACTTGGTGAGCTTGGTGCTGTTGCTGCTGGTGCCTACGCCTTGGTATATGCTACTAATTTCTCTTGCTTTTCTTCGTAAAATTAATACATGAGTTTTCTTAGGATTTTGGGGTTTGATCAAATAGATAAGCGGTTAGATATTGTGTTTTCACTCATTGTATGTGCTTTATTTTGGTTGGAAAATTTTTGCAACATATCATGCAAATTTTATAAATATGAGGGACTGTCGAAGCTTCGTAATTTTATTTTTATGGCGGGATGACTATTTGCCATTAGAGCATAAAAAGAAGCAAAATACATAAGATAATTGTATAAAATTGATTTTTAAAAGATGTTAAGTGAAAAATGATTAAAAAAACTCCAATAAGGAAACGTTTTCAAATATTATGTGAAGACTCTTTAACAATCTTAAAATTCTTCAAAAGATGAAAAGTTTTCATTCTGGTAAGCTCCATATTTCTAATTTCTCCAATTCTACTCTCCTAGAGCAAAACAGAAACATATTCAATCCCCAAGTTTTTTCCCCATAATTAATTTATGTTTTATGCTACCCCTTTCTTAAAAAAAAAAAAATTCTTTCAAGTAAATTGTGCTGGTATTTTTATTTTAATATGCAAATTAAATTACTTACGTGTATATAACTTATTTTATAATGAACCCGAATTTGTTACTAATATTTAGAAAACATAATTATTGGAAAACCAATATTTGGTCTGTGTGCTAATTATGATTTTCAATTTGATTACCTTTTGATATGTGATAATTTAGAAAAAAATAATCGTGAAATGAACAGCATGAGAAGCACATGGCAAAGAAAGACCCTGAGCATGCCCACATGCACATGATACAAGCAGAGATTGCTGCAGCAGCTGCAGTTGGAGCTGCTGGATTTGCATTGTATGAGCATCATGAAATGAAGCATGCTGAAAAAGAAGAGAGAAAGGCCCATCACGGGAAGCATCACCACCATTTCTTTTAGTTATTTTAGTTGTCCATTTTATTAATTTTGTGTGGGTTTTTTTTTACTCTTGTGCTTGTATACTTAAAATGTTTTTTTTTTTTTGTGTGTATGTGGTCACTATCTTATAGTAATTATAAGTGCAATGCGAATTATGATTGAGAGATAAATACTCTGATTTTCAAGTCTTTTAACCTATATTTCTTTCATTTCTATATCTTCAAATATTGATTAATTAAGTACCATATCAATGATGATTCATAGATTAAGACTCTAATTTTCAATGATTTTATCCATGTGACACAATTCTTAACTACCTTGTAGTTATTAATCAAGATTTAATTCCAAACTGTTTTCATAATAGGTTATTTGTCAAACCAAAAAACAAAAATATTAGCATAAGGAGTGAAAATATTTGAGCAGAAAAATATAATTGGAAATAAATATTGTAAATAGGTAAAACCATAATTGGAAATAAATCTCATAAATTTTTTAAAAAAAATTCAAGGACATGCGAAATAGACACAGAGAAGGAAGAATCCAGCGTCTTCTGCGCGCAGTTCTATATCTTAAGCTTTCTATATAGTTTGTAACGACGTCTTTTGCATTTTTCACATATATTAACCAAACAAACGCAGGGAAAGAAACAAATAAACATAATATATACTCCTTCTGTCTTTAAAAAAAAATTACTTTACATTTGATATAATTTTTTTGTTATTATTATAAGCTATACTGCATCATTAAATATATAATATTCTATATTTATTTTTTAATTTTAAGTTATATAAATATTATTGGTAAATATAATATAAGATTTTATTTTTAAAAAAATTTTACTACGATGAAAAATTTTGGTTTTTTTTTTTTTTAGACAAGGCAAACAGGATGAACGTGGTCATTTTGAATGTTAAACTTGGATTACCCCTCTTCCCAGGTTTACAGCACTGCAATTTCATAAGTTTTAGCAGTTGGTAAAGTTTGGCAAAGTCAGTCCAAAACTGTTTTGTAATGTGACTAATTAGATATAACATAGTCAACAAGTTGTAACATTCCAAGGTCCGTTTGGACAAAGGTATTTTTATTTGCAAATAGAAATAGTTATATTAAAATATGTGAAAATTTTGGTGGGTATTTTTTAATAGAAAAAGGTTTTTTGAGAAAAAAATAAAAGGAATTTTTTTTTAAAATTATGTGAGAGGAATTTGAGTGGGAAAATTTGAATTTTAAATTTTGAAATAAAAATGTGTTTGGATAATTTGTTTTTATTTGAGAATTTTCTTATTTGCAAATGAGATTTTCCTTTACAAACATACCCTTGGTTTTTTTCTTTTCTTTTTTTAAAGGATAATATGTTAATTACTTTTTACCATCTATATATGATAATCACATAAGATAAAAATAATTTTTTTTTAATAAGCTTCTCCATAGATTCTATACTATTCTACTCAAATGCTTTTGATTGCATCATTTTATGTGATGTAATAATATATAAAATAGGATAAAAATCTTCAAACGTTCTCACACGTTATTACTGTTATGAAATACATGAATGGATATTCATCATATTTATCCCTATTTAATATTTGTTCATATCTCTATCCAATATATATTCATCCTACCTAATGTAAACACTTATCCTTATCTAATATATGTATCCAAATACATTAATAGGTACATCATCGTTCTTCTATAAATAGCAGCATAGTTTGGTCATTAGGAAGTGTGAAGAAAAAAAGTGAAAAAAGAATCTCTCTTCTAATTTTCTTACTATATGTGGTGTCTTTATATTTTCTCTACTTAATTTCTCTCCCTTCTGTTCTATTATATACTTGTGACGTAATATTCTACAACACGTTATTAGTACGAAGATTTACCAACCGAGTAAATAATTTTTGCAAGGTCTTAAAAGAGTTCTCTTCGTTTTTCTTTAATTATACTACATCTTCTTCTATCAATTCTTTAATTTTCTTTTTCTTGATTTTGAAATCAATTTATCCTTCTGCTCCTAAAGTAGCAGTGGATATTTTTGAAATCCTTCTAATTAATTTAAAGATTCATCTTTTTTACAATAATTATGGCAAACATTGAAAAACCCAAATTCCACATCCTAGAAGTGGGTGGAAATAATTATCTGTCCTGGTGCCTTGACATGGAAATGTACCTCCAAGGGCAAGGTCTAGCTAATGCAATTATAGCAGACGAAACCTCAAATGCAAAAGATAAGGCAAATGCGCTGATTTTTATTCATCGTCATTTGCATGTGAGCTTGTAGACTTAATATTTATCCGTTCAAGACCCTCAGACTCTGTGAAAGAGGTTGAAGGATAGGTATGATCATACCAAGACTGTTATCCTCCTTCAAGCACAATATGACTAGCAGCATCTCAGGTTGCAAGATTTTAAATCAATGTCTGACTATAACTCCGCTTTATTGGATATTGTTTCTCGGCTTGAGTTATGTGGTGTCAAACTCACTAATGTGGAACTGTTAGAGAAAGTTTTCTCCACCTTCCATGCTTCAAATATTGTATTGCAACCGCAATACCAGCAGCATCAATTTGCCATATATTCATAATTGATTCTTGTGCTCCTCACTATCTCAGACTTGCTGGCTCAAAAGCATTGCCTAAAGCACATATTAACTCTGACAAAAATACTAAGGGCAATAAGCGCAGGCAAGAACATAGTCCTCGAAGGGGTGGTAGAAAATTTAACTGCTCTAGGAAATCTAATTCTAACTCAAATCATGACAAAGAAAAGAAGCCAAAGAAGGTGACTAATGAAAATAATTGCCATCGTTGTGGCATGGTTGAGCACTGGTCATGTACTTGTCGTTCGCCAAAGCACTTTGTTGATCGATACCGAGCATCTTAAAAAAATAAGGGCAAGTGTGATGAATCTCATGCTATTGAAATTAATCCTACTGCCACAACCGATGTTGAGACCACCAATATCCCTATTGGTGAGATGTCCCTTGTTCTTGAAGTAGCAAATGCATCCCTAGATATCTCTAATTTCTTTGAGGACCTCTTATTGCTTTAATCAGGCATAAGACGAGATGTCTCTAATAATTTCTTTCTGGTTGATTTTCTTTAAATATATTACTTTTATTATTTCTCTAATTTGGTTATGTAATAAAATGCTTATGAACCTTATATGACATTTATTATTTTATTTGATCCCATAATTAATATGCATATTTTATGATACTTGACACCTGAAGTTGTCAACATAAGTGCAAATGGAAAATTTCGAGAAAAATAAAGATGTTTGTTTACTCGATAGTGCAACAACACATATCATTTTTCGTAGTAGACACTTTTTTCAAGTATGACATTACATAAGACACATGTCCATATAATATTAGATCCCGTTTCGATTATTGATGGTATCGGAAATGCCACATCCTCCATATTGAGGATGCGTTTCTAAGCAACATATCAAAAAAAAATTTCTCGTTTCAAAGATGTACGCCATAATGGGTACCATATTGAGACTATTTATGAACAAAATAAGGAATATATAGGCATTATTTCTTATAAAATAGGCCAAAAGACCATCCATGAGAAGTTGGAAGCTTTTTCTATGGGTTTGTATTGTTTCATGATTAAGGCCATTGAAACCTACGCTACTATGTCTTGGAAATTGGTAAACCTTGATCAGTTTGGACTGTGATATAATTGCCTTGGTCATCCTAGTGCTTTAATGATGCGTAGAATAATTCAAAATACAAAATGACACCCTTTAAAGGATACAAAGGTACTATTGTCCAAAGATTATAATTGTGAAACTTGTTTAGAAGAAAAACTCATTATTAAACCTTCTATAACAAAAGTTAATCTTGAATCCCCTTTATTCCTACAAAGAATTCAGGGTGATATTTGTGGGCCAATACAACCATCAAGTGGACCGTTTCGATATTTTATGGTACTAAGGAATGCATCTTGTAAATAATCCATGTTTGCCTATTATCTATGCTCAATATCGCTTTTGCACGTTTACTTATGTAGATTATAAAGATTCAAACTCAATTCCTTGATTATCCAATTAAAAGTATAAGGATGACTAATACTGGTGAATTTATATCAATGAGCTTTGATGCGTATTGTGCTTCACTCGAAATTGAGGTTGAGCACCTAGTTGCACATGTTCATACTCAAAATGGATTAGTAGAATTTTTTATTAAACGTATCCAAGTCATTACCCGAACTTTATTGTTGAGAACAAATCTCAACGATACAGCATGGGATCATGCAATTTTGCATGCAGTAGGCCTAATTAGATTATGTTCCATTGCTAGTCTCTTACAATCTCTCCTTCAAATGGTTCTTGGTTATGAACCTGATATTTCACATTTACGCACATTTGGTTGTGTAGTACAAGTGCTTGTAGCACTACCGAAAAGAACAAAAATGGGTCCCTAACGCCATTTGGGCATTATGTTAGGTTTAATTCATCATCCATCATTAGGTTCTTGGAACCAACTACTGGTGATATTTTTACTGCTAAATTTGTAGATTATCATTTTGATGAGATAATGTTTTCATCAATTGGGACACCTACAACTTCCATGGCTACAAAGCAGAAACCAATTAAGGTTATCTCCTAGAATGAGAAAAATTTATCTCAATTAGATCCAAAAACTCCAAAATGTGAAAACGAAATACGATGTATAATTCATTTACAGGATATGACCAATAGACTTCCTGATACATTTAATGATGCTCTTAAGGTAGCGAAGTCTCATATTCTAGTTGCAAACGCTCCAGCTGTGATAGCTGTTCCTGAAGAACAAGCTAAAATGGATCAAAATCCCTCGCACTCGAAGCGTGGGAGACCAATGGGATCAAAGACACTGTTCCTCAAAAACAAAGGGGAAAGATTTAGGAATTAACGCCAGAAGAGCCTAAGAATCAGGAATCTGTTCTAGAAGAGTCTAATGTTGTGTTTGCTCCTAAAAAGCTTATTGCCCCTGATGAGGCACAAACCCATGAAAAGATCACTAATCCTGAGAATATTGAAAATTCCATTACATATTATAATAAGATTTGAGATAGAAATGAAATCATCATTGATGATATTTTTGCATTTTCAGTTGCTCATAAAATTATAAATGATGATTGTGAGCCACAATCTATTATTGAATGTTGTCAAAGGCTAGATTGGCCTAAGTAGGAGAAAGCAATTAAGACTGAATTGACTTCGCTAAGCAAATGAGAGATTTTTAACCCTATAACCCGAATTCCTAATAATGCAAAGCCCGTTGGATATAAATGGGTATTTGTCTAGAAACAAAATGAGAAAAATGAGATTATCAGGTATAAAGCCCGATTCGTTGCCCTAGCTTTTTTCAAAGACTTGGGATTGATTATGATGAGACATATTCACCGGTGATGGATAGGATTACATTTCGTTTTCTAATTAGCCTAGTCGTATCTGAAAGATTAGAAATATGTCTTATGGACGTTGTGACGGCATATCTATATGACTCATTAGACTCAAATATTTATATGAAAATTTCCAAGGATTCAAAATGCCTGATGCATACACTCCCCGTAACTTATTCTCAATAAAGTTGCAAAGATCTTTATGTGGGTTAAAATAATCCGGTCGCATGTGATATCAACACCTACATGAGTACCTAATTATGGAAGGGTACAAGAATGATCCCATCTGCCTATGCGTGTTTATTAAGAAATTAGAAATTAGATTTGCTATTGTAGCAATTTATGTCGACGATATGAATTTAATTGGAACTCCAGAAGAGTTAGCTAAAACTACTGAATATTTGGAAAGGGAGTTTGGAGTTTGAAGTCAAAGATTTGGATAAAACCAAACTTGTCTTGGTCTAGAGCTTGAACATAAAGCAAATGGAATAATTATCCATCAATCAACATACATTAAAAGATTACTTAAACGTTTCAACATGGACAAAACTCATCCATTGAGCACCCCTATAGTTGTAAGGTCTCTAGATCCCCAAAAAGATTAGTTTCATCTTAAAAAATCTGATGAAGAGATACTTGGTCTTGAAGTACCATATCTCAATGCAATTGGAGTTTTGATGTATTTGGCACAATGTACAAGACCAGATATCATTTTTGTTGTAAATTTATTAGCACATTATAGTTCTGAGTCAACTCGGAGACACTGGAATGGGATTAAACATATTTTTCATTATCTCCGAAGAACCATAGATTTGAGATTATATTGTTCAAAAAATTCAACTACCTCTGGTTTAGTTGGATATGCTGATACTGGATATAAATCTGATCCACCTAAAGCTCGCTCTCAAATCAGTTATTTATTTTGTTATGACAGCACCGCTATGTCTTGGCGTTCTACTAAACAATTGCTAGTAACTACATCTTCTAACCACTCTGAGATTATTGCTTTATATGAAGCGGGAAGAGAGTGTATTTGGTTAAGATCCGTTATAACACATATTCACAATTTTTGTTGTTTAACACCGGTTATAAATTCTCCCACTATACTTTATGAAAATAATGCTACTTGCGTTGCACAAGTTAGGGAAGAATATATCAAAAGTGATAGGACTAAACATATATCACCGAAATTTTTCTATACTCATGAACTCCAAGAAAGTTGACAAATTGATGTTAAACAAATTCAATCCATAAAAAATCTTGCAGATTTTTTTACCAAATCATTGCCAACGTCATCTTTTGAAAAATTAGTATATAGCATTGGCATACGGCGAGTTCACACGATCCAAGATTGACTAGCTCTAACAGTGGCTATATAGCTCAATTGAGGGAGAGATATTATGAACTATGCATTGCACTCTTTTGTCCTTCTGATCGGTTTTTTCCCACAGGGTTTTTCCTACTTAAGGTTTTTAATGAGTCAACTAATCCATCCATAAAAAGGGGATATCATAAGTTTGTACTCTGTACTCTTTTTCCCTTTTATCTGGTTTTTGGTCCCATTGGGTTTTTTTTGACTTAAGATCTTTAATGAGGCAACATCATGCACATTCGTGAAATAATGAATACAATGAATATCCAAGAAGGAGTGTTATGAAATACATGAATAGATATTCATTATATTTAGCCTTTTCTAATATTTGTTTATATCCTTATCCAATCCAAGGTATATTCATCCTGTCAATTGAATGTACTTATCTCTATCTAATGTAGGTACTTATCCCTATCTAATATAAGCAATTATACCTATCTAATGTATGTATCTAAATACATTAATAGGTGCATCATTGTTCTCTTATAAATAGGAGCGTAGTTTGGTCTTTAGGAGGTGTGAAGAAGAAAAGTGAAATAAAAATCTTTCCTCTAATTTCCCTACTATATGTGATATCTTTATATTTTCTCTACTTAATTTCTCTCCTTTCTATTCTATTATATACTTGTGACACAATATTTTACAACAATTAAAATATATTTTGTGAGCGTATATTTTTTACCATTGAAGTTTTTTTATACGTCTGACTATTAAATTAATTAGAATGATCACTAATGGTTATTCTATTAATTTCAACTGTTACTAAGACAAAAAGTGTCCTATGTACATTTCACATTTTTTTGTTCTTGAAGAAAATTTAATTCCAGCATGGGTCTGAAATCAATTTGGAAGTTTTGTTGACCCAAAAATCCTAACTTTGCATAAATTTTAGTTTCAAAATCTCTCAAATTCTTTTACCCATTTTGAAATTGAAGATTTAAAAGTGACAAATTTCAAAATCTTCATATGTGATGGCCTTTCATCCTTAAAATACTAATCGTACGTAGTAGATTGTGTTAACCAAATATTTATGTTATTAGGAGAATTGAGATGACTATTGGTATGAAAATTTAGCAATAAAGATTAACATGAACTGTAAATTAACTAATGGAACCTGAATCGTTAATATATTAATAACAAAGAAAACCACGTCGAGGTGCGTTAGATACTTTCTTTAAAATAGATTTGTCCTCTCTGGTGTATGTTTGAGGATTTAACGGACGTCTGTCTCCCAAAATATAATGATGAACAACAGCTTACTTGCACAAGGTAAACCGCTACAGTGAATTTGAATTTTTGCCTTTCTTCTATCACCGAAAACTCAAACTCTAATAATTTTAAAACTAGAGGAGAGAAACATTAAGAGATTTTGTTGGGAGGTTTTGTGGGTTGTGTTAGAAAATTCTTCTCTTGCCCCAAGGGAAATCCTTTATTTATAATGGAGATTTTCCCTTTTCATTGAGCATACCAATGAAAAGCCTTCATTATGTTCGAGACATGAAAAGCCTTCACGTTTGGAACCATTAAAAGCCATCATTATGCTTGAAATGAAAAGCCAAAAGCCATCATTGATAAACCATCAAATGAAATGTCCATAACCTACCATCATTAAATTTGAACTGAAAAGTCAAAAGCCATTATTCATGAACCATCAAATGAAATGTCCATAACCTACCATACATCATGCATCATTATGCATTATGTTTGGAAATGAGAAGTTTTCATTCATGAATCTCCTTAATAAGTAATTTCTCATTCACATGTGTTCAAAAGAGCCATTATTATTTTCCAACAAATTGTTCTTTTAGAATAGAAATTAATGCATTGTTCAACAAATTAAAAATATGTGTAACGCAAATTAAATTCTTTTTGTCTTTGTTATGAACTAAAATTGATGAAAGAATCACTAGTAACTATTTTAACTAGTTTAGTAGATAGACGTTCAAAAAAATAGTTCAGTTCTTATAAATATACTTCACAATAATTAATGGTTTTTGAATTTTTTTTGCCCCATAAAATACTAGTGTAAAATTTCCATGCAAGGCATGGGATGTCTAGTAATTTTGTTGATAATTTGTTAAATACATATTGTTAGGAAACAAAAATTAAAAAATGTTAGAAGAAAATTATGAAACAATTAAAATTAATAAAAGTATGAAATAATATTGGTTGAATACAAGTATTAGATAATGAATTCATATACTATGGTACAAAAAGAATTTTAAAATAAAATTACTATATAATGATTATCATTTAAAAAATAGTATAAAATATAAAATTCTAAATCATAAAAATAATTGTAAGCTTGACTTTTATCATAATTTTATATTATATATTTCATTACAATTTTTTTGAAATTCTATTTATAGGTAAAGTGAATGATTGATTTTTAGAAATAAAAATATCAAACAATTAAAAAGATCATAAAACAAAAGACCAAAACTCTTATAAATAAATGTGAAATAAATCCAACAAAAGTACAATTCATAGTGCCACAAAACTCAAAACACAAAAAGACAGGTCAAATTAAGGGGAAAAATAGATATGGTCATAAAACAAGAAAGAAAAAGTACAATTCATAGGGCCCCAAAACTCAAAAAACAAAAATACATGTCAAGTTGAGGGGAAAAGTAGATAAGGTCATAAAATAAAAAAGAAAAAGTAATAATATTTTAATTAAAGATATAGATATTTTTACTAAAATTCTTCTATAATTATTACGAAAAAAGAATAAACAATTCATTAATTATGAAAAAACATAGCAATGAAAATTAAATTATTAAAAGGAATAAGAATTTTAACCATTTTCAAATTACTAAAAATCAATGGAGAGTAAATAGATAATTTTTTTAAGAATTGGTAAAATTTGAAACTTTAACTATATTCTAATTTTTAAATATTGATATTAGCAATAATATTATTATAATAATTACATTGAAATCACTGACAAATTTTTTTTATTTGATATAATATAATAGTGATTTTCCAGGAAAATTGGGATAAGCTGAAACTTAGGCAAGAGTTTCCTGGTCGACAATATCTCTCCTAACGAAGTTGACTCCCTCAACAATGAAAGTTCCAAGCCACCGACCGCCCCTTCCTTAACTGCCAAGATTTTTACTAATTGTCAATGTCGACTCCCCCGGATGATATTCTTCGTCGTTGAAATCTGCCCACTCATCACCGTCCATCACTGTAAGAAACAATAAACAACAAATATATGAAATGATCATTCATCCCACTTGAAAGCATCCTTAACGTGAATTCAGGGATATATATCCAAGCAACTCTTTCCACTTTTCGTCGGAACAGCACCGCCACGTCAAATATTCAAAATATTTTTCCAAAAATACAATTGCACAATGTATAATTTATTCATTTTCCTTTTTTTTTTTTTGAATTAAGAATATGCCATGTTATGAAAGCCCTGAGGAGATTAAGCAGATCGTAATCGTGTTAGAAAAAGTGAGCCGATGACTTGGTTCGTGCATACATCTTCCTAACTTTACTTAAAGAAGGCATGAATTGCTGCAGGCCACGTTATTTTCTAATTCAAACATGGTGAAGGCCGTATCTCTATATTTCTTGGTAATTAATGTCGACACTATGCCAGCGAGAGGTGACAAGTCAGTAATGTGGTGGAACATCTGGATCTAGACTTTGAAGATAGCTTGACGGATGTGATATCATTTTATTATTTATTGATGGTGAAATAATAAAGGTTTTGAAGAAAAAACGAAGAATTCTTAAAAGGGCATTATGAGATACATGGAATTAATTGGTTTAAGGTTTTGAAAGAGAAATAATTCTTAATTTAGAGAATTTCACAAGAGAGCATTAAAAATCATTTTAAATAAAAAAAAATGTATAAAAGTGCTTAATTGAGGGTTAGTTGTATAAAAATTTGAATTAGAATTTGGAATTAATTGGTATTTCTTGGGATTTAGATATGAGTTTTAATTTTGAAAAATACTTATGTGATTGAAAATTAAGTATACTTAAGAAAAATAGTAATTATATTCACATGGGCTCAGGCGGCATCCATATAATAAAATGAAACTGAATAATTAGAGTAACTGTTATTTAGTAATTTTGGTCACATAAATACTATATTAATCAATCATGTAGTTGTCACAACAACCATTACAAGTTTTTACAAAAAAAAAAAAAAAAATTCCTTTGTGTATTATTAATTTTAAAAAATATATATTATCTAAATGATAATTAGGATTAAAAAATTAAATAAAATTATTTAGCTTAAGATGAAAGAAAGGAAAAATATGGAAAATAACTAACACATGTAATTAAATA
The DNA here is from genome assembly GCA_020080225.1 of Gynochthodes officinalis. NCBI lineage: Eukaryota > Viridiplantae > Streptophyta > Magnoliopsida > Gentianales > Rubiaceae > Gynochthodes > Gynochthodes officinalis. The sequence continues at coordinate 30,852,144 of CM034620.1, read as the reverse complement.
GGAGATAGGTGACATTATTTATTTATGAACTACGTAGATTTTATCTTTTGTACTCACAGATATTACCTTTATTATTATCTTAATCCTTCAATAAATTAAAACCAGGCAAGACTTAGATGGTTTGGATCTATGGGACCGGTGGTAACGTGGATATATATGAAAATTTAAGGTAAACTAAAGAATAGCTGTTGTCTGGATCAGGTGCTACCAAAACAAATTTGACTTTCCATAAAATCATCATATTCCAATTTGGATATGTCATTTCTCCCTCCAAAAAAATCCTTTCTAAATACTACCAAAAAGAAATAGGAATAATAATAATAATAATAATAATAGAGGGGAATTCTTATATATACACTATTATTATTATTAAATTAGGATTTCGTCGGCGATGTAAAACTGAAAATAAATGACTTATTACTACTATTGGATTTCATTAATCAAAACAAGTCAATTCTTTTATTAATCTATTATTAATTAATATAATCATTGGTTACAAGCTTCCCCAGATATGCACATTCAATCACGGCCGTGAATCACGATCCCATTTCCCACGATCGATATTCCATCCCACTAGCCAAAAAATCATCTACAAATAGCCACCACAGTCCATAACCCACCCACATCACTTGCAGAGAGTCCAATTACAGCATACACTATAGTTATTTTATAAGTTAAATTACCACTTTTAGTTACCAAAATATGGCTGAAGAGAAGCACCACCACCATCTCTTCCACCACAGACAGGAGGAGCAGCCCGTTGAAGAAGTTGGCTACTCCGAAACAGTTGTGGTGGCTGAAGAGACAGCCCCTGATTACGAGAAAGAAAGGAAACACCACAAGCATCTTGAGCAACTTGGTGAGCTTGGTGCTGTTGCTGCTGGCGCCTATGCCTTGGTAAAGTTTAATTAACTTCTATTTCTTTTACGTAGATAAATCCATGAATTTTCTTAGCTTAGTGATGGGCCATGCATTTGTTAAGCATTGTATTTTTAATAAATAAATATTTTGGGTTTAGGTTCTTTAAATGAACCTTAAAGAATAAATATTTTGGGGTTTTCTCACTGATAAGTAAATGATTACTGTGTTATTTGTGACATGGTAAGTTTTTCCACCAACCCTAGTTTGACTAATTAAGGATCACTTAAGTTCTTGTCGAATGTGAAATTTGATCTGTGAGGTTGATAGAGTTTAAGAATGGAATGTTTCTAGTTCAAAATCGAACGCAAAAATTTGGTTTCACTGACAACTTTATTGATGTGAACAATATTACAAAAGAATTTTTGAAAAAAGAAAATTTCCTATGCACCATGAACACTTCTAGCTCTGTGAAATTGTCAATAATCGAACATGAATTAATTTGTTAAAAGCAGATCATATTCTTACTGAACATGATTGATAAAAATAAATAAATAAATAACTAAATAAAAAAACAGTTTTTATAGTATGCATAAAAGGATTTTAATTTTTATGGCCCTTAAATTTTCAATGATCAGCATGAGAAGCACAAGGCTAAGAAAGATCCTGAGCAAGCCCACAAGCACAAGATAGAGGAAGAGATTGCTGCAGCAGCAGCGGTTGGGGCTGGTGGATTTGCATTCCATGAGCATCATGAAAAGAAGGATGCAAAGAAGGAAGGGGAAAGGGCCGAGGGGAAGCACCACCTCTTTTAATCAATTAATTAACCATCTTTTTTTTTTAATCCATTATTGGGTGGTTTTTAACAACGTTTCCTAATGTTGATCCATGCTTTTACTTTCTGTAATCTTGTGTTTCTAGTAATGAGTTCATGTTTGATTTATGAATAATGTCAAGACTTTAAGAACGTCTGTATCCTTTTATGTACTATCACTTCAATATCAAATATTATTATAATTGGAGGTGACGGATTCTTGCAGTAATCGATGTTTGACAATCGGATAAGGCCCATAATCCATGCAAGGAAAACCACCAATTTCTTATCCCAAAATCATAAAGTCAGTCCACCACCAACTTTCCTCTACACCACTATATATGGATCCTTAACAAAATAAATTTGGGTAAATTATTTTTAACCTCCATATCTAATATGCATATAACAACCTTATAGTATTAAAGTTTACATTTTAGCCCCCTTCAATTATAGCCCCTTTAGGATGTACAATATATTTTTTTCTCACCATTCTCATACAGACAAATGTCTTTATTTGGATTAGAACCGTATTTTTCTCATTATTTTATCATATTTATCTTTTCATTCTTTAAAAATCGACTCTATGGTATAGATAGTTATGATCCCCCCACTACGCCCTAACAAAATGATTCATCCAGCATTATGTCCTTTACCATAATAGCCTTATAGTTTTTGGATGGAAAATTTTGTGAATGTTTTCATCCAAACTAATGGATTTTCTTTTCTTTTTTTTTATTTTTTAGAAATAGAAAATAGTAACAAAATATATTTTTTCAATATAATTTTTTTCTATCAAAAAGTTTTTTTTCTATAACTCTCAATACATACATACAAAATATCATAGGGTGTTTCATTAGGAAAATAATTTATCATTTCATAATTAAAAAATCCTATGATGGAAAAAAAGTTCTAATGATTTTCATCACTAAAAGCCAAAGGAAAACTATTATATTGTCATCTTGTATGTATTAAAACCAAGAAACAAACTCTATCTTTTGACCAGAGAATTTTTTTCTCTTGTCATTGAGTTTATTTTATTGCAATTTTGTATGCGTTTAAATTAATTAACAAAGTTGGAAAAGAAGAAAAATCTAACTTTTTTACCATGGAATTATTTTCTATCATAGATATTTTTTAACAACAATCTTATATGAGTTTAAGTCAATTAACAAAGCTGAAAAAAATAGAATTCTGTTAGTTTGAATGAAAAATATCTACAAACATTTTTATCCGAAATCATAGGAGGGTAAACAGTAGATTTTAATGTCATAAGGGAATTACAAATAGATTAGACATACTACAAAAGGGTTCAAAATAAATGATCTAATCAATTATTGCAACGAAAAATAAGTTTCCCATTCAGCCCTACCATTTTTTTAAAGGGACGAATTAACTGGACAATTAAAAGGATTGAAAAATGAATTAGTAATTCAAATTGAGAGGAGTAATACCATTGTTGAATATTTTTAAAATTATTCCAAGAATGTGCTTTGAACACCAATTTCCAACAAAAATCTTAAGAATGTGTGTCAAAATTGAATCACCAATTTCAATGTTTCTATATTTTTTCTATAATTAAAAATCATTTCTTATGTCTCACTATTATCGAATTGAAATTCTATTAAAAAATATATAATTTTAAAATAATTCCAACTTTTATAAGAAACAAAATCTTCAACTGTGATTATAATTTTAATATGTGAATAACCCCAATGTATGTACCCATGATTGTAGAAATATTAGGAGAATGATTAATTATACTCAAATAAAACCAAAAAAAAAAAAGTGTGTTAATCTCCCCATTAGTGTTTGTTTTCGTGCCTTAAAAACGTGGCAGCACAACTGTGGTCCTCTTTGAGATTAGTATACAGTTAATACCAAAATAAATCCCACTTAAGAAGACTAAACACGTATTTCATGAACCCTTTTATAATAATCAGTGTTCACATTCATATCATACAACTCGTGTTTCATGTCAAGATTGCATCACTCAACTACTATTGCTCACCTAATTAAAGCATACATAATAGCATGACCAACCCACCCCAAGGCCCCAAATTTTCTTTAATTATTTGGACCGGATCCTTTTGTAATGGTTTGAATGATTCTTTTGGTCGAGTATCGATATGGTTGAACCTTTTTTTTTTAATTAATTAATTCTTCGAACAAGATGAAGTTGGTGTGATGATTGATGACATTTGATAGATTAAGAAAAAAAAAGGCACAAAAAAAAGGTACATAAAATTTTTAACTTTGCTAAATGCTAAGCCTTTATCATTTGCTTTGTGTATGATTTGTTTTTCTATTTTTGAGGGAGAAAGAGAAAGTTTCTTATGTAACAATACTTTAATCTGAGTCAAAATCATACTCCTCCCATCTAAAAAAAAATCACTTTAAATTATATACAATTTTTTAATTATTAAATAAAATCCTGTTATGTATTATTATATTCTCGTTTTTTCAACTTCATTCTTATGTTTTTAAGTGTTGGCTATACATGCTTATTAATAATAAGAATAATATAGCAATTTCTTTTAGAAATGAACTCCTTTTTGAAGGCAAAGAAAAAATTTAAAATTTTTTCTTCTGTTTTTGTGATGAACAGAGTATTAATTTGGAATTTGCATCGATATTAAGTTATAAAATTATTGGTCATAGGTGGCCGACAGAGTTATCTTGACTAAACTTCATAAAAAAATTAATTTCGGAAAATAAAATGTAACTAAAAGAAAAAAATTTGCATAATTGAATTGGCCAGTAACATTAAGAAATTAGTTTCATGTCGTGAGATCAAATCTACAAGAGAATCAGTAGTTAAAATACCTAACAAATATACAATTAGTGACAACGGGAATGTCAAAACCCAAAAAAAAAAAGAAAAGAAATTTGTCATTGTGCACTTAAAAAATAAAATATATATACATATTATATATAACTGAGCCATTTGTCTATTCAAAAATTGAATAAAAAATAAATGAAAAATATTTTGGGTGAATTGGATAAGATTAAGAATATTCGGAATCTTTGATTATTGTAGTAGGCCAAGCTTGATTTTGATGATTACAGATAATGGATTTTAAACCCGGCCGACACTTGAATTTCAATCGTCTCATTGATTAACCCCCAACACCGTTGGATGGGCCAACACCCCCCACGTTCTCACTTTTCAGTTGCCTGCCAGCGTTAAAAGCGTCGTTTTCTCACTTATATATAAATTCGTGAAAGCCAGAAGTCGTGCTTCTGAAAGTGAACCATTACATTTATGAGTTTTGACGATTTGTGTTGAAATGTTCATCCACTTGCAAGATTTATGGCACTGTTTCTTTCCCTATATACTTTTCCGATAATGACATTTTCCCTTTAATCAATGTGAACATAAATGTTGGCCCTATATGGAGTGTCGGACGCAATTTTTCCGATTTTTAAATAACTTTTTATGTTTTTAAAATAATTGTTATTTCACAATAATTATTATTTCGAAAAAAATATAAAAATATATTTTGAAATGCAATTGGTGTCCAAATAGAGTTTCAATCATGTTTTCCATTTAATTTAATTTAAGGTTAGTTGATCTATGTATTGATTTATAAAAATATGAACAATTAAAATTCAGATTTCTCATCCTTTTACATTTGGACTTTAATTAAGAATTGCATTTGGATTTTGGCAGTTGGATAATTCATAATAGTCCGTCTGCTTCAAAAAAAGAGTTTAATTTTAAAAAATTTATTTGTTTTAAAAAAATATCACTTTTTGTGTGAAATTTTTATATTATATTTACTAATAATGACAATGTATAAATCAAATTAAAAGTAAAAATATAAATATAAAGGTATACATTTAATGATGTATTAAAAGTATTATACTTTGTAATTTAAAAAAAAAATAGTACCAAATAAAAAAGTGAACTCATTTTTTGAAAAGGATATAGTAATATACAAGAACCATGACCTTTTACAAGTGTTTAGCTACATTTGAGAATAGATTAATAGATGTCATAATCTTTTTTGGAGCAAATGTTTGTTTTTACAGTTATTCTTAGGTTTCGATGAAATTAATGAGTATTCACTACTTTTAAAGTTCAATTTTAAAATTTTTTATTTATCCTCAAAAAATAAAGTTTGACTTTAGTTTAAAATTTTTGTATTATCTTTATTAATGATGATAATGTATAATTTAAATAAAAAAAGTAATGATAAAATATAAAATTATATATTTAATTATGCATTAAATATGTTATATCTTATAATTTTAAAAAAATTATATCAAATCAAAAATATGCTTTTTTTTAGGTGGAGGTAGTAGTATTTTTAGTGAATTAGGGTCATAATTATGATATTATATTGTAAAATTCAGTGCACCATAAATCGACTTTGTTTATTTTACCTTCTAATGTAATTTGGCTAATTTTTTTTCCTAATATTTTCTCCATGATATTCTAACAATTACATGTCAAAGCTACAATATAGGCAACATCAAATCAAATGAAATCAAATCACGATCCAACTCCACTATTCCTTCCTCAATTGCCTCTGGATATTCCATTTAAAAGCCGTGATGATGGGAGGAGGAAGGTCTCCAATGTAATTGATCCTGAATTGATAATTAAGTGTGCGTTACTTACAAAGTTAAAGCTAACCACGCAAATCATGGAAAAGGTTAGACCAAAAATAATGCGTGGTGGGTGCTTCCACCAAATGACAACGCATCCATCATTTAATATCTTATCATTTTATCATCTCCATTTCACCTCAAGACTTATAAATACAGCTTGGCTCTGCCAGGTTTAATCGTCAATAATATCACCATCACCACCACCACCATGGCTGAAGAAAAGCATCACCACCACCTTTTCCACCACGAGAAGAAGGAAGAGGAGGAGGACAAGCCTATTGATTATGAGGCTGCTCATAAATATGAGAAGGAAGAGAAGCACCACAAGCATCGCGAAAAGCTGGACGAGCTAGGCGTAGGTGCTGCCGGCGCCTTTGCCTTGGTAATTTTCTGTACAAACAATTTTCATTCTTTTACTTTTTTTTATTTTTACATAATAAGTGATAATTTCTGGCTGTTTGAGGGCTCACTAGTCACTACTGCATTTTTAGTAATAATATTTATAATAATTTTTCATAACAAAAAATTATATTTACTGATAAATATTTAAAAAAATAAAAAAATTTATTTTTTTATCTTTTAAAAAAATGTAATAATTAAATTTTATTTTTTTATATTTATCATATTAATTATTAAATCACTAAATGTATTATTATTATTATATTTTTTTGTGATTGGCCGTAAGAAACTCCTTTATGTGCGGAGTTTGGAAAAGGGTCATACTATTAAAACCGGATAACTAAGAACATTGTGATGGAATATTCTGATCTAGTCATAACTATTCTGAACCTTATTAACATAGTCATTTTGGTGATACATGATTTAGCAAATAGTGAAAATTTTCCCATTTAACTTCTCTATAGCATACTCTACGAAGATAGTTAAAACTGAAAATCTATACTCAAATAAATTATATCTTGTACTCCCTCTATTCCTGCAAAAAAAATAAAAGAAAGAAGGTTAATTTAATTTTTGTTTTAAAAAGAGTATGTGAAATACTTGTATTATTTTTATTAATAATGAAAACACATAACTTAAATTAAAAAGGTAGAATAAAAATATAAAAATATATATTTAATAGTAGATTAAATGTGGTGTGCATTTTAATTTCAAAAAACTATATTATAACAAATAAAAAGTGAATTTTGTTTAGGGTAGAAACAGTAATATCTTAAAATTAATATTCCTTTTTGTACTAAAAACTTATGCAAAAAAAAAATTCTGCTTTGAATGAAAGTTTTAAATCATTCTTACTAATAAAAACTATATGTGGTTCATAATAATTAATTAAAAAATGAGAACAGGGAAAAATTATTTATTAATATATTAAATGTATTATTCTTGATAGCTAAGAAAAATTATATACTAGCTAATTTTCTTATTGACTCAACATTCAACAATTTGACTAATTCTTTTTTAACTTCCTTTATTCGATTGCTCAATGAATTAAATCCCAGCACGAGAAGCATGAGGCCAAGAAAGACCCGGAGCATGCCCACAGGCACAAGATGGAGGAAAGGATTGCGGAGGCTGTAGCAGTCGGAGCCGGTGGGATGGCATTCCACGAGCACCATGAGAAGAAGGAAGCCAAAGAAGCAGAAGAAAAGGCTGAGGGAAAGAAGCATCACCACCTCTTTTAAAATCCTTGATCAGCTGCCCCACCATTAATTTGCATCGTTTCCCTTTGTGTGATTTGTTTAATTATGTGTGTATTCTGAGTTGGGGCGGTCCCTTAATAAATCATATGCGTGTGAATGATACTTTACTAGGCTTTATACATATTGTCCTTTCAAGCTGTGCAAATTGTTGTATTTTTTTTTTTTTAAAAAAAAATTATACTAATAGCACTCTCTCATAAAAAGAGTCCAAAGTCTAGTTAACTGATTTTTTGGTTAACTAAAACTATATTTATTTGACTCAATTATTTGTATTGATATATTTAGTTTTTGAATAGTAGAATTACATCATGTTAAAATTTGAATGAAAGTTATTAGATAAATAATTAAATTTTAAAAAATTTTACAAAATGTATAAAAAATGAAACTCTAAAAGTTATATGTTTCTTTATGCACTATTAGAAGTGACAATATGAATAAGACAAAGAAAAAAAAATATAATATTTGCTAGCTAGAGTCAATGTACAAATAAATTCACCAAGAAACACACACACAAAAGGGCGATCTACGATTGATTGATGGTCTTGGAATTTTAATGATGAAAGGCATTTGAATCCAAATGGGGTTAAATGACTTCAGGACCATGAAACTTTCTCAATCATATCATTTTAGTCATTAATAAATCTTTTTAAACAAAAAAAAAAATCAAATCACCCACTTTTCTATTCAAACTTTATAATTTTAATCACCAAATTTTTTCTTCTATCAAATGAGACCTACTTATCTATTCAAGCTCTAAAATTTTGTCTCTAATTTTTTATTTTTTTTGTAAAATAAATATCATCCAAAAGTATTTATATACAACAATGATAATTATATTAATATTAAGAAGTATAACAGAAAAACCAGCTGACATTAAAGGTTGTGGCAAATTATACAAAATGAAACTAGTCAACATGGAGAAAGCATACAGTTTGTATTAAAGCGAAAAGTATTACAAAGAAGCCAATTGAGATTGGAAGTTCAGACAAATTATACACAATAAAACTAGCCAACATCTAAAACTGAAGGTCAGTCCACTTTTCAAGTTCAGTACACATTTTAAGAGTGCACCACATGTTTACATTTTACTTGAAATAAGTTCCAATCCAATGTAGGCTAGGTTATTTATACATATTTATACAGTTATATGAGCATTGTTTGCAAGTAGCATTCTAACCAAATTTTTCTACGAGGAACCTATAAATTAACTTTTGGTTGTGAAGTTATAGCAATCTTTTTTAAATGAAGTTTAGGGATTTATGAATTCCAATTTTTTTTTTAAAAAAATAAATATGTTCTATGCTCTTTTCATATATTAAAAGAATTTATTATATATTTTTTTTATTATTCACAAATGGAATGCACACTCTGTCTCCTTTCAGAAACCCACTTTTTTTCTTTTTTGAAACAATCTTGTAATGCTATTACATGAGGGCTTATTTTATTATATGAGATCTCTATCTATCACCAAGAAAGAAAGAAATCGATAGGGAAAGGGATAACAAATTGAAATTTGAACCCTACCTTCTTGATCCCAATAACATTTGGCAAAGTTAGGCGACCAAGGACAACAAATGTTTTGCACTGACCACGTATTTCAGGCCCATACCTTAGCAACCACTCTGCAAATGGCCTTTAATTTGCACATTGGCTAGCCCCAAATAATTGTTCCTGTCCAGCTATTTCTTTGGGGATTTTTCTCTATTTTGAACGGCATCAATATTTCACGTACACAAATTATTGTGTAAAAGACGCCAATTATTTTTCAATGTCGCCAAAATCTCACATTTTTTAAAAGTCACTGTAAAATTTTAAATTTAGCAATTTAATGTATGTAAGCCCTTCATTGAAATTCGAACTAAATCAAGCTAATCAATTTCCGATGTGCATAATAAATTATTTCTTGTTAATCCGAAGTTTAAATTTTATGCGCAGTTCGTTAAAACTTTTTTCTTTGTATCTCAAGCTATATATACACAGCGGGTCAATTATTGAACTGATTTATTACAATTTGAACGGAGAACAGTCTAAAATTGAATTATCAAATTTGACAACTCAATAGAAACCATTTAAAGATTAGAAAATTAAGAAAAAATTAATTTTAATATATTAAAATTAGGGTAACAAAATTTTCTAGTCCTAATAGATACATAATGGATTTTCTAGTCCTAGTAAATCTTTTATATTTATTAAACATGCCTATTGCAAAAGAATAGAAGGGATTTTTATTTTGATAAATTTTATTAGATGGATATTGGGATACTCATGGGTTCAATCAAAAAATTTAAATAGTAAATATTTGATAATGTTAGATAATTGATTAATAATGATTATTTTAGTTATTTTAAACTTTTTAATATATTTGTATATATTATTAATAAATAATTTTTTAAATTTTAAAATTATATGACTGGCTAGTAGCCGAACACCAAACCAGTTGCCGACCATGGTTGGCGGCAGCTAACAAGTAGATTGACGATGGTCTGGCCACTAGCAACTACTTTCTAAACTTCAATGAAAAATTTTAAAAGGAATAGAAATTGAAAAATTTTAGTTTCATTAAATCCTAATCTCATTAATCCTAAAACTTAATAGAAAATGAGTTACTAATTCCAATTATTCTTTACTTACCTAACCTTCATATAATTTTCATTCATTTCCTTCCAATTACCTTCTTACTTTAAATTATGCATAATTTTAGAATGTGTATATTCATTTTAAAATGCGTCTTTTTAATTTCACAATTATTATATCAAAAAATATAAAAAATATATTTTGAAAGGCAATTTATACATAGTGTTAGTATCTAGAGATAAATTCCAGTCAACACATTTATATCCAAGATGAAGTGAGATCTGAGCTAGGGACAATCGGAAAATTTTTAAGTGGAAATGAAAGGATTGCATTGAAATTTGATAAATGACAAACTGATAGTGATTAGGGACACCGAAAATCATTCAATCCTATCATTTCGGATTGTCAATCCTTTCAACTTCAATTCCTATCCGGAAGTTTGGTGTTGGTGATTACGGTTATTTATTGAGAGTGCTCGGACCGTGAGGGACAATATGTCCCTTGCTGGCGTGGCTTTTGAAAAACAAAGGGAAAATTCCATGTGCCAATTTGAGCCCATACCTTGTTATAATTCTTTGCATAATTTGCTCAAAATAAGCATTGATCTAATTTCGGTTGCCTTCATATGAGAGATCAAAACGAACAATGTCTAGCAATAAACGAGAGATGAAAATAATCAACGACTATTTTCGGTTTGAAAACTTGAGCGAATTAAAACTAAGCAACATTCTGATCTACAGTTTTAAGTTTTAACATTAATTTTAGATCACGCTGATTAAATTCTTTGAATCAAATGCCAGATGTAGCAAATAATTGAAGTACAAAGGGTGCTTGAACATAAGAGACAGAAAACCCAAGAAATCAAGAAGCACGTCTGTAGCATCTTTATGCAATTCCTGTCAATTGTGTATATTGTTCTCGGCAATCCCTTAATACTGGTATGCTTGCATTTGAGTGAATTTAGGAGTGGCAAAAATAACTCAAACTAAAAATTAACCAAATTAATTCATTATCTTAACATGTTAGATTGGTTGGACAGATTTACAAAGGCGGTGGGATTCGTCTAGTTTGCCTTGGTTATGCTTCGGCGATTTTAACGAAATCCTCAACAGCAGTGAGTGACAGGATGAGCAGAGAGAGCACAACGGCAAATTGATTGCTTCGGAGATTTTTTTTTTGTCAAGGCTTGAATTGCAGGATTTGGGGTATGCGGGTCATGTTTTCACCTAGTGGAACAAGAGAACTCACCCTAATATCTCTCGTGCACAGCTGGATAGGGCGTGTGGTAATAAATTATGGAAAAGGGTACAAGGGTTCATCACCTATTTAAGCATACTTCGGACCACTATCCCATTTTAATCACTTTGGAAAAGAACAGGCGTGATGGAGGTTACTTAAAAAGGGTGCAAATTCCGATTCGAGGCAATGCGGGTGAAAACTTAGAAGTGTGAGGATGTGGAACGAGACTACTGGGGGAATGGAGGGGGAAGTTCAGATATGAGAGGATGGGAGCAGAGATTGGAGGACTATAAGATTGGGTTGATGAGGCAGAGTAGATATTGCTTTGGGAATAATAGGAGAAAAATGTCAATCTCAGAGGGTCAAATCCAGAGGTTACAGGAAGAGGTTGTTACTGATGAGATCAAGGCAGAGTTGGGATAACTCGAAGCCCAGTTAAACGACTTGAGGGATATGGAAGATATTATGTGGAGACAGAGGAGCAAGGCACACTGGTATAAAGAAGGGGATAGAGAAATGACGACGGAGTGTGGTGTGAGGGGAAAGCTAAGTTAGAGCAGATAATATCTGGATACTTCGAGAGTATATTCTCATTGTTACACCCCTCGCAACAAAACATGGACGTGGTACTTTCTCATATCCAAAAGAAGGTGACCGATAAGATGAATAAAGAAATCTTGAAGCAGTATAACACCCAAGAGGTCAAGAAAATCTTGATCCAGATGCATCCCCTAAAATCGCCAAGGCCTGACGATATGAGTTCAATGTTTTTCAAAAATTCTGGCATTTAGTAGGAAATGATATTACCAAATGTGTTATTTATTTTCTAAATAATGGTCACACTCAACGAAGTTTTAACTACATCCACATTGCGTTAATTCCAAAGTGTCAGAGTCCTAAGTCTATAACCCCATTCCGACTGATTGGTCTATGTAATGTAGTTTATAAGGTTGCTTCCAAAGTTGTGGTGAATAGGCTTAGAGTGTTTCTACTTAGACTTGTGTCTGAGAGTCAGTTAGCTTTTTTACTTGGTCATTTGATTACTAATAATGTGCTTGTTGCAAGGAATTGGGGCAAAGAGAGGCTCATGTCCATTAAGTTAAATATGAGCAAGGCGTATGATCGAGTAGAGTAGCCTTTTGTTTAGGTGGTGTTAGGAGCCTTGGGTTTTCATCCTAGGTTTATAGAAATAGTTCAGCGTTGCTTGTCATCTATATCTTATTCATTCTTGTTGAATGGGTCTACATTTAGCCACATTTTCCTGAGCCAGATTTGGGGTAAAGTAACCCCCTATCCTCGTATCTATTTATTCTTTGTGCAGAGATCTTTTCATGTCTGCTACAGGATACTGCCAAGTGTGATCTTGTTAAGGGCATTTCCATTTCCAAGTTTGGACCAAGAGTCTCACATTTGTGTTTTTGCAGATGATACTTTGTTTTTTCAGGAAGGCTACGCCAAATGAGACAGAGGTTTTTATGTAGGTCATTAACTTGTATGAGCTGGTGTCCAGACAAAAAATAAATCTCGAAAATTCAGTAGTCATGTTTAGTTCGAATACCAAGAAAGAGGTTCAGGTGGCAATTTCGACTCTAATAAGGGTAAAGGAGATGGCTTTTCATGACAAATACTTGGGTTACTAGCAGTTGTGGGTTAATCCAAGCAAGCCGTCTTCAATTCCATCAAAGATAAAGTTTGGCGAAGAGTGCAGGGGTGGAAGGAGAAGAAGTTGTCTAGGGGAGGTGAAGAGGTTTTGCTCAAAGTGGTGGTCTAGGCTACTCTTTCCTATGCCATATTTTGCTTCAGATTTCCAAATGGTTCAATTGCTAATATTCATTCCATGTTGGCCAATTTTTGGTAGGGAGATGGTTTCAACAATCATAAAATCCATTAGGTTGGGTAGGCAAAAGTATGCAAGGCGAAAGGGGTTTGGGGGATAAAGTTCCTGAACTTAAAGGCTTTTAATTATGTGTTGCTAGTTAAACAAGCATAAAGGATGTTGACATGCCCAAATTCTTTGCTGGCCAAAGTGCTAAAGGCCAAATACTTTCCAAATGCTGATTTCTTCCATGCACAGTTAGGGACTAGACCCTTGCTAACATGGAGGGGTATTCTGGATGGGAAAAAGGCTTTGAGGCTTGAATGTTGACTTTGGGTAGGTAATGGGAAAACTATTAAGATCTGGAAGGATAAATGGATCCCAAGGCCATATTCGTATCAAATTATGTTGTGACCAGCAAATGTGGATGGGGAGGCCACTGTTGCCAACTTCATTGTTCCAAACCTGAGTTTATTACGACAGCTCTTTTGGAAAAAGAAGGTCTAGCTAATTTAGCATATACTATTAGGTAATGTACAGTGCAAGGATAGGTGGGTTTGGCACTTCTCAAAAAATGGTAAGCTTTCAGTTAAGAGCGCCTACCATGCTCTTATGGATTCCGGCCTATTGTCCACAGATAATGTGGGATCATGTGGGATGAACTTGGGGAGCGGTCAAGTTTGGAGGAAGCTGTGGAATTTAAATGTTCCCTCCAAGGTCAAAATCTTGGCATAGAGAATGTGCCATGATGTTTCGCTTACATTGAAGAACCTGTGACTTAGAAGGGTGGTTGTGAACACCTCCTATCCATGCTGTCTTACAGAGGGTGAGGATCTTTGTCACTCGCTGTTTAAATGTCATCTTGCAAGACAGGTTTGGGTTCTCTGTGGGCTGAAAAGGATGGTTATGGCTTGCGCACAGGGAAAGTAGAGCTATAGGTGAGGAACATTATAGTGTCGCTACTAGTGGAAGAAGTGGAGGTTTTTGTGATGTCCTATTGGAGGTTATGGTTCAATAGGAATGAGGGTCATTTTGCTGGTAAAAGATGGGATATAGTGTTGTTGGTTAGCTATGTGAAAGAATACCTATCAATGTTCTAGGAGGCCAATGCAAATCCTCCAAGTGGTACAGTTGTTCAGCAGGTAGAGTCGTGGGTGCATCCGTTTGAGGGGTGTTTCAAGATTAATTTCAATAAGGTCGTATTTCAGGATTTGAAGGCATATGGAGTTGGAGTTGGAGTGTTGATGAGCTAGGGACTATGGTCCAGTAGGAACGAAGCCTAGTTTGTGGGGGAAACAATGGGATCCATTATAGTTAGTCATTTTTACACAGGATTATCAGTTGAAATTTCAAGAGGCCAATGCTATGTATCATGAGGGGCTAGTCCCCCCAAGGGTGAGATCCTGGGAGAGTCCGCTCGAAGGATGGTCAAAAATTAACTTCGATAGGGCTATATTCTTGGATATGGACACTCATGGGTCAGTGTAGTAGTGCATGATTACAAGGGGAGATTTATAGCAGGTTTGTCTCTGAAGTTGGAGAGGACAGTTATACCGGAGCACGTGGACGTTGTAGCTACAAAAGCTACTGTGGATTTTGGCTTGGAGTTGGGATTGTGGAACATTATTCTAGAGAGGGATTGTGCATTTGTTGTACAACTGATTAGATCAACGAGCAAAAACTTGTCAATCATAGGTCCAGTGATAGATGATATCAACCTTGGTCTAACCGCTTTTAAGGACATAGATATATGATGGGTTGGTAGGAAATGTAACAAAGTAGTTCATCAATTTGCCCAATAAGAAAGGTATGTTAGTGGTCGAGGTGATTGGCGGACTATTGCTCTTCCTTTTGTAGATACACTTTTGCTAGCAAAAAAACCAGCTGATAGTGAATAATAAGTGATTCCCTTTGAAAAAAAAAATAAACTGTTAGATTAATTAAGTTCAATCCAACCTAATTATAAATTTGACCTGTAATTATATTGATTGAATTAGGTTATGAATGATAAAATTTTAACTCATTAATAATGCAACCCATTTAATTATCACCCATAAGTGGACCCTGATCAGTATTATATTTTAGTGAAACGTAGCTTTGGATTCCGTTGTAATAATGAAGAATTATGAAATTATGTTTGGTATTTAATATTAGTTATCTATATGGAGTGTTGTATTGTTGTTTGTATGTAAGTAAACTGCGTCTCTATTGCATATATTTTACATGAACTCTTTTTGAATTATTTCTACTAACCCGAAGTACTCCTAACATGTGTTAAATCCTAACCCTATTCTACTTTTCAGAAAAATAGTAATTTCTAATAAGAATAGGACTTTGTATTAATTCCAAATACTAATAACAAAAATAAAAATAAAGTTTTGTAGAAATTTTTTAAGTTTTATTCCTCAATTCCGCAAAACATCACTTTAAAAAGGATACGCGCGTGTTATTTTTACTGATTTTCAAATCAATGCTTTTATTCAGGTTGGTAAGATATACTTTCAAGTTTTCAAGTTGGTAGGAAGGCGTTGTTTCTGAAATTTTCTTATTCGTGAGCGATTTTGGTCTGCAGCGGTGCGAAAATTTTACTGTGCACAGTAAAATTTTCAAAATTTTAACGTTCATGAACAGTAACAGTGTTTTTTTTTTTTTTCAGGTTCTACAGTCTCTCCATACGGTTGTAGTTGCGCTATTTCATGTATGCAGGTTGGCATCCACACTACGGCTTGAGGTGATAGTTAGAGATTAAATTCTAGTTTCTTTCACTAATAGCTATTGATAGGGGGCCACGTGAGTTGTGTAGAATCACGTTTGTATAGTATTAGTGACCCGAAATAGCATTTCTTCGGGTTTTTGTACTTTTGTAATTGCCGTCTTGTGCGGCCTCCTTCCCGCCTTGTGCGGGCTTTTCCCGTTTCGTGCGGGCCTTTGCCCCTTTGTGGGCTCCTTTGTCTTCGTGGGTTCGGTTAGATACCAACGCCATGAAGTTCAATTAGCCCTTGTGGCTATGTTTATTGGCCATTAGTGCCACCTTGTTTATATACTATCGTTTTTGGAAAAAAAAAAAAAAAAAAGATATGCTTACACTCTAACATAGGATATCTTTTGAATGTAAATTTTTGATTGACAATTTTTTCAACATCAAAATTTGGAATTAAGAAGCCAAATTTCCTTTACAAATTACAATTAACTCCAAAGTATTATTTACAAAAAAATATGGTCAAAATTAATTAATTGATGCAATATATTATCAATAACAATAGAAAATATTGACAAATAATATGCTCATTAAACTTTATTATTTATTTGCATGATACTAGTACAGTAACGGTATAAAATATGTTATTAAAGAATTAACTAATTATCGACAAGGATTCATCTTTTGCATCGAGCCCGTGTTTCATGCCCATATATTAGCAACCACAGATTTACAAATGACCTTTATTGTGCACATTGTGTTGCTCAAATAATTGTTAATCTTCAGATATTTCTATGCATCAAATTCTGTCCATAAATTATTGGGTAAAAGGCGTCAAAGGTCGCCTCCAACCCGGTTTTCAAACATGGATCTCATGGAATTTATCAAGTTTGACAGTTCTTATAGCACAGTCTTAATTCCCGTGGGTAAATTCAAGCCTATTAAGAACTAGAAGGAAAAAAAAAATTATCAGATCGCATTGATCAATGACAATCTGATAATGATTAGCGGCACCGAAAGCCATTCAATATTGTCATTTCTGAGAGCAGAGTAGGTAGAGTTCTTCTTGATGATAGGATTATATATTGTGGATAATTTTATAATAAAAGTATAAATTTAGTCAGAAAAAAAATATACACAATTTAGAAGCTTAGAATTACTACTTTCTCAGTTTTTTTTTTTTAAAAAAAAAAACAGAAGAACATTTGGGGTTGAATTTTTTTTTTCGTTTTTAAGTATAACATATTTAATGAATTATTAAATATGTAATTTTATACATTATCATTATTTTTTAATTATTATCATTCATAATTATTATTAGTATGATTTTTGTTAAGGAAAACTAGGTTAAACTAATTGAATACCACTATAATAACAAGTCAAAAATCTCTTCAATTTGTTAGACCACATTAGAAACGTTAAAAGCTATCGGTAAACAAATAAAGATAAACAAGTCACAAAACATTGAAAACAAAAAGAAGCGGAACACAATTTTTTTTTTTTTTACATGAGAAATCTCCCTAAGGTAAAAGGGAAAAAGCAAAAAACCCTTAAATCTACCACTAAAATACCACTATCAATTAATAAAGTATAAAATATAACTTTCAACAACTACACAAGTGAAATACAGTTTCAAATAATTAACAGAAATAACCAAATATCAAAACAAAAAACAAATGGTGAAAAACTTCATTTAAAAACTGTACCAATTTTGCGAAATATTTTTTTCTTGATTAATCCATTGCATTAAAATTAAGAATGCGTCAATTATTCTCAATATTTAATCATCATTTTGGATAGTCAAACCTTTCAACTTTAACGGTGGTCCAAAAATTTTGTGTTGCTCGAGTAGGGATAGTTGTTGTGTTGAGCCCTCGTGGAGGAACAATAATAGAGGGACCAATGTGTGTCTTTCTAGCGTGGCGTTTGGATAAGAAAGGGGCAAATTCCATATGCCAATTTTAGCCTGTATCTTGTTCTAATTCTATGCACATTTGCCCAAAATAAAACATTGACCTATGTTTGATCGAAAATGCAGCTGCCTTAATATGTCAAACGATAGAGATGTTCGAAATTAATGATTCTATCTTAACTTGATTGATGCAATCGGATTTGTATTTGAGTAGATTGTGATTTAATTCGATCCCAATATTTCTTTTTTCTTTTCCTTTTTTTGCCTTTTCCTTTTCCTTTTGCTTTTGCTTTTACTTTTACTTTTGCTTTTCTTTTTATATATAATGTTTGGTAATCTTATTTAAATTTAAAATTAATAGTTTCATGTTAAAAAATTATATATTTTTATATAAAGATAATAAATAAATTTTATGTAAATATTTTAATTTATTTTGTCACAACTTGATTGATTTTAATTATTTGAATTATCAAAAATAATACTAATTTATATTTTATAACTAATATTAACTATTTTTGGAAAAAAATAGTTATAATTTTTTTTTTTCATTTGGATAAGAATGAGTTGGATCAGATCAAGTTTTTCATATCTAATGTTAAATAACCTAACTTATATTTGAAATTAATAGTTTTATATTAAAAAAATTATCTATTTTTATTTAAAAATAATAAATAAATTTCATGTAAATATTTTAATTTGTATATTTTCATGTAGATATTTTAATTTATTTTGTCACAGTTTGACTAATTTTAATTAAAGAATTATTTGAATTATAAAAAATAATATCAATTTATATTTTATAACTAACGTTAGCTATTTTTGTAGGAAAAAAACTTATAATTTTTTTCATTTCAATCAAAACAAATCAGATTGGATCAATCGGCTAATTTGATCCAATTTGAAAATAAATTGATTCGATCTAATCCTTTTTTATCCGATCTATTGATTCGATGCACGAATTAAAATAAACACTTCTAAACGAAAACAGTATAATGTCACAATAAAATTGAAATTTATTAAGAATGGAAATATCTTTTATCAAGTAAAACTCGGTCCCATTTAACACTTTTTTTTTCAAAAACATGCGTAGTGTATTTTATCCTACATATTTCGACGACTGCATGAAATATTTTATCCAAGAATTGATTATGGACAATTATCCATTACAATGGAATACATGATTTGTCTTCTTCCTTCAGTGGACTTAGTTATGGTCCACAGTGGCTACCAATAATTGTTCCTGTCTATATATTTCTTGGGGATTTTTCCTTATTTTGTCCGGCATCAACTTCTCATTTGCATTCATTATCGTTTAAAATACGTTAATTATTTTGCAATGTGGCCAAAATCACAATTTTTGTAAAAAGTCACTGTAAATTTTTCAAATTTAACAATTTAATGTGTGTTAGTCCATTGAAATTCGAACTTACTAAATCAAACCAAATCAATTCCGGTTCACACTCATGGATAGGGCTGGATTATTTATGAATTAGATTATAAGAATTTTAAAAGTCATAATTTAACATTTTAACTCAACTCACTGCCTATCAGCTATCTCTGTCTGGACTACCATCAGCCATTATTGGTGGTGATGGGCCAATCGGATTTTGACAAGATTTTAAACAAATTGTCAGAAGTTGGCCAAATTTATGAATCATGACTTAACTACGATGAGTCATATTTGAGTTGAGTGGAGTTAGCTCATTTAAATTACCCCTTCCGTTTTAAATAAATAATTTATTTTTTAAAAAATGTCAAAAATAAGTTTATTTTTAAATTAAAATTTTAAAATATCATTATTAATAATAATTATGTATATTTAAAATTAAAAATTATGTATATTAAAAATTAAAAATAAAATTATAAATTATAAATTTAATAATACGTTAAATAAATTATATTTAATAATTAATAAAAAGTTATACTTTAACCAAAATAAATTTTTTTTAAACAAATAAAGTATTAATTTTAAAAAATTTAAATTGGCAGTCGACCAGCAATTATTGTTATCGGACTACCACAAGCCGTTGTCAATCAGCAACCTACCAACTAGATTTCAATTAAATTGTCAAAAGTTGGCAATTATATTTTTATTTTTAACATTAATAATTTTAACAACAATAATTTTATTTTTAGCCAATTTTTATTTTTTTAACATTAATAATTTGAACCCATGGTTTAGATGAGTTGAATCCAACCCAACTCCTAAAATTACAAATTTTTATTCAATTCGTAACCCATTTAATACAACACAATATATTGAAATTATAGTTGAATTAGGTTAAATTTTTACTTGAATTCACTTTTGTCAGCCTTATATACAATGACATAATATGGAAACAAAAATAGATTCTTGCTATTACGGAGAAAAAAGTAAGTTTAAATTTTATATGAATTTTGTTAAACCTTTTTTTTTTTTTGGTGTAATCTCAAGTTATATGAAATAAGTGTCTAAATTTTATTGGTAAATCAAAATACTTGAGATTCAACACAACCTCTGTTTTCTTCTTAAAGAATGAGTGTATATATAATTTTACCTTTCTCATCTTACAAATGTGCCCTACAAATATATAAATTGGGTCAACTATTGAACTGATTTATCATAATTCGAAAAAAAACCATCCAAAATTGGAATCATCAAATTTGACAAATCAATAGAAACTCCTTAAATATTACAACACAAATCAAATTAATAAACAATTAATGTTATTTACTTTAAATTCCAGTCTGTCTATATTGAAAAAAAAAATTATCACCATCTCAGAAAGGTTGGTGGATCCATCTTAAGAATTTTAAGTGGGAAATTGAAAGGATTGCATTGATCATGACAACGGGGTAGGGATTAGGACACCGAAAGTGATTCAATCTTTTTCATTTTGAATTGTCAAGCTTTTCAACTTTAATTCTGATCCAGAAATTTGGTTCTCTTGATTGGGGATATTTATTGAGTTCTTATGCAGGACAATAAAGGGACCATATGTCTCTTTCTAGACGTGGCTTTTGAAAAATGCTTCAAGATTTTTCACGAGAAAAAATAGTTCATAATAATTTATTAATAAATGAGTTAAAAATCAATTTGAATTTCATAGTAAATCAGTATGTTTTAAATTTATTTTATTTATTAAGTACTTATCTATATATCTATATATCTATATCTATATCTATATATATATAGATATAGATATATATATAATCAAATTGGAATACATGAATATTTTGATGGGAATTTTTTGTAATAAAAATGGTTTGGAGGAAAAATAAAAAAGTAGATTAGAGATTTTTTTTTTTTGAAATAATGTGAGAAGAATTTTTGTGAGAATTTAAATTTTAAATATGAATCTTGAAATAAAATAAAAATTGTTTGAATTTTTTTTCCTAAAAAAAATAAATTTTCTTATATAAGTTTTAATCCAAACATAACTGATATGAAATTGTTGTACATACCCTTGAATCTCAATAAAATAGAATAAATATTCCCTTTGCCAATTTTAGCCTAGCTCTTGCTTGAATTCTATGCACAATTTGCCCAAAAAAAAGCACTGATGTGTTTTTGGTTGAAACAGCAATTGCCCTTAATATGACAGATGAAAGCAATGCAATCTCATGATTGTAATGGACAAGTTATAGTCTCATTATCTGTGTACCTCTTCTATTTTAGGTCTTGATTTTGGATTTTTCCATATTTATAAAGAAGCTATTGCAATTATTAGTTAGCTTGTTATTTATGCCAATGCAATAAGGGCATCAACTATTTTTTTTTTTTAATTTTCCAATATTTGTTAAAGGATTATAGTGAGTAATGATATCTTTAGAAACTTTTTATAGTAAAAAATTATAATGACTGATGTAACATGTTAAAAAGATAAAATTATCTTTTTTATTTTGTATTTTTTAATGAATATGATAAATAATTTTATCTTTTCATACTTGTTACCTTAATTACTATAACTTTTCAATGTAAAATGTTACTAAAAATATCATTATTTTTAATGGTCTTAGATGCTATTAATATTTCTTATGTTCAAATTGGTTAGTCTAATTATAGGCAAACCGTAATATGAATATCGGTGATAGGAATCAAGTTGGGAGGTTTGCTCTTGACCAACTTGTCGTTTGTTATAATTATGAGGTTTCTCATACAAGTTCTATCTATAAGAATCACTCCACCATAGTTGAAAAGTCAAATTTGATTGTTAACGAAAATCAAAATTATATACAGATTACAAAAGTTGAAAGTTTTGCGAAGCAAGAATTTGAAGATGAAGAAGAATATGTATGTGAGCCTGATGAAGAAGAATACATGTGTGAATATGATAAAGAGATAGAGTGTGAACAGCCTGATAATAAAGAGTATAACTTCAACGTGCATGTCATTTTCTAAGCGAATGAGGTAGGTGGTTATTATATTTCTACTATTGTTCATAAAGAATTCTTTATTCTTGTTTCCCTTCGACAATATCACAAATTTTGTATTTGAAAAATTGGTTCAAAAAATTATGGTCTTTATAAGATTTATGGACGGATTGTTGGAATGATATTCTTCGAACTTAAGATTTCTACAAAGAGTCTTGTTTTTAGAACTCGAGGACAAGTTCTTTTCAAGTGGAGGGGTCTAATGTGAGACATATTGTAATATTTTTGGGTTTTAATAGATATTCAATAAAATAAACCTATTAGGTTATTAAACATTTACAATTGTAATAAAGATAGTGTTCTTTGGCTGTCAAATTTGTTTTAAATTAGATAATTATTAGTATACTTAGATTCAAATTGCTTTAGGAAATAGTTTTTCTGTAGGATTTGGCTATCAATTTGTTGTTAGCTTAGGTTAATAAAGGATTCTATATAAATACGTTGATGTAATAGATTTTTAAATAGCGGCTACTGATAATATTTTCGCAACAAGGGTTGTTGTTGGGGTTGGATTACCTCTCCTCCATGAGTCCGTTCATGGTATTTTACTAGTTTTAAGAAATTAGTTGGGTGGCAATCATGCGTCTCACCCTTCGGGTTATCCAATACACCAAGCACGTTCATGCATTTAATGAATGAGGTGTTAACGCCATTTATCGGTAAATTTGTTGTAGTTTACTTTGATGACATTCTAATCTATACCACTAACAAGGCGGAGCACATAGAGCACTTGCGGCAAGTTTTGAATGTTTTGTAGGAAAATAAATTGTATATCAATTTGAAAAAGTGTAGTTTCATGCAAGAAAGTCTTAATTTCTTGGGATTTGTCATTAGTGCTAATGGTATTCACGTAGACGAGAAGAATGTGAAGGTAGTCCAAGACTGGCCAACCCTAAAATCTGTGCCTAAAATTTGTAATTTTCATGAATTTGTGACCTTTTATAGATGGTTCATTCGTAATTTCAGTACAATTGTTGCACCTTGATAGAGTTTAAATTGTGCATATTTTTTGTTAATATGTTCTCCATATTAATTTGATTACAATGTGAAATTGTTTGAAATTGATATACTTTTTTGTTTTAGGTATGAAAAATAGAGGATTGGAGAAAAAGAGGAAAAAAGGGCGAAAATTGAAGCAAGAAGAATTGATGGAGAGTTCCAGTAAGAGAAGGAAATTGGAAGCTGTCAAATTGGAGAAGGAAAAGAGTTATTGCAGCAAGTTTTTAGAAAACAAGCACTCTATTTTAGTTAGAAGTATATTTTTTATTTTTCTTATGTTTCCTTTTTAGAATAGAATTAGAGTTTAGTAACAATTATCATTACTATATTTTAGGACTTACTTTTGCTATAAATAGGCCAACCTATGAAGCCCAAAAAAAGTGTAGAATTTCTTCTCTTAGAAACCAAAGTTTTTTTTCTTCTTTGTCTTTTCTTTAGTTTAGTTTTTCTTAAATTCTTCTTTTCTAATTCAAGGGAAAGATTGATTTCAATTGCAATCACTGTGAGGTTTTGTTCTTAAATTTATTTTCTTGCTTTTTTATTCAAATACTTGTTAATTCTTGATTTAATTTTATGAATAATTGATGATTAATTAATCTGACAATTTAATTGTTCATTATTTATTCTATTGCTATCCATGAGTTCAATGATCCGTAATTGTCATGAATAAATGGACCAAGTAGCAACTAAGTTAAAATTGTTTATGTTTGTAAATATGCATGCTTAATTTAGGGGAATTAATGGGACAAAATTAATTTACTGCAGCTATCTCGGTGTTTTAATTTTGGTTTAACTGTTTTCATAGTTCTTAATGCTATCATTAAATTGATATGGAACGCTATCATGCC
Organism: Gynochthodes officinalis; assembly: GCA_020080225.1. NCBI lineage: Eukaryota > Viridiplantae > Streptophyta > Magnoliopsida > Gentianales > Rubiaceae > Gynochthodes > Gynochthodes officinalis. Next base: position 30,827,701 of record CM034620.1, on the reverse strand, counting down.
CAGTCAATTGATGGTAAGTTTTGATTTAGGGTGCTGGGCTCGGTCAATTATTTTAGGAAAACAGGAATTTATTACGGCTATCCTAATGAGTTTCAAGTTAAATATTTGAGTTGCAAGATTATTTTTCGTGACTTATGATCAGTGATGTAATTGAATGATATCGACCCTTGGATTGGAAACTCTGTAAATTAGGTAATTTTTATTATTTTCTATTTTTGCTGCTTTACTATTTATTTTTATTAATTTTTATAATTTTAGTAATTTAATTATTATCTAAAAATCTCCGTGTTTATTTATTTATAATTTATTGTTCAAAACTTGGTACTATACTTTGGTTCCTTTGGGACTCGACCTGGTCTGCTATTACTGCAAATTTAATTTGAAATTACTTAAGAACCAGTAATTAATTTTGTGGGCTTCGACAAACCTGCCAAATTTTGGCGCCGTTGCCGGGGAATCAATTAGTTTCTTGTTTTGAACATTAATATTACTAATATTTTCCTTCTTCTTACAAAAAAAAAAAAAAATTAAAATTAAAAAAATTTTAAAAAAAATTACGGGTTTAACAGACCCAATTCATTTTTCCCTAATTCTTTCTTCTGTAAATTAGACTCCTATCCACCGCAGCTTCCCAAACCGCAGCTCAGTCACTACCGCTCCACCGCTGCGTGTCTCCGTCCATCGGCAGCCTCCCCGCCTCCGTCCCTCCGCCAGCTGCGTGTTGCAGCACAGTTTCTCCGCCAGATCGCTCCGCCGTTCTGCAACCCAGAACGCAGTGCCTCCGCCCAAGACCGTGGTTCCTCTGCTCGTTGCCTCTCAGCCACTGCCGTGCTCCGTCTAGATCACGCCGTACGGTGTCACTCTGCTCATCAAGCCGCAGCTCCCTCACGTTGTTCGTTCTCCACTAGTCTTGCTCAGCCGTTGCTGCACCATCCGTGCTTCATCAAGCTCGCCACTGCCGTTAGCCCAGTCACCGCTCTGCTGTCATATTCCTGGAGCAGTCCTTCTCTCTGCTACATTTTCGCGAAATCACAGCCTCTTCTCCAAGAACACCCACTAGCAGTGGATTCGCCCAGATGATGAAGGCGATGGCCGGAGCGGTTGTGGCGAGGCTAAGCTTGGCCGTCCAACCACAATCTGCCGTAGACATCGTGCCGCCGCTTTGCCATAGCTGCTGTATCGCCGCTCCCTCTTTGCGCCACCACTTACATTTTGCATTGCTTCTGATCCAAGAACTTCCATGAGTTTCAAAGGCTGAGGTGTAGGTGGAGTAGGTTTCGCAGGAGGCACAATAGGACGAGGATGTTCACCATAAATGCCGTACGGGTTTGGACGCTCCAATTTGATTGAATAAATTGGACGGAAGCTTGGCCGCAAACACTTCAAAGCCAATTGATTTGGCTGCACGTGCTCAATGGAAACCAGGAAGCAACAGAAACCAATTCGAATTGGTTCAGCCGAGTAACACCATGGCTATGCCGGCACAGTCCTCGTCGTTATTATTATTCTTTATTTTATTTATTTTTGATTTTTTTTTGTTGTGTGAATTTTATTTATTTATTTATTTATTTTTTAATTCCTTTGCTGCTATTCTTAATTGCTTGATGCTGCTGTGTTTTTATTTGTTGTGCTCTTGCAGTGGTAATTTTATTGGTTTGATCATGACACCACAGAGCAGTCCTTCTTCCCCAAGCAGTCATTCCCCATCAAGATTTACATTCAAGAGTTTTTGAATGGGTTGATGAGTTCTATTATTTTTAGTTTCTAGTTTGGAATAAATGGGTTGAAATATGTGTGCTAAACAATAATGCTATAGGGAAGAAGATTTGAAACAATAGTGGTTTGCAATGTATGAACTTCATTGAGAATGTGTTTTACAAGAAAGCATGTTATAGTGTGGCCAACTATGGCATGGTTTTGTGCATTTTCATTGTAGTGTTTTTCAACTTTCACATAGTAGCATGTGGTGCACCATGTTATCATGTGATAGAGATTTTGTTTCTATTCAATTTTTTTCTTTTGCCTAGTCCCTTTTTAGTTTATTTCAACCACACTTTCATATTTTTCTTGGTGCTTTGGTATGTTGAACTACTATTAACTCATTCATCTTTCAGACCCTTTTCAATTTTTCTTTGGATATTACAATTATAGTGGTTTATGATCATCTAACTAAAGAAAGTGATAAGGGCTATAGAGTGATTTTTATTTGGATTCCATTGCTCTATCTTTATGAACTTATTATGTTTCTATCCTAAGTCATTTCTTATCCTATTTTACTACTATAATTTCTAATTGAGTTTCAAAGATTAAGTTTGGGAGTGTTATTTGCCTTATTATTGATTACTTTCTTCTATGATTTGTAGGTACCCATCGTTTGAGAAGAAGTACTTTTTATTTTTAATTTTTGTTGACACTCTCATCACATTAAAGGACATCTTACCCTCTTTTCCCTTGGATGTTCTGTCCCGTATGTTTGCAATTCAGGGAAGTTATTCTGCCTTCTTATCTTTATATTTTCACTACTTCTTCTGAATGTGAGCTTATAGTCTTTCATACATTAGGGACAATGTATGATTTAGGTGTGGGGGGGGTGTTTTTGTGCTTTTGTGGTTGATTTGTGGTTAAATTTTTTTTGTTTTTTGGCACAATCATGCTTGAATTGATATTAATTTCTTTCATTAAACTTCCTTACTCTTTTGATGCTTGTTTAGAGTAACTCTTGGTTAGCATGCATTAGTAGTTGAGTTGGAAAGCATGAAAAGGGGCGAGTATGATTAGCCTTTGTTTTTGAAAATTTTAAAAGCATCTCGTTGATTTGAATGATTGAATTGAATGAGAATGTGCAATATTTGATACATTGAACCCATATTGTGAGTATTTGAGCCTAAGAGCATTTCCTTTTCTTTGCTCACATAATTCTTTGTTGAGTATTGTTGAATATGGTATGTTTATTCTAGAACTTGCTTTGTTATGCATGTCGAGATTACATTGTGGATTCATGCTTTGAAATGATAAGGGCATTTAGGATTAGCCAATTAAACTTTCTAAAAAGCCATCCTATTATATATACCCCTAGTTAGCCAATTTTGAGCCTTAACCTTTTTTTGTTATAACACTACATCATTAGCCATAAACCGTTGTTTTTTTTTCCATCGTTGAACCCTTGTCAAGAGTATGTGGGAATGAATTGTATGATAAAGTTTCTATTGATTCCAAGGAAAAGAGCCACGGAAAAAAAAAAAAGTGTGAAAAAAATGAAAAATATGAGAAAAAAAAAAGAAAAAAAGAAAAAAAAAAGATGAAAAAAGTGAAAAGTATTCCCTACGAAGATTGGACAAAGTAAGTGTTCTCCATTGTATACAAACGGTCCAATTATATGATGAAGTTGAAAAAAAAAAGGATGCATGTTATGTGGAAAAAAAAAAAAGTGGTTCTATTGTGCTATTGTTTGTACTTTTGAGTCATGCAAGGAAGTTCTTACATATCTTGATTACTGTAGCCTAAATTTTCCTCTCTTTTTACCTACCTTTACCTAAGCCCCGTTACAACCCTTATAAAGACCCTTTGATTGTTGTATGGATTCATATTTATAAGTGGTGGAGATGTGATATATGAGCAAGCCTATGGTAATAGCATGCTATGTTTGATTTGAGTGCTATATTGAACCCCTAAACACTTTGAGTGCTTAGAGTACAACCTGTGAGGAGTTATCAAATTTTGTTGCATTTGATTTCAATAAAATTGTTGGGATCAATGGGATGCGTATGTCTTGTTAGACCATCGGGCTATGATTACTTGTTTTTTGGATTGTCATTCCAATCTTGATTTCTAATGTGTGATGACTTTGGGTTATTTGTGAATGGGTTGAAAAGGGGAAAGGGATGGAGAGGAAGACATTGATCTAATGCATGCTTGAGGACAAGCATGGTTTAGGTGTGGGGGATTTGATAGAGTTTAAATTGTGCATATTTTTTGTTAATATGTTCTCCATATTAATTTGATTACAATGTGAAATTGTTTGAAATTGATATACTTTTTTGTTTTAGGTATGAAAAATAGAGGATTGGAGAAAAAGAGGAAAAAAGGGCGAAAATTGAAGCAAGAAGAATTGATGGAGAGTTCCAGTAAGAGAAGGAAATTGGAAGCTGTCAAATTGGAGAAGGAAAAGAGTTATTGCAGCAAGTTTTTAGAAAACAAGCACTCTATTTTAGTTAGAAGTATATTTTTTATTTTTCTTATGTTTCCTTTTTAGAATAGAATTAGAGTTTAGTAACAATTATCATTACTATATTTTAGGACTTACTTTTGCTATAAATAGGCCAACCTATGAAGCCCAAAAAAAGTGTAGAATTTCTTCTCTTAGAAACCAAAGTTTTTTTTCTTCTTTGTCTTTTCTTTAGTTTAGTTTTTCTTAAATTCTTCTTTTCTAATTCAAGGGAAAGATTGATTTCAATTGCAATCACTGTGAGGTTTTGTTCTTAAATTTATTTTCTTGCTTTTTTATTCAAATACTTGTTAATTCTTGATTTAATTTTATGAATAATTGATGATTAATTAATCTGACAATTTAATTGTTCATTATTTATTCTATTGCTATCCATGAGTTCAATGATCCGTAATTGTCATGAATAAATGGACCAAGTAGCAACTAAGTTAAAATTGTTTATGTTTGTAAATATGCATGCTTAATTTAGGGGAATTAATGGGACAAAATTAATTTACTGCAGCTATCTCGGTGTTTTAATTTTGGTTTAACTGTTTTCATAGTTCTTAATGCTATCATTAAATTGATATGGAACGCTATCATGCCCAGTCAATTGATGGTAAGTTTTGATTTAGGGTGCTGGGCTCGGTCAATTATTTTAGGAAAACAGGAATTTATTACGGCTATCCTAATGAGTTTCAAGTTAAATATTTGAGTTGCAAGATTATTTTTCGTGACTTATGATCAGTGATGTAATTGAATGATATCGACCCTTGGATTGGAAACTCTGTAAATTAGGTAATTTTTATTATTTTCTATTTTTGCTGCTTTACTATTTATTTTTATTAATTTTTATAATTTTAGTAATTTAATTATTATCTAAAAATCTCCGTGTTTATTTATTTATAATTTATTGTTCAAAACTTGGTACTATACTTTGGTTCCTTTGGGACTCGACCTGGTCTGCTATTACTGCAAATTTAATTTGAAATTACTTAAGAACCAGTAATTAATTTTGTGGGCTTCGACAAACCTGCCACACCTCTAATAGATTGCTTACAGAAGGGACAGTTTAATTGGGGTGTGAAGCAGGATAAGTGTTTTGCATTGATCAAGAAGAAGTTATGTACAACCCTAGTACTTGCACTCCCTAACTTTAACAAGCTGTTTGTGGTTGAGTGTGATGCTTATGGCGTTGGTATTAGTGCAGTTCTATCTCAAGAGAGGTGACCAGTTGCTTACTTCAGTGAGAAACTAGGTGAGGTGCGACAACATTGGTTAACTTATGATCAAGAGTTCTATGCTGTTGTGTGAACTCTAAGGCATTGAAAGCACTATCTCGTGCAAGAACAGTTCGTTCTATATACCGATCATCAAACCTTAAAGTACATCAACATTCAAAAGAATGTGAGCAAAATGCATGCTAGGTGAACTGCTTATTTGTAGCAATTCCCCTTTACGTTAAAGCATAAATCTGGGCAGCAAAACAAAGTGGCTAACACCCAATGTAGACGTGCAACCTTGTTAGTGAATTTGAGTCATGAGGTTACGGGATTTGACAATTTGCGTGAACAATATGTTGAAGATGAAGATTTTGCCAACATATGGAGAAAACTACCCACAGATGATTTTTACAACCACGATAGGTACCTTTTTAAAAGTAACTGATTGTGTATTCCCCAAATATCTTTACAAGAGAAGCTCATTCATTATTTGTATGGATGAGGATTAAGTGGGCATTTTGGGAGAGAAAAGACCATATCTAACTTGGAGAAGCTCTATTATTGGCCTCAATTGAAGCGGGGCATGGGAAGGTTTATGAGTAGATGTCACACCTGTCAAATAGCTAAGGAACATATGCAAACATTGGACTTTATATGCCTTTGCCGATTCTTGAAACTATTTGGGAGGACTTGTCGATGGACTTCATTCTTGGATTACTCGGAACTCACCATGACATGGATTTCATCTTTGTGGTTGTTGATATGTTTTCCAATATAGTACACTTTATTCCATGCAAGGAAACCTCAGATGCTTCAGATATTGCACAGCTTTTCTTTAGAGACGTGCGTTTGCATGGAGTACCCAAGTTCATTACTTTTGATCGAGACACTAAATTTCTCAATCCTTTTTGGATGACTTTGTGGCAAATGTTTGATACATCTTTGAATTTTAGTAGCATAGCTCATCCACAAACTAATCATCAGACCAAAGTTATCAATAGAACCTTGGATAATCTGATTCGCTATATTTGAGGTGATCAACCAAAGTAGTGGGACCATGCTTTACCTCAAGCCGAGTTTGCCTTTAATGATGCCGTTCATAGTTCTATAGGAAAGTTTCCATTTTCTATCATGTACCAAATACTGCTGAGACATGCTGTCGATCTAGCAAAATTGTTGAATGTTCCTAGGTATAGTTCTGCAGCCAAAAATTTGGCTAAGAAGGTCCAGGCTATTCAAGAAGAGGTTCGACAAAAGCTACTGGAGACTAATCAGAAATTCAAGAGTGCCGCAGATAAATACCGATGGGTCAATTTGTTTAAAATTGGTGATATGGTAATGGTTATCTTGGGCGTGAGAGGCTCTTAGACGAGCAGTACCACAAGTTGTAGTCAAGGAAGTATGGTCCTTACAAAGTCATGCGCAAGAGCAATAACAATGCGTATATGGTGAACTTGCCTAAATCAATGGGCATTTTTCTCACTTTTAATGTGGCCAACTTGTCACATTTTCACCCTTCTGAAGGTTCTTTTTACCCAGATCACTTAGTGATGAGTTCTTTTCAAGTGGAGGGGACTGATGTGAAATGGGCCGTATAAGAGTATTTGGACATGCAGGACCGGTCCAAGAAGGGGAAACGTGCAAAAACACGCGTCTAACTTTAAACGGCCATAATTTTCAATTCCGGTGTCAGAATCGCACATATTATATATCATTTTGAAGGCGTTGATGAGATCTACAAGTCTAATGGGGCATAGCCCCATTAGCGCAAGGTGCCTGGCCCAAAATTCCTTCGTTTTAACCACTGTCCGACCAGTTTTCTATTTTTTTTTGTCAATTTAGGATTCTTTTTGCAATTGTGATTAGGGTTTGCTTAGTTTATAAATATGCGTCTAAGGATTCATTTTCACTTGTTCAGATTATTAATCAACTTTATTCAATAGAATTTTTCCAAATTCTACGGAATTTGATCTTTTGTGAAAATTATTTATCTTCCTTTATCTTTCCCTTGTTAAGATTAGGTAGAGTTCTTCTAGAGGATAGGATTATCTAGTGTGGATAATTTTATAATAAAAATATAAATTTAGTTAGAAAAAATATACACAATTTAGAAGGTTAGAATTATTACTTTCTCAGTTTTTTTTTTAAAAAAAAAAGGACATTTGGGGTTGAATATATATTTTTTTAAGTACAACATATTTAATGAATTATTAAATATGTAATTTTATATGTGTATCATTATTTTTTAATTATTATCATATATAAATATTATTAGTATAATATTTGTTGGGAGAAACTAGGTTAAACTAATTGAATACCACTATAATAACAAGTCCAAAACCTCTCCAATTTGTTAAAGCACATTAGAAATGTTAAAAGCTAATGGCAAACAAATAAAGATAAATTAAGGCGCAAAACACTGAAAACAAAAAGAAGTGGAACACAAATTTATATTTTTTTTTACATGAAAAATCTCCCTAATGTAAAAAGAAAAGAAAAATCAAAGAACCCTTAAATCCACCACTAAAATTCTACTATCAATAAATAAAATATCAAATATAACTTTCAACAACTACGCAAGTGAGATACAATTTCAAACAATTAATAAAAACAATCAAAAATCAAAATAGAAAATAAATTATGAAAAACTTCATTAGAAAACTGTACCAATTTTGCGAAGTATTTTTTTTCTTAATTAATCCATTGCGTTAAAATTGAGAATGCGGCCATGGCACTCAATATTTAATCACCATTTTTTTTTCTCGAAACGATAGAATTTTATTAAATTGCCAATGGCAAAAGATGTACAAGACTTAGCCAAAAAGGCTAAATGATCTTCATGGTTTGACAGCAGATGACTGACCCATGAAGGAAAGTGCACAAGAAGACAAGAAAAATAAAAAGATTGCGCAAAAGAATTAATGTGATTAGTGCACAGATCACATCAATTGCAATCAAGATACCTAGACAAACTAGTTGATTGCCATCTACTAGAGAATCATAAAAATGCATGAAACTAAGCGAAACTGAACAGCAACCCGAGCGTCGAGCCGCGTCCCTAACGGTTGCTCCATACCTTGTATGACTCTACCGCATACGTTGAATAGCTCGGAAACCAAACTACTACCGCATACGTTGAATAGCCCTGCAATCAAACTAGAAACAAAACCCTACATTGGGGGAAAAAGCTCCACGTTGGGGGAAAAGGACCCTCACAAAAGGGAGGCAAAAAAAAAAAAAATCGCACACAGCATCGCACCACAGATCGCCCACACTGGGCGACTGTGGCGCATGAAGTGTGCAAAAGATTCCAAAAATCGCACCTGCAGTGTGTGTGCAGAGAGTGTGCAAATGTTTTTCATATTTAATCACCATTTTGGATAGTCAAACTTTTCAACTTTAACAGTCCAAAAATTTTGTGTTGCTCGATTAGCTATATTTATTGAGCCCTCATGCAGGAACAATAATAGAGGGACCAATGTCTCTCTTTCTAGCGTGGCGTTTGGATGAGAAAGAAGCAAATTCCAATAAAAGGGGCACTTTTTAATTTCAAGATTCATATTTAAAATTTAAATTCTCACATTATTTCAAAAAGTGCCCCTTTTATTCTTGTTTGTCTATCATTCTTTTAAATCGAGATACTAGAAATGTGGATCCATGAATGAAAATAGACTTTAAAGATTGTTTTTAAGAAAAGTATATCATATGGTATTAGTGACTGATTATAAAATCCTAATTCTTAGTTAAAAGACACCATTTTTCTCCACTAAAAGGGCAATAATTTATGCATTAGTTTGGTGAAATAATTTTTGTATTATGCTATTTGGATTGTCATAATTTTAACCGTCTTTTGCTCTCACAAATTAAGATGGATTACGTACTATTGATTGTTCCAAGAAACAAAATGCCTATAGTTGTTATTAATTTATTATGGCATAATGATCTTGGTGAATCAATTATAATATGTCCTAAGACTCTCTCCGGATGCTCTTACGAGGTCCCTACAATTATTTTTAAAATAAATACTTGAATGGTTAAAGATACTCCACGTTTTCGATGCTTCCTTTTTTGGCCGACAAAATCAGGAGATATAAAGCCTTAAATAAAGTCAAAACGTAAATAATGCATATGAATTACGTTTGTAAATTTGTTTTTAACTTTTTAAATTATAAGTAATTGAATAAAAATTATATTAAAAACATAAAAAAATTATTATAAGTAATAGAATAAAAATTACATTAAAAACATAAAAAATTATCATTAAAATTTTAAAATATTATTCATATTGTCTCGAGTTTTATTTTACTGATAAGCGAGAAGAAAATAACTTTTACAATAAAATATTAATTTAATAATGCAAAAGTAAACAACATTTATGGTGCTAATTGCACCACGCAAACGTACATCTATAGGTTATTTTATATGCATTCCCCCAATCATATGACCTTATGCAGCCATTGCCTTCAAATAAAGCTTTATTTAATTATTTTTCAATAAATAAATGATAAAAGATAGATTGATAATTGATTCTTGTAACCCCTCATACTCAATTTTACAAAAATTTCTTTGCAACTAAATTTTCAAATTAGAAAAAAAAATATTACTTATATAGATATTAATAATATAAACATTAATATAAATAAAAATATTAATATATATATATATATATATATATAGATATAATACTCCTTGCAATTTAAAAAAAATGCTTTAAATTGGATACGATTTCTTTTAATTATATAATATAACATATTTAATTTGATATGAAATGTAAAAATTTTTCATTTTTATTTTTATTTTTTTAATAATAAATTATAGATAATCATTATTAATAAATATAATATAAAATTTTTATTTAAAAATAGAGTTTTTTGTTTTTTAATTGAACGTAAACTCATCTTTTAGACCGGATAGAGTATAGAAAAATATTAGGTAAGATCTTTCCGTAGTTTTCCGAATCTTCCATCTATAAATGCAGAAGACTATAATTCAAAGCACATGCCAAAAAATCAATTACTAACCACACTCATAAGTTGAGCAAGCAATCACGTGGCCATGGCTGAAGAGAATTTCCACAACCGAGGCGGCCATTTCCCCCAACACCGCCCCGAGGTAGACAACCCACACTTTTTTTTTTTTTTTTTAAGCGTCTATTTCTGGGATTAAGGTTGTAATAACATTCGACATTAATTACCTTTCCATGTTATGAATGTAAAGTATAAGTTATTGAATATACTGCAGAACTTCCCCGGCGGTCCATGGACTGGCCAAGCGGATGCCATTGGTGAAGCTGCACGGACTGGCGTGGTAAGTGGTAACCGATGAAATTAATCATAAGCATATTTTGTTCCAATAATGGAAGTTTGTTCATATTGGGATTTTTAGATCTCCCCCTCGTTAAAAACAGTTATGCCGACAAAATATAGACTTGGCTCTTTTACTTTTTATTTCTTTGCCCATTTAAATCAATTGACAATTTTGAGGAATGTGTAGGATTTGGGCGGAATTTTAATGAGTAGGAAATAAATAAAATTAAGTAAAATTTTATATTATTCTTACTAATAATGATAATGTATAATATAAATAAAGAAATAAGAATAAAAATGTAAAAATATATATTTAATGGTGTATTTAAGTGTGTTGTACTTCTAATTTAAAAAATTATATTAAATTAAAAGTGACCTCTTTATTTTAGAATGGAGGGAATAATAAGGAGCAATGTAATTGAGCCTTACCAATATCCCTTGAGATTTATTTAACAAATTTTTTGAAAAAAAGAAAATCATTTATGAAATTCCACTAGTAAGTGATCTGACTAGGCCGTCAATCGCTCTTTAAAAAAAATTTATTTATTAATAAAAATGTATAAAATTATTAACAATGAAAAATTTAATGAAAACCCACAACTACCTATTAAATACTTATCAAATATTTAATATTTACCTTCTTATTTTACATAGTTTATGATTTTTAATTGGGACCGAGAGATATCCAATATCCACCTAATGAGACGTCTTACTCTAATTATCGGACATTTAATAACTCCTATTTTTCCAAGTATTTATTAGGAATGAGAATTTTTACTATGCTAGTGTGGAGAAAAGAAAAAGAAACCTCTAGTCCTTTATGTTGGAGTTCACGGGTCGAGGTTTTAGTTAAGTTTAGACACGATTCGTGAGACAAACACCACGTTAGATGTTGTTTTCATCAAAACTCTCTCGTGTGTCATTATGAGCACGCAGCAAAAGTATACACACCGTGCATTTAGAAAAACGAGGAGTGCAAGGCTAAACCGGCTTGCTAAAAAAAGTACGTAAAAAAAAATTGTAATGTTTGTGAAGAAAGTTGTTATTCTTATTAAATAAAAATTTCAAATACAAAGAGTAAGCAATGTGCGCTAGAGGATGAGCATATGTAATCAACAAGCAATTTATGTCCTCTCAATGTGGTAGAAAGGGATATATATTTTAATCTTAGTTTGCCTTTAATTTGTGGACCCCGTAGTACTTCCTGCCTGCCTTTATTTAACCTGATATTTTCTGAAGTTTTTCTAATCCAATTATTGAATTCTGAGTTTAATCATATCCTTTGAGAAACATCAAAAACATAATAACACTAAAAAAAGATAAAAAAAAATTTAAAAAACCAAAAGAATATATATATATATATATATATATATATATATATATATCTATAGTGCGTTTGTTTTTGTATTTTTATTGTTTATGGTTTTTCTGCTGGATTCTGCATTTGGCTCACTCCAATCATTGTTCTCTAGGAGCAAGTGGAAAAAATGGCGAAGACCTTTGGAGAACTTCCTACGGTACATAGAAAATTTTGACATTGGGACAGGCAGCATGATATAAATAAATTAATGCCAACAGCCAAGCACAGATATATTTATCGGTCCCAATCGAAGTATGTCTTCCAATGGGAGAATAATTTTAAAAATAAATTATTCATATGTGACATTTATTTTGGAATAATTGAAAAGGTGGAACAATAATAATAACAATAGTAACCACCAGGTGTGATCTAGCAGTAAAAATGTTAGAAACCAGGTGATACACCAGACTTCGATTTTTGGCGTTACTAACCTTATAGTACCTCTGACTTAACCTCTGACTGTGGTGTGTGGTGGCTATAGTTGGCTCTGGAATTGATGCCTGATCAGCCGTTTCGATAAGTGAGCGTCCTATGAGGGGAGTCCTGTCCTGAGTTAAAAAGAAATAAATAAATAAATAACAATAGTAGGGATGAAGTAATAATTTAGACATACTTTTCCTTGCACTGCTGGATGCGTTTTCATTTTTTGGGTCCAACATTTCTGAGTTGATGCCCGTTTCAGAAATTCAATTTTTAACAAATTCATTTGTAGTTAACCGACATTAGCTCCTATGTGGACATATCATTGAGTGCTTTAATCCTGCTGCAGGACTTCATGAAAGGCTTGCCTGGTAAAGATCAAAGAAGGGAAGAGGTAACCTATGAATTCATTGTCATTTTTGTTTCAGAAATGAAAGGGAAACTGCGGGATACTGCATTTTTTTGTACATTGCTTAGGCAGAAGCTGCAATTCTTCTTATGAAATATGGAAGTTGAAAATTTGAGGCAAAGATAGGCTTGGATTTGCATGCATATTTATTTCTATTTGGCTAAGGAGTTTAACTTGCCATATTTACTGCATGTGGATCATGTGTTTTGGATTTTGCTTCATTTAATGATTAAATTTAAAGGGTAAACAATATTAATCATCTCTTAAGTTAATTCTAAATTCAACTTAGTTTCCGATATTAAATAAGTTTGATTAACCTCTTCAACTTGAAATTTAATTTTAGTTAGTCATCTGGCCAAAATTAAGATAAATCAATATATCTATTTATCTATTAACTTCATATTTATTTGTTTATTTATTAATTTTACTATGGACAAAGGATTATTTTCAATTTTCTTGTTGTTTTCAATTTAATTTTCATCTTATAGGATGACACTTCCGATAAATGGATTGATGATATAGCTAATCGACCGGGCAATAATGATGATGATGATAGTAAAATGAACGATAACCAAAGCCGCCATCGATTTCCACAAGAACACCTCTACAAGGTGAACTATCAGTACTAGTTTAGTCATGTTTTTCACTTATTGACGGATTGTTCATTCTCTATAGCCCTGTTAATGTCAATACCATTTTGTAAAACTCAAAACACAGTCACGTTTTTTTTTGCAACAAAATGTACCTTATAGTGACAGAATTTAGCATAAACTCTAAAATAGAAGTACAACAATTGTAATCCATTTCTTTGCGTACCTCAATTGTTTAGAATTTTGTAACCAACATTAATTATTACTAACTAACACACCGAGTATAAAATCCTGCAGGATTACTCCAAGGGTGGAGATTCATGGTCTGCAAAGGTAAAATACACTTTACATTTATATCTTTTGTTCCAAAAATGAAAGGCATTGACTATTAGTTAGGTAAAACTGAATCATCCTTTTTTCCCTTGGGTTGGAAATTGATTCATCCATGCTCATAATAAGGTCTAAATTAAAAATCCTATTATGTAGAGTCTAGCTTAATCATTAAGGGAAGTTACAAAAATAATCATTACTTTTAATACAGATATCCAATCGGGTAGAGTAGAAATTTATTACTCCAGTCGAGTTTAACAAGAACCCTAATACAAATCTTTCAATGCAGTCAGTAAGTTGAAAATAGTTGTTCCCCATGCATGCATAATAGTCTGAAGCTTAAATCAGACTAACATAGTTTTCGTTTTGTTTTATAGGATGATACGAAAGTTGCTGGGAAGAATATTGAGGTAAGTGGCAAAATGAACTGTTTTATTACTGGACAAACTTTGTTTAGGGCTCGTTTCGTTGGCGGGAAAGTAAAGTTAAATGAGAATATGATTTTTAGAAATTTAATTATAAGAAAAATGAATACTTTCCTAGGGAATTTGAATTTTAAAAATTTAATTATGAGAATTCTGAATACTTACCTATGTTTGGATAAAATAAAAATATTTACGGGAAAGTTAATATAACAATAAATCATAAATATATTTTAAATATGATTTATTTGGCATGTACATTTATCATATTATTCCTCTTATTTTATACTAGTGTAGGATTCCCATGCAAGGCATGGGATATCTAAAATTTGTTAAATACATATTATTAAAAGTTTAGGGATAACAAAAATTTTAAAATGTTTGTTGAATAAAAATTAAAATTAATAAAAGTGTTAAATAATATTTTTTAAATAATGAATTCATAGACTATGGTAGGAAGGTATTTTAAAATAAAACTACTAAATATGATTATAATTCAAAAAATACTATAAAATGTAAAATTCTAAATCATGATTGCTTATAAATCATAAAACTAATGGTAAGTTTGACTTTTATCATAATTTTATATTATACATTTCATTATAATATTTTGAAATTCTATATGTAGATAAATTGAATAATTATTCCCAAGAAATAAAAATATCAAAAAAATTAAAAAAAATCATAAAGTAAGAGACTAAAACTCTTATAAATAAATGTGAAATGACTTTACAAAAGTACAATTGATAGTGCTCAAAAATTCAAAATACAAAAAAAAAAAAAAACAGTCAAATTAGGGTGGGTGGGTGAGGCTAGGGAGTAGATAAAGTCATAAAAGAAGAGAAAAGAGTAATAATGATTTAATTAGGGATATAGATATTACTACCAAAATTCTTCTATAATTACTACGAAAAGAATAAAATAATTAATTAACTATTAAACAACATACCAATGAAAATTAAATTATTAAAAGGAATTATAAATTTTAACCATCTTCAAATTGCTAAAAATGAATACATAGTAAATAGATAATCTTTTTAAAAGTTTGTAAGATTTGAAACTTTAACCATATTCTAATTACTAAATATTTATATTAATATTAATATTACGGGACTATAAAAAGATAATTTAATTATTAATATTTATAATAATTATATTGAACTGACTGATAAATTTTTCCCTTTTATATAATAGTGATTAATGATAGAGACAACTACTTTTAGTCTTTTAATCAAAATATAATTTGAAATTTCTTAATTTTGTCAATTGTAATATATAATAATATTTAAACCCAAAAAAACCTCATTTAAGATGAAATCAAATCACAATTTCAAAAAATTTAATGAGAAAAAATAAAAAATTACATAATTTTAATTTTTAATAAATTATGAATTTGAATAGAAAAAAGTTTTGAAGTAAATTTTTTTTAAAAAATTAAAAATTAAAATAATAATAATTAAAATAGAAGATTACATGATTAATAATTAAAAAATAAAAGATACGTAAAAGTCAAAAGAGAAAAAATAGATAAACTAATATTGATAGTTAAAAAATATGTTTATTTAAACTAAAATTCTAAAAAAGTAATCAGAATACCAACTTTTAATAAGGAATCAAAATCTTGGAATGTTGCACTTATTTTCCCTATTTTCAAAAATTTGATTACTTTTTCAAAAAAAATTTAAAACTGAAACAAATACGGGAAAGTAATCAAATTACTTTTCCAAACTAACCAAATACAGAAATTTAAAATTAAAGAAACAAATTACTTTTCAAGTCAAGAATCATTACCAACCAAATAGGTCCGTAGAGTATGATATATATGTATATGGAAATAGTTTTAAATTATGGAGCTCTTCCCTTGCTACATTATGTTTTGTTTTCCATACTTATTTATTTTTATTATTTATAAAGAACGGTTTTTGGTTTGTTTTTAATTTTGTTATTGTTTTATAGGATGAAACCTCTGACAAATGGATTGACGACATAGCAAATCGTCCTGGTAATGATGACGATGAGGAGGATGAGGAATTTGAGGTAAACAATGGTCAGCGTCGCCCTCGATTCCCTCAAGAAGACTTCTACAAGGTGGATCCTCAATATTAGTTTTAGTCATGTCTTTACCTTATTGAGGAATGGTTCATTCTCTGTAAGATAATTGAAGTTAATATCATTTTGCAAAATTCAAAGCATAGTGAAGTTTTTTAACAAAATGTGCAACGAAGAATTTAGCCTAAACTCTTATGGATTTTATTACCAAAATAAATGCAGTAAAATAATTTTGTTAGAATAACAAAAACTAAACCTTTGTTTACTACATGAGGTCAATTATATGATCATATTTTGCCATACTTTTTTTTTATTAAAACACATATTTCATTTAGTTTTAAATAATTAATATATTTTTTAATAGTATCTTTCCAAAAAAAATTTAAATCTTCCCCCTCCTCTTTAATTTTTTTTAATAATTCTCTAGTATGCAAACATTGTATTAATGTATTTAAAAATATCCTACATACATGTTCAAATTAAGTTAAACGTGTTTCACTTTAGAAAAAAAAAAAAATTCCTTAAAAGAGTTGAGTCCAAAATTTTGCTAATGTAAAAAAATCAAACATTCACTCGTCCTTCTTCGGCAGTTATATATAATACATGGAACCCCTTGTTTCTCTTTTGATTCTTCCTTTCCAAGTCAAACCAAATCACATGTTGTATTGATTTTTCCACTGAATAAATATATATAGATATATATATTTATATATATAACTGATATTTTCTTTCAAAGCTGTCCATTTTGATACGTACCTCAATTGTTTAGACTTTTGTAACCAATATTAATTATTGCTAAATAACATATTGAGCATAAAATCCTGCAGGATTTCTCCAATGGTGGAGATTCAGGGTCTACAAAGGTACACTTTACAATCATATATTTTGTTCCAGAAATAAAAGGTATTGAGTACTGGAATTTTTATGTTTATTATTTGGTAATAAAAAAAAAAAAGGTCTAAAATGTTGAGCAATGGAGAAAAACTTGATTTCCCTCAAATTAGAGGCATCCATCTGAAATTTTACTGGGCTTTTACATACGTCTTAAATTACAACGTGAAGAATGTCAGTTCCATTCGTTCAAATATATGTTGGATGTAAATTCAATTTGATCGTTAAAATTAAAAAGAAAATGAAGTTGGGGTTTCTCATAGATTATTCTCCATTTTGCTTAATTACATATTCCAGTCATTATTCTGTAGGTGGACACGCAAGACATGGGGAAGACCATGAAAGACTTGCGCAAGATACATATCTATGATAATATTCATTTAGATTGATATATAAAATATGTTGACTAATTTTGGCTTAAATTAATTTTCTTTAAATTTTGAGAAAATTTTCTATGCAATTATTGAACTATGTGAAATGGTGTAACTTTTTACATTTTAAGACAAGATTCCAAAATTTTCCCTAAAGAATTGGACTTGTGCACTGAAAATAAGATTACTTCAACTATATACAATAGTGTATTTTTTCCTCCACTTCCAAGACAACTTATCTGTCATTTGATTCATTTTCCGTTTGGATTCATTTTCATTTTAAAAAAATTAAATTTTCTTAAACAAAAATAAAATATCCAAACTCATTTTTATTTCAAAATTTAAAATTCAAATTTTCCCACTTAAATTCCTTTCACATAATTTTAAAAATTGTTCCCTCTCATTTTTTCCTCTAAAATACTTTTTCTGTCAAAAAATACTCACTAAAATTTTCACACATTCCAACACAATTTTTCTCAAATAAATCACAATCTAAACGAACCTTAAATTTTGGATTTCTTCCCAAAGTGTACGATAGCCACTCTAAGTTTGTGCATGGGGTGTAGATTTTTTTTTTTCCCTTTTTTTTTTGTTGGGATTTTAGACCTAGGTTATTTGTCAATGAACTGATGTTGGACTAATGACTTCAATTTTTTTTCTTTTGTTTTGTTTTGTTTTTGTTTTTTTTTTTTTTGTGTTAGGTTTGATTACGAGATACTCTAGAGTTGAGAGAGGATCTTTAATTAAGGGATGCTTTTGGTGTTGACCCCGATATTAGATCCTTTAGAGTTTTAAGGGATTCGTAAAAAGTGTCTAAACTTGGAAACTTGTAAAGAGTAAAACTTGGTGGCGAAGGAAATGTGGGCTTGTCTTTTCCCTTTTTTTTTTTTTTTGGGTCGACAATTATTAGTGGTGAGGTTAATAGAAATTTAAGTTCAAAATTATTTGTAAAGGTTTCTGGATTCCAACTTCCCTCTTAGAGATCTGTTGTAAACTTCCTTTTTTTTTTTTCTTTTTTACTTTCAAACCAATTATTATCACTGATTCATCCTTCTTTCCCTTTGGTTGGAAATTGATTCATTCATGCTGATAATGAGGTCTAAAGATTATAAAGAATTTTGTTTCCAACCAAACTACTTTCTGTCGTTGGGTTTGCTGCTTGTTTTTTCAGTACTTTCTATCGATCATTCATGCTCATAGTTTTCGTTTTGTTTTCCAGAATGATACGAAAGCTGAAGGGAAGAATGAGGTAAGTAGCAAAATAACCTCTTTTATTCCCGGACAAACTTTGCTACGCTGTGATTTGTTACCTCATTTTTGTTCATTTATTAATTTTACTATTTATTATAAAGGGTTGTTTTGATTCATTTTTTTGTCTGTTTTTAATTTAATTATCGTTTTATAGGATGATACTTCTGATAAATGGATTGACGACGTTGCTAATCGGCCTGGCAACGATGATGAGGAGGAGATTGATGAGAATAATAGACAGCGCCGCCCTCGATTTCCGCAAGAACAACTCTACAAGGTGAATCACCAATACTAGTTTTAGTCATGTTTTACCTTATTGAGGAATTATTCATTCTCTATAACCCTCTTGAAGTCAATATTAATCATTACGAAGTAGCATATTGATTATAAAATCCTGCAGGATTACGTTCAGGGTGGAGAGTCAGGGTCTACAAAGGTAATCACAAGATTTACAAGATCACATTCATATATTTCCCTCAAAAAAACTGGGGCTATTGAGTACTGAAATTTTTTGGTAAAAAGAAAAAGTGAGAAAAACACAGGAGAAAAAAAAAACATTTACGGGAGAGGTTGTGATTTCTACAAGATTACTATATATCCATTTGTCTTGATTACTCCAATCATTGTTCTGTAGGGAGGCACATGCAGGATATGGGGAAGACCTTGAAGGTACGTTCCTATTATAATATGCATTTAGATTTCTATATAAAATCTGTTGACCAATTTTTGTTCGAAATAATTATATCTTCCAATTTTGGAGGGAGTTTTCCATACTTATTTATTTATCAATGACATGCAACATGCAAGGGGTCTGCATAAGTAGTAGTTCGTGCATGATGTGTAGATTAATTTTCTTTTTTTTTTATTGGGAGTTAGGCACTTGGTTATTTGTCAATAAATTGATGTTGGGCTAATGAGGTTGATTCTATCTTCTTTTTTTTTTTCTTTTTTTTCAATTAGATTATTAGATAGTTTGGAGTTAGCAGAGGGTCTATAGTTAAGGAATTGTTTTAGGCTATATTTGGATTATGATTTATTTGAAAAAATTTGTATTAAAATGTGTGCAAATTTTGGTAGAAATTTTTTTGTAAGAAAAAGTATTTTGGAGGGAGAATCAAATTTGTATTGGATGGAAAAAATTTTAAAATTATGTGAGAAGAATTTAAGAGGAAAATTTTAAATTTTAAAATAGAAAGGTGTTTATTTGTTTTTGTGAGAAAAAAATAACTTTTGTAGATGAGTAACAATCCAAACATAACCTTTTTTTTTGCAAATGACAGACGAACCAAACACAACCTTAGTGTTCAATCCTGAGATTGGATCATTTGAGTGCAGAGGGGTTCGTAAAAATGATGTAAATTTGTAAACTATTAAACAATAAAAATAATGTTAGGCTGTAAAGAAAAAGATGGCCTTGACGGATTGTTTCCAACAAAATCCATTCCATTGCTGGGCTTGTTTTGTGTCTTTTTAAGTGTCAAAAGCTTGCCTTCGATATGGTTAGGTTTTCCTAGTCTCCTAGACCTATTTTCCTAATCCAAAGAAATAGAAAGATCAAATCACAAAAAACACTGTTAGGTTTTAAGATTGTGGAACTCCCCCTTGCTTACTGCAATGTGATTTGTTACTTCATTTTTGTTCATTTATTAAATTTACTATTTATAAAGGATTATTTTCATTCTTTTTTTTCTGTTTTTAATTTAATTATCGCTTTGTATAGGATGACACTTCAGATAAATGGATTGAGGACATTGTTAATCGGCCTGGCAATGATGATGATAATGATGAGGAGTTTGAGGTGAACGATAACCAGCGCCGCCCTCGATTCCCCTAAGAACTCCTCTATAAGGTGAATCATCAATACTTGCTTTAGTCCTGTTTTCACCAAATTGGCAAACTGTTCATCCTGTATAACCCTCTTGAGTCAATTTTCATTTTGCAAAATCATATAATTTTTTCCGAAAATGGGAGTTGTTGAGTCTTGGAATTTTTGCTTAGGTATACGTGCAAAAAGTTCATAACGAGTTGAAATTTAGTGCAAGTCATCCTATGAATATGGTCACCCCATCTTGAAATTTAAGTGAATTGAAACTAAGCAACATTCTGATGTACAGTTTTAACATTTTCAGTTCACTGATTGCATTCTTTAAACTAAACGCCAGATGTAGCGAATGATTGAAGTACAAAGGGAGCTTAAAAAGAAGAGGGATGAAAACCAAGAAATCAAGAAGCAGGCCCTAGCTAGCACCTTTATGCAATTCCTGTCAATTGTGTGCACTGTTATCTGCAATTCCACAATAATGATATGTTGTCCTCGAGTGAATCTTGATCAGTATAATATTTTGGCTGAATGCAGCTTTGGATTCAGTTGTAATAATAAAGGATTGTGAAACTATGTTTGTTTGGAGTGTTGTATTGCTGTTTGCGTGTAATTAAACTTTGTATTGCCTATATTTTACGTGAAGTACTGTTCATGAATTAGTTCTACTAACATGTGGTATTCCTAACATGTTCTAAATTATTATTTTTTTTTTTCTCGAAAACGATAGAAATTTATTAAATTGCCAATGGCAAAAGATGTACAAGAGTTAGCCAAAAAGGCTAAATGATCTCCATGGTCTGACAGTATAAGACTGACCCATGAAGGAAGGTGCACAAGATGACAAGAGAAATAAAAAGATTGCACAAAAGAATTAATGTGATTAGTGCACAGATCACATCAATTGCAACCATGACACCTATACAAACTAGTTGATTGTCATCTACTAGAGAATCATAAAAATGCATAAAACTAAACGAAACTGAACAGCAACCCGAGCGTCGAGCCGCGTCCCTAACGATTGCTCCATGCTTTGTATGACTCAACCGCATATGTTGAATAGCTCGGAAACTAAACTACTACCGCATACGTTGAATAGCCCTGCAAACAAATTAGAAACAAAAGACCCCACATTGGGGGAAAACACCTCACAGCGGAGGAAAAAGGCCCTCAAAGTAGAGGGCAAAGAAAAAAAAAAAATTGTTGCACACACTATCGCACCACAGATCGTCCACACTGGGCGACTGTGGCACAAGAAGTGTGCAACGGCTCCAAAAATCGCACCTGCATGTGTGTGCAAGTGTGGAAAAAAAATTCTAAATTATTATTGTCTACTTGGGTTTTGGAAGATGGAGATCAATAGAAGATGATCCCACAAAACTTACAGACAAAAGAAATAAGAATTAATACATATCCCCTGCATCTCTCCATCTCTAAAAGTTATTAGGATGAAAATTGGATAATGGTAATAAACACTGATTCAAATGAGAACACTCTGCATCAAAATATTAAAACCAAAAAGGAATTAGGATGAAAGTAGATATTAGTACAGTGATTTAGGGTCAGGATTGTTTATGTAAATTATTATTAGGGTCTGCTCGGTATGAGGTTTAGGAGTCAAGAAATGAAAAATGAATGATACACGGCTATTAATGATTATTTAAGTGTGCCTTCATGTTCTTTTTTGTGGATATTCGTGATAGCCTTCCATTCCGGGGATAAGACATTGATTACCGACAAAAAAGCATACCATTTTTTTCCCCACATTCTTCTTTACTTTTCTATCTCTTTTCTTCTCTTTCTCTTTTTCTTTTTTTACTCATCATTATAATTACAATTCTCCATTACGATGTTATAATTGCACAATTTTATTATTATATATGGATATGCCTCACACAATTTGATGTGATACTTCTATTTTTCAACCAGAAGAGAGAGTACAAGGGAGTGGGGAATGTTATAATTGAATTACAATCTTTTTTTTTTCCCTTATTTTACTTTTTTTTCATTTTATTTTTTCTTCTATCTCATTTTTCCTATCTTCCTTTCTGGATCATTTGATTTTCTCTCTTTCCTTCTCTATGATATTAGTTTCTTTTTTTTTTTTTCTCTTTCATCTCACTTTCTTTCTTTGTTTTTTTTTCTTTTCAATCATCTCACTAACTTTGTTCCATTATCTTTCATCCCATTTTCTCTCTATTTCCTTCTCTTAATCACAGTTTTTTTTTCTCCATTCTTTTTTATCCCACTTTCTCTTTTTCTTTTTTTTTTCTCGTACTTTTTCTCTCTTTCTATCTATTTTTTACCCAAATTTCTCTATTATTTTATCCAACATTTAAAATATTTTTAAAAAGAGTAAAAAAAGAAATTTAGTTTATTCCTATTTCATTATATTCATTTAACAAACTATTAATTTCGATAACAATACTTATTTTTTATACTAACTTAATCAATAATATTAAAACTTATATAGATATTCCACAATAATATCACATTCATTGTGATTTTCATTTCTATTAACCAACCAAGTGCCCCATTAGTATTCGTTGATTTATCTATATTAACCAACCAAGTGCCCCATTAGTATTCGTTGATTTATCTATCATCCTCCGATGTGAAATTCTTTCCACCTACTCTATCCGTGAGCGAGACTGAGTATCTTGTGGCGGATTGTTCGTGACATCCTCTAATTCATTAAACCATAATCCATGTTCTATTTTCTAATCTTGAAGGGATTGAAGTCAACACTGAATTAACTGCCGAACCTAACTAATCAAAGCCATTCTTTATTGTCGACATCAAGAAGCGCATGGAGATAAAGCAGGGACAGTTGGGCGTCGGCAAATCAAGAATATCGCTTAAATTTTTATTTTTTTTCTTTATTGTGGACTCTGAATATTTCAATTTTCTTTAATTATCCTCCACTTTACGATATTTCTACATACGATCGATATTTCTTTGGCCCACCAAACTTTGTATTTGTAATATGTAAATCCTATTTTTTTTTAAAAAAAAAAAACTTGGTGAAAGGAGAAATTCTAAATTTTTCCAATATAAACATGTCATGCTGATGTTCAAATTGCTATTACTATTTTCTTTTCGTAAGCGTCATATCTCATCAGAACTCATTTTTCTTCCTATTGAAGGGTCTTAATGAAAACTTAGTATATATTGTGGGCTTAAATGTGAAATTGTCCACAAATGCGTAGTTGCAAAATACTAGTTTTCATATTAGTCGTTCCTTTGAAAAAAACAAAATGCAAGTACAATTACTTTTGCTGATATGACATAATTTTAGGATAGAAATTGAACAAAAGCAACACTAAACTGTAAACACTTTATCCAATCTTCAGACAAGTAATAAAAGCCAAGCAAAACTTCTTATATATGTTAACGAAAATATCTTGCAATACGCTTCAATCTAAACTCACTTAATTTTGTTTAGTTACTGGGACTTGTATCAAGCTTTCTATGCACAGAATATACTATTTATGTTTCATATTATTTGCCGTTTTCAAATAAATGTGTATGAACCTAAAATTACTCCCAACTGACAACTTTTATGACAACTTTTTCATCCCAAAAAAATAGAAAAATGTGTCGGTAACGTTCTACATTTAAGGACTTTGAAATCATAAGATGTATATAAAAGTCTACAGACAACCAATCTAGGTATATGGAATTATTCTATACAATCTAATTACTGGAAATAAGATATTAATTTAAACATTGGAGTGATTAAGAGGTCAAGACGAACCATCACTTATTTGATATTAATAGTAGTAAGAAATAAGTGATACTCACGGGAAAAGTAAATGTAAGATTTTTTTAGAAAAGTATGTTAATTTTATGAAATGACAATTAAATTAGGATTAAAAAAGTGACAAATATAATAGGTTTTTATAGGATGGAGGGACTCTATCAAACTTGTGATGGTTAATAGCATATTTGACTCTTAATCCTAATGTTTTGAGTGCTTAAAAAATAAGTTTGGAATCAATATTCTATGAACCCCCAAATAATTCCTTTTCTTGACCGGAGTATGGTCAACTTTGGATACCCTAACTGTCAAAAAACTACCTTATCAAGACACCTCTTTATTGTGGACATCAATGAGGGTAATGGGGACCGTCGGCAAATTAATAATGTCAAGGCTTCACGTATAAAGCCAATTTTTCTTGGTATAATTCACATAGCTCTTGTAAGAATTGTTGAAATTATTACCAGAGATTGTTACAATTAATTGCAATGTACATTTGCCATATTAAAATTTTACAAATGTTGAAGTTGTATGTGAATATATCCAATATGTTTTCGACACACAAGTAAGGGCAGCAATTTTTGACACGATACGAAAATTCGATACGAAAACAATCGCATTTGTCCAACTTTTATTGCCCTCTATTTTTTTTTTTGCAATCTTGTTACTTTTTCAAAATACGACACGCGAACTCGAAAGCTAACTTTTTGCCACCCTTACACACAAGTTGTCCTTAGTCTCATTTTTTTTTTTATGAATTTTGGAAGATCGTGCAATTTATGTATAGTAATACTAATAAAAAATAAAATTTTAATGGTGTGTCATTTTCTATTTGATATCGATAATTGTGCGAGTAAGTGTTTGGTCACATAAGAGTAAAAATAAAATTTCATTTAAAAAAACGTAAATTGAGTGTTTTAAAATTACAATTAATTTAGAGCCCATAAATAATAAATATGACACTGTTCATAAGACGGGAGGAGTAAGTCTTCGAAATCTATATTCATACAGGAATTGCTTATAGGCTATGGATTTTCTATACAAAAGCAAAATTAACTTCAGTTAACCTAAGAGATTCAGATAGGAAATAAACTTACAATACTCCAATTTTTTTATTATACCTATATATTCATTACTAACTATATTTGGTCATTAATTATATTTCATGACAAATAACAATTTTCAAGAATAAAAAATAAAATATCAATATTGTCCCTTTAAAAAGCAAAAGGTTCTGGACAAATTAGGCAAACGGAAATATTTAACATTGATATGGATAAGGCTTTTAGAAGAGAGACACTATCTAACACAAACACTCAAAAAAACATCTAATAGTCACAAAAACTATTGCACACATTTGTTATATTTTTATTTATTTTTAATGCAATAATCTAATCGCATATTTTTTATTACTCTTATAATGTATATAGATGATCCCTCTTATTGTATGGTTAGTATTTTTATCTCATGCACACTTTCAATGTGTAAAAATATCGTTGCTTAACATTTCTCAAACTATATTTTGAAATATATTTTTGAATCCAAAACACCTTTTTTAGATATTCAAAATGCATTTTGGATACTAAAGTTGAAATTCTAATAACATATTTTTAAATTTATAATTTATATAATATTTAAATTCAAAATACATTTTTAAATTCACAATACATATATTATTTTAATTCAAAACATATTTTAAACTATTAATTTATATAATTTTTCAAAATATATTTCAAAATAAATTTTCAAAAATACATTATAAAACGATATACGAGTCTAAGGCTTTATTTGGACAATCTATTTTTATTCTCAAATAAAAAAAGTAAGCCTTTTTCTTAAATAAAAATATCACACTCTAAACAAATTTTTATTTTAAAATTTAAAATTTAAATTTTTCCATTCAAATTCCTTTCACATAATTTGAAAAAAAAATTTCTCTCATTTTTCCTTTTAAAATACTTTTTCTATCAAAAAATACTTATAAAATTTTTTACATATTTTAATACAACTTTTCTTAAATACATGACACTCTAAATGGAACCTAAGTTGTTCCTCAATTACCCAAACCCTTCATTGCATGAAGTATTATTTAGAACCTAAGTTGTTCCTCAATTACCCAAACCCTTCATTGCATGAAGTATTTTGTCGGCAAGCGCCCATGATACTGTTTTAGGGAGTGCAAAAATTTTCCTTTTCCCATATATCCAGCCAGAATGATGATTATGATTTCATTTCAACTGGTACAGGCTATGGCATATTCCCGAGGATATTTTCCCATTTAGATTTTGAAGCTTAGACTGGACAACGCATCTTGCTTAATAAATAATGGATGTCGGCAAAGGCCCACCGCTGATATTAGGAAAAGGCAGGATCATCTATGTCCTCATGAACACCTTTAATTATATTGCCACCCACAAAATATCAACTTCACTTCCAAGATTTGGACACATAACCAAACATTCGCCTATAAAAAAAGAAGTCCACAATCCCACTATCCATACAAAGTTGCAAACCCACAAAATATATTGCTCTTATCCACTCTTCCTGAATCAAACCTTAACAGTATACCAATATCCATATTCAAAATTTGTTTTTCATATAACTAATTATCATGGCAGAAGAGAAGCACCACCATGGTTTCTTCCACCACCACAAGAAGGATGAAGATGAGGGTGTCGAAAAAACAAGTTACAACGATGATACAACTCAAACTGGGTACAATAAATACTCTAGTGATACCACCACTGGATACACTGATCAGTACTCCGGTGATGATGCCACCACTGGCTACAACAAGTACTCCAGTGATGATACCACCACGGGTACCGGGTACAAGAAGTACTCAGGTGATGATACCACCACTGGGTACAATAAGTACTCCGGTGATGACACCACCACGGAAACCGGCTATGGTGCTGATGCTGGTGGGTACAAGAAGTACTCAGGTGACGATACTACCACCGCGGATACTGGCTATGGTGGTGGTAGTGGATATGGTGCCACTGGTGTGGCTGATGATTCTGAAAAGCCTGATTATGAGAAAGAAAAGAAGCACCACAAGCACCTTGAGGAGCTTGGAGGAGTTGGTGCCGTAGCTGCTGGTGCATATGCCTTGGTAAGTTTATTTTCAATGGTACTAAAGTCCTACTCTGTTAACATTATTTATTTTTTCAATGAGATTTTATAATATGGACAATTTTAATTTTGCATTTCAGTATGAGAAGCATGAAGCAAAGAAAGACCCTGAGAATGCCCACAGGCACAAAATAGCGGAAGAGGTTGCTGCTGTAGGAGCGCTTGGAGCTGGTGGATTTGCATTCCATGAGCATCACGAGAAGAAGGAAGCCAACGATGAAGAGGAGGCGGCCGAGGGAGGAAAGAAGCATCACTTTTTCTAATTGATTACCATATGAATATGTTAAACTCCTCTTGTGTAATCTGCTGAATGTTTCCTTTTGTGTGCAGTGATTATGCAACTGCCTAAATAATCTTTCTTTGTGTGTGGAGTTTTTATTTGTTTCCTTCATCCTTGTTTGTACCTAGTAATTAATGGTAACTTGTGCTATACCCCTATATCGGGAGTTGTTAATTTATGATTATATATATAATCATTTTCATATCAGTCGAAGTTTTAATTCTTCTTTCTTTTTTCTTTCTTTTCTGAATGATGCTAGTTAATTTTTCGTATCCACTATTGTCCCCAACAATGTTGTATAATTTTTATCTATGTAGGTTGGCAGACAATTATACGCTTATGAAATGGTACCATTAGAAAAAAATTTTGATAACCCAAGCTTCTTTATTAATTGCTCCATTCGATCCATAAAAATAGTTTACTCTTTCTATTTAAAAAAAAAATTTTTGTTCGTTTTTTATATTAAAATTTTATATTATTTTTATTAATAATAAAAATATATAAGTTAAATTTAAAAAATATAAATATAAATATAAACTTATATATTTAATAATTTATTAAATATGTTGTATATTAGAATTTAAAAAAATTATATTAAACCAAAAGTAAATTTTTTAAAAAAATTATTTATTTTTTAAAAAATAAATATATTTTTTAATAATATATAATATTTTATTTTAAATTTTTTTAATTATTTGAATTAAACATAATTATCACCAAGAATTTTATAATATTCTTGGTGATAATTATGTTTAATTCAAATAATTAAAAAAATTTAAAATAAAATATTATATATTATTAAAAATTATTTATTTTTTAAAAAATAAATATATTTTTTAATAAAAATTTTATAATATTCTTGGTGATAATTATGTTTAATTCAAATAATTAAAAAAATTTAAAATAAAATATTATATATTTAATAATATATAAAGTGTATAAAAACTTAAAACATTTTAATGGATGGAGCACTTAATGTTTACACCAATGTTTACACCATAGCCCTAAATACATTACTATATGACTATTTATAACAATTTTTGTCTCAACTAACAGGGGCAAGTTATAATTACTTGTCATAAAATTGGTAGGATATGATATTTCTTATGTTCGAGTGTTGGGTAGTAATATTGGCCAGGTGACGTCTTTAAGTCCGTTCAATGGAAATCCACTCTTCAACCCACCAATCAAAATAGTACCTTTTTATCCATGCCACCCATAAAGAGGATAGGACCATATTTGCCCCCACAAACTCATAAAGAGGATGGGGTGGACCATGGATGCCTCACAAACTCTTTTAAAAATATATATATATATATATATTGTCTCTTAATCAGGCAGATATAGTCCGTTCGGACAAAACATATTTATTTATAAATAAAAAAAATTATATTAAAATGTGTAAAAATTTTAATGAGTATTTTTTAATAGAAAAAGTATTTTAGAGGAAAAAATAAAAGGGAAAATTTTTTAAAACTATGTGAGAGGAATTTGAATGGGAAAATTTAAATTCTAAATTTTGAAATAAAAATGTATTTGAATAATTTGTTTTTGTTTGAGAATTTTCTTTTTTGTAAATAAAAAGAGCTTGTCTAAACAAGTCCTAAAGCTCTTGAACCAAGTTTGGTTCCAAAAGGCCTACCGGAAGCGAGAGCCTCCATTCTTTTCCCAATTTCTCTCTGTCCGTGAAGGATATCAATCTCTCCACAGTCTTAAAAGTCCAAGTCCAACTCACTGGAGCTAAACTTATCCCATCTGCTATCATGGCAACTTTACACCATTAGCTAATTTGGCATCTAGAGCAGCTCCTTTTAAGGTCAAATTAAGGCCATATTTTAGTCATGTCACGTTAATTTAAAATATAATATTTACTATTTATATAGTTCTTATTAAAAAATTATTTACACTAATAATCTGACCTTTCTATCCACATCATCAATTTTTTCTCATCTATTTACTTTTTCACTATCTATTTAATATATTTAATACTTCTTTTTTAAATTAATAATTATTAAAATATTATATATTTTTCATTTATTAAATTTTATGTAACTTAAGAATAATTTTGAGAGAGTTTAGAAAATAAAAATATCATATTTTGTATTAAAAATAAGTAAAATACAGATTAATTTATGGAGAAAAATATTTCGTGTTAGTTGATGATTTTTATTTTTATTTTTTTTAAAAAAATAGAAGAAATAATTGTTGCAAACCAATATTTGATTTGCAACGGTCTTCAAACGTAATGCACACCCAACGTTTGACAACTGACAAGTGTATCAACGCCTATCAAGTGTATGAGGAAAAAAAAAATTCAAACGACTCCATTTGACGTCAAAATTATTTTTTCGTAAAATAAAAAAGGCAAGGCCACGCCATGGGAAGCAACAACGCAGAGGCCGCTTCCCACTATCATGCAAGTCCAAGGCCAAGCAACATTAGCACAACTGTTGATGTAGCATAGCCTTAGTATCCATGGCCAGCCCCAAAAGAGTTACTGTAGATGCCATAACAGGAAACAACATACTCTATCCAATTAGTCTTGACCGAGCTTTGGTCACCCAAAAAGAAAAAAAAGAAAAAGAAATTGCCTTTGACTGTTTTCCTTCCCTAGCAAATATCCTCTATAAATATACACTACTATAGAAGCTAAAATCTCACTACTAATCGTCTCCTATTAATATTAGAGTAATGATATTTTTAATAACTAATTATAATAATTTGTGATAGTGACTGATGTAACAAAAAACAAAATTACTTATCACATTTTTTAAAAAATTTAAAATAATAAGAGATGATTTTATCTTTTTATACTGACCACATCAGTCACTATAAAAAGTTACTATAAATATTATTATTTTTAATAATAATGATGTAATTTTATTAAAATTAAGATTCATGTATTTTCTATTAAAATGTAATATTTATTAATTATATTGTTTTATTTTATTAATAAAACATAATTAATACACATTAATTAGAATAGAGAATCTATCCTCTACCGTAAATGATATATGACAGGAAACAAATTCATATATGACTTCTCTTACATCTCATTGTTGCTTAAGAAAAACACACACATATTGTTTTCTTCAAATAGGAAATTGATGAATTAAAAAAATAATGACAAGGAAACCTCAAAATTTAAAACATATGTACTAGTATAAGAAAACATAGACATACTTGTCTTCTTTCAAACTTTTTTACTCGATTTTTTTTTTAATTTTAGTCTCTTTAAATCATAATTATGCAAACTCATAATTCATATCCCATATAAGCTAGAGGAAAAGAAATGGAGTAACCAATTAGAAAACCAACATTGTAAAACTTCAACTACATATAAGAGAACTAGAATAGCTTAAAATTTAAAATAAAAATTTTGCAGTAATGAAGTTCGATCATTTGTAAATTTGATTTCATATAGTTTAATATCATCCAGTAATTAAAAAGTAGATGACCATAAAATACACCCAAGCTTAGCTCTGGCAAATACAAATTAATAACCATCAAAATTTTCCAAAACATGTGTGCCAATGCATTGCAACAACCATTCTTGCGGCATGTATAAATTAAACTTTCAAAACAGATTTGTGCTCTTTTCAAAATATTTTTGTTATTTTTAATATACTAAAAAGAGTTCATTTTTGATTTGTTACAATTTTTTTTTAAAATTCTAAAATACAATATATTTAATGCATCATTAAATACATATTTTTCATTTTTATTCTTATTGTTTGGTTTAAATTATGTATTATTATTATTAATAAAAAAATACAAGAATTTCCCACCAAAAGTTAACTCTTTTTTTTAAAAAAAAAATTTTAAAACTAAACTCCTTTTTTAGAATTGATAAAATATTTTTTATCTCATAATTATTATTTCAAAAACTGTAAATTACATATTGAAATAGAATCGATATGCAACCTTGATATCAAACCATAATGGCAGGTTAATGAAAATCCCAGCGTTTTCCCCAACCAACTTTTGGTATTAATCTAAATGGTAAGGGCAGAGGAGTAACTTCATTTATTAGCCTGATAATGAAAACCCACAAACCTCTCGTCACCTGCCACAATGCAAAATATCGTGTGCCCCACAAATATATATTTTCCATCCAAATCTGCCTTTTATTTTCCCTTTGTTATGTACCGATATATGTATTGGCCACTTGGAAAATGACATCAAAACTGGAAAGACTTTAAAATAATTAAGAAATCATCTATTCAGCGACTCTTGAAAAGAAATTTGGAAGCACAACCCCACAAACACGGCAACCATTTACGCGTCCCCCCGTTATTTTCCAAAAGAATCTTCGAACCCCAAGAACAAGGGACGGAGATTTTGACACGCTTGATGTTTAGCTATGACATGAGTTTTGAATTTTAATATATGTTGAATAAAATAAATTTGGATATTATTATTTTGCTGAAATTGAATTATGTTTTTATTATGGGTGTGTCTATAGTATTTTCTTAATTTTTTATTGAAAAACTATTTGAATGTTAATTGCATGTTTTATTCATTCATTATCTTTTGTTACGCAAGTTATATATGAATAAGGTGTTAAGACCTATCTTTAAATTTTATAAAATTTTAATATTTTAAAAATAATTTTCACTATATAATCGTTATTTGTTGGTATAGGGTCTAGCTAACCGTTTAATTAAGGGTCTTGTTTTGTCTATTAACTGATTTCTTGTATTTATGCACTCAAATTTTATAGCATTAAGTACAAATAAATGCTTTATAGAAGGAACACATCAACTCAATAAACAGTGCATGGGGTTTCCGTTGAATGAAGACTTTTTGTTGATCACTCAAGTTGGTCATGGGTATGGTCCCAAAGCAGCGACAATTGTAGACATTTTATGTAGTCGGATAAACTAAAGAAAATTGTAATAAATCTTTAGAAACCAAATACTAATCACAATTCACACGTATATGTGTGATTGAGTGGTTTTGCCAAATGTAGAGAAACGATTGCCATTGCTAGTCTTCCACCACCTCATTACAGTGAATAGAACATCATGTTTACGCAACTATTCATGCAATTTATCAAAATATAAAGTAAGTATTAGGGGTGACAAATGAATGAATTAGATTACTTATATATTACAATTTTAATATGTTATTATCCAATTCAATCCAATTCATATAATTACATATTAGACAACTTGGTCAGTCATCGGCTAGTGGCAGGAGTGGCCAACTAACTGTTTCTTTAATTTTTTAAAATTAATATTTTAATTTGTTGGTCATATTAGACTCAACTTAACTAAAATTAGAAAATTGTAAATTATTATTTAACTCATAACCTATCATTTGACCAGTGATCCATTTGACCTAACCCAATAAGTAAAAGATAGTAAGTTGATTAGGTTGTTTTTGGGTTGGGTTTAGTTTGCCACCCCTTAAGAATAGTTGCTATTAGTCTGGAAAAAATAATTAAATATTGAGTATAATGGTTGCATTTTTAATTTTATTATGCAAATTAATCAAAAAAAATAATGTTGATATTTTAAATTAAGCATACTTTTTCCTATTAGATTTATACTTTTATTATAAAATTATATAAATTATAATTTTGATATTTTAAATTAAGCATACTTTGTCCTATTAGATTTATACTTTTATTATAAAATTATATATATTATACAATCTTCTTTGACAAATTCACTCAATATCCTCTTAAATTATAAAATATAATATATTTAATGCACTATTAAATGTATATTTTTACCTTATATTCCTACTTTTTAATTTGGATTATGCATTGTCATTATTGCTAAGTGTAATACAAAAGTTTAACACAAAAAGTAAATTTTTTTTTAAATATAAAAAAATTGAAACTCAATTCTGGTTTTTAGGCAAAGAGGGTATAATGTATGGAGCATTACATTGTATAACTTAACATCGCAAAAATTATTGATAAGAGAGTTGGATGGCCAAAATCAAACATTGAAAGCTTAGGGGTGGCATGTTCTAATTAATTGTTTTCTGTTTTGAAGATGATATGGACGAAAAATCCTCTAGATTCAATTTGTTGGCAAGGTGTTGGATTGCCTTTCCGTTCCATCTATTGATTATGTACGAGCAAAAAGGTGCCCTAAAACCCATGCTGTAATTACTCCTTGCATTTGTTAGCTTTAGATTTCTTAACTCCATTTTTTTTTTCCTTTTCCTCAGCCTATCAATAGTTTCGTATATTTACTTGGAACTTTCTGATCCACTCTTTCAACCAAACATGTGAAGACATTCAATTAACTAACAATAAAGAAGGTAGTCACTATCAGATTTTATGATTCTTGAAAAATTGTGGAGATATATATTAGAATTAATCGCCACATTAATTCATTTCAATAATTGAAATTTCTCTCCATATGATAGTTCAATCCTTAAATATTCATTTGACAAGTCCAATTTAATTCTTTATGTTTCCGGAAAAAACTAGATTAGAATGAATGTTGTTGAGAATAAAATGATAAATAAATACACATTTTAAAATATTGAAGATCTCAAACTTACATTTTGCAATTATAATCGGAAGTGTCACTAATCACAATGAAAATGGAAAGACGTACGCATTACTGCATCCTTGTTGGACCAGGCAATGACATCTACATTGGCGAATGGTATTCAAACTTACATATGATATTAATATTTTTAATTAAAAATTGCATTGATTAATGTGATAAAAATAAAAAAATAAGTATTTATCAAAAAATTTTAAAACATATTAAAATAATAAAATCATATCAATCAGCATAATTTTTAATTTTTCTCGAAAAGTATTACTAGTGTGCAATGCTGGCCGACATATACTATGATGTGTCCTCGCACCCCGACTCACCGACTTACACGATATCCATATATATTGGCTATGCCAAAGCTAATCACTCGGAATGATATCACCATGAATGTTGACAGCATTTTGGATTTGATTCCAGACGGGCTACATAAGACTAAAATGGTCCACAGCATTGATATTTTTGGTATTCAATTAATCAATTTCTTTTCTCTATGACCACAAGAAGAACTTATCATTTGTAAAAATAAATAAATGAATAAATAAATACGTTTCGAAGAGTCAATATCAAAAGTACTACTTCTCTTGAACTCAATCACAAAGAATTGAATTGAAGGAAATTTGAGGAAATTTTTTTTTGAAAGAAATGAGAACTCGTGATTGATACGTAAATTCCTCTCCACTCTTATGGCCTTGATCACTTGCAAGAAAATGTGTGAGGACAAGTGATCATGCGTCCATATAATCTCACAAGAGTTGAACATTAATAGAGTCTATATTCAAACTCTTATTACTGTTATTAGTGATTGTTGATTTTTGGATTTGAGAATCAGTGGTGTTTGATTATTTGCTCTCAGACCTTTGGTATAGTTTCATTGAATTTTTTCTCATGGTAAAAGTTAAGTATAACGTTTGCCAATTTTTAAAAGAGAAAAAAATGGTAAATTCTCAATTACCTCCCTTTGATTAGTGAAAATTTCCTCATAAATTTTTCATGATTCAAAAAATTCTAAATCACTCATTGTGGTTTGGACTATCTTAGAAAATTGACGGATTAAAACCAAATTGATCAGAATTAACATGCATATATATTTTACTATTATAACTATCAAAATATAACAATCAATATATTAAGAATTTCCTCTCCACCTTCTAGATTTTATAAAGTCCAATCTTCTTACACCTTGATGTTATCATATGCAGTCAATGAGGAGAAAAAAGTCGCTACCTCTTGTAAGTGATATATTGTACACAGTATCTTAATTCATATCCAAAAAAATTTGCTCCACCTTGATCAAATTTGTATTTGGATATGGATTAAGATAAATCACACTTTATAAACAAAGGGAAGTGACAAGATTTATACAATGTCTACATTTAATGGGAGCAACTGGAAACGCATTCAAAGTTTTCAGGGTGTATCAGAGATTGAATTTTATTGATGTAATGGATAATAAATAAATAGAAGTTCTGTGTGTATTCATCTTTTTCCAAACAAAAATAAAATTGAAGAGAAAAGCAGATTAGACCATTGAGAAAATGGGGGCCCATGGCCACATTATTCGGCTTTGAAATCTAGCCTATGTCCCAACAAAAAAAGTCCAAAACAAGTACAAGATACAAATGGCTGTGGTAGTGTGGAGATTTGAAATACGGAAGTTTTATTAGAAGCCCTTGAAACACAAACCAAGCCCAATTTCATGGATGAAAAAGGAAAAAATTAAAAAAAAAATGAAGTTTTTAGTTAATATAGTTTAGCTGGTTCACGCTTAAAGATGAGCCAATAAATCATGTAGAGGAGAGGGAAGAAAATTACAAAGTGAAAGAAATTTTTCAAAAACAATTTTTGTGTAAACTGATCTGGTTGTCATTCGAGTGTTTGCGACTAAAGAAAAGGGCAGTAGACACCAATTCTTGCAGTAAAATACACATTCTTAAGTTTCAAACACTTTTGGAAAACTTCAATTTCTTCCAAATTATTGCTGTAATCATTGAAATTATGTGCATCGATATTGTAATGATACTTTGCAATTCAAAAACCTCTTTTTTTTTTTGACAAGCCAACAAGGCAAAGCATTTTATTAGAAAATGAAAGCAGATATTACAGGAAAATGAAATGTCTTTAAAAAGTAGAAAAGCAACCTACACCTGATACTACTCACTTACTAAGATCCGTACTAAGTACTCGATAACTGCCAACAAATTTTCATCTCTGAATTCAAAAACCTCTTTACTGATCAAAATAACCATTTGGGCCTTCAAAGACATTCTTAAGTTTCAATGTCTACATTGCATGGGAGCAACAGGAAACGCATCTGAAGGTTTTTAGTGTGTACGAGAGCTTGAATTTTATAGATTTAATGGATAATAAATAACTGAAAATTCTGTGTATATTAATCTTTCTCCAAACAAAAGTAAGTAATTGTACGCGAAAATAAAATGGAAGAGCAAAGTAGATTAGACCGTTGAGAAAATGGAGGCCCAACAAATCAATAAATAGGCCACATTGATTCTTCCTTGAAATCCAGCGTGTGTCCCTGCCAAAAAGTCCTAAACAAGTATAAGATACAAATGGCTGTCATTCTGTGAAATATGGAAGTTTTATTAGAAGCCTTGAAATATGGAACTAAATGTATTAATCAAATTAAATAATAAAAAAAAGCTTGAATAGTAACCAAGCCCAATTTCACGTATGAAAAAGGAAAAATAATTGACGTCTTTACGTAATATAGTTTAGCTGGTCCCCTTATAACAATTTTTGTGTAAACTCATTTTGCTATCATTGGACTGTTTGGGCCTAAAGAAAGGTGCAGTAGACGCCAAATGTCCAGACTACGGCTGAGTCCTGATATGCGAGTAACTAGTGTTATTAGAATATGAAGCAGTAGAACAGATGAGGAAGAAGATATCAGAATTACAGAGAGAAAAGAAAGAAACAGAGAGATAGTGGAGAAGAAGAGAGAAACAGTAAGATAGGATTGATCTATTTAACAGCCTATCCAATGCTCCATTGCGTTTACATTTTACAAGTAAAAAGTGAACCAACTAACTGCTAGTAACTGACTAACTGCTATTTAGTTGAAGCTAAAAGCATGACAAATGCCCCTGGATGAATTCAGTCTTGTCCTCAAGACTTGAAGTGAGGAAACTGTTTAATGAATGCTGAATCTTCACATGTAGCATAAAGTTTGCTGGACTGGACAATTCAGTATGCCAAAATGATATTCCCTTGCGAGTTGCAACTGCTATTACTTCATATGGCTTCCCAATATTTGGTGCCCATGCAACTGAAAGAACTTGGTCACCCTTGTCTTCAGGCAAAGCTAATTCTGCAACCGGAAGCCATCTCTGGTGAACGAATTCACTTGTGCAATATCTGAATTAAAACCCAAAACAAAGCTTGACCATTGAAATTCATCTCTTTGTGGAATCCAAGAGATGGTCGCAGACAAGCATGAAGCTCTACCAAATTTGGATGTAGATTCAATTACATGTTGAAATTTAGCCTAAAGCTGCCAATTCTTCATACCAAGGGGATCAAGAAGCTCAAAGATTCTGTCTTGACCATCTGAATAAGCAGCAACCAGTTTCAGACCTGTGGAATAGACTCTAAACTGAATGTCTAACACTGTACTTGAGTTCCTTTTGAAGCTTTTGCACATCTTCCATTGGAGAAGATCATCATCTTCAACGGTCTCCTCCCATAATGACAAACGACCCTTGATGAGTTCATGCGGACTGCAGCTGTTATACCAAAATGCTTCAGATGTTGTTGGCACCATGATAGAAAATTGAACTCCATAGCATATTCCAAGCAATGCAGTTGCAGCAGAAAGGATATCATCTATAGCCGATGCAAAGAGAAGATATGTAAAGATCATCATTACTTGCATACAAGTTATCCAAATTGTTCTTGGCATTGTTTTTGATCTCACGAAATTTTCAGAAAGAACAACTCCCCCAAGCTGGCCAACAAAATTCAAGAAGCTGAATAGGCATAGCAACAAAGTAATATTTTGAACACCTCGAGCTCTTCCTATTTGTGCCCCAGAACCAACTGCGATAAGGTACACAAGAAACAGACGCCAAAAATCAACCTTGACTATGAAAACATTGAGAAAGTTGGTGTGTGCCACTAGTTGTTGTGTGCCTCCTTTAAATCCAGACACTTTTACAGGCCAAGATGTATTCCCATTCTTATTGACTACTCCCATAGAATTATCAGAACCAGAATGAGTGAAGTAGAAGAAGAATGAGTACAGAGAAAATTGATACAAAGAAATGGGAGAAATCGGAACAAGATATCTAATTGAGGAAGTTGGGAACAAGAAAAATGGACAATCATCCACAGCATCAAGGGCCTCTATTTGAATACTTGGTTTTGTAAATTGCACTCCTAGAATACTTTCAAAAGGTTTTTCAGCCATCAAATTAGAAGTTTTCCCTTGGCGATGATAATCACAATCAGAATTTTGAACAGGAATTTTGTCAAACACCCCATCTTCATTTTCCTTAACTTTGGAAGGGCCACCAAGAATATTGCTTTCTAGGAAATTATGTTCGTCTTGACTGTTGATGGAAGCAGATGTTATATCTCTGTTGGATTTTTCTTTTGCAATTGCTTCTTGTATTGTCTTCTTGATGCCCATGATTTTCAGGATTGCATTCATGCTTTCCTCCATTCTATGCGATGCCATTTTCATTTTTTCCTCCCATGTTAAATTCATAAGTTCTTCCAATTGGGCATCAATTTTATCCTCCATAGAAGATGCTCCACCTCTTGATCTGTCACTAAGCTGGGTGCCATTTTTTTTTAAAATTTTTTTTTAGAATTGAGGAACTGCAAATGGTATTACAAGTGAAAATACAAAGAAATTTTGAAGAATTGGAAAGGAAATAAGAGAAGGATGAAGAGCCAGAATTAAGAGAGGAAAAGAGCAAGGATGAAGGTTGAACAGAAAGCAGAGGAGAAAGAAAAGAATTTTTGGAAGGAAGGGGAAATTTTGAAGAATAATGGAGAAAGGTGAACAAGGAAGTTAAAGAATTTAGATGAGGAACGATCTGCTCTGATACCAAATGTCAAGACTACGACTGAGTCCTGATATGCGAGTAACCAGTTTTATTAGAATTTGAAGCAGTAGAACAGATGAGGAAGAAGATATCAGAATTACAGAGAGAAAAGAAAGAAAGAGAGAGAGTGGAAAAGAAGAGAGAAACAGTAAGATAGGATTGATCTATTTTCCAGCCTATCCAATGCTCCATTGCGTTTACATTTTATAAGTAAAAAGTGAACCAACTAACTGCTAGTAACTGACTAACTGCTATTTAGTTGAAGCTAAAAGCACGACACCAATCCTTGCTGTAAAATACACATCCTTCAGTGTTGAACATTTTTTGAAAATAATTTCTTCCAAATTATTGCTGTGACCGTCGAAATTATGCGTATCGATATTGCAATGATACTTTGCAATTCAAAAGCCTCTTTATTGTTCAAAATAACCACGTGGATCTTCAAAGACATTCTTAAGTTTCAAGCCCACGTGGGCACCCATCTGTAAAATCCTCCAAGGAAAATTGTGTGTATAGATTGCTCTTTCGAATCGTATTGTTATGCTTTTTAATATATTTTTTATTTTACAATCACTATTGTTGTTGACCCAATCAACAACTCATCATTGATATATTACTGAAAGACATAATGCGTCCAAGGCTTCCATTTCCATCTAACAAGCAAGTGGACGTAAAAGTGGTGTTTTTATGGTGGCTAATTTGGCTTTGTTACGTGTGAATCCCAATCCAAAATAGAGGCCTCCCATGAAGCAAGTTTCTGACCAGTTTTTGACGCAAAGGCCGTATCTGCAGAGTAAGCGTATGTTTCCTACCATCACATCTGGCCAACTTCTTGCTCTTCAATTGTAACATTTTCTAAGTTTTGCATTGTTCAGTAATCTCTGTATTGCGATAGTACTTCACTGTTTTCGGGAAACTATTCAATCCTTTCCAGCATGTGTATACTTGTTTTTTGTCTTATGTGAGACGACAGCTTTTGAGGTGTTACTGCAGAATAAGATACAAAAGAGATTCATCAA
Source organism: Gynochthodes officinalis (assembly GCA_020080225.1). Taxonomy (NCBI): domain Eukaryota; kingdom Viridiplantae; phylum Streptophyta; class Magnoliopsida; order Gentianales; family Rubiaceae; genus Gynochthodes; species Gynochthodes officinalis. Next base: position 30,787,266 of record CM034620.1, on the reverse strand, counting down.
TGTTGTGAAATTTGTACCCAGCACAGCAGTGTTCAAAATAAGTCTGCAATGATTTGCATTGGATGAACAAACAAAAATCAAATGCTGTATATATTCTAAACGTGTCGCTTTGGTTTCTGCACATCTATGATAAACATACAATGATACAAATAATCCCATTACGGAAAAGACGAAGCCGCAAGCTACCAATTTTCCTGTGTTGCTAAGAATTTAATCAAATATAATGCAAAATTATTGTTGAACTTTTATTTTTTATATTTTCTTTAGTGGTGAGTGAGATACGTGATCCTTTTCCAGTGTTTGAGGATGACCATGAAGGATTTATAAGGACCAAACTAGCCCAACGCAAATTCTTATTAAGGGCATATGTCTAAAATTTTGATTTTTTTCCTTATTTTGGATTTTTTTTTCAGGGTGTTCTTTCAATATGTCGCTAATACTTATTAAGATCTAATCTGAATTTTCAGTGACGTGTAATGATCATCGCTAAAGATTTACTTCGTACATAAGAATTTTAAAGCTTGATATTTCTTCCTTAAAGAAAAAAGTTCACTTTTAATTAAATCAAGCATAATTTTTTTTGAATTATTATGTATAATAATATTTAATACACCACTCAAATGCATAATTTTACATATGTATTCTTATTTTTTAATCGTGAACCAGACATAATCAATATTAATATTATAAGAATTTTCATTCAAAATTGAGTTTTTTTTACAACAAATAAAAATTTTAAAAGTAGACTTTATTTTTTGCAGGAGTGCATGTTCAAGGTAAGGTTATTTTGGTCTTTAGATATTTTTTTTCAAGTTGTTTAAATCGCACATGAAATCTAAATAGGGAAAAGGTCATGGAAAACCAAAAAGCTGAAATAACTTCAGTTTTTCGATTCCGATGAAATTGAAAATTAAGAATTATTCAATTAATTCTTTAGTTATATTTTTTTGCACATATTTGTCTGAAAACCAAAGTTTCCTTGTCTTTGTGTTGTATATTAATTATTGTAATAACATTTGTAATAAACTTAAGAGATTTTTTCCAATAATTATATTAAATATAATTTTCCAACTTATATCTTTATCTATGGTGAACAATAATTATTTTCATTGAATATGTTGTACAATTAGCTATTGTTACTATTGCTTTATTTTATTCTCTCCCAAATTATAACTAATCATTTCTCTATTTTTTGTATAATATTTTCTACTTATAACCGAAGAACAGAATAAGTCTTAATCTCTAGTCTTGTAAAATATAATAAGAGATTATCACCACAATCAGACCCTGGAAAAGAAGGGAAATGAAGGGAGATGAAGCTCTATTGGCATGGGAAGCTCGTGGATGGTCCGTTTCAAACCCCGCTCATCGGGTTGGGAACTTGGGATTCTATTTAACAGTGGTAATGGTCAATTTCGACTGCAATTTTTGTTGGAATTCTAATGGAGCAAACCGTTCAATCATCACAAAGTAATATGCGTATGATTTCCTTTCAAAACACTTTCACATTTTTTATATAATAATTGTAAAATAATAAATATATTAAAAAATATATAATACATTTTAAAAAAGTAATTTATATAGACTCTAAGTCTTCAGAGCAACTATGCTTGAATAACGAAAATGTTTCTCCATGGAAATATTGAAATATTAACTGATATTCCATCTGGAAGAGACTCAGAAACTAATGCTAAGGGTCAAAAACCGAATCAAATGGAGAGTACAAAATTCAAAGATTTTTATCTGTTCCTACAAATCTATGATCATTTTCTATCATTCACTAATTTTATAACATTCATTCGATTTTCTGATGCCGAGGATAATTATTTTCTGTCATAGGTTAGATCAAATTAATTAGTACATTTTTTTTGACATTTGTCTAACAATTTCTCTCTTAAATCAATCTTTCTTTTGGGAAAAAAAAATCAATTGTACACTTCTAAAATATATTTGCATAATCGACTACGTGATCTCCTCTAAAAAAATTATTATTATCTTCACACTAAAAAAGGTTTAGTTTTAAAGATTTTGTTTGTTCCAAAAAAAAAAAAAGAATTCACTTTTAATGCGAAATTCTTGTATTACCATTACTAATAATGATAATATATAATTTAAAATAAAATTAAAGAATAAAAATGTAAAAATATCCATTTAATAGTATATTAATTGTGGTGTACTTTGTAATTTAAAAAAATTTGTATCGAATCCAAAGTGAAGTTTTTTTTGAGATGAAAATAATATTATTTTTTCTTATAAGTACTACATAGGGGGGACTGAATGGGCACCAGTCCAAATTATTCTTGCAGATTCAGAAGGTTGCCCATTACAAAGACTTCATGAAGCAAGTCCTTGGCGTGAACTCTTGGCTAGCTAGGCTTCAATGAAGAAAATCCCCATCGAGGATATTGATTGATTAAAACATAAAATGGCACATTTTCTTGTCAAAATAGAGTAGGGAATCAAGCCTTTGGTCACGAAATTTTTTCCAAGTCTTTCGTCCTAGTAGAAATATCCTTTCAGCCTCATATGACATTGTCATTCAGAAGACTTGAGTTAGTCCACAGCCTTTCAGTCCTAGAACACTTCATAAAGCAAGTCAGCAACGACTAGTGTGACTAGGCTTGGGCGATGATTAGGGTAATTAATTGATCCCATGAGTTGAAAATTCTCTTCTCTAAGGCGGAATCTCGCATGAATCGCTATTTGTCAAGATTTTTTGCCTTAAGTTTTTTTACTTGGATAGGGCATTTAGTACATGTCATTATTCCTGAACACCAAGATGAATATGTTAGATAGAATAATTTTTTAAATATATTAACGCAAGGTGTAGGCCCATTTTTTATGGGTCAATGAAATAATTATGCTTAAAACCTTGATTCAGGTAGCCATTTAGTTGGTACCTCAATGAACAGCGATGCCATCAATCTTCAACCTATAAATTCTGCCATATATCTTTTGTAGGCATCACCTCCTCAAGAAAATCACTCTTTTAAAATCCTAGTATGTTTCGATTGTGATTCATTTGAGAAACTTTTTAGGGTAAATTACTCCAATAGTCCCTCAACTTAAAGCTTGGTAGCGATTTGGTTCCTGGAGTTGAAAAAGTTGCAATTAAGTCCTTCAAGTCTATAATTGGCGCAATTTCATCCTAACTTGGTGACTCAACAATTCTGGTAGGATCAAAAGTGGAATGATTATTCAAAGAAGTGAAAAAAAAAAAGTTAATTACCAATACCCCCTATATATAGTTTATGTTTATTATCAATTGCACCATGTAGTTTGTCAAAACTACCAATACCCTATAGATTTTAAAAATCTTTAACATATAAGTCCATTTTAACTCATTCCGTCTATTACTGTAGAGAAGTATGAAAATTTTGGACAAAATTACCCTTCTTATTCTAGCTTTTGCATTATCTTTGTATTTTTTTTTAGGACAAAATTTTAGTACAAAATTTTTAGGACAAAATTTTGCAAGATATTAGGACTAAATTTTGCAAGATGTTAAGACTAATTTTTTAAAATTTTTTGTATTTTATTTGTTACTTTGTGTCGCCTTTGCATCTGCCTTTTTTTTGGTTTTTTTTTTCATTTTGCTCCTTAAATCTGTTAAACATAATGGAAATTAATTATTTTCAGGGGGGAACTAGTAGTTTTGACAAACTACAGGGTGCGATTGGTAATAAATATAAACCACAGGGTGATATTGGTAATTAACCCAAAAAAGAAACGAAATTTATAGTTTCAGATTTGGCAACTGGGGAATGGAAAGGCAGTTTTAATAAAATAATTTAGTTTTAATATCTTGCAAAATTTTGTCATAAAAAGAAAGGCAGATGCAAAGAGAACACAAAGCATCAAATAAAATACAAATAAAAAATAAAAAATAAAAAATACAAGGCAAATGCAAAAGTTGGAGTAAGAAGGGTAATTTTGTCCAAAATTTTTAGACTTCTCTATAATAATAAACGGAATATGTTAAAATGGACTTATATGTTAAAGATTTTTAAAATCTAGAGGAGTATTGGTAGTTTTGACAAACTATAGGGTGCGATTGATAATAAACATAAACTATAGGGGGTATTGGTAATTAGCCCTTTCTTTTTTTGCTTTTTTGAATATTCATTCCACTTTTGCCCCTGCCAGAATCGCTGAGTCACCAAATTAGGACGAAATTGCGCCAATTATAGACTTAAGGGATTTAATTACAACTTTTTCAACTTCAGGAATCAAATTGCTACCAAGCCTTAAGTTGAGGGACTATTGGAGTAATTTACCTAACTTTTTATTAGAATATGTAAAATTTTGGTGAGAATTCTTTGTGAAAAAAAAAAGTTTCAGAGGGAAAATAAAAAGTGTAGTGCAAGAGAAAATTTTAAAATTATGTGAGCAGAATTGAGGAAAATTTTTCATTTTAAATTTAAATTTTAAAATGAAATAAAAAGGTGTTTGGATGTTTTATTTCTTTTGTAAGAAAATTTAACTTTTTGCAAGTGAGACTCAATCCAAATGAAGCCTGTCTAGAGTTTTTCCAAAATGTAAGACAAATTTTAAAAAATTAGAAAACAGTAGAATAGACAAAAAAATTTAATACAAAAGTGGTGTGTTTGCATTTGTTAAATGTGAACTTGGGTTTTGGGACCTTTGGGTCATATTTGCCAAATACGAACTCGGTAACTTGGCGAGCCTTGGGTTGCATTTGCCAAATATCAGAAGGATTTGTTTGGCTAAAATTCAGCTAATCAGGGTTCTATTGATGACATAATAGTTCTTCCATTGATAAATTAACTTAATTAAACGTAATTGAATTTTAATTTATTTAAAGTTTATTTAATCGAGATTCTTTGTCTAGGATATTGTTATATCTCTAAACATCACTTCAAATAGTCCTCCAATCATGTTTTATAGATACCTTTCTCAAATTATAGTGATTCTATTTTTAAATATTTAGATGGGCTTTATTGACCATATTGATTTGTTAAATACTATTATTATTATTATTATTAATGTACTATCCATGGTTTAAAAGTTTGAATAAAAGTAAAAATTGTACAATTAGTAATAAATTAAAAGAAATTATATCCATTTAAATTGAACAAGTTTATTAGGACAGAGTGGTATTATCTTATTACTTTAGTGACAAATTACTATGATAATTAGGGCAGAAAATAAATTGAAGGGGAAGTAGAGAAAAAGATTTATATTTAGAAAAGAAGTATGATAAGTTGCCACTTCATTTTATATAAACAGCTCATTGGATTCCTCTCTCCACGCTACTTGCATGGTTGCTCATCCATTGATTTTCACAATGTTAAATTTATGACTTTAATTATATGTAACTGGAAAGAGCTATAGTAATTCACCATCCCCCAACACAAAAATAATTATAAGGATTTCCTCGAGCACTATCGAGAAATAATGCCCTCATCCCAAATTTTATCCACACAGATTTTATGATCCACAGCCATGAGTAGTACAAAGACTTGATAAAGCAAGTCTTGGCGTGAACTCTGGGCTAGAAAATAGAAAGGCTGCAATAATGGAAAACAAAAATGTACATCTGTGGTATTGATTGATTTAAACGTCAAAATGGAAACTTTTCTTGTCAGAATAAAGAAGGCAATAACGGAGCATTTGGTGACAAAATTTTCAAAGCCTTTCGTCCTGGCAGAAAATAACTAGAAGTTTTAATGGTAATTAATCTTTTGAACTGCAACAATAATTTATTAGGCAAGAAAAATGAAGCGCCCAGAAAAACCACGAAGTTGGAAGAATGCGTGGCTTCTCTTTTCATTTATTTGTTTAATTTTTTTGGTTCCAGTTATCCACTACTCGTAAATACTTTAATCATTTTCATCAAATTGATCCTTTAATCATTTTTTTAATAAAACAGAATCCAACCACATTGAATTGTATCCAGATTTATAATTCAAACAATGTTTATTTTCAGCTAATGAGTGTCTACGTCATTCCATAATCCACACGTTGAGAAATATCCTTTCAGCCATACATGCCCTTGTCCTTTAAAATACTTTTTAATCCACACCCTTCCAATCCTAGAAGACTTCATAAAGCAAGTCTTCAACGACTGGGGATTATCAATGAACGCCATGAGTTGAAAAGTCTCTTGCCAGTGAACGTCGATGCCTTAATCTTCAGGCCTATAAATACTTCAATATATCATCTAATGTATGCAACACCTCCTCAACAAAAATTTACTCTCAAAATATTGCAGTACATAAACTCATACATACATATATATAGCTATAGTGAAAATGTTGCCCCTCGGCAACTCTGTCTCTCCACATTATTTACTGCTTGTATTTATCGCCATTGCAATTAGTGCTGCTTCTGAAATACTTCATGCAAGCGTTGAAAACATGGTACCACCAAAACAAGTAGTATCAAATGAAGCGAAAGCCCTTCTAGCATGGAAAGCTACTCTTGACAATCATAGTCAATCACTACTCTTGTCGAGCTGGCAGGCTTCCTCCAACCCTTGCAGGAAATGGTTTGGAATTCAATGTAACAAGGTGGGAAGGATATCGGGGATTAACATCACTAGCTCTGGCATCAAAGGTACTCTCCATTCTCTGAATTTCTCATCCTTACCCCATCTTGCTTCCGTTGACCTTTTCGATAATGCACTTTACGGGACCATTCCAACAAACATTGGGAATCTTTCTAGGCTTGCTATTCTTTGGTTGTCTTGGAATTATTTCACTGGAGCGATTCCGCCTGAAATTGGCCAACTGACCAATCTTAAGGTCTTGAACCTTTTTAATAACTCTTTTCACGGCTCTATCCCTCAAGAGATTGGGTTTCTAAGCTCTCTTACAACACTTGATTTAGGATACAATGAGCTCACAGATTCAATCCCTATTTCATTGGGAAATCTACATAATCTTAAATCTCTGGCCCTTTCAACAAACAATCTCTTAGGACCTATTCCCTCATCTGTTGTGAACTTGACCAGACTCAACACATTATATTTGTATGAGAATGAACTATCGGGTCCTATTCTAAAAGATATAGGAAATCTCACATCTCTTATTGATCTCCAGCTGTCAATTAACCAATTGACCAATGAGATTTCCCAATCGATTGGGAATTTAAGAAAGTTGACTAGATTGCATCTTTTTCATAATCATCTTTCAGGAATCATCCCAAAAGAAATTGGGAATCTCACCTCTCTTTTTGATCTCCAATTATCACGTAACCAACTGACCAATGAAATTCCCCAATCAATTGGGAATTTAAGAAAGTTGACTACCTTGTATCTTTTTCTTAATAATCTTACCGGACCTATTCCAAGAGAAATTGGGAATCTCACATATCTTGAGGATCTACAACTATCAATTAACCATCTCACTGGTAAAATTCCTCAATCAATTGGAAACTTAAAGAAATTAGTTGATCTCCGTCTTTTCATGAACCAGCTACGTGGTGTGCTTCCTCTGTTATTCAACAATTTTACACAAATACAATCTGTCCAACTATCTGACAACTTTCTCAGTGGTCATTTGCCCCATGGTGTTTGTAATGGTGGGCATCTGAAGTGGTTCACTGTTAGTTATAACAATTTTATTGGTGCTATTCCAAGAAGCTTGAGAAACTGTTCTAGTTTACAAATTATCGGTATCCAAGGAAACCGGGTATCAGGAAACATATCAGCAGATTTTGGAGTGTATCCTGACTTGGTAAAGATCAACTTAATGGATAATAAACTCTTTGGGGAATTGTCATGGGATTGGAAAAAATATCAAAGCTTGACCACCTTGGAGTTACCTAATAACAAAATATCAGGAAAAATACCAGATGCGCTTGGAGACGCATCTCAATTACAAAGAATTGTTCTTTCTTCAAATCTATTGGAAGGGAGTGTCCCTACAAGCTTGGCCAAGTTGACTTTACTTCTTTACCTTAAGTTGGATGACAATAACCTTTCAGGGAAAATACCAATAGAAATTGGTCAGCTTTCTAAGCTTTTGAACCTGAGTTTGTCTGCGAACAATCTAAGTGGTCCAATTCCTGAACAAATTGGTGATTGCTTGCAGTTGTTGGATTTGAATTTGAGCCAAAATGCACTTGCTGGAAGTATTCCCTCTCAATTGGGAAAACTACCCGTTCTTGAAACTATTGATCTTAGCCAAAATTTGCTAGCAAACAATATGCCACCAGAATTAGGTGAATTGAAAAGCATTGAGATGATAAATCTTTCACATAATAAGATATCAGGCTCTATTCCCACCAGTTTTGATCGTTGCTTGAGTTTGATTTCTGTTGACATATCTTACAATCAATTGGAAGGTCCTCTACCCAACATTACTGCATTCCAGAATGCTTCGTACGATGTTTTAAGAAACAACACAGATTTATGTGGCAGCATTGTTGGCTTGAAACCTTGCAATACTCAATCAACGGGAAAGAGGTTCACTAGCAACCATAAATCTGTGATGGTTTTTTCACTTCTAGGAACCTTATTTCTCTTGATTGTGCTTGTGGGAATCTTTGTTTGTGCAAGATCACAGAAAAGACACGATGCAAGTAGGCCAAGAGAATCAAATGGAAACATGTTCTCTATTTGGAGTTTTGATGGGAAAATGGCCTATGAGAACATTATTGAGGCAACGCAAAATTTCGATCCCAAGTATTGCATTGGAGTGGGAGGATTTGGAAGTGTTTTTAAAGTTGAGTTGTCAAACGGCCAACTTTTTGCTGTGAAAAAGCTTCATGGAACCAATAGTGGAGTTTTGAGAAATCCAAAAAGTTTTGACAGTGAAATCCAAGCACTGACAAAAATTAGACATCGCAACATTGTAAAGCTCTACGGATATTGTTCGCATATTTGGCATACATTCTTGGTTTATGAGTTCTTAGAAAGGGAAAGCTTAATGCAAATATTGAGCAATGATGAAACTGCTGGAAAGTTCGAATGGATCAAGAGGGTAAGCACCGTTAAAGATGTGAGCCATGCATTATCGTACATGCATCACGATTGTTCACCTTCTATAATTCATCGAGACATATCCAGCAAAAACATCTTGTTTGATTCAAAATATCAAGCTCACATTTCAGATTTTGGCGCTGCAAGACTCATAAGCTCCAATTCATCTATTTGGACTTCATTTGTTGGAACTTATGGATATGCTGCTCCGGGTACTATTTACATATGAACATTTTAAATTTCCTATTGATGAATTTATTGTGCTTAATTTTCTTTCTTTGGATTATTTGTTGTGAAGTAATGATTGATTTGATTACCATACTTTGCAGAACTTGCTTACACAATGGAAGTGAATCAAAAATGTGATGTTTACAGCTTTGGAGTCCTTGCTCTTGAAGTGATTATGGGAAAACACCCAGGTGATTTCATTCTGTCAATGTTGCTAGAACGACCATCATCATCATCATCACCACCAACATCCCATTTTATATTGTTGAAAGACATTGTGGATCCAAGAAATTCATCTCTATGTAAGGAAGAAGAAGAACAAGTGGTGTTGATTGCAAAATTAGCATTGCTATGTGTAGACCCCAATCCTAGAGTTAGGCCTACCATGGAACAAGTATCCGTTGAGTTATTGAAGAAAAGGCCATCTTTGCAAAGCTTGTTTGATGTCATCACGATTGGACAACTACTGGCACTTGAGTTGTCTAAATTTTGAAGTTTTCTATCATTCAATAATTTTATGTCATAATAATTCCATCTTCTCCCTTGATGTTTTAGTTCATCAAATATGTACTCACAATCTTTTAATCCCGTGTGCTTTATTTTACAAGTTAATAGACCATTGACAAGTTAGAATTGGTATGCTACAATAGAGTTTGCCAATGATATGAATCAACAACACATTTGCATAAATTATGATGTGATATTTTTTGGCAAATTTAAAATTTCATTGTATTTGTTCATTGAAACAGTATCATCAAGTTTAATATAGTTTATTTAAACATATATTAGAAAGGGAATCAACTTGTATAAGAGAATATAATTTGAGATTAGACGTTGATTCAAAGTACTTTATTGATTTGGCATTTCCCTCTTTGATAGAATCAAATTAGAACAAATTTAACCACGTATAATTATGAAAATACTTACTTAACCAAATCTAAATCATTCCCCTAGTGGCATTATGAATTCCTTTCCTCTATCTTAGCCAAGCGTAGTTCCTATTTGCATACCAATTTTATTAGCACTTAGTCGAAATAACTAAGTATAAAGCACGAACTCATGTTAATCTTTATATGCTGTACTTAATTTTTTTTTCTCAACGAACAATGTTTATCCAAATAAATTCTTACTATTAAGTTTAAGAAAAGAAAAAAAAGAAATTCTGAATTGGAAAAAATAAATTAAATTACTTGAATTATATTGGCAACCACATTTTACTTACTAAAATCCAAAAATAATATTATTTATTCTAAAAATATGTCTCAATTCAGACTCACATAAATATGCAGAAAAAAGAAAAAGAAAAATGAGTTTTATACTAGCTCAAAAATAAAAAAAGATGAATGCAAGGATTTAATAGTTGCCAAACCTATCAGGGGTTAATAAAAATAATTTTTGAAAAAAGAATTTAAAAATTAAAATCTTCTAGGAAAAAAATAGGTGAGAGAAAACGAGGTTTAATATAGTTAGACCAAACTAGCATAGTTAAAATATGAAATTTTAATGAATTTGGAACTAGTTAATGCCTACAAAAACTCGGTATTTTAAATCCACATACCGTAGCCCATGGGTTTCTAATAATTGTTACCCATTGTTTTCATAGGCAGTCCAATGGATTTTTAAGCCAAAAAAATAGGGCGGCGTCATCGATTTTGGGTTTGCCCTCAAGTTCGCCAATTGCCTAACCTACTTTTGGGTTCGATTTTGAACCATAATTTATCGGGAAATTTGCAAAATAGCATAGTTGATTGTTGATTTTGCGAAAATAGTATCTCTCATTTTTCTTTGTTGTTATAGCACTTAAAAGGTTGCATAAAAATCAAAGTGCCCATTTACTTTAAAACCCAAACAAGGCGACCGTTCTTCTTCTTCATTTCCTCATTATTCTTCATTTCCTTAGCGCCGTTTTTTTTTTGTTTTTTGTTCTATTTTTTTGTTTTTTTTTTGTTTTTTCTGAACCAAAGCACATGGCGCCGTTTTTCTGTTTTTTGTTTTATCTTTTTTTTGGTTTTTTCTAGACTAAAGCACAATTCGCCGTTTTTCTGTTTTTGTTCTATTTTTTTTCCTGGTTTTTTCATAATTGCGCCGTTTTTCTTTTTCTTTTTTGGTTTTTTCTGAACTGAAGTACATTGCGCCGTTTTTATGTTTTTTGTTCTATTTTTCTGTTTTTTTTAACTGAAGCACATTGCGCCGTTTTTTTGTCTTTTGTTCTATTTTTCTTTTTTTTTTTTCTGGTTTTTCTGAACTGAAGCACATTGTGCCGTTTTTTTTTTTTTTCTAGTTTTCCTGAACTTAAGCACATTGTGCCATTGTTCTGTTTTTTGTTCTGCTTTTCTGGTTCTGTTTTTTTCTGGTTTTTTGTGGATTGTCTTGGAGTGGTTTGGTAGTATAAGAAGCCATATGCTACTCGACTGTATAGAATTGTTAAAAATGTTAGGAATGTTTTCTGTTTTGTGGATTATTTCCCATTTACTCTCAAATCTAGATTATTTCCCATTTACTCTAAAAAAATGTTAGAATGTGGTTTAATATTTGAATGATAGATGTTTGTTGTTAAACAGGATTTGGACAAAATTCAAAACGCATATACATCATATATTTTATAATGTTGGTTTTTTACAATTTAGCACAAGTACATAACTTATTTTTGTGAAAAAATTAGTGTATGTGATAAAATATAAATAATTATAATTATTTTTGTCATTTTTTGTAGAATCTTACGATTCTACGATCCAATCCTATCGATCCGATTTTGCTACCCCAAATCGATTTTACGTAGAATCCCAATCTACGAACTATGCGTTAGAGAGCCAAAGAATATTATTCACTACTTCAGACCTAAGGCCATCTATAGTTGCCCTTTTTAAGTATAGGCCTCAGTCAAGTTATGAAACCTGACATCTACTATTTACATAGTCTCATTAAGAAATTACTTATGCTATGGACTGACCTTTCCATCCACGTCACTAATTTCTCTTTCCTCTATCTATTTTCTACTATTTATTTAATATATTTAATACTTCTTATTTAAATTAGTAATTATTAAAATATTATATATTTTTCATTTATCAAATTTTATGTAGCCTAAGAATAATTTTGAGAGAGTTTAGAAAATAAAAATATCATATTTTACACAAAAATAAGCAAAATACATGTTAGTTTATAGAAAAAAAATTTTCCTGTTAGTTGGTGATTTTTTTTTAAAAAAATAGAAGAAATGATTTTTGTAAACCAGTATTTGGTTTGCAACAGTCTTCAGATGTGACGCGTACCCAACGTCTAACAATTGACAGGCGCGTCAATTGTATAAGAAAAAAAAACAAAGTCAAACAACTCCGTTTGGCGTCATTTTGACGACAAACGGTGTAGTTTTTGCTTCTTTTTTTTTTTTTTAAAAAAGGCAAGGCCAAGCCACGGAAAACAGCAGCGCAGAAGCCACTTCCCACGACCATGCAAGTCCAAGGCCACTCCACATCAGCACAACTGCTAATGTGACATGGCCTTCGCATCCACGGCTAGCCTCAAAATGGGCTGATGTTGCTCTAAAAGGAAACAACATACTCCGTCCAATCAATTACTTGACTGAGCTTTGGTCAAAAGAAAAAAAGGAAAAAAAAAACCTATGACTGTTTTCCTTCCCTAGCAAATATCCTCTATAAATATACACTACTATAGAAGCTGAAATCTCTCTACTAACCGTCTCCTATTAATATTAGAATAATGAGACTTTTAATAACTAATTATAATAATTTGTGATAGTAATTAATATAGCAAAAAATTTTAAAAAAAATTTACCTATCACCCTTTTTAAAAAATACAAAATAATAAGAGATGATTTTCTTTTCTCATACTTGCCACATCAGTCACTATAAAAAGTCATTATAAATATCATTACTCTTGATAATAATGGCAAGTTTTATCAAAATTAAGATTCATGTATTTTCTATTAAAATGCAATATTTATTATATTATTTTATTAATAAAACATAATTAATACACATTAATTAGAATAGAGAATCTATCATCTACCGTAAATGATATGTGAAAGGAAACAAATTCATATATGACTTCTCTTATATCTCATTGTTGTTTAAGAAAAACACACACATGTTGTTTTCTTCAAATAGGAAATTGATGAATTAAAAAAATAATGACAAGTTGCCTAATTTTGTTTTAATGACAGAAATTGATAAAACCTCAAAATTTAAAACATATGTACTAGTATAAAAAAGCATAGACATACTTGTCTTCTTTCAAACTTTTTTACTCGATTTTTTTTTTAATTTTAGTCTCTTTAAATCATAATTCATATCCCATATAATCTAGAGGAAAAGAAATGGAGTAACCAATTAGAAAACAAACCTTGTAAAACTTCAACTACATATAAGAGAACTAGAATAACTTAAAATTTAAAATAAAAATTTTGCAGTAATGAAGTTGGATAAATGGTAAATTTGATTTCATTTAGTTTAATATCATTCAGTAATTAAACGGTAGATGACCATAAGATACACCTAAGCTTAGCTCTGGCAAATACAAATTAATAACCATCATTTTTTTCAAAAACATATGTGCCAGTGCATTGTAACAACCATTCTTGGGGAAGGTATAAATTAAACTTTCAAAATACATTTGCGCTTTTGTTTAAAATATTTTTGTATTTTTTGATATACATTTTTCGTATTAAGAAAGAGTCTACTTTTCATTTGTTACGACTTTTTTTAAAGTTACAAAGTACAAAATATTTAATGTATCATTAAATGTACATTTTTTCATTTTTATCTTTATTTTTTAGTTTGAATTATGTATTGTTATTATTAATAAGTAAAATATAAAAATTTTACACCAAAAGTTAACTCTATTTTAAAAAAAAAAAATTAAAACTGAACTTCTTTTTACAACCAATAAAATATTTTTTTATCTTATAACTCTCTTATAACTATTAATAAGAACAGAAGTGAAACTGTAGAGAAGCGATTGCCATTGCTAGTCTTCCAAAAGATAATTTTCACTTTATAATCGTTATTTGTTGGTATAGGGTCTAGCTAACCGTTTAATTAAGGGTCTTGTTTTGTCTATTAACTGATTTCTTGTATTTATGCATTTAAATTTTATAGCATTAAGTACAAATAAATGCTTCATAGAAGGAACACATCAACTCAATAAACAGTGCATGGGGTTTCCGTTAAATGAAGACTTTTTGTAGATATTACATTTTAATAAAATGTAATTGAAAATTTATGGGTATGGTCCCAAAGCAGCAACAGTTGTAGACATTTTATGTAGTCGGATAAACTAAAGAAAATTGTAATAAATCTTTAGAAACAAAATACTAATCACAATTCACACGTATACGTGGGATTGAGAGGTTTTGCCAAATGTAGAGAAACGATTGCCATTGCTAGTCTTCCACCACCTCATTCCAGTGAATAGGACATCATGTTTACGCGACTATTCATGCAATTTATCAAAATATAAAGCAAGGACTAGGGGTGACAAGTGAATGAATTAGATCACTTATATATTGCAATTTTAATATGTTATTATTCAATCCAATTCATATAATTACATATTAGACAACTTGGTCAGTCATCGGCTAGTGGCAGGAGTGACCAACTAACTGTTTTTTTAATTTTTTAAAATTAATATTTGACGTGCTATTTTCTGCAAGCGCACAGAGTTGTGTCAAGTAGTAAATTAAGATATCGTTCCACAGAGAATTTTTAAAATTGAATATTGAAATACTCAATATGCTTGCTTGTTTAGATACCGAAATCAAGTTTTGAACTAAAAATTGCTAATCAAATAAAAAAAAAATGAATTCTATCAAATATAAAAACTAGGACTCTTATTCTCAATTTGACCATTTATTAAGATTGATTAACAAACGAGGTTTATGTTAACTCTAATCCATTTTGAATGGATATTAAGAACCATAGATCTTCCTCTTAGACAGTACCTATGATTAATTGATAATTAATTAATACTAAATTTGACGGCTCTCACCAACCTAATGTCTTTTAACTCCAATTTTAATGCACATCCTTTTAATCAATATTAACCACTTAATTGTTTCTCAACTAATTAAGCTATTAACAGGTTATTGTCTAATTCTATAGAACCTATCTCTCAATCAAATTCTATAGTGTTGATTCAATCCTAGGGTGATCAAGCCTAAGATGACATTAAGCACAACAATAACCAATGAATCAAAGCTAAAAACCTACATTAATCACAATAATCACATGGTCAAATTGAAATAAGAACCCTAAAAATGATTTAGCCACTCATATTAAAAATAAAAGACAAAGATAAATAATTGAAGAAAACAAATCCAAACATCATAAATAATAAAAAAAAAATTACAAAGATACTCTCTTGAATCCAAGAATTAAAGTGCACTTTTCTCTAATCTAATTTCTAAGAACTAAAAGCTAAAAAAAAACCGTGAGTTTTCTCCAGAGAAAGATATATATGGCGGCCCCTCTCTTCCCCCCTTCTCTAGCCTTTCTTACGTCTTTTTCAGCCTTCAAAGTCCTCAAGTGGTTGGATTTTTTTTTCTTTCCAATTCCATTCCAAGTAGTCAAAATATTACTAAATTGTAGCTGGCAGGCTGTGCAAACAAAGCAAATTACTGTGCGTGCGGGCGAGTGCGATCCACGGTGTGAAAATTTTACTGTTCCATGAACAGTTTTTACTGTTCATGAAACAGTAAATTTTTTTGAATTTTAACGTTCATGAACAGTGTTTTACTGTTCATGAACTTTTTTTTTTTTTTTTTTGTGCTGCTGCGGTCTCTGCAAATTGGATTCACGCCACGACTTGCGGTGAGAGTTAGAGATTTAGTTCTAATTTTTTTCATCACAGGCCATTAGCTGTGGGCCCATTGAGATGCGTCGCATCCAGTTTATATAGTATTAGTGCCCCGATATAACCGAGCTTTTGTATTTTTGTACTTGTGGGTCGTTTCTAGGTTGTCCAAGTCTTCAACCATTCCCGTCTTGTGTGGGTTTAAATTCGGTTGAACTTAGGTCGTTTAGGTTGTCAACTCTCCCCGTCTAGTGCGGATTTTGCTTCCTGTCTCATGCGGGTTTACATTGTTTTTCTTTTTCTTGCCCCTCGTGGGTTTTTTGCCCCTTTGAGGGCCTCTGTTTTTGTAGGTTATAGCGCTGTCTTCAGTTGCGACACCACGAAACTCTAAGCTCTTATGGCTCTGTACATTGGCCCTTGTGTCACTTTATTAATCTATTATCGTTTCAGAAAAAAAAAATTCCACTCCAAGTCAAATTCCTTTTTTCCCTCTTTCTTTCCTTTTGTCTTTTTGTCTTCTTTGTTTCCTAAAAGTTTCACTCGTAGGAAGTCTTTCTCCAATTTGTCCAAGTCAGCTCTAATACCAAGACTTGTATTTTCTCTCTCATTGTTTCTTCAATGTTGTTTTTCTTCTTTTCTTTTGTCAATTTCTCCTCCAAGTCAATATTTTCTATTCCTACAACAAAAACATTAAAAAACATCAAACATCATATAATATCCCTTAAAATCACAATAATAAAGAGAAAATATTAACAATAAAAAATGACATTTTAGCCCCTATCAATATTTTAACTTGTTGGTCATATTAGATTCAACTTAACTGAAATTAAAAAATTATAAATTATTATTTAACTCATAATCTATTATTTGACCAGTGATCCATTTGACCTAACCCAATAAGTAAAAAATAGTAGGTTGATTAGGTTGTTTTTGGGTCGGGTTTAATTTGCCACCCCTTAAGAATAGTTGCTATTAGTCTGAATAAAATAATTAAATATTAAGTATAATGGTTGCATTTTAATTTTAATATGCAAATTAATCAAAAAAATAATAACAATTTTGATATTTTAAATTAAGCATACTTTGTCCTATTAGATTTATACTTTTATTATAAAATTATATATATTATACAATCTTCTTTGACAAATTCACTCAATATCCTCTTAAATTATAAAATACAATATATTTAATGCACTATTAAATGTATATTTTTACCTTATATCCCTACTTTTTAATTTAAATTATGCATTGTCATTATTACTAAGTGTAATACAAAAGTTTTACACAAAAAGTAAACTTTTTTTTTAAATAAAAAAAATTTTGAAACTGAATTATGTTTTTTAGGCAAAGAGGGTATAATGTATGGAGCATTACATTGTATAACTTAACATGGCAAAAATTATTGATAAGAGAGTCGGATGGCCAAAATCAAACATTGAAAGCTTAGGGTAGCTTCTTCTAATTAATTGTTTTGTGTTTTGAAGATGATATGGACAAAAATCCTTAAGATTCAATTTGTTGGCAAGGTGTTGGATTGCCTTTCCGTTCCATCTATTGATTATGTACGAGCAAAAAGGTGCCCTAAAACCCATGCTGTAATTACTCCTTGCATTTGTTAGCTTTAGATTTCTTAACTCCATTTTTTTTTCCTTTTCCTCAGCCTATCAATAGTTTCGTATATTTACTTGGAACTTTCTGATCCACTCTTTCAACCAAACATGTGAAGACATTCAATTAACTAACAATAAAGAAGGTAGTCACTATCAGATTTTATGATTCTTGAAAAATTGTGGAGATATATATTAGAATTAATCGCCACATTAATTCATTTCAATAATTGAATTTTCTCTCCATATGATAGTTCAATTCTTAAATATTCATTTGACAAGTCCAATTTAATTCTTTATGTTTCCGGAAAAAACTAGATTAGAATGAATGTTGTTGAGAATAAAATGATAAATAAATACACATTTTAAAATATTGAAGATCACAAACTTACGTTTTGCAATTATAATCGGAAGTGTCACTAATCACAATGAATATGGAAAGAAGTACGCATTACTTGCATCCTTGTTGGACCAGGCAATGACATCTACATTGGCGAATGGTATTCAAACTTATATATGATATTAATATTTTTAATTAAAAATTGCATTGATTAATGTGATAAAAATAAAAAAATAAGTATTTATCAAAAAGTTTTAAAACCTATTAAAATAATAAAATCATATCAATCAGCATAATTTTTAATTTTTCTCGAAAAGTATTACTAGTGTGCAATGCTGGCCGACATATACTATGATGTGTCCTCGCACCCCGACTCACCGACTTACACGATATCCAAATATATTGGCTATGCCAAAGCTAATCACTCGGAATTATATCACCATGAATGTTGACCGCATTTTGGATTTGATTCCAGACGGACTACATAGGACTAAAATGGTCCACAGCATTGTCGAAGCCCCCAAAATTAATTCAGATCTTCAACTAACTACAATTGATTTGTAGTAGTAGTGGACCAGTTCGAATCCCACGAGGAGCAATGTGTGAGGGGAGTTTTTAGCACTTGAGATGAAAAGAAATAAAAGAAGAAGTTTAATATCAAATAAATAGAGAAAAATTATAAAAGAAATTACTATAAATTTTATCTTTAATTATTAGACAAAAAAGCTCTTGTGTCATTTTTGTCTTTAAATTTTACTAAATTTTCATCTTTAATTTTTTTTTAGTTTAAAATTTTTTATTATATAGTGTAAATAATTTTATTAAATTTTTGTCTTTAAATTTTGTCTTTTTTGTCTTTCTAAAAATTTATTTTAGAATTTTAAACTATATACTTTATATCGGAGGG
The DNA here is from genome assembly GCA_020080225.1 of Gynochthodes officinalis. Taxonomy (NCBI): domain Eukaryota; kingdom Viridiplantae; phylum Streptophyta; class Magnoliopsida; order Gentianales; family Rubiaceae; genus Gynochthodes; species Gynochthodes officinalis. The sequence goes on along the minus strand of CM034620.1, from coordinate 30,768,427 downwards.
TTTTTTTGTCTTTTTTCCAACTTTAATGGTTGATTGGGTTGACCCACGTCATCAATTTTGACCGATGCCATAATTGTTACAAATTGAAAAGTTCGGGTACTATATTGTTAAAATTGAAAGATCGGGCTAAAATTATTACAAGAGCTAAAGTTCAGGCCATTCTTGTATATTATCCCTTTTTTATTTTATAACCACTATTGTTGTTGACCCAATCAACAACGGATCATTGATATATTACTGAAAGACATAATGCGTCCAAGGCTTCCATTTCGATCTAATAAGCGAGTGGACGTAAAAGTGGTGTTTTTATGGTGGCTAAATTGGCTTTGTTACGCGTGAATCCCAACCCAAAATAGAGGCCACCCATGAAGAAAGTTTCTGACCAGTTTTTGACGCAAAGGCCGTATCTGCAGTGCATGTTTCCAGTTGCCTACCATACCATCTGGCCAACTTCCTGCTCTTCAATTGTAACATTTTCTAAGTTTTGCATTGTTCAGTAATCTCTGTATCGCGATAGTACTTGACTGTTTTTCCGAAACTATTTAATCCATTCCACTATTCCAGCATGTGCATGGGGAGGTTTCACATGGAGAGCCCAATTAGAGCGATCCAATAAGTAATAAGAGTTCACCTGAACCCAATAGCTAGTGGGTCATGAGTCCTTGCCACTTGTTAAGTGTTTTACTAGCCCGATCCTTATTACGGCAAGTCCATCTTTTCACTATGGACCAATTTTAGTATCCGTGCAAGTAGTAAAAGTATCAAACTTACTTGTCCACAAGTTACCAACTAAGGTCCGGTCCAATCAGAAACCACTTGTTTCCCCAAGTAGACCAACATCTAGGCTCTGATATCACTTGTTGGAAAAGTTTCACATTAAGAGTCTAACTAGAGCGGGCCCAAAAAGCAGTAGAAGCTCATCTTAACTAAAAAGTTTAAACTAGTGGGTCATGGATTCTTGTGTGTTTTAGTTTTTCTTAATTTTCCAATATGAAACAGTATTTATAAACACAACATACACTTATTTTCATCCGTCTTATTTGAGACGACAGCTTATGAGGTGTTACTGCAGAATAAGATGCAAAAGAGATTCATCAATGTTGTGAAATTTGTACACAGCACAGCAGTGTTCAAAATAAGTCTGCAATGATTTGCATTGGATAAACAAACAAAAGTCAAATGCTGTATATATTCTGAACGTGTCGCTGTGGATTCTGTACATCTATGATAAACATGCAAATAGTCCCATTACGGAAAAGACGAAGCCACAAGCTACCAATTTTCCTGTGTTGCTAAGAATTTAATCAATATAATGCAAAATTATTGTTGAACTTTTATTTTTTATATTTTCTTTAGTGGTGAGATACGTGATCCTTTTCCAGTGTTTGAGGATGAACATGAAGGATTTATAAGGACCAAACTAGCCTAACCCAAATTCTTATTAAGGGCATATGTCTTAATATTCAAGGTTCTTATAGAGTCTAAAATTTTTATTTTTTTTAATTATTTTGGATTTTTTTCAGGGTGTTCGTTCAATATGTCGCTAATATTTATTAAGTTCTAATCTGAATTTTCAGTGACGTGTAATGATCATCGCTAAAGATTTACTTCATACATAAGAATTTTAAAACTTGATATTTCTTTCTTTAAAAAAAATAAATCACTTTTAAAACTGATATTCCATCTGGAAGAGACTAGAAACTTATGCCAAGGGTTAAAGACCAAATCAAATAGAGAATACAAAATTCAAAGATTTTTATCCGTTCCTACCAATCTATGATCATTTTCTATCATTCACTAATTTTATAACATTCATTCGATTTTCTGATGCCGAGGATAATTATTTTCTGTCATAGTTTAGATCAAATTAATTAGTACATTTTTTTTGACATTTGTCAAAAAATTTCTCTCTTAAATCAATCTTTCTTTTGGGGAAAAACAAATCAATTATGCACTTCTAAAATATATTTGCATAATCGACTACGTGATCTCCTCTAAAAAGAATTTATTATTATTATCTTCACACTAAAAAAAAGTTTAGTTTTTAAGATTTTGTTTGTCCCAAAAAAATTCACTTTTGATGCGAAATTCTTGTATTACCTTTACTACTAATGATAATGTATAATTCAAAATAAAAAATAAGGATAAAAATGTAAAAATATACATTTAATAGTATATTAATTGTGTTGTACTTTGTAACTTAAATTTTTTTGTACCAAATTAAAAGTGAAGTTTTTTTTTTAAGCGAAAATAATATTATTTTTTCTTATAAGTACTATATAGGGGGAACTGAATGGCCACCATTCCAAATTATTCTTGCAGATTCAGAACGTTGCCCATTACAAAGACTTCATGAAGCAAGTCCTTGGCGTGAACTCTTGGCTAGCCAGGCTTCGATGAAAAAAATCTCCATCGAGGATATTGATTGATTAAAACATAAAATGGGAAATTTTCTTGTCAAAATATAGAAGGGAATCAAGCATTTGGTGACGAAATTTTGTCCAAGTCTTTAGTCCCAGTAGAAAATAACGAAAAAGCTTTTTGTAAAGCATGCAATGGGTAAACATGCTGGGCTTTCACAAGGATATAACATATCACAAGAAATAAATATGGCAAAGATGAAAATAACTTGAAAAATCCTTTCAGCCACATACGACATTGTCATCTAGAAGACTTGAGTTAGTCTACACTCCACAGCCATCCAATCCCAGAAGACTTCATTGACATAATTAAATGATGCCTTTGGTCACGAAATTTTTTCCAAGTCTTTAGTCCCAGTAGAAATATCCTTTCAGCCACATATGACATTGTCATTCAGAAGACTTGAGTTAGTCCACAGCCTTCCGGTCCTAGAAGACTTCATAAAGCAAGTCTGCAACGTCTAGGGTGACTAGGCTTGGGCGACGATTAGGATAGTTAATTGATGCCGTGAGTTGAAAATTCTCTTCTCTAATGCCGTTTGAATCACCATTTGTGAAGACTTTTTGGCATAAGTTTTTTTGGCTTGGATAGGGCATTTAGTACATGTTATTATTTCTAAACTCCGAGGAGAATATGTTCCATAGAATAATGTCTTAAATGTATTAATGCATCCCCAAGGCTTAGGCCCATTTTTTACTGGTCAATGAAATAATTATGCTCAAAATCGCAATTCAGGTACCTATTTAGTTGGTACCTCAATGAACGTTGACTATCAATCTTTAACCTATAAATCTTTTGTAGGTATCACCTCCTCAAAAAAATCTCACTCTTAAAATGTTTTTTTTTTTTTTGACAAACCAAGAAAACAGAGATTATTATTAGAAATTTAGAGTAAAGGTTACATTGAAGCGGACATAAGCTAAAAATGCAACTCCTACTCAACCGGCTACTATAGAAACAAGAAAAGATAACACAAAGCAGAGACAAACACTTTTTCCTCAATGAACACCAACAGGTTTTGCAATCTGGATAGTCCTGCCATTGCCAACCTATCGGCCACACTATTCATGCCCCTTGGAATATGATAACCCTCCCATTGCTTAATTTTCTCCTTCAGCAGGTCAAGGTGGTTAGAGACATTCTTTAGGTGCCATGGGGTATTCGCTGGATTATTTAGCCAATTGATTGCGTTAGCCGAGTCACTTTCAATTACAAGTACATGAGAGAGCTTCCAAATAGACTCAGAAAATACCCAGAAAGCTTCACGGATAGCATAGAACTCGGCCTGATTTGAATCCAAAATGCCGACATGCTTAGAAAACACGGCCTTTGTTTTGCCCAAATCGTCCCTTAGAATACCCCCAATCCCGGCCCTACCTGGTTTCCCAATTGCTGAACCATCTACATTAAACTTCATTCTACCAGGTTGAGGTCGAGACCAAGTGGCACTTGTCTTCCTGCATCTGTGTACCTGACTCACTTCTGCGCTATTCGGCTGCCGGAATAAGTCTGTGACAGATGTTGAAGAGGATGGCCATTTCGCCTTAAACCAAGTTGCAAATCTTATAAAAATCAAATCTAAGAGTTGGTCGAGATCAAAGCTCTTATTATTGAAAGTAACCTGATTCCTGCACAGCCAGATAGACCATGAGATGACATAAAACAGTAGAATCCAAGGTTGCCTTCCTTTGAACTCTGGGGCGGACCGCTGCCAGCTGCTCAGGAATATGAAAGGATCTCCCGGGCAGACCCATGTAATACCCCAGGTTTCCAAACATTTAGTCCACACTGACCGACTACACCAACAATCAAAGAACAAGTGTTGCACAGATTCTAGCTCAGTATTACAAAATGGACACACAGCAAGCTCTGCTCTAATAATGCCCCTCCTAAGCAGACAGCTTCTCACGGGCAATTTTTGATGTATTAATTGCCAGACAAAGACTTCCACTTTAGGTGGTCCATACCCATTCCACACTAGGTTCCAGTTAACTTGCCCTTGCCTTTGAGGCAGCAACACAGACTTGTAAAAAGAAGAGGTGGAGTATGTACCATTCGGGACCGCTCGCCAAATGATCCGATCTTGGAAGTTTCGGCTAGGATATTGCCCTTTCAGAATGTTTAACAGTCCTTCCCACTATTGTTTTTCCCAATCCAGAGCATTCCTACGAAGAACAATCCTCTAGTCCCATTGACCATTTCTCCAGTTTCCAAATTCGGCCACATATCCTTCCTTATTCACAGACAGGGCATAAATGCGAGGAAAGCACAATTTTAGAATCATACCTTCTATCCATTCATCATGCCAGAACACAATGAAGTCTCCCTTCCCGAGCAACGCCCTCATTCCTTGTGTAACAACACCATAAAATTTGTTAGAGGGAGTGAGAGGAGCAGTAATAGCTTTCCATGAGCTGGAGGCAAATCTATTATTGCTAAGAGTGGGGAGGAGACGCTTCTTGTCAAGTCCATATTTTTCCACCATAAAGGTCCTCCATAGTGAATTAACCTCATTGCCAAACCTCCATAGCCTTTTTGATAACAATGCCGAGTTTTTTAAATGAAAGTCAATCATACCTAATCCCCCAAGCCACTTTGGAGCATTTACTGTAGGCCAATCCACATAATGCAATTTGCGCTGATGCTCTGAACTGCCCCAGAGAAATCTCCGTATCAATTTATCCATGTCGTTTTTAACTCCACAAGGTAACTTAAAAACAGATAGGAAAAAGATCGGTAAGCTCGACAAGACGAAATTAATAAGAGTCACTCTGCCACCTATTGAAAGGTACCTTGTTTGCCAGCCAGCGAGCTTTGATCTCATATTATCCAAGATAGACCTCCAAATGCTTTGCACAGCAGAATTTACACCTAGAGGAAAACCAAGATATTTGACTAGGAAGGTTTCAACCTTGCAGGCAAAATACTCGGCCCAGCCGTTCAATAGACCCTCATCAACCCCAATCCCGATCAAACTGCTTTTGTTGAAGTTGATCTTCAATCCAGACACCACCTCGAAACATCTGAGGATTCTTTTCACGTTCAAGACACTTTTAAATTCAGGTTTTATAAACACAAGAGTATCATTTGCATATTGCAGGTGAGCTAACCTGAAGCTACCTTGACCTATGCTTACCCCCTCAAAGAGCTCTGAAGACTCCCCTTTTTGCATGAGAACGGAGAACGCTTCCGCCATAATATTAAAAAGCATTGGGGACAGGGGACAGCCTTGGCGAAGGCCTTTTTTGATACTGAACTGCTTAGTAGGAGAGCCATTAATTAAAATTGACATTGTCACAGTAGCCATGCAGAAACGGATCCAACTTCTCCACTTCCTTCCAAAGTTCATCTTTAGCATGACATAATCCAAGAAATCCCAATCAACATTGTCAAATGCTTTTTCAAAGTCTACCTTCAACAAAGTTCCACTCCTGTTATTTTTCCTAAGATAGTCAACAGTTTCATTGGCAATTAAGAAACAATCTAACAATTGTCTATTTTTTAGGAACGCAAACTGATTGCTCCCGATCACCTCATTAATCACCCCTTTCAATCTGATTGCCAGTACTTTGGCCAATATTTTGTAAATGCTCCTCACAAGGCTTATAGGCCTATAATCTTTTAAATGGATAGGATTTTCCATCTTTGGAACCAAAGTGATAAAAGAAGAGTTAATTGCCTTGTCAAAAGTCTCGGTTTCAAAGAAACCTTCAAGGAAAGACATCACATCTTGTTTGACTGAGCTCCAATGATGTTTGAAGAAATTCATATTAAAACCGTCTGGCCTAGGAGCCTTATTACCATCACACTGCTTGATAGCCGCCCAAACTTCGGCTTCCGAAAACGGGAACTTCAAGGTTATCCCTTTATTCATCTGATATGCTTTGAAATTGGCAATCTAATTCCAAAACTCCAACTGCCGACTTCTTGTTGTAGAAGTCTGAATAATACTTTGCAACTGCATCTTTCAACTCTCTTGGTTGCGTCACTCTCCTTCCATTGAAGACTAGATTGCTGATAAGATTCACCCTCCTCCTTGTGGAAGCCATCAGATGAAAGTATTTAGTGTTCCTGTCCCTTTCCTGAAGCCATTTACTTCGAGACTTCTGCATCCAAGCTCTCTCTTCTGCCCGATACAAATTCCAAAGCTGGCCCCGCTTATTTGCAAGTTCTATTCTTTTATCAGCCAGTAACACATTTGATGCATCCTCCTTCTCCAATCTATCGATCTCCTCCTCCAATCTTTGAATGAAATTAGGATCTGCCTCACAGTTCTGGCTTTTCCACTGTTTAATGAGTGGCTTAAGTCTCTTTAGCTTTAGCCATAGCCCAGCATTATTCCTAAATTGAGCTGCAATATCTTTCCATTCATTACGGACCATAGTGTTGAAGCCTTTTTTGACAAGCCAAAAAGGCAAAATTTATTTTTAGATATTAAGAGCAAAGTTTACAATAAAGAAGACAGTAAATGAAGAATGGCATAATAGCAATCTTACTCCACAGACTACTATAAAAGCAGGAAATAGAGACTTGCACTTATTATCTCTCTTAAAATGTTAGTATGCTTCGATTATGATTCATTTGAGAAACTTTTCATTGAAATATGTAAAAATTTTGGTGGGAATTTTTTGTGAAAAAAAAAAATGTGTTCCGGAGGGACAATAAATTTTAAAATTATGTGAGGAGAGTTTAGGAAAATTTTGAATTTTAAATTTAAATGTTAAAATGAAATAAAAATATGTTTGGATGTTTTATTTCTTTTATAAGAAAATTTAACTTTTTGCAAGTGAGACTCAATCCAAATGAAGCCTGTTTACAGTTTTTCCCAAATGTAAGACAATTTTTAAAAACTTAGAAAACAGTAGAATAGACAAAAAATTTAATACAAAAGTGGCGTGTTTGCATTTGTTAAATGTGAACTTGGTTTTGGGTCATATTTGCCAAATACGAACCCGGTGACTCGGCGAGCCTTGGGTTGCATTTGCCAAATATCAAAACAATTTGTTTGGCTAAAAATTCAGCTATTCGGGGTTCTATTGATGACATAATAGTTCTTCCATTGATAAATTAACTTAATTAAACATAATTGAATTTTAATTTATTTAAAATTTATTTAATTGAGATTCTTTGTCACGATCGTTATATCTCTAAACACAATTTCAAATAGTCCTGCAATCACGTTTTATAGATACTTTTCTCAAATTATAGTGATACTATTGTTAAATATTTAGATGGGCTTTATTGATCATATTGATTTGTTAAATACTATTTAGATAATATTTTACAATATTATTAGTAATAATGTACTATCCACGGTTTAAAAGTTTGAATAAAAGTAAAAATTGTACAATTAGTAATAAAAGAAATTATATTCATCTAAAGTAAACAAGTTTATTAGGACAGAGAGGTATTATCTTATTACTTTAGTGAAAAATTACTATGATAATTAGGGCAGAAAATAAATTGAAGGGGAAGTAGAGAAAAAGATTTATATTTAGAAAAGAAGTATGATAAGTAGCCACTTCATTTAATATAAACAGCTCCTTGGGTTCCTCTCTCCACGCTACTTGCATGGTTGTTCATCTATTGATTTTCACAATGTTAAATTTATGACTTTAATTATATGTAACTGGAAAGAGCTATAGTAATTCACCATCTCCAAACACAAAAATAATTATAAGGATTTCCTCGAGCACTATTGAGAAATAATGCCCACATCCCAACTTTTATCCACACAGATTTTATGATCCACAGACATGAGTAGTACAAAGACTTCATAAAGCAAGTTTTGGCGTGAACTCTGGGCTAGAAACTAGAAAGGCTTCAATAACGGAAAACAAAAATGTACATCTGTGATGTTGATTGATTTAAACGTCAAAATGGAAATTTTTCTTGTCGGAATAGAGAAGGCAATAACGGAGCATTTGGTGACGAAAATTTCAAAGCCTTTCGTCCTGGCAGAAAATAACTAGAAGTTTTAATGGTAATTAATCTTTTGAACTGCAACAATAATTTTTAAGGCAAGAAAAATAAAGCGCACAGAAAAACCACGAAGTTGGAAGAATGCGTGGCTTCTCTCTTCATTTATTTGTTTAATTTTTTTGGTTCCACTTATCCACTACCCGTAAATACTTTAATCATTTTCATCAAATCGATCCTTTAATCATTTTTTTTTATATAAAACAGAATCCAACCACATGGAATTATAATTCAAACAATATTTATTTTCAGGGAATGAGTGTGTCTACGTCATTCCACAATCCATACGTTGAGAAATATCCTTTCAGCCAGACATGCCCTTGTCATTTAAAATACTTTTTAATCCACAGCCTTCCAATCCTAGAAGACTTCATAAAGCAGGTCTTCAACGACTGGGGATTATCAATGAAAGCCATGAGTTGAAAAGTCTCTTGCCAGTGAACGTCGAGGCCTAAATCTTTAGGCCTATAAATTCTTCAATATATCATCTAATGTACACAACACCTCCTCAACAAAAATTTACTCTCAAAATATTGCAGTACATAAACTCATACATACATATATAGCTATAGTGAAAATGCTGCCCCTTGGCAACTCTATCTCTCCACATTATTTAATGCTTGTAGTTATCGCCATTGCAGTTCGTGCTGCTCCTGAAATACTTCATGCAAGCGCTGAAAACATGGTACCACCAACACAAGCAGTATCAAATGAAGCGAAAGAACTTCTAGCATGGAAAGCTACTCTCGAGAATTATAGTCAATCAGGACTCTTGTCCAGCTGGCAGGTTTCCTCCAACCCTTGCGAGGAATGGTTTGGAATTCGATGTAACAAGGTGGGAAGGATATCGGGGATTAACATCACTAGCTCTGGCATCAGAGGTACTCTCCATGATCTGAATTTCTCATCCTTACCCTATCTTGCTTCCGTTGATCTTTCTAATAATGCATTTTACGGGACCATTCCAGCAAACATTTGGAATCTTTCTAGTCTCACTATGCTTTGGTTGCGTTGGAATCATTTCACTGGAGCGATTCTACCTCAAATTGGCCAACTGACCAAACTTAAGGTCTTGAACCTTTATAATAACTTCTTTCACGGCTCTATCCCTCAAGAGATTGGGTTTCTAAGCTCTCTTACAAGCCTCGACTTATCAAACAATGAGTTCACAAATTCAATCCCTATTTCAATAGGAAATCTTCATAACCTAAAATTTTTAGGCCTTGCAATGAATAAATTTTCAGGACCTATTCCCTCATCTGTTGTGAACTTGACCAAACTCAACACTTTAAAATTGCATGAGAATGAACTATCGGGTCCTATTCCTAAAGATATTGGAAATCCCACATCTCTTGTTGTTCTTGATCTGTCAAAGAACCAACTAACCAATGAGATTCCCCAATCGATTGGGAATTTGAGAAAGTTGACTACCTTGTATCTTTTTGATAATCATCTTTCAAGAATCATTCCAAAAGTAATTGGGAATCTCACCTCTCTTGAGAATGTAGATCTATCATTTAACCATCTCACTAATGAAATTCCTCAATCAATTGGAAACTTAACAAGTCTAACAACATTAATACTTAGTGGAAACAAATTATCTGGGGCTATCCCTTCAGAGATAGGAAAGTTAAAGAAATTAGTTGATCTCCATCTCTTCATGAACCAACTAAGTGGTGTGCTTCCTTTCGAATTCAACAATTTTACACAAATACAATATTTTGAACTATCAGAAAACTTTCTCAGTGGTCGTTTGCCCAATGATGTTTGCAATGGTGGGCATCTGAAGAAGTTCAATGTGTCTTATAACAATTTTATTGGTGCTATTCCAAGAAGCTTGAGAAACTGTTCTAGTTTACAAACTTTCGATATCCAAGCAAATCAGGTATCAGGAAACATATCTGAAGATTTTGGAGTGTATCCTAATTTGGAGATCAATTTAATGGATAATAAACTCTATGGGGAATTGTCGTGGGATTGGAAAAAATATCTAAACTTGACCTCTTTGAAGTTATCCAATAACAAAATATCCGGAAAAATTCCAGTTGAGCTTGGAGAGGCATCTCAATTACAAATAATTGATCTCTCTTCAAATTTGTTGGAAGGGAGTATCCCAACAAGTTTGGCCAAGTTGACTTTACTGCTTTACCTTAAGTTGAATGACAATAACCTTTCAGGGGAAATACCAAAAGAAATTGGTCAGCTGTCTAACCTTTTGAACCTTAATTTGTCTGCCAACAATCTAAGTGGCTCAATTCCTGAACAAATCGGTGATTGCTTCCAGTTGTTGGATTTAAATTTTAGCCAAAATGCACTTGCTGGAAGTATTCCTTCTCAACTGGGAAAACTACCCATGCTTGCAACTCTTGATCTTAGCCAAAATATGTTAGCAAACAAAATGCCACTAGAGTTAGGTGAACTGAAATGCATTAAGATGATGAATCTTTCACATAATCAGATATCAGGCTCTATTCCCACTAGCTTTGATCATTGCTTCAGTTTGACTTCTGTTGATATATCCTACAATCAATTGGAAGGTCCTCTACCCAACATTACTGCGTTCCAAAATGCTTCATACGATGTCTTACGAAACAACAAAGATTTATGTGGCAACATTGTTGGCTTGAAACCCTGTAGCACTCAATCAACGAGAAAGAGGTTCACTAGCAACCATAAATCTCTGATGGTTTTTTCACTTCTAGGAACCTTACTTCTCTTGATTGTGCTTGTGGGAATCTTTGTTTGTGCAAGATCACAGAAAAGACACGATGCAAGTAGGCCAAGAGAATCAAATGGAAACATGTTCTCTATTTGGAGTTTTGATGGGAAAATGGCCTATGAGAACATTATTGAGGCAACGCAAAATTTCGATCCCAAGTATTGCATTGGAACGGGAGGATTTGGAAGTGTTTTTAGAGTTGAGTTGCCAAACAGCCAACTTTTTGCTGTGAAAATGCTTCATGGAACTGACAGTGGAGTTTTGAGAAATCCAAAAAGTTTTGAAAGTGAAATCCAAGCACTGACAAAAATTAGACATCGCAACATTGTGAAGCTCTACGGATATTGTTCACATGTTCGGCATACATTCTTGGTTTATGAGTTCTTAGAAGGGGAAAGCTTAATGCAAGTATTGAGCAATGATGAAACTGCTGGAAAGTTCGAATGGATCAAGAGGGTAAGCACCGTTAAAGATGTGAGCCATGCATTATCGTACATGCATCACGATTGTTCACCTTCTATAATTCATCGAGACATATCCAGCAAAAACATCTTGTTTGATTCAAAATATCAAGCTCATATTTCTGATTTTGGTGCTGCAAGACTTGTAAGTTCCAATTCATCTATTTGGACTTCATTTGTTGGAACTTATGGATATGCTGCTCCAGGTGCTATTTACAATTCGACATTTTAAATTTTCTATTGATGAATTTATTGTACTCAAATTTTCCTTCTTTGGATTGTTTGTTGTGAAGTAATGGTTGATTTTGATTACCATAATTTGCAGAAATTGCTTACACAATGGAAGTGAATGAAAAATGTGATGTTTACGGCTTTGGAGTCCTTGTTCTTGAAGTGATTATGGGAAAACACCCAGGTGATTTTATTCTGTCAATGTTGCTAGAACCACCATCATCATCACCACCACCAACATCCCATTTTTTATTGCTGAAAGACATTGTGGATCCAAGAATTTCATCTCCCTGTAAGGAAGAAGAAGAAAAAGTGGTGTTGCTTGCAAAATTGGCATTGCTATGTGTAGATCCCAATCCTCAAGTGAGGCCTACCATGGAACAAGTCTCTGTCGAGTTATTGAAGAAAAGGCCATCTTTACCAAGCCTGTTTCATGTCATCACGATTGGACAACTTTTGGCACTTGAATTGTCAAAATTTTGAAGTTTTGTATCATTTAATAATTTTTTTTCATAATAATTCCATCTTCAGTTCATCAAATTTCTACTCTTTTGTACTTGATTTTACAAGTTATAGACTATTGACTAGTTAGAATTGGTATGCTACAATAGAGTTGGCCAATGATATGAATCAACAGCACTTTTGCACAAGTTATGACATGATATTTTTTTTGACAAATTTAAAATTTTGTTACATTTGTTCATTGAAACAATGTAATCAAGATTAATATAATTCATTTAAACATATATTAGAAAGAGAATCAAACTACTATAAGAGGATATAATTTAGAATTAGATGTTGATTCAAAGTTCCTTATCTTTGATATAATTAAATTATAACAAATTTAACCACTTAGAAATATGAAAACATTTACTTGACCAAATCTAAATCATTCCAATGGTGTCATTATAAATTCCTTTCCGCTATGTCAGTCAAGTGTAGTTCCAATTTGCAGACCATTGTTATCAGCGCTTAGCCAAAATAACTAAGCACAAAGCATGAACTCACGTTAATCTTTATATGTTGCACTTAATTCTTTTTCTCATCAGACAATGTTTACCCATAAATCCATATTATTAAGTTCAAGGCAAGAAAAGAAAACAAAATCCAAAAATGGAAAAAAATAAATTACTTGAATTATATTGGCAACTATATTTTACTTATTAAAATCTAAAATGAATATTATTTATTTTAAGAAATTATTTCAGTTCAGACCCACATAAACACACAAAAAAATGTTCGTTGCATACTAGCTCAAAAATAAAACAAGATGATTGCAAGGATTTAATTGTTGCCAAACCTATCATGGGTTAAAAATAGTTTTAAAAAGCCCTGTCAAGAATTTAAAAATTACAATTTTTAGGAAAAAAATAAGAGAGAGAAAACGAGATTAAATATAGTGAGACCAAACTAGTGTAGTTAAAATCTGAGTTCTAACAAATTTGGAATTAGTTAGTATTAAGGCTAGTAAAAACTCAGTATTTAAACTCCACAGACCGTAGCCCAAGTCTCTCAAATTGTTACCCAGTGTTTTTTCGGGTCTCCAATGGATTCTAAGCCGAAAAAATAGGACACCTGTCAGGAGAGGTTTTTTTTTTTTTTAAAATAAATATTTATTATTTTAATACAAATTAAATAAATATTGTAGTTTTAAATGAAGTTCCATTTTACAGAAGTTGACATTTTAAATGTCGACTTCAGACAAAAAAAATTTTCCCTTGAAATCAACATTCACAATATCGACTTCATATATATATATATATATATATATATATAACCCTAACTTCTCCCGCACTCTTCTTCCCCTCCCATTTTTCCCTCACTTTTGCCGCACCATTCTCCCCTCCCCCTTGCACCCCTCCCCTTCGGTGCACCTCCCATTCCGCCACACACCCTCTCCCCCCTCCTGCAAGCCCTCATGGCCAACCCTCCCCTCCCCAAATTTTTGCTTAATTTTTTTATTCAAACCCCATCCGTCTTTCCTCCACTCCCCTTCCTCAGCACCCCCACTGCTGCCCCCTCCTCTCTACCTCCTCGCACCCCAACCCCTGTGCAGTAGAAAAGGGGAAAAAAAATTTAGCAGCCCCAAAATTTTTTTTTTATTGCAAGCTAATAAAAAAAGAAATTTTTAGTTTTTTTTGCCAACAAGGGTAAATTAATTTTTTATTCTATGTATTTTTTTATTTGTTAATATATTGTGATATTATATAATTGTTAAAATGATAAAATTTTCATTTTGTAGCCAAAAGGAAAAAATAACCTACATTTAGAGGAGAGAAAAACAAAAGAAAGAGACAAAGCTAATTTATTTTTGTATTATGAATTATCCATAGATAATATTTTCATTTTGTAATACATTGTGAATATTATATAATTGTTATGATGATTTGTTGTGAGTAATGATTTCGTTGTGAATAGAGTATGATTTTTGGAATGATTTGCAGTAAATAATAAGTTTGTTGCAAATATTTTATGATTATTGAAATAATATGCTGTGAATAATGGTGTTGACCATGATGATAAAAAAATTATAGTTGGATTTGATAAAATATAATTTTAAATATTTATTTGAAATGAATTGGTTGTGGAAAAAGTATTTGTGCTATTTGTGGTAGCATGCGTCTAAGTAAAGGGTAGGATGTATTAGTGGCTAAAAGTTATGTTTTTGCTTGTCCATAATGATATTGTATGCAAATGAAAATTCAGAAATTTTATGTTTTTAAATTATTACTTTAATAATTTGGTTGGCAAAATAATGATAAATTTATATTCTCATTGATATCATGTACAATATAGAAATGGGAAAGGATCGTGTGAGACTTGTGTTATGTTAGAATAGAAAAATAATTAGTGGCACAAATGGGTCCTAATACAGCATTAGTCCAAAACGGTTTATTGTCGTGGCTCATAAAATTAGTTTGATGGAACTTCTGGAAATTTTGCATCAAGTAACTGGAATTGATGCAAGGCAATTTAGGATAAAATTGATGTGCTGCTATCTTGTTAGCATCATTCCTCATTCAATCACGTACATACATGTTCCAGTAGAGGATGATGATACGTTGAGGGAGATGTTGTGCATTCCAATGACATTTCCTGCTCTTAATGTCATTGAACTATACATAAGTCAAGAATCCGTTCCTAATCACTTTACTTATGAGGATAACATGTCATTTGTTTCTCAAACAAGTATTGGGTCATTCACACAACTATTACATAGTTGAGGTGGAGAGGGGATTCTTATTGATTAATGGTTTTCCTATGGTGCATTTATATCGAATAATGTGTGTTTGCCACAAGCAAGGGTTGTACTAGAAGTGGTGTCAATTTTAATGAGGGACCAAGTGGTGCAACCTTAAACGAGGAACTTCATACTCCGGAGAAAAGTGGGCAAGCAATAAATAGCTTACCACTTACAAGCACAAGTCACAATGTGTATCAGTTGCTAGATTAGTGCTTACATGGACAGGATGTTTGGTGTGTAAGCATGCCTCTTATAAATTTTGATGTAGTTAAACTGCATTTACTTGAGTGAGTTATGTGGCAATTTGGCTATCATCAGATTATTTATGCTGACGTTGGGATAGATTTGAGATTATGATTGATCGGTAAGGCAGGAAGGACGTTAATTGGATATCTCGACATGCACACTATATTGATGGGTGGAATAGACGGAGGGATAACATTGTCCACGGATTTCCTGCAAGTGATCCTATATAGTATTCTTTAGAATACATGGTTTGGTATCGCCAGATTACTCATATTCTGATAGCTAATCCGGCCCACCGCGTTGCTCATGGTGTCCATCCAGTTGCATCGGTTATCTAGTTTTGGATATGTATATTATATTTTTATTTTTTCAATATTTAATGGTGTATTCAACGCTTTAATTGTTATTATTTTTTTATTTGTAGGGTGAATGTTGGAAGCAATTGTATGATTTGAGCCATAATACTTTCAACAATTTAGAGATAGATCCGAGAGTAGTCATTACCAATGTACTTGACATTTTTTATCGTGCATCGATGATTGTTGAGGAGAGTCACTGGATGCAAATGATACATTCAAATTTTTAAGACCAAAGTGGATTTCAATAATCACATGGTCATCCATCTACATGTGGTCACCATATAAAAAATGATGCTAATCAAATATTTAATATTGATCCATTTCCTCAACAGTCCGGTGAGCCACAAGATGAGACACCTGAGATTGAATATTTATTGCAGTTTGACACTAACACATTGTCTCAATTTCATATGTATGATTTGGTTTATAAGCGCTGTAGGAGTCCTATTGAATGATCGTGTATAGATCAATTTATTCCATTTGATCTAGACTAATCGGAGATACAGGAACTCCAACGCCAAACCCGTGTAAACCCACAGTCCCAACCTCCTAGGCGACAACTACGTAGAAATATTAGACAGCCTCATTGTGAAACTTGATGTTTTCTATAATTTGTTCAAAATCAAAACTTCTTTCTAGTTCTAGTTTTTTTTGGTATAAAGTTTGTGCATTTGAAATTCATATATTTTGAATTTTGGTACTTTTTCATGATTACGTGTGTATAAAAAATTAGTTAAAAATATAATAACTTGTTGTTCAATAATAGTGTGAAAAAATCATGCACGGGAAATTAATAGACAAACATTTACCAAAAAGAATGTACAAATATAATGTATAGAAATAATGTACGAAATAATAATATATAAATATAATGTTCAAAAATATAATTTTTTCTATCGTTTGTTACAAAAGAAAGTACCGAAAAATAATGTACAACAATGATTAAAGAACAAAAAGTTCAAGTCATTCAGTCAGGCTAGAAATTGAGGCATGTACCCTTTTTTTCCCTTCAATAAATTAATATGGAATATAAATATATAAAAATTGACTGCAAAAATAATATTCAAAATTTAATTATTTCTGTAACTTATTAACAAATAAAGTACTCAAATATAAAAAAAAATAAGGTAAAAAAAAATTGAACAACAAAAAATTAAGGGAAATTTGCAAAAATAGCACATTTGACCATTGATTTTGCGAAAATAGCGCCTCTCTTTTTTGCTTTGCTATTATAGCACTTCAAGGCTACATAAAGACCAAATGCCCCTCTCTTCTATTCTAAAACCTAAGGAATAGCACTTCAATTTCCCATTACACTTCAACCTTTTAAAGACCGAATTTCTATTTGTCTCTCAAAATCCATTGTTCTCACACCACACCCCATTGATCTCACACCCCATTGTTCGTACACTTCATTGGATCATCATCTTCAAGCAAGAAGACCGCCACTGTGGAAAAGAAATCGCATCAGATAGAGGTTAGTGGACATTTGCCTATTTGAACCGGGTTTGTAAATTTGAAGGAGAGAATGGTCGAACTCTAAATTGAATTTTAAGTCGAGCACAAGGTTAAGTCGAATTTTAGGTTGAGTACTAAGTTTGGTCAAGTATGTCAAATTTAGGTCGAGTTCGACCTAATACTCGACTTAGTAATAGGTTGAGTTTTTTTTTTTTTAAATAATAATAACTTGACCTAGTACTAAGTTGAGCTCGACCTAAATTCGACCTACTCAACCTAAAACTCGACCAAATTTAGCGCTCGACGAAAACTTAACCTAAAACTCGACTTAACCTTGTGCTCGACTTAACATTGTGTTCGACCTAAAATTTGATTTAGGGCTCGACCAGTTTCTTGTTCAAATTTAAAACCCAGTTCAACCAGTGCAAATTTCAACTAACATCTTGTTGATGTAATTTCTTCTCCACGGTCATAGCCTTTTTGCTTGAAGATGATATTCCAATAGGGTGTGCAAACAATGAGGTATGAGAACAAATTTTGTTGAATTGATGAAACAGAAGACTAATGGGTTCAGAGAAAAAAATAAGAAAATGAGGGTGAAGTACTATGTCTTTGTGTTTTATAAGAGAATATGAGGGGTATTTTGGTCTTTATGCAGCTTTGAAGTGCTATAACAGCAAAGAAAAAAAGTGAGGTGCTATATTTGCAAAGTCAACAATCAAATGTGCTATATTTGCAAATTTTCCAAAAATTAAAGTACATTTTTGTTAAAAAGTGGCATGTATACTTTTTTGGAAATTCAATTAGTTACAATTGAATAATTTTTTAAACAAAACTAACTCTGAAGTCGATTTTCTAAAAATCGACTTCAAAGTAGATTTTTCCACTACTATTTTCAGCAAAATATGAACTCCTTCCCCCCCCCCCCCTCCCTTCCCAAAAAAAAAAACAACAATATTTTTTAAATTCTAAAAAAAATAAGCAATATTCGGTCAATTAACTCCCTGTCAGGATCAAAGTGATAAAATTTAAAATAAAAATATTTTCATTAATACAATCTTCAAATGTTACAAAAAGGGACTTAATATTTAGTAACAGCATGAAAGGACAAGGGAGATGAAAGGAGAAAGGGAGAAAAATGAAGGAAGTAAGGATAGTAGGAAAGGATAGGAAGAAGTAATCAGAAAAGAAAGGGAGGAGGAGGATAGGCCAGAAAGGAAGGAGGATGTGGAAGGGGAAAGGACAGCAACGGAGGAAGAAGGATAGAAAATGAGGGAGGAAGAATTTAGGAAAGAAGGGGAATAGGATGGACAGACATGGGAGGGCAGAAAATAACATATCAACCATCATGTTTCAGGTGCACCACTCACAACTATTTAAACAGTTCGTAGCTGATTATTTTTACTTAATCCCTTAAGTACTAAAGGACACTATCACCCTAATTAAGTAAAAATTAAGACTCTTGTCAAAAAAAAAAAGTAAAAATTAAGACTGGATTAGGGTTCCCAAATCGCCTCCAACTTGCTTCAATTTTTCTTTAAGTAGGGCAATGGTGTTTTGCTTTGTTAGAGTACGATACCATTTGGCTCTTGTTCTTGACAACACCCTCATCGATTTTGGGTTTGCCCTCTAGTTTGCCAAGGGCCTAACCTGCTTTTCGGGTCAACTTTGAACCACAATCTATCAACCAATTTCAACTAATGTTGTTAATGAAAATAAAATATTTGCTCCTGAAGCAAGTTCTAAATTTTTTTTTTCTTTCCTTTTTTTTTTCGGACAGATTAAGAACCCGCAAAAAAAAATAAAAAATAAAGTCTCACATGGCTTTGCATGAGTATTTGTCTCTCTTTTTTATTAAAAAAAATTGCCTAAATCATCTCTAATTTCTTCCTAAGTTTTGCCCTCAAGTTTTGCCTATTGCCTATGTTTCTAGTCAATATTTGGAAGCCAAGGAAATGCAGGACTTAATTACGAAAAATTGGCCAATAATATTATTAATAATGTACTATCCATGGTTTAAAAGTTTGAATAAAAGTAAAAATTGTACAATTAGTAATAAATTAAAAGAAATTATATCCATTTAAAGTGAACAAGTTTATTAGGACAGAGTGGTATTATCTTATTACTTTAGTGACAAATTACTATGATAATTAGGGCAGAAAATAAATTGAAGGGGAAGTAGAGGAAAAGATTTATATTTAGAAAAGAAGTATGATAAGTAGCCACTTCATTTTATATAAACAGCTCATTGGATTCCTCTCTCCATGCTACTTGCATGGTTGTTCATCTATTGATTTTCACAATGTTAAATTTATGACTTTAATTATATGTAACTAGAAAGAGCTATAGTAATTCACCATCCCCAAACACAAAAATAATTATAAGGATTTCCTCCAGCACTATCGAGAAATAATGCCTTCATCCCAAATTTTATCGGCACAGATTTTATGATCCGCAGCCATGAGTAGTACAAAGACTTGATAAAGCAAGTCCGGCGTGCACTCTGGGCTGGAAAATAGAAAGGCTGCAATAATGGAAAACAAAAATGTACATCTGTGGTATATATTGATTGATTTAAACGTCAAAATGGAAAATTTTCTTGTCAGAATAAAGAAGGCAATAACGGAGCATTTGGTGACAAAATTTTCAAAGCCTTTCGTCCTGGCAGAAAATAACTAGAAGTTTTAATGGTAATTAATCTTTTGAACTGCAACAATAATTTATTAGGCAAGAAAAATGAAGCGCACAGAAAAACCACGAAATTGGAAGAATGCGTGGCTTCTCTTTTCATTTATTTGTTTAATTTTTTTGGTTCCAGTTGTCCACTACTCGTAAATACTTTAATCATTTTCATCAAATCGATCCTTTAATCATTTTTTCTATAAAACAGAATCCAACCACATTGAATTGTATGCAGATTTATAATTCAAACAATATTTATTTTCAGCGAATGAGTGTGTCTATGTCATTCCATAGTCCATACGTTGAGAAATATCCTTTCAGCCAGGCATGCCCTTGTCATTTAAAATACTTTTAATCCACAGCCTTCCAATCCTAGAAGACTTCGTAAAGCAAGTCTTCAACGACTGGGGATTATCAATGAAAGCCATGAGTTGAAAAGTGTTGGAATAAAAAATAATAAATCTCAAAAATAAACTATCCAAAACCCGTGGGCAAAGCAAGAGCAGAACGCGGGAAGCATAATGAAATTCGGTCAACTAAAATAGGACAAAGACAAATTGGTTTGACCACAAAAGCTTCACTTCAGCAAACAAAAAAAAACAATTGATTAGATGGTCCACGGTCAAAATAAAATTCTTACACAGAATTTGGTAGCCGAATGAAGGAACAAAATTGATCAGAGATTTACAAAACCAAGCCGTGCGGCTTTAGAAGAAAGGCGGCTGTTTTATTTGTTTTTCTTTTGTTTCCTCTATGCAAAAAATTATGAATAATATGTCATATTTATAGAACTCAACTAAATTCTATACCTATTGGATTTGATAACTATTAAACCAAAAATCAATATGATTAATAATTCTAAACCCAATAGAATTATTAAATTACAAAATTATAAACCCAATAGGAAATTTAGTTTAATTCTACTACATTTGCCTCCCTTAAACTAAGTTTTCATAACTTGTCATGCCTAACATTTTTTTCAACTTCATAAACGAATCCATCTTCAATGCTTTTGTGAAAATATCAACTACTTGCTCTTCAGTCTTGCAATAATCGATCACAATTTCCTTTCGTTGAACCAAATCACGAATGAAATGAAATTTGATGTCGATATGTTTGCTTCGACCATAAAACATTGGATTTTTCGTCATTTTTATTGCCGACGTACTATCACACAAGATAGTAGTTGCTCCATTTTGTTTATGTTGAAGAAAATCTAGCATCCTTCTAAGCCACAATGCTTGAGTAGCACTGCTTGCCGCTGTAATATATTCTGCCTCCGTTGTAGACAATGTGATCACTGGTTGCTTCTTTGAACTCCACGAAAATATATCGGAACCAATAAAGAATGCATAACCAGAAGTACTCTTTCTCTCTACAGTGTCACAATCCCAATCACTATTAGTGAATCCAAAAAGATCAATAGGATTACCTTTTGCATAAAAGATTCCATCACCTTGAGTACCTTTAATGTACCTCAAAATTCTCTTAACTGCTTGCAAGTGAGACTGATGTGGATTCTCTGTAAATCTACTAATTAAGCCGACACTGAAATTGATATCAGGTCTTGTAGCTGTCAAGTATCTAAAACTCCCTACCAAACTTTTAAAATAAGTAGGGTCTACATAAGTGTTAGCTCCATATATGGTCAAACGTAATCGTTCTTCAGTTGGAGCCAAGATTGGTTTTGCACCATCCATCTTGAATTTTTTCAAAATATCTCCAGTATATTTCTTTTGCAAATAAAAATGCCTTGATTAGTCTGCGAAACCTCAATTCCAAGGAAGTATGACATAAGACCTATGTCCGTCATCTTGAAATGTAGAATCATAGCCTCCCTAAATTTTGCAATTATCTTGGGATTATTTTCAGTAAATATTAGATTATCCACATATAAGCATACGATAATCACCGCACCATGAGTAGATGTCTTCACATATAAAGCATGATCAAAAGAACAGCGTTGAAAACCACTGTCAATGAAGAAATAGTTAATACGGGTGTACCACGCTCTTGGAGCTTGCTTTAAGTCGTAAATGGCTCTTTTCAAATGGTATACCTTATTTTCTTGACATTTCTTCACAAATCCTGTAGGTTGTTCAATGTACACTTCTTCCTCAAGTATACTATTAAAAAATGTAGACTTTATATTCATTTGGGGCAGCTAAGGAAATAATCAAATGAACAGTATTAAGTTGAGTAATAGGCGCAAATACCTCAAAATAGTCGATGCTAGGTTTTTGTTTATAACCTTTAGCAACTAACCGTGCCTTAAATCTATCTACTTTTCCATTGGGTTTGTACTTCGTCTTGTAAACCCACTTAACACCAATGGGTTTCTTGCCACTTGGAAGATTTGTGAGCTCCCAAGTATTATTCTTTTCAATGGCATGAATTTCATTAATTAGCCATTGCTTTCTTCCAGTGATCCTCATGAACAGCATCTTCAAAATTAGCTGGGTCACAATTTACAAAGAGAGCAAAATTAACATCTTCGTTAGATAAATTTTGAGAATGACCATCAACAACATAATCCGGCAAAAGAGCTGGTAGATGTCTTTGTCTTTGTAGCAGACCAAACTGCACAGGAATAGGTTGAGTAGGAACTTGTTGCTGTTCTAGTACTTCGGGCTGATTGACCTCATCATCACTGTCATCAAAGTATGACGATTGTGGAGGGTGATTTACCGCCACATCTAACTCCTTTTCTGACCAGTTCTAAGCACCTTTCTTATCAAAAATCTCATCTCTACTAAAAGTGATCTTTTTTGTCATAGGGTTGTATAACTTGTACCCTTTAGTCTTAGAATTATAGCCAATAAAAATACACTTCTTTGCCTTATCATCAAATTTCTTCCTGAGAGCATCTGGAACATGTGTATATGCCAAACAACCAAACACTCTAAGATGAGAGATATTTGGCTTTTTACCAGACCAAACCTAATAAGGGGTCTTCCTACTATTGCATCTAGTAGGACATCTATTTAATACATAGATAGCACATGAAACTGCTTCTGCCCAGAAACCCTTGGGCATGTGTTTGGCAACCATTATTGATCGCACCATGTCCATCACAGTTCTATTCTTTCTGTCTGCAACACTATTCTGTTAAGGAGTGTACCTTGTTGTCATCTGATGTTTAATCCCATATTGTGCCAAAAAATCATCACAAGTTGTATACTCTATTCCCCTATCAGTTCTTAGAGTTTTGATGGAGTAACCACTTTGTTTTTCAATATACACTTTAAAACTTTTAAAAGTGTTACAAGCATCAAACTTATTTTTCAAAAATAAATCCAGGTCTTTCTGCTGAAATCATTGATGAAAGTAATAAAATACTTACTACCTCCATTAGAAGGAACAGCCATTGTATATAGATCAAAGTGAATGAGCTGTAAAGGTTCTTTTGCCCTCCAAACCTCGCCTTTAGGAAACAAATCTCGATGCTTCTTACCCAAAATACAAGACTCACACTGTCTATGGTGAAAGTTGATGGAAGGTAGCTCAAAAACAATGTTATTTTTAGCCAAAAACTGTAATCCACGAAAGTGAAAGTGCCCAAATCTCATGTGCCACAACCAAGTACCATCAACTTCAACAAAGTTAAAACAAAATAAGCCACCACAATTCAAAATAATTGGGAACAATCTACTATATTTGTCATGTTCACCTTTGCAATCAAACTCAATCAATCATCAGTGATGGTGCATACGCGATTTTGAAAACGCAAATCATAATTCTTCTTTTGAAGTTGACCCAAACTCAAGAGATTTTGATGCAAATTAGATACATAATACACATCAGCAATGGCACTTTTTGTGACATTCATCAAGGTAATAGGAATATGTTCTTTACCACATATAGGCACTTCATGATTATTACCAAAACGAACAGTGGATTTAAATGACTCATTCAAATTTTTAAATAATTCCTTCTTTCCAATCATGTGGTTACTAGATCCACAGTCAACATACCACGTGTTATTTTTAAACTCTTCAGCCACACTAGTAGAAAATAAGATTGTCTCATACTTTTCACCAGAATCTTCAACAATATTGGCATTAACATCTTTATTTTTTAATTTATTATACCAACAATTCTTTTAAATATGGCCTATTTTACCACAATTAAAACATTTAGGCATTTTTTGCTGATTATTGTTGGAATTATAAAAAGTTCTCTTTTGTTGGGAGGAATTGTTACCTCTTCCACGTCCACAATGTCTAAAATTCTAACCACGACCACTAGAAGTAGCACCATTGGATGAATCTTCACTGCTTTTCTCTTTAGCAGTTTGAATTTGCAAAGCTTGCAACGCCTTCTCTACAGGCTCCTTTTCATGAGATTCATCCAATTTGCCATTAATTTGTTGTTCATGCAGTAGCAATGACCCTTGCAATTCTTTAGCTGATAAGGTTGACATATCTTTTGTCTCTTGCATCGCGGCAACGACATGATCAAACTTTAACGGCAAAGTATTTAAGACCTTTTCTACAATGAGTTGATTAGTGAGATCATACCCATTCAACTGCATCTCGTTCTTTATATCATTAAAACGAGAAAAATAAGACTCAATGGTCTCATTTCTTTCCATGCTGCACAACTCGAACTTTCTTTTTAACGTTAACAAATTACTTTGTTGGACTTTGTCAACGCCTCTATATGTTTTGGCTAAAATATCCCACACCTGTTTTGTGGTTTTAGCGGTGGATATTTTGCCAAATACGAAAACATCAATTGCCTGGTGAATTTAAGACAACGCCAAACTGTCATTTTGTTTCATCTCCTTGGTAGCATTGGCTGTAAAATTTTGTTGAATGTGGACTAATAAATCAAATGCATTGAGATGGGTTTCCATCTGGATCCTCCAAAAATTGTAATCTTGTTTACTATTTAATTTGGGTACAGAACAATTAATATTCCAATTTGTCATAATTTCCAAACACCAACCAAAGCTCTGATACCAGATGTTGGGATCAAAATTAATAAATCCCAAAACAGCAAAATTGGTTTGTGTTGCTTCCTGGCTTCCATTAGTTACATTCGGCTAAATTAATTTTGCTGTTTTGTGATTTATTAATTTTGATCCCAACAAAAAGTCTCTTGCCAGTGAACGTCGATGCCTTAATCTTTAGGCCTATAAATTCTTCAATATATCATTTAATGTACGCAACACCTCCTCAACAAAAAATCAAATGCTGTATATATTCTAAACGTGTTGCTACGGTTTCTGTACATCTATGATAAACATACCAAAAATCCCATTACGGAGAAGACGAAGCCACAAGCAATCAATTTCCTGTGTTGCTAAGAATTTAATCAAATTAATGCAAAATTATTCCTGAACTTTTATTTTTCATACATTCTTTAGTGGTGAGATACGGGTTCTTCCTTTTGTAGTGTTTGAGGACGAACATGAAGCATTTATAAGGAACAAACTAGCCTATGTCTATATGAAGGGCATATGTCTTAATATTCAAAGTTCTTATGGAATCTAAAATTTTGAATTTTTTAAGGGGTGTTGAATATGTCTCTAATATTTTATTAAGATCTAATCTGAATTTTCAGCGACATGTAATGATCATCTCTAAAGATTTACTTCATTTATAAGAACTTTAAAACTTGATATTTCTTTCTAAAGAAAAAAAACATTTTGAGTTAAGTATATTTTTTTAGTTATTATATATAATATATTTAACATATCATTAAATATGTAATTTTACATATGTATTTTTACTTTTTAATTGTGAAAGATAAATAATTAATATTAATATTATAAAAATTTTCATTCAAAAGTGAGTTTCTTTTTTTCGACAAACAAATTTTTTGAAAGTAAAGTCTATTTTTTGTAGGGGTGCCTGTTCATGGTAACGTTATTCTGGTTTTTATAATTTTTTTTCAATTTTTTTAAAACATGCTTGAAATCTAAATCCAGAAAAGGTCGTTGAAAACAAAAAAAGATGAAATAACTTCAATTGTTTGATTCAGTAACCGATTAAATTGAAAATTAAGAATTATTCAATTGATCCTTTCGTGTTATACATACATACATACATACATACATACATATATATATACATACATACATACATATATATATATATATATATATATATATATATATATATATATATATATATGTATGTATGTATATGTATATATATATGTTGCACATATTTGTTTGAAAACCAAAATTTCCTTGTCTTTATGTTGTATATTAATTATTGTAATAAGATTTGTAATAAGCTTTAGAGATTTTTTTCAATAATAATATTAATGTTAATAAGAAATATAATTTTCCAACTTATATGTCTACCTATGGTGAAAAATAATTATTTTAATTCAATATGTTGTACAATTAACTATTGTTACTATTGCTTTATTTTATTCTCTACTAAATTATAACATCTACTAATCATTGTATAATATTTTCTACTTATAACCAAAACACAAAATAAGTCTTAATCTCTAATCTTGTAAAACATGCAAATGGTAAGAGATCATCACCACTATCAGACACTGGAAATGAAGGGAAATGAAGCTCCATTGGCATTGAAAACGATTCTTTGATAGTCTGTTTCAAACCCCAACTAAATGGGTTGGGATTCTGTTTAACAGTGGTAATGGTCAATCCCGACTGCTATTTTTGTTGGAATTCTAATGGAGCAAACCATGCAATCATTACAAACATAATTTATATGATTGGAATTTTACATAAAATTAATTTTGGGTATTGGGATCTTACACAAAATTAATTTAGAATAGCATAATCGAATTAGTGGGATCAGATCGTAAAATCGAAAGATTCTAGAAAAAATGAGACAATATAATTTATAAATTATTTTTAAAAGAATTATTAATCAATATAAGAATGGATATATAAAAAATTCATGTTTAGTTTATAATTAAGTAGTCTTATTTCAATTTTTATTTCTTATAACATTTTATATGATTTTTTCAATATTTCAATTGTTGTCGCAAACAAAGGGTATTTATATCTAATTTATTTATTTATTGTTAAAAGCTAATAAAAGTGTGATTAAACTAATTAAATTATTTATATAATGATAAATCTTAATTTTACTTAGATAAAATTTTTTTTTTGAATAAATTTAATTATATTTTATTCATATAATAATGTAGGATCGTAATAACAATCAAAATAGTTTTAATAAATTTGGATCGTAAAATCGTATGATTAATGGATCGAATCGAGATTTTAAAAACAATGATCACAAAGTAAGGGTGAATATTTTAAACTACATTTTTATATATTTTAAAATAGTAATTGTGAAATAATAAATATATTTAAAAATATAATCTATTCACGCCCAAATATTAAATAGCATGGCCAACCAGGCTGGACTGACGAGAATGTTTCTCCATGGAAATGTCGTCTAGTATTCCATCCGGAAGTAAGAAACTCATGCTAGGGGTTAAAGACAGAATTAAATGGAGACTTTCAAAATTCAACGATTTTTTTTTGTTCGTACCAATCTATGATCATTTTCTACCATTCACTAATTCATATATTTATTCTATTTTTCTGGTGCCGAGGATAATTTTTTCTGCATTTTGTTGGTGTCTTCGGTTAGTTCAAATTAACTAGTACAATTTCTTTTTGACATTTTTCAAAAATTTCATCTCTCAAATCAATCTTTCTTTTGGGAAAAAAACAATTTTGCGTGTCTAAAATATATTTGCATAATTCACTGTGTGATCTCCTCTAAAAAAATTATTTATTATTATTACCTTCGTCCTAAAATAAGTTGAATTTCAAAAAAGGAATTTGCAAAAAAAAGTTCACTTTTCGTGCAAAATTATTATATTACTATAACTAATAATGGCGATATACAACCTAAAATAAAAAGTAAAGATAAAATATAAAATTATACATTTAATTGTACATTAAGTGTTATAAGAGTAATGATACATATAATGACATTTCATAAAAACTGATGTGGCAAATATGAAAAGTAAAAATTAATTTATCTCACTCCTTAAAGCATGCAACATAAGAAGGGATGGTTTGGTCTTTTTAGACTTGCCACATTAGTCACTATTATTTTTTTACTATAAAAAGTCACTATAAATATCATTACTCAATTTAAAAAAAGTTATACCAACTCAAAGTTAAACTTTTTTTAAAGACAAAGGAGTATTATTTTTTCTTACAAGTAATACATTGGTTGATTAAAACATAAAATGGCAAATTTTCTTGTCAAAATATAGTAGGGAATCAAGCATGTGGTCAAGAAAATTTTCCAATTCTTTAGTACCTGTAGAAAATAACGAAAAAGCTTTTTGTAAAGCATGCAAGGGGTAAACGTACTGGGCTTTCACCAAGATATAACATATCACAAGAATTAAATATGGCAAAGATGAAAATAACTTGAAAAATCCTTTCAGCCACATACGACATTGTCATCTAGAAGACTTGAGTTAGTCCACAGCCATCCAATCCCAGAAGACTTCATCGAGATAATTAATTAATTGATGCCATGAGTTGAAAATTCTCTCTCCAATCTTTAGCCTATAAATTCTGCCACATATCTTCTATAGGCATCACCTCCTCATCAACAACTCTCTCTTAAAAATGTTACAGTATGTTTGGATTGTGATTCATTTGATAAACTTTTTATTGGAATGTGTAAAAATTTTGGTAAAATTTTTTTAGAAAGAAAATAAAAAGTGTATTAAGAGAAAAAAATTTTAAATTATGTCAGGAAAATTTAGGAGAATTTTTAATTGTAAATTTCATTTTAAAAGAAACTAAAAAAGTATTTGGATAATTTATTTCTTTTGTAAAAAAAATTATACTTTTTGTAAGTGAGGCTCAATTCAAACGAAGCCTATTAAGAGTTTTTTCCTAAAGTAAGACAAATTTCAAAAAATTGGAAAACAGTACAATGGACAAAAAATTGAAAACAAAAGTGGCGTGTTCACATTTTTTTCGAGATAACCTACAAAATAATCCCTCACATATATGAAAAAAATTTTTTTAGTCCCTCACAAATAAAAAAAAAAAACCAATCAATCCCTCACTTTTATACCGTTAATCTATTTTGGTCCTTCTTTTTTTTTTTTTTTTTTTTTTTTAGGTGCTGCTGGTTCAACATTCGGGCGTCGCTGGACTGTCCGTGTGCGGGTTGGCTTCCACGTCATGGCATTAGGTGATAGTTAGGGATTAATTTTCAGTTTCTATCACTAACGGCCTTTAGTGGTGGGTCACTTGGGATGAGTAGCATCCCTTTTGTATAGTACTAGTATCCCGATATAAGCAGAACTTTTGTATTTTTCTTCGTCAGCCTTCCCGCTTTGTCGGGTCCACTAGCCCCTCTGTGGGTATTTGTCTTACGTGGATTCTGTTGTCTTTCGATGGCACACCACTTGCTTTATAAGCTCTCTGTATATTGCACATTGGGCCCCTTTTTAATATAATATCGTTTCGGAAAAAAAAAATCTATTTTGGTCCTTCTGTCTATTTTTGTCAAATTTTTCGTCAAAACTCAAAACTCGTGTCCTAAGCGTGCTATTTGCTAAGGGCTTTTTGGAAAACACAAAAAAAATCCTTCTTCTTTGTGCGATTGTTACTCTGTTTTTTCTCTCCTCCATTGTTGTGTAAATCTAAATTAACAAACTTCCCTCTTCCTCACTTCCTTTCAGTTCCCTTAGCCCTCAATCTAAGAAAGCCAATATTGATCCAGCAAGCCAATATTGATAACAAATATGTTATTACTTTGGAAGTTTATGCATCGACGAGAATGGAACTGTGTCTAATGTCCCTGTTCCTCCTTCCTTTGAGGAAGTCTCTCATGGTGAAAAATCAGAAGAATTGCGAGAAACTGCAGTTGCGAAGGAGTAAACAAAAGGGCTATCATCATCTTCATCCACAATGTGAAGTCTTAATTTGCCAACTTCTCAAGAAATTTTGAAGGCTATTACAGACTGGGCAGCAATGAGTGCAAACCCCCAGCAAAATATCTGGGCTTCTTCAATCTACAGTGGAGGAAACACCGCACCACCAAACCCCCAGCACTAGTCCAAGGCAAAAGCCTCCATCACCACCACCGTACTTCAATTGATCAGCTAGCACACACAAACACAAACACAAACACAAACCCAAACACAGAAATATATATGTATATATCTACATAGTACTCCCATTTCCACTTAAAAAGGGCTGTTGGTTTTTATTTAATTCCAAAAAATAGAGAAATCATTGGCTAACAGAGAGGCAACCACTCTTGAAGAATTCCCAAACTCCATTTCTGCCTCATCCACCATGGTTGCAAGCAACAGTTGCCTCTCTAGATACCCCTGAGCTGCCCTGCCAAGATATGGAATTAGCTTTAAAGGTTTATTTTTCTTTCGAAAAAAAATTACAAAATTCATCACAGCCTCATCTAGATCCAGAGAGAGATAGAGAGATATATATTGACAGGGTGTGGATGTACTAGATATTTTCCAGGGAAATCGATCCAGAAAACAAAGGGAATATTTTGCAATTTACCAGAAGGTTGTTCTAAAAAATCAACGAAAAAAATGGCTGTCTTTTGAGATCGGTGGAGAAACGTAGAGAGGGAGGAAAAAAGCCTAAAAAAATTCAACTTTGCAATTTACCAGAAGGTTGTTCTAAAAAATCAACGGAAAAAATGGCTGTCTTTAGAGATCAGCAGAGAAAAGTAGAGAGAGAGGAAAGACGCCTCCAAAAATTCCACGCCCATAAGTTTTCAGTCAGATTGACGAGGAAAGATGCATTTAAAATTCCAAACCAATTCTTGGTTCAGGGAGAAGCGGCTTATCAATGTCGTCAACCTTGGGCGATTGAACCTATAAAACAAACCAAGGATTGAATTGTAACTCAAAGTATGAAGCAGCAGAATTTTCTGCTCAGACCGAATGCTGCCTCTACTTCACCACCAATTTCCAAGCTCTTGATTCTTTTGGGATCGGCAGAGAAACGCAAAGAAAGAGGGCAACCATCTATGACATAATTAACCTTCTAAGAAATAATAATTTTATGTGATTCCAAAAAAGCCCTCAACAAATAGCACGTTTAGGGCATGTGTTGACAAAATTGACTGAAAATTTGACAGAAATGGACAGCAGGACCAAAATAAATTAACGGTATAAAAGTGAGGGACTGATTGTTTTTTTTTTTTTGTGAGGGACTAAAAAGTTCTTTTCTATATATGTGAGGGACTATTTTGTAGGTTATTTCCATTTTTTTCCTCCAAAAAATGTGACGTGACAGTTCTTCCATTGATGACATGATAGTTCTTCCATTGACAAATACACTTAATTAAACATAATTAAATTTTAATTTATTTAAAGTTTATTTAATCGAGATTCTTTCGTCTCTGCTACTACTGTATATCTCTAAACACAACTTCAAATAGTACTCCTTCAATCACGTTTTATAGATACCTTTCTCAAATTATAATGATACTATTATTAAATATTTAGATAGGCTTTATTGACCATATGGACGTCAAATACTATTTAAATAATATTTTAAAGTGTTATTATTAATAATAATTATAAATGATTTATGGTTTAAAAGTTTGAATGAAAATAAAAATTGTACACTTAATAATGCATGAAGTGTACTTTATTACTAAAGGGAATTATATCCATCTAAAGTGAACAAGTTTACTAGGGCAGAGAGGCATATATCTTATTAGATAATTAGGGCAGAAAATAAATTGTAGAGGAAGTAGAGAAAAAGATTTATATTTAGAATAGAAGTATGATAAGAAGTAGCCACTTCATTCTATATAAACAACTCCTTTGGTTCCTCTCTTCACGCTGCCTGTGTGGTGGTTCATTGATTAATATTCTTTTCCTTTTTTTTTTCTCTAAAAAGAGTCTATTTTATTAACTTTTAATAAAAAGTGAACCAGTACATAAGATGTCCATCTAAGGACTTACCCTAACTCGGCTAACCTAAAACCAGTAGGTTTTGGTTAAGGCCATCCACACCCAAATTCGTGGTGGCTAACAAATTACTATCGCCACCGTTGAATAACACTAAATTATTACCAGAGACGTTGAATAGCCCAAAACTCAGAATTCGGGTACGGTAACTTCTAGCTAGTCCAGCTAAGAGAAACAAAACCCTAACTTGTTGGCTTCTACTTGCAAGCTGCCATCTCGGCTATACACTGCTTGACCCTCCTCCCAAGCTAGAATCCCAATCCCCTACAGTAAGGAAGCCAAGCCAATACCATCATGAAATAGGCTTCAAGGACTAGCAAAAGGCCTTCCATGAAATTGCGCAGCTTTTCCTCCCATACGAGAGACACAAAATCCGACTAAAGCCAGCCCCTAAAAAAAATAAAATTGTACAAACAGTAAAAAAAGTGCACCTTTTTGCACACAGCTATAGTAACTATTTTTTGAAAAAATGGTCATTGGCCACAATCTTTTCCCTACGTATGTATGTGTCGATTAATATTCATAATGTTAAATTTATGACTTTAATTAAAGTCAAAGGTTTTTTTTTATTATTGTCTTCAAT
Organism: Gynochthodes officinalis; assembly: GCA_020080225.1. Lineage (NCBI taxonomy): Eukaryota > Viridiplantae > Streptophyta > Magnoliopsida > Gentianales > Rubiaceae > Gynochthodes > Gynochthodes officinalis. The sequence goes on along the minus strand of CM034620.1, from coordinate 30,736,104 downwards.
TTTTAAGAGTTCGAATTTTGTTATTAGAGTGATTGGGTAGGGTCTTTAGTTATGATTTAAAAATCTATAATAATAGTAAAAAATTTCCTCTAGCATTATTGAGAAATAATGTCCTCGTCCCAAATTTTATCCACATAGATTTTATGATCCACAGATATTAGTACTACGAAGACTTGATAAAGCAAGTCTCGTCTTGAACTCTGGGCTAGCAAGGCTTTAATAATGAAAAACCAAAAATGTACATCAATGGCATTGATTGATTATATTTAAACGACAACATGGAATGGTAATTAATCTTTTAAAGCCTTTCGTCCTCGCAGAAAATAACTTAAGGGTATGTTTGAAGTATGATGTATTAAAGAAAAGTTGTATTAGTTTGTGTAAAAATTTTGGTGAGTATTTTTTTTATAGAAAAAGTATTTTAGAGGAAAAAATGAGAGGGAAATTTTTTCAAATTATGTGAGGGGAATTTGAGTGAGAAAGTTTAAATTTTAAATTTTGAAATAAAAATGTGTTTAGAATGTGATGTTTTTATTTTAAAAAAGAAGTTACTTTTTCTATTTCCAAATAAAAACTTCTTGTCCAGCTTTTGAGAGTAATGCATGTAATGGTAATTAATCGGTGGAATTGAAACAATAATTTATGAGGGATTATCCTTTAAAGTTTAAAGGGAAATTTGCATATATAGCAGGGTTGACCGTTGACTTTGCAAATATAGCACCCTTCTTTTTTTCCTTGCAAACATAACACTTTAGGGTTGAACAAAGACCAACATACCCTCCTCATCTTCTCTTCTGAAACATAAAGACACAACGCTTCATCTTCATCTTCATCTTCATCGATTCAAGAAAATTTGCTCTCACATCCCATTATTTGCACTTCTTATTATTCTCACACCCTATTGGATCATCATCTTCAAACAAGAAGACCGCGACAGTAGAGAAAAATTCGTTGCGGGGAGATATTAGTTGAAATTTACACAAGTTGAACTGGGTTTGTGAACTTCAACGAAACTAATCGAGCCCTAAGTCGAGTATAGGTCGAGCAAAACATTAGGTCGAATACAAGATCGAGTTTAAGGTTGAACAATAAGTCTGAGTAGTAATTGGTTGAATATTAGATCGAGCTCGACCTAAACTCGACCTAATACTCGACCTACTACTAGGTCGAGTTAAATTTAAAAAAAAAAAAGAAAAAAATTGAATTTTTTTTTAAAAAAAAAATTTTAGGGTCAAGCTCGACCCCATGCTCGACCTAAATTAAAAAAAAAAATTTTAAAAAAAAATTTTAAATTTTTTTTTTTTTTTTTAATTTAGGTCGAGCATTAGGTCGAGCATGGGGTCGAGCTTGACCTTAAAACTTTTTTTTTTAAAAAAAATTAATTTTTTTCTTTAAAATTTAGGTCGAGCATTAGGTCGAGCATAGGGTCGAGCATGGGGTCGAGCTTGACCCTAAAACTTTTTTTTTTAAAAAAAAATTCAATTTTTTCTTTAAAATTTAGGTCGAGCATTAGGTCGAGCATGGGGTCGAGCTTGACCCTAAAACTTTTTTTAAAAAAAAAAATTCAATTTTTTCTTTTTTTTTTTAAATTTAACTCGACCTAGTAGTAGGTCGAGTATTAGGTCGAGTATTAGGTCGAGCTTGATCTAATATTCAACCAATTACTACTCAGACTTATTGTTCAACCTTAAATTCGATCGTGCATTCGACCTAATGTTTTGCTCGACCTAAACTCGACTTAGGGCTCGACTAGTTTCTTTGAAGTTCACAAATCCAGTTCAACTTGTGTAAATTTCAACTAATATCTCCCCGCAACGAATTTTTCTCCACTGTCGCGGTCTTCTTGTTTGAAGATGATGATCCAATGGGGTGTGAGAATAATAAGAAGTGCAAATAATGGGATGTGAGAACAAATTTTCTTGAATCGATGAAGATGAAGATGAAGTGTTGTGTCTTTATGTTTCAGAAGAGAAGATGAGGGTATGTTGGTCTTTGTTCAACCCTAAAGTATTATGTTTGCAAGGAAAAAAAGGAGGGTGCTATATTTGCAAAGTCAACGGTCAACCCTGCTATATATGCAAATTTCCCAAGTTTAAACGGCATGGCTTCTCTCTTCATTTATGAGGGAATTGAAACAATACTTTATTAATTTTTTATTTTTTTTTTATAAAACAGAATCCAACGACATTGAATTGTATCCAGATTTATAATTCAAACCTTATTTATTTTCAGTGAGTGAGGGTGTCTACGTCATTCCATAATCCATACGTTGAGAACTATCCTTTCAGATATACATGCCCTTGTCATTTAGAATACTTTTCAATCCACAGCCTTCCAATCCTAGAAGACTTCATAAAGCAAGTTTTCAACAACAGGGGATTATTAATGAAAGCCATGAGTTCAAAAGTCTCTTGCCAGTGAACGTAGATGCCTTAATCTTTAGGCCTATAAATACTTCAATATATCATCTTATGTATGCAACACCTCCTCCACAAAAACTTACTTTAAAATATTGCAGCACATAAACTCATACATACATATATAGCTATTGTGAAAATGCTGCCCCTCGGCAACTCTATCTCTCCACATTATTTAGTGCTTGTAGTCATCGCCATTGCAATCAGTGCTGCTTCTACAATGCTTCATGCAAGCGGTGAAAAAATGGTACCACCAACACAAGTAGTATCAAATGTTGGAAATGAAGCGAAAGCACTTCTAGCATGGAAAGCTACTCTTGACAATCATAGTCAATCACGACTCTTGTCTAGCTGGCAGGCTTCCTCCAACCCTTGCAGGAAATGGTTTGGAATTCAATGTAAGAAGGTGGGAAGGATATCGAGGATTTACATCACTAGCTTTGGCATCAAAGGTACTCTCCATAATCTGAATTTCTCATCCTTAGCCCATCTCACTTCCATTAACCTTTATGATAATGCACTTTACGGGACCATTCCAGCAAATATTGGGAATCTTTCTAGCCTTGCTATTCTTGAGTTGGATTGGAATCATTTCACTGGAGCAATTCCGTCTGAAATTGGCCAACTGACCAATCTTCAGGTCTTGAACCTTTTTAATAACTCCTTTCACGGCTCTATCCCTCAAGAGATTGGGTTTCTAAGCTCTCTTACAACACTCGATTTAGCAAACAATGAGCTCACAAATTCAATCCCTATTTCATTGGGAAATCTACATAATCTTAAATCTCTGTACCTTTCAACAAACAATCTCTCAGGACCTATTCCCTCATCTGTTGTGAACTTGACCAAACTCAACACCTTATATTTGTATAACAACAAACTATCGGGTCCAATTCCAAAAGATATAGGGAATCTCACATCTCTTGTTGATCTCGTGCTGTCAAATAATCAATTCACTGGACCTATTCCCTCATCTGTTGTGAACTTGACCAAACTCAACACCTTATCTTTGTATAACAATGAACTATCGGGTCCTATTCCAAAAAATATAGGAAATCTCACATCTCTTGTTGATCTCGAGCTGGCAAATAATCAATTCACAGGAGCAATTCCTTGTGAAATTGGCCAACTGACCAATCTCCAGTGGTTGAATCTTTTGAATAACTCCTTTCATGGTTGTATCCCTCAAGAGATTGGGTGGTTTCTAAACTCTATTACAACACTCGATTTAGCAAACAATGAGCTCACAAATGCAATCCCTATTTCATTGGGAAATCTACATAATCTTAAATCTCTGTACCTTTCAACAAACAATCTCTCAGGACCTATTCCCTCATCTGTTGTGAACTTGACCATACTCAACACCTTATATTTGTATAACAATGAACTATCAGGTCCAATTCCAAAAGATATAGGGAATCTCACATCTCTTGTTGATCTCGAGCTGTCAAATAATCAATTCACTGGACCTATTCCCTCATCTGTTGTGAACTTGACCAAACTCAACACCTTATCTTTGTATAACAATGAACTATCGGATTCTATTCCAAAAAATATAGGAAATCTCACATCTCTTGTTGATCTCGATCTGTCAAATAATCAATTCACTGGAGCAATTCCTCGTGAAATTGGCCAACTGACCAATATCCAGTGGTTGAATCTTTTTAATAACTCCTTTCACGGTTGTATCCCTCAGGAGATTGGGTTTCTAAACTCTCTTACAACACTTGATTTAGCAAACAATGAGCTCACAAATTCAATCCCTATTTCATTGGGAAATCTACATAATCTAAAATCTCTGTACCTTTCAACAAACAATCTCTCAGGACCTATTCCCTCATCTGTTGTGAACTTGACCAAACTCAACACCTTATATTTGTATAATAATGAACTATCGGGTCCTATTCCAAAAGATATAGGAAATCTCACATCTCTTGTTGATCTCCAATTATACTCCAACCAACTTACCAATGAGATTCCTCAATCCATTGGAAACTTAACAAGTCTAACACTATTACAACTTACTGACAACAAATTATCCGGGACTACCCCTTCAGAGATAGGAAAGTTGAAGAAATTAGTTTATCTCCGTCTTTCCATGAACCAGCTCCGTGGTGTGCTTCCTCTGGCATTCAACAATTTTACACAAATACAATATTTTGAACTATCTCATAACATTCTTAGTGGTCGTTTGCCCCATGATGTTTGCAATGGTGGACAACTGAAGCGTTTCCTTATGTCTTTTAACAATTTTATTGGTGCTATTCCAAGAAGTTTGAGAAATTGTTCTAGTTTGCAACGTATCAGTATCCATGGGAATCGGGTATCTGGAAACATATCTGCAGATTTTGGAGTGTATCCTAACTTGGAAGAGATCAACTTAATGGATAATAAACTCTTTGGGGAATTGTCCTGGGATTGGAAAAAATATTTACGCTTGACCACCTTGGAGTCATCTAATAACAAAATATCCGGAAAAATACCAGATGAGCTTGGAGACGCATCTCAACTACAAAGAATTTATCTCTCTTCAAATCTATTGGAAGGGAGTATCCCTACAAGCTTGGCCAAGTTGACTTTGCTTCTTTACCTTAAGTTGAATGACAATAACCTTTCTGGGGAAATACCAATAGAAATTGGTCAGCTGTTTAAGCTTTTGAACTTGAGTTTGTCTGCCAACAATCTAAGTGGTCAAATTCCTGAACAAATTGGTGATTGCTTACAATTGTTGGATTTGAATTTGAGCCAAAATGCACTTGCTGGAAGTATTCCCCCTCAATTGGGAAAACTACCCATGCTTGAAACTCTTGATCTTAGCCAAAATATGCTAGCAAACAAAATGCCACCAGAGTTAGGTGAATTGAAAAGCATTGAGACGATAAATCTTTCACATAATAGGATATCAGGCTCTATTCCCACTAGCTTTGATCGATGCTTCAGTTTGATTTCTGTTGACATATCCTACAATCAATTGGAAGGTCCTCTACCCAACATTACTGCATTCCGAAATGCTTCATACGTTGTCTTACAAAACAACAAAGATTTATGTGGCAACATTGTTGGCTTGAAACCCTGTAGTACTCAATCAACAAGAAAGAGGTTCACTAGCAACCATAGATCTCTGATGGTTTTTTCACTTCTAGGAACCTTATTTCTCTTGATTGTGCTTGTGGGGATCTTTGTTTGTGCAAGATCACAGAAAAGAAAAGATGAAAGTAGGCCAAGAGAATCAAATGGAAACATGTTCTCTATTTGGAGTTTTGATGGGAAATTGGCCTATGAGAACATTATTGAGGCAACGCAAAATTTTGATCCCAAGAATTGCATTGGAGTGGGAGGATTTGGAAGTGTTTTTAGAGTTGAGTTGTCAAACGGCCAACTTTTTGCTGTGAAAAAGCTTCATGGAACTGATACTGGAGTTTTGAGAAATCCAAAAAGTTTTGACAGCGAAATCCAAGCACTGACAAAAATTAGACATCGGAACATTGTAAAGCTCTATGGATATTGTTCGCATGTTCGGCATACATTCTTGGTTTATGAGTTCTTGGATGGGGAAAGTTTAATGCAAATATTGAGCAATGATGAAACTGCTAGAAAGTTCGAATGGTTCAAGAGGGTAAGCACCGTTAAAGATGTGTGTCATGCATTATCGTACATGCATCACGATTGTTCACCTTCTATAATCCATCGAGATATATCCAGCAAAAACATCTTGTTTGATTCAAAATATCAAGCTCACATATCTGATTTTGGCGCTGCAAGACTCATAAGCTCCAATTCATCTATTTGGACTTCATTTGTTGGAACTTATGGATATGCTGCTCCGGGTACTTTTTACATATGAATATTTTAAATTTCCTATTGATGAATTATTGTGCTTAATTTTCTTTCTTTGGATTATTTGTTGTGAAGTAATGATTGATTTGATTACCATACTTTGCAGAACTTGCTTACACAATGGAAGTGAATGAAAAATGTGATGTTTACAGCTTTGGAGTCCTTGCGCTTGAAGTGATTATGGGAAAACACCCAGGTGATTTCATTCTGTCAATGTTGCTAGAACCGTCATCATCATCACCACCACCAACATCCCATTTTATATTGTTGAAAGACATTGTGGATCCAAGAATTTCATCTCTATGTAAGGAAGAAGAAGAAAAAGTGCTGTTGATTGCAAAATTAGCATTGCTATGTGTAGATCCCAATCCTAGAGTTAGGCCTACCATGGAACAAGTATCCGTTGAGTTATTGAAGAAAAGGCCATCTTTACAAAGCCTGTTTGATGTCATCACGATTGGACAAATTCTAGCACTTGAATTGTCTAAAATTTGAAGTTTTCTATCATTTAATAATTTTATGTCACAATAATTCCATCTTATCCCTTGATGTTTTAGTTCATCAAATATGTACTTACAGTCTTTTAATCCTTTGTACTTTGTTTTGCAAGTTAATAGACTATTGACAAGTTAGAATTGGTATGCTATAATAGAGTTTGTCAATGATATGAATCAACACGACATTTACATAAATTATGACATGATATTTTTTGGCAAATTTAAAATTTTGTTACATTTGTTCATTGAAACAGTGTCATCAATTTTAATACAATTTATTTAAACATATATTAGAAAGGGAATCAACTGCTATAAGGAATATAATTTGGGATTGGACATTGATTCAAAGTACTTACTGATTTGGCAGTTCCCTCTTTTTTTTTTTTTCCGAAAACGATAGTAGATATATTGATAGAGTGGCACAAAGGCCAATGTACAAAGCCACAAGGGCTTAGAGTTTCGTGGCGTCGCAACTGAAAGCAGCGCTATAACCCACGAAAACAAAGGCCATAAGGCAAAAAACCCACGAGGGGCAAGAAAAAACAAAATAAAGAAAAATAAAGAAAACCCGCACATGACGGGAAGCTAAACCTGCACTAGACGGGAAGGGAGACAACCTAGACGACCTAAGTTCAACCGCATTGAACCCCGCCCAAGACGGGAATGGTTGAGGACTTGGACAACCTAGGAACTACCCGAATACAAAAGTCCAGATATATCAGGACATTAGTACTATACAAAATTATATTACAATCGTGGCCCACTACACATGACCTATGATGAAAGAAACTACAACTTAATGTCTATCTCTCACCACGTGCCGTTGCGTGAAAGCCAATCTGCAGACGTTGAATAACAACACCGACGAACTCATGCCGTTGTGTGGAATCCAATCTGCATACGTTGAATAGCGCCGTCATCCAATTACTACCGCAAGCGTTGAATAGTCAGACGATTTTGCTACTACCGTTGCATACGTTGAATAGCGCTGTCACCCACCTACTACCGCAAGCGTTGAATAGTCAGACGATTCTGCTACTACCGTATGAAAAGACTGCAGTACCTTAAAAACAAAAAAACAACAACAATCCAAAAAAAAAAAAAACAAAACAAAACAAAAAACAAAAAAAAAAAAAAAAAAAAAGGGAAAAGCGGCAACAGTGCGAAAATCGCACCGTTGCCGCACCTTCAATCGCCCCTACTAACTCTTTTGAAAGGAAAAATGGGCAGCGTGGCCCAGCGTTGGTTGAAAGTTGAAAAATGTTCTCTGCAGTTCCCTCTTTGATAGAATCAAATTAGAACAAATTTAACCACGTATAATCATGAAAATCCTTACTTAACCAAATCTAAATCATTCCCCTAGTGGCATTATAGATTCCTTTCCTCTATGTTAGCCAAGCTTGTTCCGATTCGCATACCAATTTCATTAGCACTTAGTCGAAATAACTAAGAAGAAAGCATGAACTCATGTTAATCTTCATATGTTGTACTTACTTTATTTTTTTTTCTCAACGAACAATGTTTACCCAAATAAATCCTCACTTTTAAGTTTAAGAAAAGGAAAAAAAAGAAATTAAATTACTTGAATTATATTGGCAACCACATTTTACTTACTAAAATCCAAAACTAATATTATTTATTCTAAAAATATATCTCAATTCAGACTCGCATAAATATGCAGGAAAAAGAAAAATGAATTTTATACTAGGCCAAAAAAAAAAAAAAAAGATGAATGCAAGGATTTAATAGTTGCCAAACCCATCAGGGGTTAAAAAAAAATAATTAAAAAAAAGAATTTAAAATTAAAATCTTTTAGGAAAAAAATAGGTGAGAGAAAATGAGGTTTAATATAGTTAGACCAAACTAGCATAATTAAAATATAAAGTTCAAACGAATTTGGAATTGATGGATGGAGGGCTGAGGAATTTGATTGAATATCATCATTCCATAGTCAGTGGGAAAATTTGAGCAATTATTGTACTAAAACTTTGGAATCTCCACATTAGATTTTTTCATGATTTCTCTTGTTTGTTCGATTTTGTGTGTGTGAAACTTTAAAAATTAAAATAATTTGTAAAATTGTCAAGATGTGTATTTTAACTTTTTAATTTGCATTTTATTGTTTACAACACATATTTATAAATTATATACAAATAATGTGCATATATATAATGTAATTATTTATTTATTTACGAGACTACTTGGTTTACAGTAGACCAAAGTATTTATATTATGATTTTAGTTTTATTCAATTGTCAAACATGTTAAAAAAAATTATATTTCAAAAGTCTAATTTAATAATTACAATATAATGACATTAGTATAGTAATTTAAATATTAAAATTGTACGAATGTCATTAGTATAGTAAATTGGAAAATATTAAATGTTAGAGAAGATTAAAGGTAAATTTATTAAAAAGGTGTAAAAATTATGAAAAAAATGGATTAGTAAATGAAAAAAGTGAGAAAAAATAATGCATATAATATACAAATATGATAGAGCAATTCTTTTCTGTGCTAACTTATCAATGTCTCATTTGAGCGTATAACTTTGTAATTTAAAAATAATAACCACAAAAGTGCAAAGTGATTAGTGAGTAATAATTAGGTATTGGTTATTATTAATTTAATAATCACAAAGTTTTATTTATTTAGTAGTTTTAACTTCTAATTTCTGCTAATTACTAATAATTCAAAAGTCGAAAGTTTGAAATATCAAAAATTGCCAAATAATTGAATGTGTGCTTTTATTTACTTTTAAATTTACAATTGTTGTGTAGAACACATATTTATTTTTAAATCATATGCAAATAAGGTGCATGTATATAGTGTAACTATTTACTTCTCTATATTATTATTTGATTTACATTACAAAATATATATGAGGTAACCGACAAAATGGTCTCTCACAATTCCTCCAATAATCTCTTTTATTCCTGTAGGGCTTAATATATATATATTTCTTGTTAATATTTCCTTAATATTAATTTGAATTTTAAGAGAAATTATTTGGTTTTAATATACTTTTTGTTTTAGGTATGAAAAATGGTGAATTGGATGAAAAGTTGATAAAAGGCAAAAAATCGAAGTAGAAAAAGAAAAATCCAGAAAATTTCCTATTCCTTGCATTGGCAGTTGGACTTGGATAGATTTGTATCAAAGAATAGGAAATTCATTCGGCAAACAAAGGGGCAGCCAGCCTTGAAACACAAAAAGGGAACAAAACAAGAATTCATTCGGCAAAAAGGAAATCAATTCATTTAGCAATAGGAAACAAAAAGGAGGTGCAGCTATTTTAGAAAGAATTCATTTAGGAAAAAGGAAACAAAAAGTATGTAGAATGTTTTGGAAGTCAGTGCCACCTTTCTTCTTGGAACACAAGTTTCTTTTGTGTTTCCTTTTTCTGAGTGTACAAACAAGAAAAGAACATTCGGAAGTCTATAAAAGCTGCAGTCATCTTTGTCCTTCGCGTGCCTCTTTTTTTTACTTTTCATAAGTTTAGCTTAAGCAGTCGCCTCTCTTCTTTCTCTTCAACTTCACGTTTTTCTTCTTTCTTTAGTTGTATTAATTCCCTTAGAAACTTTCAGCAATCATGTATGTCATTATGAGTGGCTAAACTCTACTTTCTAATTCAAAGGAAGAATTGATTTCAATTGCAATCACTGTAAGGTTTTGTTCTTAATTTTTATGTCTTGCTTTTAATTCAAATACTTTTTAATTCTTGATTTAATTCTTATGAATAATTGATTATTGGTTAATCAGACAAAATAATTCTTCATTATTTATTCTATTGCTATCCATGAATTCAGTAATCCGTAATTGTCGTGAATAAGTGGACCAAGTAGAAACCAAGTTAAATGTGTTTATGACTTGAAATATGCATGCTTAGCCAAGGGGAATTAACGGGACAAGATTAATTTATTACAACTATCTCGGTATTTTAATTTTGGTTTAACTGTTTTCATAGATCTTAATGCTATCATTGAATTGATATGGAACGCTATCGTGCCCAATCAATTAATGGTAAGTTTTGATTTGGGTGATGGGCTCGATCAATTATAGTATGAAAATAAAAATTTATTACAGCTATCCTATTAAGTTTCAAGTTAAATATTTGAAATTGCAAGATGATTTTTCGTGACCTGTGACCTGTGATCAGTGATGCAATTGAATGATATTAACCCTTGGATTGGAAGTTAGGTAAACTTGGTAATTTTCGTTATTTTCTATTTTCTTACTCCTTTAATAATTATTTTTATTACTTTTAGAATTCAGTAAAATAGTTGATTAGTCAAAAATCCCCCTTGTTCTATTTATTTTTCTAATTTATTGTTCAAAATTTGGAATTATACTTCGGTTCCCTTGGGATTCGACCTGGTTTACTACTGCTGCAAATTTATTTTAAAATCACTCAAGGACTAGTGATTAATTTTGCGGGTTTCGACAAACCTACTAATTCCTCACATTTAAAATGATGAAAAAATGTCCCTAACATTTTAGTAATGTACTTTTTTAGTTATCCATTACAATTCCATCCAATTTTCTGTCAAAATGACAGTGTTACTACAACCAAAATTTGATGAAAAATTGGATGGAATTGTGACGGAGGACTAAACAAGTATACTAATAAAATGTTAGGGATCTTTTTTCATCATTTTAAATGTGAGTAATAGCAGAGATTATTGGAGGAATTGTGAGGGACCATTTTGTCGATTACCTTTATATATATATATACATGCTAATTGCTATATAGTAAAAATATATAAATCATTCTTGTGATTTTAGTTTATTGAATTGTTAAATAAGTAAAAGAATTATAACTAATAAGTCTGATTTGATAATTGTAATATAATGGCATTAGTGTAGTAATTAAGATATTAAAATTGTAATAATGATATTAGTAGTTTAGTACATTAAATCATACAAGGAAAGCAAGAAATTTATTTTAAAATGTAAACATTATTTAAAATAAGATAAATATATTAAAAAATAGAGAAAATTACACGTGTAGTTGTGTACTATATGTGAGTGTAATTATCTTCTCTAATAACTCATCCCTATTTCATTTGAGTGTGTAAATTTATAATTAATCACCACAAAGTAATTAGTGAATATTAATTAGATATTTATTATTATTAACTTACGAGAGACTGAGAGAGTATTAAATTGAATGACAATATTAACTTAATAACTTTAGTTTATCAGTAATTTAAACTTTGAACTTTGAGTTTGTACATTTTTGAGAAAAAAAATTAATAGGAAAATTTTGATCATGACAAATTAACAATTATTCAATCTTCATTTAGAAATTCTAATTGATCATACTAATATAAAATGTTACATTAACTAGCTAAATTTTGTATTAACATATTAAATCATTAAGGGTGTAATTGAAAGAAATAAATATATTTTAAGGATGTGACTGAATAAAGTTAGATTTATTGAAAGATTAAAATTAAAATAGAAAGAAAGTATGATTATTAATATAATAACAACTATTTTAATTGGGTCAAATTGTGAATAAAATTACTTTAAATTAGATGATTTTGTAATTTTAAAAAACCGGAACCTTAATTTGGCAAATAATATTCCAATTGCCAATTTCCTTTACTCGCTAGGGTTTCTATCAAATTGCTAAAGTTTCTTCTTCTTTGTTGCACCTTCTTTTCTTCCGCCGCCTTTTTTCTTTCTTTGCGTCACCTTCCATTGCCGTTGCTACTCCTTTTGCCTTCGCAGTCGCTTTGCCGTTAACCCTCTGCCTACAGCTAGCCTTCACATTTTCTGCCGCATGCTACCACCATTTGCGATCGCTCTGCTTGCTCGACTGCGCATTCATTTCTCGGTGCTTCTACAATTTTGCATTTTGTCGCTTTTGCGTTACTGCACACTTTCTTGGTATTTTATTTGTTGTTTGCCTTTTAATATTAAAATTGTTTGAACTAAAAATTGAAAAAAATGAAATTGGATGAAGATGCATTTGTTTGCCTTTTATTGGGTTCTTGGATGAAAATGCTTCTTGAATGAATTTTTACTATTTAATACTTTCGGATTCTGCAACTGTCCATGATTGGATATTTTACACCTCAACTGATTATTGAGATTGTTTGGGTTAGTGGCCCATTTTTTTTTTCCCTGAGCATTTTGATCAAAAGCCCGAATCTTAAGAACAAGCAGAACTTTTGTAAATGTTTTTGCTTTATACCAGTTGATCTAATGGTTTGTCTTATTTTTACAGACTGTCCATTAGATCTTAGTCAGTCCAACTTAGGGCCGAATTTGGATCCGGCCGAATTGGTCCGACCGAATTCGAAATTCAGTTAATTCGGCCGAATTCGAATTCGATTTTCGGTTTGAACTTTGAAAATGTCCAAATTGAATAACCTGAACCGATTTCCACGCCTACATATGATTGCATGCAAAGCCACATTTTCCATTTTGGGGTTCAAATTTTGCCATAAATTTTGGACATTGAGGGCAGGCGATTCACTTTTAGTGATGAGGTAATTAAACTTTCTTTTGTAACCCTAAAAAAAAAATTCCAATTTTAAACTTGGCCCAAACTATGACTAGAGAAATGTACCAAAGTACAATCCTAATGGATTTTTAATCTTATGTTGTCCAATATCCAAGGCACGCAACATATATATATATATATATATATATATATATATATATATATATATATATATTCTAACTTATTGATTCTTATCTATTACAACATCTAAAACACAAAATCTAGTAAGGTACTAGAATATTTTGTTCATTTTGTGGTTAAAATTTCAATTCAAATAGTTCAAGGCTCCTTTTTCTCAGAGAGGTTAGGGGTAACATAGCAATCACTAATTAACAAAGTCAAAAACCTAAATAAAAATAAATAAATTTAAAATTTAAATCTTATTCACCAAAGATAAAGCACTATTGGGGAGGATTTAACCATGGGGAGCCCAACTAGAGCGGCCCAATAAGCAGTAGGAGCCCACCTGAGCCCAAAAGTTTAAGCTAGTGGGTTCTGGGTCCTTGCCACTTATTAGGTGCTCTAGTTTCTCTTACTTTTCCAATGTGAGATAGTATCCATTAACACAACAAACCTCTCCCTTTATGGATACACTACCACATTAAAGCCCACTCCCCCACAAGTCCATTCCCTACTCTAGCAAGCCCATCTCTTCACCATGGACCCATTTAATGCCCGCACAAGTAGTAAGGGTGTCAAACCTACTTGTCCACGAGTTACCTACTAAGGCCCGGTCCAACCAGAAGATGAACCACCTGCTTCTCCGAGTAGGCCAACATTCCGGCTCTGATACCACTTGTTGGGGAGGTTTTATACTTTAGGGAGCCCAACTAGAGCGGCCCAATAAGTAATAGGAGCCCACCTGAGCCCAAAAGTTTAAGCTAATGGGTTCTGGGTCCTTGCCCCTTATTAGGTGCTCTTGTTTCTCTTACTTTTCCAATGTGGGATAGTATCAATGAACACAACAAGCACATGAGTAATCAGTTTCCTTACTATATATCTATATAGACCCTAATGAGTGAAACCTTTCTCCTTCTTTTTCTTAATTGTAGAATTATAGGTAAACTTCATTAAAATAAAGGCCAAATAACACAATTAACCTTTCAACTTGACACCTAGGTTTGATTTGATCTCTCTTGTTCAAAAAAATTTCAATTTGATCCCTTAATTTATAATGTCAATTCTAATTAGTTCTTTTAATGAGATCAAGACAAACAAAACTTAATATATTTGGTTACATGATGCACATATATTTAAGGTAAAAGGTAGTGGAAGAAACCAAAATAAAAAGGGTGAATTGTGAATAATTACTCCAAACTTTTACTCTTTCGTAAAATACTCTTTAAAATTTTTTTTTCTTATTTTATCTCATTCAACTTTATAATTTTCACAACATATATAAATTTTTATTAGTGTCAAAAATATATTATGAACAGATAAAATTATCATTTAACTATTTAATCGCAAAATATCAAAATCGAAATTGATTTAAATAATTAGAAACACAATTTAAATAAAATATTTAGAAATTGTGCAAGTCGATAATTGAATACATCAAGTTTAGTTTGGTTTAATTCTATTATAAGACTAATTAGAACTGAATTTACAAGTTAAAAAACCAAATTGAAACCATTTTGACAAGATGAACAACACTATTTATTTTAAAATAAATTCTCATATAATAAAGAGATAATATACTCATTAATAAAAATTAATACATTAAAAAACGAAAGGAGAAGGGAATAGTCTTAAAAGGAGAGATTAGGATAAGAGGATGCAATCCATTGTTTTGTTAGCAGCAAAGAAATTGTCATTTTAGCAAAAGATTTTTTTTTTTTTTTGTTCTTTCCTTGCAATGATTGACTATTACAAAAGAATAAGTAGGGATGGCAATGGGAAAGGTTTAGCGCCAAGGAAACTCTACCTGCCATGCACCCCGTTGGTACCACCCCGGCCCACCACTCGCTACCTGTTCCACTCCGCTTCATTTTGCCCTCCGGTGCGCGACAATGCCCCGTTTTAAATAAATAAATAAATAAATAAATAAATAAATATATATATATATATATATATATATTAAAATTTTAATATATTTAAATTATACAATAATAATTGAAATCAATCGAAAACTAAGTAAAAAATTACCATAATTCTAATGTAACAACTAACACATTATAAAGTCCAAATCCAAACATACAAATCAAATATAACAAAAAGTTTAAAACATTATAACATACAAATGTCAAATATAATTTGGATTAACATAACAAATCATAACATACAAATGTGATAATAATAAAAAATTCTAACTAATATTAAAAACATAATATATATAATTATATAAGTAATATATTTACTAATATACACAAATAGTATATTTATTAAAATTCATATATAATATATATTAATATATTTAAAAAACTAATGCAAATAAACGGGGCAAATTCCCCCGCCACCAGCTCTACCCGCCTCACAAGAGTTAAACAGAATAGGTATTAGCTAGTGATGGATACCCTTGTCATCTCTAAAAGTAAGAACCATCTTTCTCTTTATTTCTTTTACCATTTTAAAGTGTCATTAATTTGCACTCAAGTTTGGTAATTTTGACCCTTTCCCGCCTCCTAATTAGCAAAATATTGTGCCAAATGAAGTTCTCATCCTAGAAGATAGCTATCCAATTTCCAATACCAGATATCTATGTTGTGCTTTCACCATTGGTCCATAGTCCACTAATGTTGACATTAGTAGAAAGAATGGAGAACATTTCTATTCTCATATTCTGGCCTGTTTAATTAAGCACCGGATCCATTTAGAATATTGTTTGAAAACAGATGTATTATGTCAATATCATCTTCATATGTCGTTAACCGATGGCCACCACTTTGCAACAAAATTGCAGATAATAATATCTCAATATTGCATTATAAGTACTCCAATGATCAAAATTTCCCATTTATGGATTCGGTGGCAAGCAATATTTTGATTGGAAATGTACATTATTTTGTAAATTGATAAGTGAATTAAATGATAACTTCTAGGTTAAGATATTTCTATTATCTTATCCAATTATGGGAGAATTTAGCCTTATCTAGCTTGATTTGATATTTTGTAGGAAGAAAATTGCTTGGAGAAAGAAAAGACCGAAAAGATTGCTTGCGTAAAAAGAAAAGTCACGATTTTATTGGAGAAAAGAAAGACTTGGATGCTAATGCCATGGCATGTAACTTTTCATGCCACAGCATTGAATAAGTTGGCAGAATTACGGAAACTGAAGGGATTACGCAAATCAGATCATTCAGACGAACGAATTCTACACAATATTGACTTCTAATCTTCATAGACCAGAACAACTATAAATGGAGGAGACTAGCATTAGAGATAAAACATACAACACACAACGATACAGTAGATAGCAATAGAATTAATTTTATTTTCATGCACGCCATGTTTAGTGGCTGAATTTACTTTCTTTAGGACAGGGATGTAACCATCATTACGTAATTTTCATTCATATAATTGTGGTATTTTCCAATATCTGATTTATTTGGTATTATTTCTTGTAAATGCTTGATCACCATTTGCATGTTTAAGGTATTGATGAAGAGGCGACAGTTGACATCAATATTAGTTCGTAAATTTTTCAGACTTAAATTGTGAATTACGATAGTAAATTCTCAATTTTTGCAACACAGTATTCTTTTGTTTGTCTTGCATCCATAGTAATTTTGGAGTCACGAAAGTAGTCCCATTATTATTATTTGAATAGTAATATTATACCCTGAGAAGGGATAGTGTTTAATTATGTGAATAGTTGTGAGGATGTTATCACAAAATAATTATGTGAATGGAATTTACAGTTAATGGTTGGTGAAATCCCAAGTCTTAAAGTTTATTTACCTGAATTCTTTTAGTTGAACGTTTTTAATATTGCTTTTACTTGATTTTTATTATTACATCCACTTTTCTTTTACACGTTAATCTAGATAATAGGTATTAATATTGCTCAACCGGTAGTTGTTCACCTCCCTGTGGGACGATACTCGTAATTATACTATAATTACATGACTTGCAATTAGTAGTTAAAAATAAACCGAGTCATAAATTTGTTGGTTAGAATGTGCATGCTCATATGTTTGTTTGTAAGTGTGTATGTTATGATGATCAATGATATTCTCAAATAACCTGATTCGCTTCGCATAAACATCCAATATGAAAAAAGTGTGGCCGTGAGGCTTTAATCGAAAATCCCCAAGATAATATTAAAACCATAAATAATTCGGACGGCAACAACAAAAAAGAGCCGCGAGGCTTTAATCCAAAATCCCCAAAATAAATATAGCAGTATGGCCTAAATTTTCAAACCAAGTTTGATAATCTCTTTAAACGTGAGCTTCGATGCAAAATGCTAGTCTCCAATGACCTAATTTTTGCTTCAATGCGAAATTGGTGACTTGAAAATCTAGTCACCAAAGATAAAATGAGTTTTTGATAGTTTTAATTCTAATGTACGGTAATTATAGTTTTCAAATAAATTTATCTTTATAGTTTTAATTTATAATAATTTAAAAATAATAAATGAGAAATTTAATAATTTAATTGTTGGAGCACATGATGTCGACATTTATATAATTTTTTTCACAATTTTAGTGCTCAATATTTAAATATTTGATATTTTTAATTCATAAATAATTTTTGCCGAAAATTTTTTAGAGTTTCAAGTTTAAAACAATGAAAAAAAAAATTGGCCTTGTTACCTGATATGAACCAGTAGCGTAAATTAAAATATATGGAACAAAAATGAAACAAATATGGAACAAAAATTTTACTTTTTTTTTTAACGCATGCGGACTTGAAAAATAAAAAAAAATATATATTTGTCACTTTTCTCTTCTTAATTTTCTTAAGCTAATGAGGCCATTTTTTTAATTTTTACAAATTGAAAATTACATAAAGATTTGTCTACCTAAATTATTTAGAAACTAAAACTGTCAAATCTTTAAACATTGTGACGCAGCGTTCTGCGTAGAGAAATATTTGGGGAAAATCAATTCCAAAAAAAATAGTAATAATAATGAATAATCATTGTCAAGGAGATCCTAAACAACCTTATATAGGCCTAAAACACAATTCTACTAGGGTTAGGATACTAAAACACAATTCTACTAAGTTTAGGATACTCCAAATAAAAATTCTAAAATATATTAAAAATTGAAAAAAAAGAAAATATTAAAAAAATTAGAAAACTCCACGAAAACGATCCCGGATCGCCGAAATCCATCACAGGTCATGGCGAAGCATGAGCATTGATCCCCACGCCATACAACCAAATTTGAGCTCAAAACGGTATGGTTGACTCGGTCCGCCGATTGTAGTCGCCTTACCGTTTTGCCTTTCGTTTGGATTTCTTTCAGTCGAATTGATCCATAAACGCAGCACTAATTGTTGGTCGATTTTACACGCAAGTGCACGTGATCGTTAACAAGTAATATAAAGTGAATATAAATTTATCGCTCCCACAAGGACTAATTGTTTATCAACTACCGAAATTTAGTTAATTCTACCTCTATTTGAATGATAAAAAAGATATTTTATGAATAAACTAAATTAGAACTGAATTTAAAACTTGAATTAAAAACTAAATTTAAAACAAACCAGAGCAAAGTAAAGTAATGAATCAAATTGGCTAAAACTCTAGGGTTTTCGATTTCACCATAACTATTCCATCTTAATATTCATCTATTTCTATAATCTAATTTAATTTCCTGGTTGATAGTCGAGATTCCCTAATTTATTTACTAGTCCCTCCCGAGATCTAATAAAAATCCTCCTAATTGCTAATTCACTATATTCCTATGTGAATTACAACAATTATGAAGTCATTAATTTCTATGGATTCTCATATAGCGACTACACAAACCATGTAGGTATATTCCTATCCTACATGCAATTTATGGCATTTATCTCAATGAACTTGACACATAACTCCTCTTCCAATTCGTTATGATTAACAAATCATCTAATTAGTGATCAAGTAATTAGAAGCATTAAGCACAAAGATAAATACTCAACCATAGAAAATTAAATCAAATTATATTAATAGAAAAATATTAAGACTTCATAGTTAGGTTACATCGAAACCCTAGAAAAGAATTTAATTCATATTAATATAAAAAATATCACAAATAATGTAAACATGATTGTGAAGAAAAATAAAAGATAAAATCCAAACAAAAGCCGTAGATGCTTGGTACTTAAAAATAATACTTAGCCAAAAATTTCTTAACAAAATACAAAACTTAAATTACTAAAATTGCTAAATAAAACTAAAAACAAAAACAAGGAAAGAAAAATAAAATAACTAAACTAAACTAAACTAAACTAAAGGAATTAAGAAAAGATAAAAACCCTAGACTTGAAGACCAAGAATTGCATGGTCTGTTTCTTGCACCCGTAGCTTCCAAGGAACACAAACAACTAATTGCTTCTTCGTTGTCTTTCCCGCTACGTGCCTGTTCTGTTTGCTAAACTACTGCAAACAATAAGAACACAACAACGACCAAACAATCCAGAACACAACAAGAGGATGCCTGAAATCTTCCTGCAAAAACAACCGAGAAAGGCTGCAATTCTTTGAAGAAAACCCGAAGAGATGAAGACCGAAATTTCTAAAGAAAAACCAAAGAGAACTACTGGAAAATTTCTAAGGAAAGAAAGGAAACTACTCCTACACTAAGGAAGAAAGGAAAGAAATATGCTGCTCAGAATGGGATTGGGGATGTCTTCCTCCGTTCCAATCTTTGTCTATTGATAGGCAAGGCTTTGTCAGATTTTCCTTTTCTTGTTTCTTTCTTTGTTCAGCCACAAACATGTGTTGTTGCCTTCCATGTGCTTGGTTTCTTTTACAGAAAAGAAAAGAGTCCTTTGTAGCTCATCTCCATAAAAGAATTGTTGAATGCATGTTCTCTCTTCATGCAGAAATTCGGATGGCCCAAGAAATGCAAATTTCTTTGGAATTTTTTTCTTCTCTCTTTCTACTGTCCAGCTTTCTTTCTTTCTGTATTTTTCTTTTGCCTTTCTTTTGCCCATGTGAGACTGCATTTTGAAGATACTTTCTTGCTGTCCATGTGAGACTTTCTTGAGAAAAAGAAAAGATGGCAGCTAGTCTCCAAGCCTTCATGTGCGGATGTTTCTCTTTCACTCAAATGAAAAGGTGGCAGCATATCTTTGTTTTCTTGTGTTACAACTTGGATCTGTGCTTTTGTTCTTTGTGTGAATATTGATTTTTTATGGAGACTATGGGTTGTTGATTGATGCTACCCAAAGTGAGAAACCAAGTGTGCCAATTTACGAAACCCGTAGCTGAAGAAAAAATTCAGAAAAGAAGAACCAAATCTACCTTGTTTTTGAGCCCCGGTTTTCTGTTCAGTTTTTGTGTTATACCTTCGTGTGATTATCACCTGAGTAAGAAGGCTTCTTATTCTTGAAATTTACTATCAATTTGTGCTGCAAAACTTGAAGCAAACTGCTGCAATAAATCTGAACCCGTAGCTGAAGAAAATTTCAGAAAAGCCGAACATTTTTCTTCAAGTTTCTGTCCAGTTTTGGTCCTTTTTCTTCCGGAATTTGAGAACACTTTCTTCATGAAAGTTTTTTCTCTCTTTCTTATCTTTCCATATCATCTTGAATCATCTCATTTGGACGTCTGTATCAAGAGTTATGAACTCCGGAAGATGAGTGAGTTTTCAAAGGATAATTTGGCCAAAATATGTAAAAACAAATTAAAACACAAGCCAATTTCTAACCAAAATTAATAAGAAAACCCTATATAAAATAGAGTTATCAAATTACCCCCAACTTAGCTCAAAGCTTGTCCTCAAGCTTGCACTAGAAGAATATATTTCTTTTCTTTCCATACCCTTTCTAACTCATCAATAAATAATTCAAAGTCATTACACATTAGAGATCCAGATTGGAATAATAATCCAAAGAACAAGTATTCATAGCCTCTTTTCTTTAACAAAATACACATCTCATTAATTTCAACAATTTTGTCGAAATCAAATGCACAAAATTTGATAACCTCTCATAGGTTGCACTCTAATCATTCAAAGTGTTTAGGATTTTCATTCAACACTCAAATCAAACATAGCATGTCATTACCATAGGCTTGCTTATATATCACATCTCCACCACTAATAAATATGAATCCATGCAATAATCAAAGGGTCTTTATAAGGGTTATGTAACGGCTTAGGTAAAGGTAGGTAAAAAGAAAGGAAAATTTAGGTTAAGCATATCAACGTATATAGGAACTTTCTTGCATAACTCAAAAGCACAAAAATAGCACATTAGAACCACTTCTTATTCCAAATAACATGCATTCCCTTTTTGCACTTTATCATGTAGTTGGACCATCTTGTACACAATGAAGAACATCCACTTTGTAGAACATCTACTTTGTCCAATCTTTGTCGGGAATATTTTTTTATTTTTCACTTCTTTTCTTTCTTTCCTCTTTTTTTTTTTTTTCAGTGGTTCTTTTCTTTGAATGAATAGACATTTTACATGCAATTAGTTCCCACATACTCTTGACATAGGTTTCAACATGATAAACAAAAACAATGGTTTGAGGCTAATGATGTGGTGTTTATAACAAAGAAAGGTTAAGGCGCAAAATTGGTTGACTAGGGGTATATGTAATGGGATGGCTTTTTAGAAAGTTTAAACGGCTCATCCTAAATGCCCTTATCATCTCAAAGCATGAATTCATAATGTGATCTCAACATGCATAACAAAGCAAGTTCTAGAATAAACATACCATATTTGACAACACTCAACAAAGAAATATGTGAGCAATGAAAATAAAATGCTCATAGGCTCAAATACTCACAATGGTTTCATTATATCAAATATTGCACATTCTCATTCAATTTAATCATCAAAATCAACAAGATGCTTTAAAATTTTCAAAACAAAGACTAATCATACTTGCCTCATTCATACATTCCAACCCAAATAACTAATGCATATAACTCAAAATTATTCTAAATGAGTATCAAAAGAATTAGAAATTTCAAAGAAGATATCAATAAAATTGAAAACTTGGAAGGACTTTTCATTTTAACCCAATTAAAATTGAAATCTTGCAAAAATTTTGACAGAAATTCAGCACAAAATTTCATGTATCCCACCCCAACTTAAAATTTAGCATTGTCCTCAATGCAACAAGGAGTAAGTAGAAATATAGCAACGAAAGAGAACATAAGAAAAACGAAAAATGAGAAAGCGCCTGTTTTGAACAACTGTTGAAGATGAATTTCGTTCAGGTATCAAAACAGCTCCAAAAATTCTGAAATTTTGTGTATATGAACCAGTTGAATCTTCTACCTTTCTGTAAAATTTCAGCACAAAATTCCAATGGGAAGGCCTTGAACCGAATTCTTCTTGATGGTGCAGCAAAGCGAGAATTTCACATAGTAAAAATAAATTTTTTTATAAGACAAAAATAAGAATAATAATAATAAGAAGAATAACAAAATAAAAGCAATAAAGGTAAAAGAACTTGGGTTGCCTCCCAAGTAGCGCAATTTTTTAACGTCGTTATGCTCGACGTCCTCTATTGCTCAAATAATTAAATTTTTACCAATTGCTTGGACCATATCTGCATGTTCTTCATTGATTTTGCGAAACCACCATTGCATTCTCATACACCCCTTGACGGAATTCATCCATCTTATCCAATTGGAGTAGTCTTTTCTCACCTAAGGCTTTCAAGTCAAAGTTAAGATGCTTGGGCAATGGATTGAGGTCTAATTGTGGAGACTTCTCAACTGAAGGTAGTGGTTTGGAAACACCTTTTCCAAGGTCTTCAAATGGCCTTTTAATGAACATAGGTGCTAAGGCCTCAAGTTGTTTGGAGCATGTATCTACCTCTTGATTTTTAGAATGCTTTATCCCCACAAGACATGCTTGATTGGATCTTTTGGATGGCTCGCTTTGAATTTTTCTTTAGTGCACCCATCAATTGTATTCACCTTCATACAATTGTCTATCTCACTCGGAAATTTCAGTGCTTTAAAGACATTGAAAGTGACTTGCTCATCTTGAACCCTAATGGTTAATTGCCCTTTTTGCACATCTATTAGGGTCCTTCCCGTAGCTAAGAAAGGTCTACCAAGAATAATAGGAATTTCTTGGTCTTCCTCCATGTCAAGTACAATGAAATCAGCCGGGAAGATAAATTTATCCACCTTAACAAGCACATCCTCTATAATACCTTTTGGGTATTTTACTGATCTATCTGCCAATTGCAATGTGACTGTAGTGGGTTTGGCTTCTCCTAAGCCAAGTTTCCTAAAAACAGAGAGAGGCATAAGATTAATACTTGCCCCAAGATCACACAAGGCTTTATCAAAATAAGAATTTCCTATAGTGCAAGGAATAGCAAAACTCCCTGGATCTTTAAGTTTAGGAGGAAGTTTTTTCTGCAAAATGGCACTGCATTCTTCAGTAAGTGCAACAGTCTCATACTCTTCTAGCTTTCTTTTGTTGGAGAGGATCTCTTTCATGAACTTCACATAGCTAGGCATCTGTTCCAAAGCATCAGCAAAAGGAATATTAATATGTAATTTCTTAAAAACATCAAGAAATTTAGAAAATTGCTTATCTAGCTTTTGCTTTTGGAATCGCTGAGGATATGGCATAGGTGGCACATAAGGAGGTGGATTATCTGGAAACAACTTCGACTTGGGTTCTGCAACTTCTTCAGTTTGTTCCTCAGATTTTTCAGACTGCACTTCCACTGCTTCTTGTTTCTTCTTTCTCTGTGGTTCCGGTTCAGGCAACTCTTTGCCACTTCTTAGTGTAATTGCCTTCACTTGTTCCTTAGGGTTGATTTCCATATTACTAGGCAAAGACCCTTGTGGTCTAGAATTTAATGCACTGGCAAGTTGTCCCACTTGAACTTCCAAATTTCGGATGGATGCTGACTGATTTTGCAATGTGGCTTCAGTCTTAGTCATGAACTGAGATGTGTTCAAGCTCAATTGAGCAAGAGCATCTTCTAAAGACATCTTTTGTGCATGGGGTTGAATTGGCTGTGGAGGCTGAAATCCATAGGGTTTATCAGCAGGCTGATTGTTTCTCCAAGAAAAGTTGGGATGATCTCTCCATCCTTGATTGTATGTGTTGGAGTAGGGATTATATTGTCTATTAGAATTCCCGACAAGCGAGCACATTCCATCGAGATTGAGCGAAAGGATTTCCCACTTGACAATCAACACTAGGATGAGGTCCACCACAAATATGACAAACTTCTGGAGGAATATGGATGGCATTTGCATTGAGTGAACTAAGTTGCTTTGTGATTAGCAGCAACTTTGGTGATAGTGCGGTGAGGCATCAACGTCATACCTGCCATGATTTTTCGGTAGTGTGGATCTCCCTGAAGACCATTGGTAGTCTGTAGATGCCATCTCATCCAACAATGCATAAGCAGCCTCATATGTTTTCCCCATTAGTGAACCTCCCGCTGCAGCATCTACAAGTATCTTGGTTGATCGAATCAACCCATTATAAAAAGTCTGCAACTGTAACCAATCTGGGATACCGTGATGAGGGCATGCTCGCAATAAATCTTTGTACCTCTCCCATGCTTCAGAAAGTGATTCCATCTCATTTTGAGTGAATGTGGTGATCTCATTCCTCATCTTTGCAGTTTTGGTGGGTGGAAAATATTTCGTCAAAAATTTCTGCCTACACGTGTCCCACGTGGTGATTGCCCCTGCTGGCAAAGAAAGCAACCAACTCTTGGCCCTATCCCTCAGTGAGAATGGGAAAAGCCTCAGTCTAATGGCATCATCAGAGACACCATTCATTTTCAATGTAGCACAGATCTCAAGAAAATTGATTAAGTGAGCATTAGGATCCTCATGTGCCAACCCAAAGAACTGATTAGCTTGAACCATCCGGATTATGCGACTTCAATTCAAAATTATTTGCCGCAATTTGGAGGTATGACCTTTGTGGAGATCATATGTGGCAGTAGGCAAAGCATAGTCACGTAATGCTCTAGTGTTGGCATTAGCAACCGGGATAGCGTTCTCTTCATGTTCCGCCATAGTATTATGAGATTGTGCAGAAGTTCCTCTCTTTCCCTTTCTATTCAAACGACAAGTCTTTTCTATCTCTGGATCCAATTGGAGGAGATTATCACTTCCAAACCTTCTCATGCACCACAGAATAATATCTAAAAAGGTAAAAAAGTAAATAAATTAAAATAATAAAAGTTCAAATTAAAGGTAGAACTACTTGGTATCGATATTAATAAAATCAAATTAGTCCGTGTGGCGTAAAAACTTGTTGGTCGATTTTACACGCAAGTGCACGTGATCGTTAACAAGTAATATAAAGTGAATATAAATTTATCGCTCCCACAAGGACTAATTGTTTATCAACTACCGAAATTTAGTTAATTCTACCTCTATTTGAATGATAAAAAAGATATTTTATGAATAAACTAAATTAGAACTGAATTTAAAACTTGAATTAAAAACTAAATTTAAAACAAACCAGAGCAAAGTAAAGTAATGAATCAAATTGGCTAAAGCTCTAGGGTTTTCGATTTCACCATAACTATTCCATCTTAATATTCATCTATTTCTATAATCTAATTTAATTTCCTGGTTGATAGTCGAGATTCCCTAATTTATTTACTAGTCCCTCCCGAGATCTAATAAAATCCTCCTAATTGCTAATTCACTATATTCCTATGTGAATTACAACAATTATGAAGTCATTAATTTCTATGGATTCTCATATAGCGACTACACAAACCATGTAGGTATATTCCTATCCTACATGCAATTTATGGCATTTATCTCAATGAACTTGACACATAACTCCTCTTCCAATTCGTTATGATTAACAAATCATCTAATTAGTGATCAAGTAATTAGAAGCATTAAGCACAAAGATAAATACTCAACCATAGAAAATTAAATCAAATTATATTAATAGAAAAATATTAAGACTTCATAGTTAGGTTACATGAAACCCTAGAAAAGAATTTAATTCATATTAATATGAAAAAATATCACAAAATATTTAAAGATGATTGTGAAGAAAAATAAAAGATAAAATCCAAACAAAAGCCGTAGATGCTTGGTACTTAAAAATAATACTTAGCCAAAAATTTCTTATCAATATACAAAACTTAAATTACTAAAATTGCTTAATAAAACTAAAAACAAAAACAAGGAAAGAAAAATAAAATAACTATACTAAACTAAACTAAACTAAAGGAATTAAGAAAAGATAAAACCCGTAGACTTGAAGACCAAGAATTCTGCATGGTTTGTTTCTTGCACCGTAGCTTCAAGGAACAAAAACAACAAATTGCTTCTTCTTTGTCTTTCAAGTGGTGGCTGTTCTATTTGCTAAACTACTGCAAACAATAAGAACAAAACAATGAAGAAATAATGAAAACAACAAAAGGATGGCTGAAAAATTTCTGCAAAAACAACCGAGAAAGGCTGCAATTCTTTGAAGAAAACCCAAGAGATGAAGAGTAAATTTCTAAAGAAAAACCAAAGAGAACTACTGGAAAATTTCTAAGGAAAGAAAGGAAACTACTCCTAAACTAAGGAAGAAAGGAAAGAAATATGCTGCTCGAGAATGGGATTGGGGATGTCTTCCTCCTGTTCAATCTTTGTCTATTTATAGGCAAGGCTTTGTCGATTTTTCCTTTTCTTGTTTCTTTCTTTGTTCACCACAAACATGTGTTGTTGTCTTCCATGTGCTTGGTTTCTTTTACAGAAAAGAAAGAGTCCTTTGTAGCTCATCTCCATAAAAGAATTGTTGAATGCATGTTCTCTCTTCATGCGTAAATTCGGATGGCCCAAGAAATGCAAATTCTTTGGAATTTTTTCTTCTCTCTTCTATCCAGCTTTCTTTCTTTCTGTATTTTCTTTTGCCTTTCTTTTGCCCATGTGAGACTGCATTTTGAAGATACTTTCTTGCTGTCCATGTGAGACTTTCTTGAGAAA
Organism: Gynochthodes officinalis; assembly: GCA_020080225.1. Classification (NCBI taxonomy): domain Eukaryota; kingdom Viridiplantae; phylum Streptophyta; class Magnoliopsida; order Gentianales; family Rubiaceae; genus Gynochthodes; species Gynochthodes officinalis. The sequence goes on along the minus strand of CM034620.1, from coordinate 30,708,794 downwards.
AGAAAAGATGGCAGCTAGTCTCAAGCCTTCATGTGCGGATGTTTCTCTTTCACTCAAATGAAAGAAATTTGGCGGCATATCTTTGTTTTCTTGTGTTACAACTTGGATCTGTGCTTTTGCTCTTTGTGTGAATTTTGCTTTCTTATGGAGACTAGGGGCTGTTGATTGTTGCTACGCAGAGTGAGAGACTAAGTGGGCCAATTTACGAAACCCGTATTTGAAGAAAAATTCAGAAAAGAAGAACCAAATCTACCTTGTTTTTGAGCCCGGTTTTTGTTCAGTTTTTGTGTTATACCTTCGTGTGATTATCACCTGAGTAAGAAGGCTTCTTATTCTTGAAATTTACTATCAATTTGTGCTGCAAAACTTGAAGCAAACTGCTGCAATAAATCTGAACCCGTAGCTGAAGAAAATTTCAGAAAAGCCGAACATTTTTCTTCAAGTTTCTGTCCAGTTTTGGTCCTTTTTCTTCCGGAATTTGAGAACACTTTCTTCATGAAAGTTTTTTCTCTCTTTCTTATCTTTCCATATCATCTTGAATCATCTCATTTGGACGTCTGTATCAAGAGTTATGAACTCCGGAAGATGAGTGAGTTTTCAAAGGATAATTTGGCCAAAATATGTAAAAACAAATTAAAACACAAGCCAATTTCTAACCAAAATTAATAAGAAAACCCTATATAAAATAGAGTTATCACTAATACATTCCACATCATTCTTCTTCACTTGAAGAAAACTCGCCCTCGAGTTAGAATTAGAATCCGGAGACATTGGTTCCGTGGACTCATGGAACGACGACAAATCAGCAACATTGAAAGTGTTGGAAATGCCCATGCTATGTGGGAAGTCAATTACATAAGCATTGTTATTAATCTTCTTGCTGACAATGTAAGGTCCATACTTCTTTGGTTGCAATTTGCCGTAAGATCCAGCTGGGAACCACTCCTTACGAAGAAATACCATGACCTAATCTCCAACTTCAAACTCCTGCTTTCGACGGTGCTTATCCACGGCTGCTTTGTACTTCTTATTAGCCTTCTCCAGCTTCTACTTAACTTCATGATGCACCTCTACGACCTGTTGAGCCATATGACCGGCTGCTATACTCTTGTCGGTTTGTTTAGGCAACTGTACCAAATCTAGAGTATGTTGAGGCACCTTTGTATACATAAAAAAGGCGACATGCCAGTAGAACTATGAACTACATTATTATAAGCAAACTCTGCCTGCGATAAAGCCACATCCCACTGCTTCGGCTTATCCTCATAAATACACCAAATCAAATTGCTTAGAGTTCTATTGACTACCTCTGTTTGGCCATTAGTTTGGGGGTGAGCAGTACTATTGAAATTCAAAGACGAATCAAATAGTTTCCATAAAGTCCGCCAAAAATGCCCTAGGAATTTGCTGTCTCTATCAGAGGTAATAGATTTTGGAACGCCATGCAAGCGAACCACCTCCTTAAAGAATAATCTGGCCACACTTAATGCATCAGAAGTTTTCCTACAAGGAATGAAGTGTGCTATCTTAGAGAACCTATCAACCACAACGAACACCGAATCTACACCCCTTTGGGTTCTTGGCAAACTAAGCACAAAATCCATGGACAGATCTTCCCATATATTGTCAGAAACAGGCAAAGGTATATACAGACCCGTATTATTAGATTGCCTCTTAGCAGTCTGGCAAATATAACACTTCTGAACATATCTGCTGACGTCTCTACGCAATTGGGGCTAGTAAAATCGCTCTTTAACAGCAGCGATGGTTTTGTCACCACCCAAGTGTGCAGCTAGTCTTCCCTCATGTAAATCACGAACTACCTTCTCTCGCAACGAAATCTGAGGAAGGCAAAGCTGATTGCGACATGTCAAATACCCATCCTGCACATAAAATTCTCGTACAGGTTGACCAGCAGTACATGACTCCCAAATCTGTCCAAAGTCAGCATCACCTGCATAACATTCTTTTATTTGCTCAAACCCCAGAATGTCTTGGCTTAAGGTAATTAATAATCCAGCCCTCCTACTCAACGCATCAGCTACCACATTATGTACACTTGATTTGTGCTGTAATCTGAAAGGAAACTTCTGCAAAAATTGACACCAACATGCATGCATATCCTTGCTAATTCTCTTCTAACTATTCAGATATTTCAAAGCTTCATGATCAGAATATGGCACAGACTCCTTTCCAACCAGATAATGTTCCCATATCTTTAAAGCCCTTACAACAGAATAAAATTCTTTGTCATAAGTACTCCACTTCTGCCTCGTGTCACTAAGCTTCTTACTGAAATAGCAAATGGGTTTACGCTCCTCAGACAAAACAACTCCTACGCCCACACCACTAGCATCACAATCAATCTCAAATAGTTTATCAAAATTAAGTAATGCAAGAACATGTGCAATCCATAACTTCTCTTTTAATATAGCAAATCTATTCGCTGCTTCTTTCCCCCATAAAAATTTACCTTTCTTCAAGTACTTGGTAATTGGGGCTACCATAGTATTGAAATTTTTAATAAAAAGCCTATAAAATCTAGCCAACCCGTGGAAGCTTCTAACTTCAGAAACAGTTTTAGAGGTTGGCCTTTTTCTTATTGCTCTTACCTTTGTCTCATCCACCTCTATTCCTTCAGCAATAATAATAAACCTCAGGAAAAGCAGCTTATTGGTTAGAAAACTGCACTTCTTAAGATTTATATATAACTTATTATTCTATAAAGCTGTCAACACCTCTCTTAAGTGCATTAAATGATCCTCATCAGTCTTACTATATAAATCAGGATATTATCAAAATAAACTACAACTAATTTGCTAATGAAAGATTTCAGAACCTGATTCATAAGCCTCATGAAGGTGCTTGGAGCATTCGAAAACCCGAACAGCATCACTAACCACTTGTATAGCCCCTCATTTGTCTTGAAATCTGTCTTCCACTCGTCTCCTTCGAAACCCTCCATGACGATTTCTGTCACCACTATCATCATCGGAAAATTCACTTTCTTTCTCTTCTGAACTCTCTGAAAGGGTTGTTCTGCTTGCGATCAGAAATAGGCCTATCGACAAATTCACCGAAAGCAACATATGCACCCGGTCTTCTGTCGTTCCGCCAATTCCGGTTCACATCAACGCCAAGATCCTCGAACCGATCTGCTAGTTCATCGAGTGGCTCTTCGATACGATGAAGGCCCTGATCAATTCGATGATCAATGCGTTCCATTAAACGCTGCTCCAATCGTTGCAGCCTATCGTCCCCAAAGATTAGGGCTCCAGTCCCCTGAACATCGTCACGAAGACCACCGCCAATCGCCATAATCTCTGATACCACCTGACGCAGCGTTCAACGTAGAGAAATATTTCGAAAAAATCAATTCCGAAAAAATAATAATAATAATGAATAATCATCATCAAAGAGATCCTAAACAACCTTATATAGGTCTAAAACACAATTCTATTAAGGTTAGGATACTAAAACACAATTCTACTAAGTTTAGGACACTTCAAATAAAAATCTTAAAATATATTAAAAATCGAAAAAATAAGAAAATACTAAAAAAAATAGAAAACTCCAGGTAAACGATCTCGGATCGTCGAAATCCATCGCAAGTCATTGCAAAGCATGAGTATTGATCCCCACGCCATATTTCTTTAGACAGCCGAATTTGAGCTCAAAACGGTGTCGTTGACCCGGTCCACCGATTCTAGTCGCCTTACCATTTTGCCTTTCGTTTGAACTTCTTCCAGTCGAATTAATCCATAAACGCAGCACTAATACATTCCACATCACATTGATAACTAAAACTATCACATTTTTAAATATTAAAAAATAAAACTATCAAAAGCATTTTCTAAATGTGGGTTGCATATACTATTAAACTCAACAGTTTTATATTTATAAAAAAAAATAGTAAATTTTAAGAGCCAAATATCTAATTGTTGATTTTTGGAATTTCATGAAGAACAATAATTCTAGCATATAGGAGTATGGATGTGTATAAATTTTAATTCCAAAACACATTTTTTTCGTTTTTGAAAACACAGCTCTCTGATATCTCTTTAAAAAAAAAAATTTGAATTTTCCTTTTCCCTGTGAATGAGTTCAAATTAAAGATGATGTAAGAATTGTGTCCACGAGGACCATGACCCACCCTGTTGATTTTGTGGGCCATTCACAAGAAATTAATCCACACCCGTGGGAGCCTACGTTCAAGAAAGACTTCAAAAAGCAAGTCATCCAGGCGTGAAAAACGAACACAGCAAAATAAAACCACTTTGTAATCCACATATGCTGGATTTAAAACAAATTTATAATAGTATCAAAAAACAAATAAAAAAAGATTCCCACATGTATTGGATCTAGGAAAAAATAGAGTTATACATAACCGTTATACATAACCGTTATACATAACCTTACCTTATTTTCGAGAAAGGGTTAAATTTTTTAAAAAGTTATGATTTACCTAATTTTATAGAAATATACATAACATTATTTTATTTCTAAGAAAGGGTCAAGTCATACGATATGTGTAACTTTTTATTTAAACAAGATTGATTCATTAAATTTAATATATATAATTTTATTTTATATTTTATAAAAGATTATTTTTGCGACTCGAATCCTATATCACTATTATATGATAATAATTTTTACTTCTACGACTCCCTTAATAGTATAAAGAAACAAAAAATGAATAAACAAATAACAAATGTTTTTCAATATGATTTCCTTCGTTTTGCTAATGTATTGAGTTACAATGCTTTATTTTTTTAAATAAAATTAATTTTATCTCTTACTTTCGTATTCATTATTTTTTATTAAATCTGAATCTGCTTTTGGAAGAAAATAAGATTTTTTACCAGATTTTTGCATCTTAAAGATTTATTTCTTTTGCTAGTCTTAATTTTTTTTCCTAAAGAATGTTATTGGAATTTATTAAAAGGCGTCGCAATGGAGCACCCCTCCTATCCAAAGATTAAGCATTTTTTCTTTGTTTTGAAATTTTACTCTCACTAAACAGTTAATATATTTTCATAAATTGACTGCACATATATAAGTTCACCTCAATCATAAATTCATTCCAAATATCAAAAAGATTTGTTTGGCTGAAATTTAGCCAGCGGGGAATCTATTGATGACGTGATAGTTCTTCCATTGACAAATTCACTTAATTAAACATAATTGAATTTTAATTTACGTAAAGTTTATTCTCTAAAAACAACTTCAAATAATCCTCTAAAAACAACTTCAAATAATCTTCTAACCACATTTTAAATATCTTTCTCAAATTACAATGATACTATTAGATGGGCTTAATTGACCACGTCGATTTGTTAAATGCTATTTAAATGATATTTTAAGAGTATCGTTATTAATAATAATTGTGTATGATTCATAATTTAAAAGTTAAAATAAATGCAAAAATTTACATTTAATAAGACATAAAACGTATTGTATTTTATCATTAAAAAATTATACTTGTATAAAAGTGAATACGTCTATTAAAAAAAAGATTTATATTTAGAATAGAAGTATAATAAGAAGTAACCATTTCATTCTATACAAACAACTTCTATGGTTCCTCTCTCCATGCTAACTGCATGGTGGTTCATCTATCGATATTCACAACGTCAGATTTATGACTTTTTAATTATATTATAATGTAACAGGAAAAAATTCACCATGGCCAAATACAAAAACAATTATAAGGATTTCTTATTTCAGCAAACAACCTTTGAGTAATTATCTCACAAAAACACATCTATGCGTAAATCTTAAAGTGAAGGTTTTTTTTATTCTTTTTTATTGTTTTCAATTCTGACGAGTTGGGATTTCGCATGAGATAATTCCTTTCACCCACACATGCACTTTACATTTAGAAGACTTTAATCCACGGGCTTCCAGTCCTAGAAGACTTCATAAAGCAAGTCTTCAATTAAAGCCATGAGTTTAAAAATCTGTTGCTAGTGAAGGTTGATGTGCCTTAATCTTTAGGCCTATAAATTCTTCAATATATTATCTAATGTAAACAACAACTCCTCAACAAAAAGTTACTCTAAAAATATTGCAGTACAAAAACTCATACACAAATATGGGTGGCAATTGGATAGGAATTTAATGGATGGAAATATAATGGAAATAGCTAATTAAATAACAATTAATTTTAAATATTGGGTGGAATTAGTAGATAATGGGAATGGGTAATCCCATTGTCCATTGGAATCACATTTAGATACTATTATTGGGTTCCAATGGGATCCCATATAATTACCTAATAAATTCCAAATAAAAAGCTACTAAATATTCCCAATTAAATCTAATTAAATTAATATTTTTTCATTAAATTATCACTAGCAATTAATTATTCAACATTACCAAATAATTAACCATTTAATGACTCCCATTGATACCCTTGAGTATCCCATAACCTACCCAATAAATTCTTATCACAATAACATCATTTCCATTTATTCCCAATGAGTATGAAAAATCTAATAACTCCCATCCCATTGGGTTCCTATTGAAATTATAGAAATATTGTCAACTTTACATACAAATATAGCTAGAATGAAAATGCTGCCCCTCGGTAACTCTCTCCCTCCACATTATTTAGTGTTTGTATGCATCACCATTTGATATATATAAGATCTTTACATACGTGGATGTCTACATTCTGATCTTTACATCCTGAGTTAGACATATATGTTGATTTCTACATATGTAGGATCTCTACGTCTTGACCTTAATCTCAATATTTTATGCATCCGAACCTCGAAAATTAGTTAGTTTGTTAGACCTCAACTTTCAGGCTCGGGGGAGAGTATATTGAAACCATGCCAACTATGTGGGATCTCGAATCACACTAACAACATAGGAACTCAACAAGTCCGAGCTTATCTACGAATAGATAACAACATGTAATATTTGTGGAGAACCATGACAACGTGTGAGTAGCTATTACAATCGTATCTCATGGATCTCGAAGATAAGGTATATATGCTCAGTTGAGCTGTTAGGTAAAGGGGAGGGAAAAAATCTATTTTCTTGTAGAACATCTCGATTTGAAGGATTAAGATCAAGACTATGACTAAAGCATCTGAGCATTTCTCTGGTAGAACCACTCCGGGAGTTGTTTTATAGACAAACAATTTATCAAGGAGATAATAAACTTGTGGGTCTTAGTTACTGGATCAGGCTTTCATAAATTGGCATCGTCCGTGGGAAATCTTGGAAGTTTTCTTTAGAAGAAATATCCTCACTCTATTCCTCCAGTTTCAATAATGATGGATACTTGTTCTCGTCGATACAAAGCAACTGAAGGTACTAGTCAAGAAGGGGCACGGCTTAGTCATTCTAATCCTACTGAAAATAGTTCTCTGCGCTTAGAAGACATCCCAAAACGATCCGAATGTCCATCCGGCCATGAAAGTGAACGATCGCGGCGTACAACCGCAAACCACAATGATTTGTCAGCACATAGGCAATATGAGGAAGATGAGAGGGTTTTTATATAGCAAAACTGTGTGCAATTTGATGAATTTCAAAGAGCTAGACATAATAAGTGCTCATCTAAGAGTTGTCAGAGACAAGATGGCCCGACAATGCACACCGAACGAGAAATGATGATTGGAAAAAGCCCTCAGCCTCCCATGCTCGTGACAATTATCAAAATAGTCGTTCTGGAATTAGAGTGAAGGATGGTGCAAAACACCCATGAGTCAATGACCTTCCTCAAATTAGCAAAAGGGTGGTTGATGACATCCAAGATTTGTTGGGTTCAGATAATGAAGGAGATGCTCTATCCCTTTCACGTCCAATGTCATTCAATATCCCACACCTATAGGATTCAAGTTGCCTGATGGTATCCTATCTTATGAGGGAGATTCCGACTCCTTAGATTTCCTCTTGCGATTCAAGTATGTAATGAAGTTTAAGAATGCCCCAATGGAGTTAATGTGTAAAGCATTTTATATATATATTAGTGAAATGGCACAGGTATGGATTGATGGTTTGCCTCAAAGTAGCGTCTCATCCTTCAAACAGTTGGCGCAGCTTTTCTATACCCATTTCTTCCGAAGGAAGAAGTTTCATAAAACTGCTACAAATTTTATGAATCTCAAGCAAGGGAAAGATGAGTCCGTGTAGTCGTTCGTGAAGAAGTTCAATGATAAAAGCCTACAAGTGGTGGACCAAACTGATCAGTTGGTAATCTCGATCTTCACTATGGCAGATGGTGGAAAGTTATACTAAATTGGTATACCAAATTGGCTCAGAACACACCTACTGATGTTCAAACACTGTGGCAGATGGTGGAAAGTTACACTAAATTGGAGGAAGCCAACAGGAAGAAATGAGAAGAATGAGAGAAAGCACCAGGAGGATTCCAAAGGAAAATGTGCCCAAAAGAGTGCTTCCGACAGGTTGAACTATAACCGATGTCACTTGGAACCTCAGATTCAAGATGAGAATCTTACCCCACTCACCAAGTTGCACCGAAATCCTATCTATACATTGGAATATCCTTAGACCTCCAGTTTCACTGATTGTAGTACCACGAAAGCAACCGCAACACTTGTGGTGTGCTTTCCACAATGACCATGGGCATGACACTAAAGACTGTAAAGATCTAAAGAAGAAAATTGAAAATTGCATTTGAAATAGAATGCTTGGTCAATATATTCAAATGTGGCATCCTCTTTTTGGTAGAGCCCAACCTCTGCCTAGAGGCCTGGGAAGTGGCCACCACGTGGGAGAACAAGGTGGGGGACAAAGCGGACGAAGTGCATCTTCATATCAGATGAAATCGCTCCATGAACCAACCATATCAGCAGTATCAAAACAATCATCTACAACCGCAACCATTTCAGCTTCCCTCTCATGATAATCACAATGTCACTGCCGTCATTCACGTCATATTTGGGGGATATCAAGAAAGACAGTCTCAATTCACCATATTTAAGTATATCATTTAATAATTTTATGTTATAATAATTCCATCTTCTCCCCAAATGTTTCAGTTCATCAAATTTGTACTCTCAGTCTTTTAATCCTTTGTATTTGATTTTACAAGTTATAGACTATTGACCAGTTGGAATTAGTACGCTACAATATAGTTGACTAAGATATGAATCTACAACGCTTTTACACAAATTATGACATGATATTTTTTGACAAATTTAAAATTTTGTTACATTTGTTCATTGAAACAGTGTGATCAATTTTAATATAGTTCATTTAAACATATATTAGAAAGGGAATCAAACTACTATAAGAGAATGTAACTTGGAATTAGATGTTGATTCAAAGTACCATAGCTTTGATATAATTAAATAGAACAAATTTAACCACATATAAATATGAACATTTTTACTAGACCAAATCCAATTCATTCCAATGGTGGTATTATAAATTTCTTTCCTCTATGTCAGCCAAGTGTAGTTCTAATTCGCAAACCAATTTTATCAGCACTTGGACAAAATAACTAAGTAGAAAGCACGAACTCAGGTTAATCTTTGTATGTTGCACTTTTTTCTCATCAAACATTGTGTACCCAGATAAATCCACATTAAGAAAAGAAAAGAAAAGAAAATCCAAACATGGAAAAAATCAAATTACTTGAATTATATTGGCAATCATATTTTACTTATTAAAATCCAAAACTAATATTATTTATTTTATGAATATATTTCAATTCAGACCAACATAAACACATAGAAAAATATGTGTTGTATACTAGTTGATCAAAAGTGAAACAAGATGAATGTAAGGATTTAATAGTTGCCAAACCTATCTTGGGTTAATAAAAATAATTATTAAAAAAACCTCCATCAAGAATTTAAAAATTAAAATTTTTAGGGAAAAAAAATAGGTAAGAGAAAACGAGGTTTAATTTAGTGTGACCAAACTAGCGTACTTAAAATATGAAATTCTAACGAATTTGTAATTGGTTAGTGTTGAAGGCTTATAAAAACTCACTATTTGGACTTCAGAGACCGTAGCCCATGGGCTTCTCATATTTTTAGCCATTGTTTTTATTGGCCATCCAGTGGATTCTTAATCCAAAAAAATAGGGAAAATTTTCAAATATAGCACTTTTTAAATGGCATAGTTGCATAATAGCACACGTATAAACTTTCTTATAAAAATAGCAAGTCAACGAAATTTGACCATGTAAAAATACTTAATGACCATGTAAAAATACTTAATTACATGAATAATTTCATGTGTTCAACGTGTACTAGATAATTTTTCGACATGTATTCGACAAAATTTTAAATTAACGTATTTTTTTTTTAAAATTCATAGTTGAAGAATAGCACACGAATAAACAGTTTGACAGTGCAAAAATACTTAAATGACATTCTTCTTCATTTCACCATTGCTATTCGAATTTCCTTGTCCATTATTCTTCCTTCTTCATCACTTCAACATTCCATTTCACACAATCCATAGTTGTTTTTCAAATACATCCTCTAGAAATGGAACAGTATGTTAAGAGAACTGATGATAATATATTGAGTAGCAGTTGGGCCAAATACATGATTGAATTCAAAAACTCTTCTTCTATCTTTTTGTGGTTTTAATAGGTATACAACAAGACCCATATTCTTCAACAAAATTTTTGAAACTTTTTGTTTCAGATCTAAAAAGAGGTCTAATTCTGCAGTAAATACGAATATTTTCTACAAAATTTGAAGGAAATACGATAAGTTAGAGTTTTGTCGAGCACCATGTCGAGCACATGTCGAGTACTATGTAGAATATTATGTAGAGCGCATGTCAATTCCATGTCGAGCTTGACAAATTCTATGTCGAGCTTGACAAATTCTATGTCAAGCTTGACAAATTTGTCAAGCACACGTCTTTTCTATTTGCCTAATTTCCTAATTTCATTCTTTTCCTGGATGTATCTAATGCAGATCTTTTCTTAATATGTGAGGTATTCTATATTGTATTTAAAAGATACCGTACTACCAGTTTTTTTTTTTTTGTTTTGGTTTAACATTTTTGCTATTCAAATTTTATTACACATTTTTCTTCATTCTTCATCGATTCAAACATCTCATTTCACACAATCTATAGTGGTTTTAATGGGTCTACAAGAACCAAAGACCCATATTTTAAATAAAATTTATGACACTTTTGTTTCAACCCACAACAAAAATGCTACTTTCTACTCCAAGCATGACCATGTACATTACGTAGTCAAATACTAGAAATCTCGTTCTCCTATTCAAATCTCAATACTTGTTTCACAAAATTAAATGTGCCAGGATGCTTCCAAACAATATAAGGAACTAACTTACAAACCCAATTAAAGGCATTGGCAGTACAGTATCTTCTAAATACAATATAAAATACCCCATATATTAAGAAAATATCTGCATTAGATACATCCAGGAAAAGATTATGAAATTAAAAAAGCAGGCAAAATGGAAAAGACGTGTGCTTGACAAATTTGTCAAGCTTGACATAGAATTTGTCAAGCTCGACATAGAATGTATTTGAAAAACAACTAGGGATTGTGTGAAATAGAATGTTGAAGTGATGAAGAAGGAAGAAGAATGGACAAGGAAATTCAAATAGCAACAGTGAAGTGAAGAAGAAGGTCATTTAAGTATTTTTACACGGTCAAACTGCGTTAACTTGCTATTTTTGTAAGAAAATTTATATGTTTGCTATTATTCAACTATATGCCACTTAAAAAGCGCTATATTTGCAAATTTCCCAAAAAATAGGGCATCGTCATTGATCTTGGTTATGCCATCAATTTTGCCTAGGGCCCAACCTGCGTTTGGGTTTGATTTTGAACCATTATCTATCAACCAATTTCAACATATGTTGTCAATGAGAATAAAACATTTGCTCCTGGGGCAAGTTCTAAAAAATGCTTTTTGCTTTCCTTTTGTTTTTTTTTGGAAAAATTATGAACCTAGAAAAGAAAGAAAGAAAGAAAGTAAGTGTCACATAATTTTGCATGAGTAAATGTCTCTCTTTTTTATTAAAAAAAAATTCCCTGAATCATCTTTAATTTCTTCCTAAGTTTTGCCCTCAAATTTTGCCTATGTTTCTAGTCAACATTTAGAAGCCAAGGAACTGCAAGACTTAATTACGAAAAGTTGGCCGACAATATTGGCCCACTTTATTTATTAGTATTTTTTTGTTCGTAAAAATTACAATTAGTGATATAACTTTATATTTTTAGTGATTAATGAGGAGTCAGTAACAAAATTGCAGTGGTAACAAATTTTGTGTTACTATTTTCATTAAACCTAATCCTATACGTTTAGAATAATTATGGCGGTTACAAGTACCAAGGAAGCATTGCTTAAGAAAATCTCATCATTACAAGAAACCTTTATCTTCGACAAATGTGATCATGATGAACTTGAGTATGCATGACCTTGGTAAACTAGCCTTCTATGTACTTTGAGGTTGCTAAACTAGCCTTCTATTTTAAGATTAAGACAATGCTTGTGGGAATTGGATAACGGATTCTTTCAAACTTGAGCATTTTATCATTTCCAATGTTTGCTGCATGTGATAGCCCTTGTTGTTTTTGTGAACCCTTATTTCCCTTATGCATGAGATTGCATGAATATGACGAGATAAATGTACCCAAGCACAATCCTAATGGACCTCTGGTCTTATGTTGTCCAATGTCCAAGGAAGGCTACAGATTTATTACATTTGTAACTTATTGATTCTTATATAATACAACATCTAAAACAAAAATCCAGTAAGGTGCTAGAATATTTTGTTTATTTAGTGGTTAAACTTTCAATTCTGTCAAATAGTTCAAGGCTCCTCTTTCTTGGAGAGGTTAGTTGTATCATAGCAATTGCTAGTTAACAAACTCAAAAACCTAAATAATAAAAAAAGGCATTTAGACTTAAATCTCATTTCTCCAAACGATAAAGAACATTATTAATCAGTTTATATCTAAGTGTGTTTGTGTGTGTGTATAGGCATATATAGACACATACACACATCTTATTATAGACCTTAAGAGTGAAACCTTATTAGATAAATTTCATTATAATAAAGGGTAAATAACACAATTAGTCCCTTAACTTGGCATTTTGGTTCAATTTAGTCTTTCATGTTCAAAAGTTTTAATTTGGTAGGGGTGGCAAAATTAGATCCAACCCAATAAATTAATT